>CM075782.1:58307350-58907350 GCA_037974665.1 Ehretia macrophylla
CGCGGCGCACGACGCGCGATCCGGGATGAAAAAACAGCGCAAAAGAAGAAATGTGTCCGAAAAGTGATGAAAACGTTCGATTTTATGCTCTGAAAAAAGGCCCAGCGAAGTGGGCTTAGCAGCCCCGTCGTAGAGCTCTCGGAGAGCTCTCCAACGGTATGCTGTGCGCCGCGTAACTCCTTGCGTATCAAAAGTTATGGGCTCCGGAGCGACGGAGACCTGGTCCCAAGCGGCACGCCCTCGGTTTGCGGGCCCAGCCTCTACGTGAAACGAATTTGTCTCGCCCAAGGTGCCATAGGATCCGGTGACAGATAAGTGATGGATTAGGTTTTCGTCCTTCCCGCGGCTCACGACGTGCGATCCGGGACGAAAAAATAGCGAAAAGGCAGAAAAGTGTACGGAAACAGATGAAAACGTTCGATTTTGTGCTCCAAAAAAAGGCCCAGCGAAGTGGGCTTAGCTGCCACGTCGTAGTGCTCTCGGAGAGCTTTACAACGGTATGCTGTGGGCCGCGTAACTCCTTGCGGATCAAAAGTTATGGGCTCCGGAGCGACGGAGACCTGCTCCCAAGCGCCACGCCCTCGGTTTGCGGGCCCAGCCTCTACGTGAAGCGAAGTTGTCTCGCCCAAGGTGCCTTAGGATCCGGTGACAGATAATTGATGGATTAGGTTGTCGTCCTTCCCGCGGCTCACGACGTGCGATCCGGGACGGAAAAGGCAGAAAAGTGTCTGAAAACTGATGAAAACGTTCGATTTTGGGCTCCGAAAAAAGGCCCAGCGAAGTGGGCTTAGCTGCCACGTCGTAGTGCTCTCGGAGAGCTTTCCAACGGAATGCTGTGGGCCGCGTAACTCCATGCGGATCAAAAGTTATTGGCTCCGGAGCGACGGAGACCTGGTCCCAAGCGCCACGCCCTCGGTTTGCGGGCCCAGCCTCTACGTGAAGCGAAGTTGTCTCGCCCAAGGTGCCGTAGGATCCGGTGACAGATAAGTGATGGATTAGGTTGTCGTCCTTCCCGCGTCTCACGACGTGCGATCCGGGACGGAAAAACAGCGAAAAAGTAGAAAAGTGTCCGGAAACTGATGAAAACGTTCTATTTTGGGCTCCGAAAAAAGGCCTAGCAAAGAAGTCTTAGCTGCCACATCGTAGTGCTCTCGGAGAGCTTTCCAACGGTATGCTGTGGGCCGCGTAACTCCTTGCGGATCAAAAGTTATGGGCTCCGGAGCGACGGAGACCTGGTCCCAAGCGCCACGCCCTCGGTTTGCGGGCCCAACCTCTACGTGAAGCGAAGTTGTCTCGCCCAAGGTGCCGTAGGATCCGGTGACAGATAAGTGATGGATTAGGTTGTCGTCCTTCCCGCGGCTCACGACGTGCGATCCGGGACGGAAAAACAGCGAAAAGGCAGAAAAGTATCCAAAACTGATGAAAATGTTCTATTTTGGGCTCCGAAAAAAGGCCCAGCGGAGCGGGCTTAGCTGCCCCATCGTAGAGCTCCCGAAGAGCTTTCCAACGGTATGTTGTGGGCCGCGTAACTCCTTGCGGATCAATAGTTATGGGTTCCGGAGCGACAGAGACCTGGTCCCAAGCGCCACGCGCTTGGTTTGCGGGCCCAGCCACCACGTGAAGCGAAGTTGCCTTGGCCAAGGTGCCGTGGGATTCGGTAACAGAAATGTGACGGATTAGGTTGTCGTCCTTTTCGCGGCACACGACGTGCGATCCTGGACGGAAAAACAACGCAAAAGGAGAATAGTATCCGAAAACTGATGAAAATGTTCAATTTTGGGCTCCGGAAAAAGGCCCAGCGAAGCGGGCTTACCTGCCCCGTCGTAGAGCTCTCGGAGAGCTTTCCAACGGTATGCTGTGGGGAGCGTAAGTCCTTGCGGATCAAAAGTTATGGGCTCCCGAGCGACGGAGACCTGGTCCCAAGCGCCACGCCCTCGGTTTGCGGCCCCAACCTCTACGCGAAGCGAAGTAGTCTCGCCCAAGGTGCCGTAGGATCCGGTGACAAATAAGTGATGGATTATGTTGTCGTCTTTCCCGCGGCTCACGACGTGCGATCCGGGACGAAAAAACAGCGAAAAGGCAGAAAAGTATCCGGAAACTGATAAAAACGTTCTATTTTGGGCTCCGAAAAAAGGCCCAACGAAGCGGGCTTAGCTGCTACATCGTAGTGCTCTCGGAGAGCTTTCCAACGGTATGCTGTGGGCCGCGTAACTCCATGCGGATCAAAAGTTATGGGCTCCGGAGCGACGGAGACCTGGTCCCAAGCGCCACGCCCTCGGTTTGCGGGCCCAGCCTCTACGTGAAGCGAAGTTGTCTCGCCCAAGGTGCCGTAGGATCCGGTGACAGATAAGTGATGGATTAGGTTGTCGTCCTTGCCGCGGCTCACGACGTGCGATCCGGGACGGAAAAACAGCGAAAAGGTAGAAAAGTGTCCGAAAACTGATGAAAACGTTCTATTGTGGGCTCCAAAAAAAGGCCCAGCGAAGCGGGCTTAGCTGCCACGTCGTAGTGCTCTCGGAGAGCTTTCCAACCGTATGCTGTGGGCCGCGTAACTCCTTGCGAATCAAAAGTTATGGGCTCCGGAGCGACGGAGACCTGGTCCCAAGCGCCACACCCTCGGTTTGCGGGCCCAGCCTCTACGTGAAGCGAAGTTGTCTCGCCCAAGGTGCCGTAGGATCCGGTGACAGAGAAGTGATGGATTAGGTTGTCGTCCTTCCCGCGGCTCACGACGTGCGATCCGGGACGGAAAAACAGCGAAAAGGCGGAAAAGTGTCCGGAAACTGATGAAAACGTTCGAATTTGGGCTCTGAAAAAAGGCCCAGCGAAGCGAGCTTAGCTGCCACGTCGTAATGCTCTCGTAGAGCTTTCCAACGGTATGCTGTGGGCCGCGTAACTCCTTGCGGATCAAAATTTATAGGCTCCGTAGCGACGGAGACCTGGTCCCAAGCGCCACGCCCTCGGTTTGCGGGCCCAGCCTCTACGTGAAGCGAAGTTGTCTCGCCCAAGGTGCCGTAGGATCCGGTGACAGATAAATGATGGATTAGGTTGTCGTCCTTCCCGCGTCTCACGACGTGCGATCCAGGACGGAAAAATAGCGAAAAGGCAGAAAAATGTCCGAAAACTGATGAAAACGTTCTATTTTGGGCTCCAAAAGATGGCCCAGCGAAGCGGGCTTAGATGCCACGTCGTAGTGCTCTCAGAGAGCTTTTCAACGGTATGCTGTGGGCCGCGTAACTCCTTGCGGATCAAAAGTTATGGGCTCCGGAGCGACGGAGACCTGGTCCCAAGCGCCACGCCCTCGGTTTGCGGGCCCAGCCTCTACGTGAAGTGAAGTTGTCTCGCCCAAGGTGCCGTAGGATCCGGTGATAGATAAGTGATGGATTAGGTTGTCGTCCTTCCCGCGGCTCACGACGTGCGATCCGGGACAGAAAAACAGCGAAAATGCAGAAAAGTGTTCGGAAACAGATGAAAACTTTCGATTTTGTGCTCCGAAAAAAGGCCCAGCGAAGCGGGCTTAGCTGCCACGTCGTAGTGCTCTCGGAGTGCTTTCCAACGATATGCTGTGGGCCGCGTAACTCTTTGCGGATCAAAAGTTATGGGCTCCGGAGCGACGGAGACCTGGTCCCAAGCGCCACGCCCTCGGTTTGCGGGCCCAGCCTCTACGTGAAACGAAGTTGTCTCGCCCAAGGTGCCGTAGAATCCGGTGACAGATAAGTGATGGATTAGGTTTTCGTCCTTCCCGCGGCTCACGACGTGCGATCCGGGACGGAAAAACAGCGAAAAGGCAAAAAAGTGTCCGGAAACTGATGAAAACGTTCGATTTTGTGCTCCGAAAAAAGGCCCAGCGAAGCGAGCTTAGCTGCCACATCATAATGCTCTCGGAGAGCTTTCCAACGGTATGCTGTGGACCGTGTAACTCCTTGCGGATCAAATTTATAGGCTCCGTAGCGACGGAGACCTGGTCCCAAGCGCCACGCCCTCGGTTTGCGGGCCCAGCCTCTACGTGAAGCGAAGTTGTCTCGCCCAAAGTGCCGTAGGATCCGGTGACAGATAAGTGATGGATTAGGTTGTCGTCCTTCCCGCGGCTCACGACGTGCGATCCGGGACGGAAAAACAAGGAAAAGGCAGAAAAGTATACGGAAATTGATAAAAACGTTCTATTTTGGTCTCCGAAAAAAGGCCCAGCGAAGCGGGGTTAGCTGCTACATCGTAGTGCTCTCGGAGAGCTTTCCAACGGTATGCTGTGGGCCACGTAACTCCATGCGGATCAAAAGTTATGGGCTCCGGAGCGACGGAGACCTGGTCCCAAGCGCCACACCCTCGGTTTGCGGGCCCAGCCTCTACGTGAAGCGAAGTTGTCTCGCCCAAGGTGCCGTAGGATCCGGTGACAGATAAGTGATGGATTAGGTTGTCGTCCTTGCCGCGGCTCACGACGTGCGATCCGGGACGGAAAAACAGCGAAAAGGTAGAAAAGTGTCCGAAAACTGATGAAAACGTTCTATTGTGGGCTCCAAAAAAAGGCCCAGCGAAGCGGGCTTAGCTGCCACGTCGTAGTGCTCTCGGAGAGCTTTCCAACCGTATGCTGTGGGCCGCGTAACTCCTTGCGGATCAAAAGTTATGGGCTCCGGAGCGACGGAGACCTGGTCCCAAGCGCCACACCCTCGGTTTGCGGGCCCAGCCTCTACGTGAAGCGAAGTTGTCTCGCCCAAGGTGCCGTAGGATCCGGTGACAGATAAGTGATGGATTAGGTTGTCGTCCTTCCCGCGGCTCACGACGTGCGATCCGGGACGGAAAAACAGCGAAAAGGCAGAAAAGTGTCCGGAAACTGATGAAAACGTTCGATTTTGGGCTCTGAAAAAAGGCCCAGCGAAGCGAGCTTAGCTGCCACGTCGTAATGCTCTCGTAGAGCTTTCCAACGGTATGCTGTGGGCCGCGTAACTCCTTGCGGATCAAAATTTATAGGCTCCGTAGCGACGGAGACCTGGTCCCAAGCGCCACGCCCTCGGTTTGCGGGCCCAGCCTCTACGTGAAGCGAAGTTGTCTCGCCCAAGGTGCCGTAGGATCCGGTGACAGATAAGTGATGGATTAGGTTGTCGTCCTTCCCGCGGCTCACGACGTGCGATCCAGGACGGACAAACAGCGAAAAGGCAGAAAAATGTCCGAAAACTGATGAAAACGTTCTATTTTGGGCTCCAAAAGAAGGCCCAGCGAAGCGGGCTTAGATGCCACGTCGTAGTGCTCTCGGAGAGCTTTTCAACGGTATGCTGTGGGCCGCGTAACTCCTTGCGGATCAAAAGTTATGGGCTCCGGAGCGACGGAGACCTGGTCCCAAGCGCCACGCCCTCGGTTTGCGGGCCCAGCCTCTACGTGAAGTGAAGTTGTCTCGCCCAAGGTGCCGTAGGATCCGGTGACAGATAAGTGATGGATTAGGTTGTCGTCCTTCCCGCGGCTCACGACGTGCGATCCGGGACAGAAAAACAGCGAAAATGCAGAAAAGTGTCCGGAAACAGATGAAAACTTTCGATTTTGTGCTCCGAAATAAGGCCCAACATAGCAGGCTTTGCTACCTCGTCGTAGAGCTCTCGGAGTGCTTTCCAACGGTATGCTGTGGGCCGCGTAACTCCTAGCGGATCAAAAGTTATGGGCTTCGGAGCGATGGAGACCTGGTCCCAAGCGCAGCGCCCTCGGTTTGCGGGCCCAGCCTCTACATGAAACGAAGTTGTCTCGCCCAAGGTGCCGTAGGATCCGGTGACAGATAAGTGATGGATTAGGTTGTCGTCCTTCCCGCGGCTCACGACGTGCGATCCGGGACAGAAAAACAGCGAAAATGCAGAAAAGTGTCCGCAAACAGATGAAAACTTTCGTTTTTGTGCTCCGAAAAAAGGCCCAGCAAAGCGGGCTTAGCTGCCACGTCGTAGTGCTCTCGGAGTGCTTTCCAACGGTATGCTGTGGGCCGCGTAACTCCTTGCGGATCAAAAGTTATGGGCTCCGGAGCGACGGAGACCTGGTCCCAAGCGCCACGCCCTCGGTTTGCGGGCCCAGCCTCTACATGAAACGAAGTTGTCTCGCCCAAGGTGCCGTAGGATCCGGTGACAGATAAGTGATGGATTAGGTTTTCGTCCTTCCCGCGGCTCACGACGTGCGATCCGGGACGGAAAAACAGCGAAAAGGCAGAAAAGTGTCCGGAAACTGATGAAAACGTTCGATTTTGTGCTCCGAAAAAAGGCCCAGCGAAGCGAGCTTAGCTGCCACATCATAATGCTCTCGGAGAGCTTTCCAACGGTATGCTGTGGGCCGTGTAACTCCTTGCAGATCAAATTTATAGGCTCCGTAGCGACGGAGACCTGGTCCCAAGCGCCACGCCCTCGGTTTGTGGGCCCAGCCTCTACGTGAAGCGAAGTTGTCTCGCCCAAGGTACCGTAGGATCCGGTGACAGATAAGTGATGGATTAGGTTGTCGTCCTTCCCGCGGCTCACGACGTGCGATCCAGGACAGAAAAACAGCGAAAAGGCAGAAAAGTGTCCGGAAACTGATGAAAACGTTCGATTTTGGGCTCTGAAAAAAGGCCCAGCGAAGCGAGCTTAGCTGCCACGTCGTAATGCTCTCGGAGAGCTTTCCAACGGTATGCTGTGGGCCGCGTAACTCCTTGCGGATCAAAATTTATAGGCTCCGTAGCGACGGAGACTTGGTCCCAAGCGCCACGCCCTCGGTTTGCGGGCCCAGCCTCTACGTCAAGCGAAGTTGTCTCACCCAAGGTGCCGTAGGATCCGGTGACAGATAAGTGATGGATTAGGTTGTCGTCTTTCCCGCGGCTCACGACGTGCGATCCGGGACGGAAAAACAGCGAAAAGGCAGAAAAGTGTCCGGAAACCGATGAAAACATTCAATTTTGGGCTCCGAAAAAAGGCCCAGCGAAGCGGGCTTAGCTGCCACGTCGTAGTGCTCTCGGAGAGCTTTCCAACGGTATGCTGTGGGCCGCGTAACTCCTTGCGGATCAAAAGTTATGGGCTCCGGAGCGACGGAGACCTGGTCCCAAGCGCCACGCCCTCGGTTTGCGGGCCCAGCCTCTACGTGAAGCGAACTTGCCTCGCCCAAGGTGCCGTATGACCCGGTGACAGATAAGTGATGGATTAGGTTGCCGTCCTTCCCGCGGCTCACGACGTGCGATCCGGGACGGAAAAACAGCGAAAAGGCAGAAAAGTGTCCGAAAACAGAAGAAAACGTTCGATTTTGAGCTCCGATAAAAGGCCCAGCGAAGCGGGCTTAGGTGCCACGTCGTAGTGCTCTCGGAGAGCTTTACAACGGAATGCTGTGGGACGCGTAACTCCATGCGGATCAAAAGTTATGGGCTCCGGAGCGACGGAGACCTGGTCCCAAGCGCCACACCCTCGGTTTGCGGGCCCAGCCTCTACGTGAAGCGAAGTTGTCTCGCCCAAGGTGCCGTAGGATCCGGTGACAGATAAGTGATGGATTAGGTTGTCGTCCTTCCCGCGTCTCACGACGTGCGATCCGAGACGGAAAAATAGCGAAAAAGTAGAAAAGTGTCCGGAAACTGATGAAAACGTTCTATTTTGGGCTCCGAAAAAAGGCCTAGCAAAGAAGTCTTAGCTGCCACGTCGTAGTGCTCTCGGAGAGCTTTCCAACGGTATGCTGTGGGCCGCGTAACTCCTTGCGGATCAAAAGTTATGGGCTCCGGAGCGACGGAGACCTGCTCCCAAGCGCCACGCCCTCGGTTTGCGGGCCCAGCCTCTACGTGAAGCGAAGTTGTCTCGCCCAAGGTGCCGTAGGATCCGGTTACAGATAAGTGATGGATTAGGTTGTCGTCCTTCCCTCGTCTCACGATGTGCGATCCGGGACGGAAAAATAGCGAAAAAGTAGAAAAGTGTCCGGAAACTGATGAAAACGTTCTATTTTGGGCTCCGAAAAAAGGCCTAGCAAAGAAGTCTTAGCTGCCACGTCGTAGTGCTCTCGGAGAGCTTTCCAACGGTATGCTGTGGACCGCGTAACTCCTTGCGGATCAAAAGTTATGGGCTCCGGAGCGACGGAGACCTGCTCCCAAGAGCCACGCCCTCGGTTTGCGGGCCCAGCCTCTACGTGAAGCGAAGTTGTCTCGCCAAGGTGCCTTAGGATCCGGTGACAGATAAGTGATGGATTAGGTTGTCGTCCTTCCCGCGGCTCACGACGTGCGATCCGGGACGGAAAAACAGCGAAAAGGCAGAAAAGTGTCTGAAAACTGATGAAAACGTTCGATTTTGGGCTCCGAAAAAAGGCCCAGCGAAGTGGGCTTAGCTGCCACGTCGTAGTGCTCTCGGAGAGCTTTCCAACGGAATGCTGTGGGCCGCGTAACTCCATGCGGATCATAAGTTATGGGCTCCGGAGCGACGGAGACCTGGTCCCAAGCGCCACGCCCTCGGTTTGCGGGCCCAGCCTCTACGTGAAGCGAGGTTGTCTCGCCCAAGGTGCCGTAGGATCCGGTGACAGATAAGTGATGGATTAGGTTGTCGTCCTTCCCGCGTCTCACGACGTGCGATCCGGGACGGAAAAACAGCGAAAAGGTAGAAAAGTGTCCGGAAACTGATGAAAACGTTCTATTTTGGGCTCCGAAAAAAGGCCTAGCAAACAAGTCTTAGCTGCCACGTCGTAGTGCTCTCGGAGAGCTTTCCAACGGTATGCTGTGGGCCGCGTAACTCCTTGCGGATCAAAAGTTATGGGCTCCGGAGCGACGGAGACCTGGTCCCAAGCGCCACGCCCTCGGTTTGCGGGCCCAGCCTCTACGTGAAGCGAAGTTGTCTCGCCCAAGGTGCCGTAGGATCCGGTGACAGATAAGTGATGGATTAGGTTGTCGTCTTTCCCGCGGCTCACGACGTGCGATCCGGGACGGAAAAACAGCGAAAAGGCAGAAAAGTATCCAGAAACTGACGAAAACGTTCGATTTTGGGCTCCGAAAAAAGGCCCTGCTAAGCGGGCTTAGCTACCTCATCGTAGCGCTCTCGGAGTGCTTTCCAACGGTATACTGTAGGCCGCGTAACTCCTTGCGGATCAAAAGTTATGGGCTCCGGAGCGACGGAGACCTGGTCCCAAGCGCCACGCGCTTGGTTTGCGGGCCCAGCCTCTACGTGAAGCGAAGTTGTCTTGCCCAATGTGCCGTAGGATCCGGTGACAGATAAGTGATGGATTAGGTTGTGGTCTTTCTCGCGACTCACGACGTGCGATCCTGGACGGAAAAACAGCGAAAGGGCAGAAAAGTATCCGAAAACTGATGAAAACGTTCAATTTTGGGCTTCGAAAAAAATCCCAGCGAAGCGGGCTTAGCCACCACGTCGTAGTGCTCTCGGTGAGCTTTCCAACGGTATGCTGTGGGCCGCGTAACTCCTTGCGGATCAAAAGTTATGGGCTCCGGAGCGACGGAGACCTGGTCCCAAGCGCCACGCCCTCGGTTTGCGGCCCCAACCTCTACGCGAAGCGAAGTTGTCTCGCCCAAGGTGCCGTAGGATCCGGTGACAAATAAGTGATGGATTATGTTGTCGTCTTTCCCGCGGCTCACGACGTGCGATCCGGGACGGAAAAACAGCGAAAAGGCAGAAAAGTATCCGGAAACTGATAAAAACGTTCTATTTTGGGCTCCAAAAAAAGGCCCAGCGAAGCGGGTTTAGCTGCCCCGCCGTAGAGCTCTCAAAGAGCTTTCCAACGGTATGCTGTGGGCCGCGTAACTCCATGCGAATCAAAAGTTATGGGCTCCGGAGCGACGGAGACCTGGTCCCAAGCCCCACGCCCTCGGTTTGTGGGCCTAGCCTCTACGTGAAGCGAAGTTGTCTCACCCAAGGTGCCGTAGGATCCGGTGACAGATAAGTGATGGATTAGGTTGTCGTCCTTCCTGCGGCTCACGACGTGCGATCCGGGACGGAAAAACAAGGAAAAGGCAGAAAAGTATCCGGAAACTGATAAAAACGTTCTATTTTGGTCTCCGAAAAAAGGCCCAGCGAAGCGGGCTTAGCTGCTACATCGTAGTGCTCTCGGAGAGCTTTCCAACGGTATACTGTGGGCCGCGTAACTCCATGCGGATCAAAAGTTATGGGCTCCGGAGCGACGGAGACCTGGTCCCAAGCGCCACACCCTCGGTTTGCGGGCCCAGCCTCTACGTGAAGCGAAGTTGTCTCGCCCAAGGTGCCGTAGGATCCGGTGACAGATAAGTGATGGATTAGGTTGTCGTCCTTCCCGCGGCTCACGACGTGCGATCCGGGACGGAAAAACAGCGGAAAGGTAGAAAAGTGTCCAGAAACTGATGAAAACGTTCTATTGTGGGCTCCAAAAAAAGGCCCAACGAAGCGGGCTTAGCTGCCACGTCGTAGTGCTCTCGGAGAGCTTTCCAACCGTATGCTGTGGGCCGCGTAACTCCTTGCGGATCAAAAGTTATGGGCTCCGGAGCGACGGAGACCTGGTCCCAAGCGCCACACCCTCGGTTTGCGGGCCGAACCTCTACGTGAAGCGAAGTTGTCTCGCCCAAGGTGCCGTAGGATCCGGTGACAGATAAGTGATGGATTAGATTGTTGTCCTTCTTGCGGCTCACGATGTGAGATCCGGGACGAAAAAACAGCGCAATAGGAGAAAAGTGTCCCGAAACTGATGAAAACGTTCGATTTTGGGCTCTGAAAAAAGGCCCAGCAAAGCGAGCTTAGCTGCCACATCGTAATGCTCTCGTAGAGCTTTCCAACGGTATGCTGTGGGCCGCGTAACTCCTTGCGGATCAAAATTTATTGGCTCCGTAGCGACGGAGACCTGGTCCCAAGCGCCACGCCCTCGGTTTGCGGGCCCAGCCTCTACGTGAAGCGAAGTTGTCTCGCCCAAGGTGCCGTAGGATCCGGTGACAGATAAGTGATGGATTAGGTTGTCGTCCTTCCCGCGGCTCACGACGTGCGATCCAGGACGGAAAAACAGCGAAAAGGCAGAAAAATGTCCGAAAACTGATGAAAACGTTCTATTTTGGGCTCCAAAAGAAAGCCCAGCGAAGCGGGCTTAGATGCCACGTCGTAGTGCTCTCGGAGAGCTTTTCAACGGTATGCTGTGGGCCGCGTAACTCCTTGCGGATCAAAAGTTATGGGCTCCGGAGCGACGGAGACCTGGTCCCAAGCGCCACGCCCTCGGTTTGCGGGCCCAGCCTCTACGTGAAGCGAAGTTGTCACGCCCAAGGTGCCGTAGTATCCGGTGACAGATAAGTGATGGATTAGGTTGTCGTCCTTCCCGCGGCTCACGACGTGCGATCCAGGACAGAAAAACAGCGAAAAGGCAGAAAAGTGTCCAGAAACTGATGAAAACGTTCGATTTTGGGCTCTGAAAAAAGGCCCAGCGAAGCGAGCTTAGCTGCCACGTCGTAATGCTCTCGGAGAGCTTTCCAACGGTATGCTGTGGGCCGCGTAACTCCTTGCGGATCAAAATTTATAGGCTCCGTAGCGACGGAGACTTGGTCCCAAGCGCCACGCCCTCGGTTTGCGGGCCCAGCCTCTACGTCAAGCGAAGTTGTCTCGCCCAAGGTGCCGTAGGATCCGGTGACAGATAAGTGATGGATTAGGTTGTCGTCTTTCCCGCGGCTCACGACGTGCGATCCGGGACGGAAAAACAGCGAAAAGGCATAAAAGTGTCCGGAAACAGATGAAAACATTCAATTTTGGGCTCCGAAAAAAGGCCCAGCGAAGCTGGCTTAGCTGCCACGTCGTAGTGCTCTCGGAGAGCTTTCTAACGGTATGCTGTGGGCCTCGTAGCTCCTTGCGGATCAAAAGTTATGGGCTCCGGAGCGACGGAGACCTGGTCCCAAGCGCCACGCCCTCGGTTTGCTGGCCCAGCCTCTACGTGAAGCGAAGTTGCCTCGCCCAAGGTGCCGTAGGATCCGGTGACAGATAAGTGATGGATTAGGTTGTCGTCCTTCCCGCGGCTCACGACGTGCGGTCCGGGACGGAAAAACAGCGAAAAGGCAGAAAAGTGTCCGAAAACAGAAGAAAACGTTCGATTTCGTGCTCCGAAAAAAGGCCCAGCGAAGCGGGCTTAGCTGCCAGGTCGTAGTGCTCTCGGAGAGCTTTCCAACGGTATGCTGTGGGCCGCGTAACTCCTTGTGGATCAAAAGTTATGGGCTCCGGAGCAACGGAGACCTGGTCCCAAGTCCCACGTCCTCGGTTTGCGGGCCTAGCCTCTACGTGAAGCGAAGTTGTCTTGCCCAAGGTGCCGTAGGATCCGGTGACAGATAAGTGATGGATTAGGTTTTCGTCCTTCCCGCGGCTCACGACGTGCGATCCGGGACGGAAAAATAGCGAAAAGGCAGAAAAGTGTCCGGAAACTGATGAAAACGTTCTATTTTGAGCTCCAAAAGAAGGCCCAGCGAAGCGGGCTTAGATGCCACGTCGTAGAGCTCTCGGAGAGCTTTTTAACGGTATGCTGTGGGCCGCGTAACTCCTTACGGATCAAAAGTTATGGGCTCCGGAGCGACGGAGACCTGGTCCAAAGCCCGACGCCCTCGGTTTGCGGGCCCAGCCTCTACGTGAAGCGAAGTTGTCTCGTCCAAGGTGCCGTAGGATCCGGTGACAGATAAGTGATAGATTAGGTTTTCGTCTTTCTCGCGGCTCACGACGTGCGATCCGGGACGGAAAAACAGCGAAAAGGCATAAAAGTGTCCGGAAACTGATGAAAACGTTCGATTTTGTGCTCCGAAAAAAGGCCCAGCGAAGCGGGCTCAGCTGCCACGTCGTAGTGCTCTCGGAGAGCTTTCCAACGGTATGCTGTGGGCCGCGTAACTCCTTGCGGATCAAAAGTTATGGGCTCCGGAGCGACGGAGACCTGGTCCCAAGCGGCACGCCCTCGGTTTGCGGGCCCAGCCTCTATGTGAAGCGAAGTTGTCTCACCCAAGGTGCCGTAGGATCCGGTGACAGATAAGTGATGGATTAGGTTGTCGTCCTTCCCGCGGCTCACGACGTGCGATCCGGGACGGAAAAACAAGGAAAAGGCAGAAAAGTATCCGGAAATTGATAAAAACGTTCTATTTTGGTCTCCGAAAAAAGGCCCAGCGAAGCGGGCTTAGCTGCTACATCGTAGTGCTCTCGGAGAGCTTTCCAACGGTATGCTGTGGGCCGCGTAACTCCATGCGGATCAAAAGTTATGGGCTCCGGAGCGACGGAGACCTGGTCCCAAGCGCCACACCCTCGGTTTGCGGGCCCAGCCTCTACGTGAAGCGAAGTTGTCTCGCCCAAGGTGCCGTAGGATCCGGTGACAGATAAGTGATGGATTAGATTATCGTCCTTCCAGCGGCTCACGACGTGCGATCCGGGACGAAAAAACAGCGAAAAGGCAGAAAAGTGTCCGGAAACTGATAAAAACGTTCTATTTTGGGCTCCGAAAAAAGGCCCAACGAAGCGGGCTTAGCTGCTACATCGTAGTGCTCTCGGAGAGCTTTCCAACGGTATGCTGTGGGCCGCGTAACTCCATGCGGATCAAAAGTTATGGGCTCCGGAGCGACGGAGACCTGGTCCCAAGCGCCACGCCCTCGGTTTGCGGGCCCAGCCTCTACGTGAAGCGAAGTTGTCTCGCCCAAGGTGCCGTAGGATCCGGTGACAGATAAGTGATGGATTAGGTTGTCGTCCTTCCCGCGGCTCACGACGTGCGATCCGGGACGGAAAAACAAGGAAAAGGCAGAAAAGTATCCGGAAATTGATAAAAACGTTCTATTTTGGTCTCCGAAAAAAGGCCCAGCGAAGCGGGCTTAGCTGCTACATCGTAGTGCTCTCGGAGAGCTTTCCAACGGTATGCTGTGGGCCGCGTAACTCCATGCGGATCAAAAGTTATGGGCTCCGGAGCGACGGAGACCTGGTCCCAAGCGCCACACCCTCGGTTTGCGGGCCCAGCCTCTACGTGAAGCGAAGTTGTCTCGCCCAAGGTGCCGTAGGATCCGGTGACAGATAAGTGATGGATTAGGTTGTCGTCCTTGCCGCGGCTCACGACGTGCGATCCGGGACGGAAAAACAGCGAAAAGGTAGAAAAGTGTCCGGAAACTGATGAAAACGTTCTATTATGGGCTCCAAAAAAAGGCCCAGCGAAGCGGGCTTAGCTGCCACGTCGTAGTGCTCTCGGAGAGCTTTCCAACCGTATGCTGTGGGCCGCGTAACTCCTTGCGGATCAAAAGTTATGGGCTCCGGAGCGACGGAGACCTGGTCCCAAGCGCCACACCCTCGGTTTGCGGGCCCAGCCTCTACGTGAAGCGAAGTTGTCTCGCCCAAGGTGCCGTAGGATCCGGTGACAGATAAGTGATGGATTAGGTTGTCGTCCTTCCCGCGGCTCACGACGTGCGATCCGGGACGGAAAAACAGCGAAAAGGCAGAAAAGTGTCCGGAAACTGATGAAAACGTTCGATTTTGGGCTCTGAAAAAAGGCCCAGCGAAGCGAGCTTAGCTGCCACGTCGTAATGCTCTCGTAGAGCTTTCCAACGGTATGCTGTGGGCCGCGTAACTCCTTGCGGATCAAAATTTATAGGCTTCGTAGCGACGGAGACCTGGTCCCAAGCGCCACGCCCTCGGTTTGCGGGCCCAGCCTCTACGTGAAGCGAAGTTGTCTCGCCCAAGGTGCCGTAGGATCCGGTGACAGATAAGTGATGGATTAGGTTGTCGTCCTTCCCGCGGCTCACGACGTGCGATCCAGGACGGAAAAACAGCCAAAAGGCAGAAATATGTCCGAAAACTGATGAAAACGTTCTATTTTGGGCTCCAAAAGAAGGCCCAGCGAAGCGGGCTTAGATGCCACGTCGTAGTGCTCTCGGAGAGCTTTTCAACGGTATGCTGTGGGCCGCGTAACTCCTTGCGGATCAAAAGTTATGGGCTCCGGAGCGACGGAGACCTGGTCCCAAGCGCCACGCCCTCGGTTTGCGGCCCCAACCTCTACGCGAAGCGAAGTTGTCTCGCCCAAGGTGCCGTAGGATCCGGTGACAAATGTGATGGATCAGGTTGTCGGCTTTCCTGCGGCTCACGACGTACGATCCGGGACGGAAAAACAGCATAAAAGCAGAAAAGTGTCCGGAAACTGATGAAAACGTTGGATTTTGGACTCTGAAAAAAGGCCCAACGAAGCGGGATTAGCTACCCCATCGTAGAGCTCTCGGAGAGCTTTCCAACGGTATGCTATGGGCCGCGTAACTCCTTGCGGATCAAAATTTATAGGCTCCGTAGCGACGGAGACTTGGTCCCAAGCGCCACGCCCTCGGTTTGTGGGCCCAGCCTCTACGTCAAGCGAAGTTGTCTAGCCCAAGGTGCTATAGGATCCGGTGACAGATAAGTGATGGATTAGGTTGTCGTCCTTCCCGCGGCTCACGACGTGCGATCCGGGACGGAAAAACAGCGAAAAGGCAGAAAAGTTTCCGGAAACAGATGAAAACGTTCAATTTTGGGCTCCCGAAAAAGGCCCATCGAAGCAGGCTTAGCTGCGCCGTCGTAGAGCTCCCGGAGAGCTTTCCAACGGTATGCTGTGGGCCGCGTAACTCCTTGCGGATCAAAAGTTATGAGCTCCGGAGCGACGGAGACCTGGTCCCAAGCGCCACGCCCTCGGTCCGCGGGCCCACCCTCTCCGTGACGCGAAGTTGCCTCGCCGACGGTGGCGTAGGATCCGGTGACAGATAAGTGCTGGATTAGGTTGTCGTCCTTCCCGCGGCTCACGACGTGCGATCCGGGACAGAAAAACAGCGAAAATGCAGAAAAGTGTCCGGAAACAGATGAAAACTTTCGATTTTGTGCTCCGAAAAAAGGCCCAGCGAAGCGGGCTTAGCTGCCACGTCGTAGTGCTCTCGGAGTGCTTTCCAACGGTATGCTGTGGGCCGCGTAACTCCTTGCGGATCAAAAGTTATGGGCTCCGGAGCGACGGAGACTTGGTCCCAAGCGCCACGCCCTCGGTTTGCGGGCCCAACCTCTACGTGAAACGAAGTTGTCTCGCCCAAGGTGCCGTAGGATCCGGTGACAGATAAGTGATGGATTAGGTTTTCGTCCTTCCCGCGGCTCACAACGTGCGATCCGGGACGGAAAAACAGCGAAAAGGCAGAAAAGTGTCCGGAAACTGATGAAAACGTTCGATTTTGTGCTCCGAAAAAAGGGCCAGCGAAGCGAGCTTAGCTGCCACATCATAATGCTCTCGGAGAGCTTTCCAACGGTATGCTGTGGGCCGTGTAACTCCTTGCGGATCAAATTTATAGGCTCCATAGCGACGGAGACCTGGTCCCAAGCGCCACGCCCTCGGTTTGCGGGCCCAGCCTCTACGTGAAGCGAAGTTGTCTCGCCCAAGGTGCCGTAGGATCCGGTGACAGATAAGTGATGGATTAGGTTGTCGTCCTTCCCGCGGCTCACGACGTGCGATCCAGGACAGAAAAACAGCGAAAAGGCAGAAAAGTGTCCGGAAACTGATGAAAACGTTCGATTTTGGGCTCTGAAAAAAGGCCCAGCGAAGCGAGCTTAGCTGCCACGTCGTAATGCTCTCGGAGAGCTTTCCAACGGTATGCTGTGGGCCGCATAACTCCTTGCGGATCAAAATTTATAGGCTCCGTAGCGACGGAGACTTGGTCCCAAGCGCCACGCCCTCGGTTTGCGGGCCCAGCCTCTACGTCAAGCGAAGTTGTCTAGCCCAAGGTGCTATAGGATCCGGTGACAGATAAGTGATGGATTAGGTTGCCGTCCTTCCCGCGGCACACGACGTTCGATCTGGGATGAAAAAACAGTACAAAAGGGGAAAAGTGTCCGAAAACTGATGAAAACGTTCGATTTTGGACTCCGAAAAAATGCCCAGCGAAGCGAGCTTGGGTGCCCCATCGTAGGGCTCTCGAAGAGCTTTCCAACGGTATGCTGTGGGCCGCGTAACTCCTTGCGGATCAATAGTAATGGGCTCCAGAGCGACGGAGACCTGGTCCCAAGCCCCGCGACCTCGGTTTGCGGGCCCGGCCTCAACGTGAAGCGAAGTTGCCTCGCCCATGGTGCCGTGGGATTCGGTGACAGATACGTGATGAATTAGGTTGCCGTCCTTCCCGCGGCACACTACGTTCGATCCAGGACGGAAAAACAGCGAAAAGGCAGAAAACTGTCCGAAAACAGAAGAAAACGTTCGATTTTGTGCTCCTAAAAAAGGCCCAGCGAAGCGGGCTTAGCTGCCACGTCGTAGTGCTCTCGGAGAGCTTTACAACGGAATGCTGTGGGCCGCGTAACTCCATGCGGATCAAAAGTTATGGGCTCCGGAGCGACGGAGACCTGGTCCCAAGCGCCACGCCCTCGGTTTGCGGGCCCAGCCTCTACGTGAAGCGAAGTTGTCTCGCCCAAGGTGCCGTATGATCCGGTGACAGATAAGTGATGGATTAGGTTGTCGTCCTTCCCGCGTCTCACGACGTGCGATCCGGGACGGAAAAACAGCGAAAAAGCAGAAAAGTGTCCAGAAACTGATGAAAACGTTCTATTTTGGGCTCCGAAAAAAGGCCTAGCAAAGAAGTCTTAGCTGCCACGTCGTAGTGCTCTCGGAGAGCTTTCCAACGGTATGCTGTGGGCCGCGTAACTCCTTGCGGATCAAAAGTTATGGGCTCCGGAGCGACGGAAATCTGGTCCCAAGCGCCACGCCCTCGGTTTGCGGGCCCAGCCTCTACGTGAAGCGAAGTTGTCTCGCCCAAGGTGCCTTAGGATCCGGTGACAGATAAGTGATGGATTAGGTTGTCGTCCTTCCCGCGGCTCACGACGTGCGATCCGGGACGGAAAAACAGCGAAAAGGCAGAAAAGTGTCTGAAAACTGATGAAAACGTTCGATTTTGGGCTCCGAAAAAAGGCCCAGCGAAGTGGGCTTAGCTGCCACGTCGTAGTGCTCTCGGAGAGCTTTCCAACGGAATGCTGTGGGCCGCGTAACTCCATGCGGATCAAAAGTTATGGGCTCCGGAGCGACGGAGACCTGGTCCCAAGCGCCACGCCCTCGGTTTGCGGGCCCAGCCTCTACGTGAAGCGAAGTTGTCTCGCCCATGGTGCCGTAGGATCCGGTGACAGATAAGTGATGGATTAGGTTGTCGTCCTTCCCGCGTCTCACGACTTGCGATCCGGGACGGAAAAACAGCGAAAAAGTAGAAAAGTATCCAGAAACTGATGAAAATGTTCTATTTTGGGCTCTGAAAAAAGGCCCAGCGAAGCGGGCTTAGCTGCCACGTCGTAGTGCTCTCGGAGAGCTTTCCAACGGTATGCTGTGGGCCGCGTAACTCCTTGCGGATCAAAAGTTATGGGCTCCGGAGCGACGGATACCTGGTCCCAAGCGCCACGCCCTCGGTTTGCGGGCCCAGCCTCTACGTGAAGCGAAGTTGTCTCGCCCAAGGTGCCGTAGGATCCGGTGACAGATAAGTGATGGATTAGGTTGTCGTCTTTCTCGCGGCTCACGACGTGCGATCCTGGACGGAAAAACAGCGAAAAGGCAGAAAAGTATCCGAAAACTGATGAAAACGTTCAATTTAGGGCTTCGAAAAAAGGCCCAGCGAAGCGGACTTAGCCGCCACGTCGTAGTGCTCTCGGTGAGCTTTCCAACGGTATGCTGTGGGCCGCGTAACTGCTTGCGGATCAAAAGTTATGGGCTCCGGAGCGACGGAGACCTGGTCCCAAGCGCCACGCCCTCGGTTTGCGGCCCCAACCTCTACGCGAAGCGAAGTTGTCTCGCCCAAGGTGCAGTAGGATCCGGTGACAAATAAGTGATGGATTATGTTGTCGTCTTTCCCGCGGCTCACGACGTGCGATCCGGGACGGAAAAACAGCGAAAAGGCAGAAAAGTATCCGAAAACTGATAAAAACGTTCTATTTTGGGCTCCGAAAAAAGGCCCAGCGAAGCGGGCTTAGCTGCTACATCGTAGTGCTCTCGGAGAGCTTTCCAACGGTATGCTGTGGGCCGCGTAACTCCATGCGGATCAAAAGTTATGGGCTCCGGAGCGACGGAGACCTGGTCCCATGCGCCACGCCCTCGGTTTGTGCGCCCAGCCTCTACGTGAAGCGAAGTTTTCTCGCCCAAGGTGCCGTAGGATCCGGTGACAGATAAGTGATGGATTAGGTTGTCGTCCTTCCCGCGGCTCACGACGTGCGATCCGGGACGGAAAAACAAGGAAAAGGCAGAAAAGTATCCGAAAACTGATAAAAATGTTCTATTTTGGTCTCCGAAAAAAGGCCCAGCGAAGCGGGCTTAGCTGCTACATCGTAGTGCTCTTGGCGAGCTTTCCAACGGTATGCTGTGGGCCGCGTAACTCCATGCGGATCAAAAGTTATGGGCTCCGGAGCGACGGAGACCTGGTCCCAAGCGCCACACCCTCGGTTTGCGGGCCCAGCCTCTACGTGAAGCGAAGTTGTCTCGCCCAAGGTGCCGTAGGATCCGGTGACAGATAAGTGATGGATTAGGTTGTCGTCCTTCCCGCGGCTCACGACGTGCGATCCGGGACGGAAAAACAGCGAAAAGGTAGAAAAGTGTCCGGAAACTGATGAAAACGTTCTATTGTGGGCTCCAAAAATAGGCCCAACGAAGCGGGCTTAGCTGCCACGTCGTAGTGCTCTCGGAGAGCTTTCCAACCGTATGCTGTGGGCCGCGTAACTCCTTGCGGATCAAAAGTTATGGGCTCCGGAGCGACGGAGACCTGGTCCCAAGCGCCACACCCTCGGTTTGCGGGCCCAACCTCTACGTGAAGCGAAGTTGTCTCGCCCAAGGTGCCGTAGGATCCGGTGACAGATAAGTGATGGATTAGGTTGTCGTCCTTCCCGCGGCTCACGACGTGCGATCCGGGACGGAAAAACAGCGAAAAGGCAGAAAAGTGTCCGGAAACTGATGAAAACGTTCGATTTTGGGCTCTGAAAAAAGGCCCAGCGAAGCGAGCTTAGCTGCCACATCGTAATGCTCTCGTAGAGCTTTCCAACGGTATGCTGTGGGCCGCGTAACTCCTTGCGGATCAAAATTTATAGGCTCCGTAGCGACGGAGACCTGGTCCCAAGCGCCACGCCCTCGGTTTGCGGGCCCAGCCTCTACGTCAAGCGAAGTTGTCTCGCCCAAGGTGCCGTAGGATCCGGTGACAGATAAGTGATGGATTAGGTTGTCGTCTTTCCCGCGGCTCACGACGTGCGATCCGGGACGGAAAAACAGCGAAAAGGCAGAAAAGTGTCCGGAAACAGATGAAAACATTCAATTTTGGGCTCCGAAAAAAGGCCCAGCGAAGCAGGCTTAGCTGCCACGTCGTAGTGCTCTCGTGGAGCTTTCCAACGGTATGCTGTGGGCCGCGTAACTCCTTGCGGATCAAAATTTATAGGCTCCGTAGCGACGGAGACCTGGTCCCAAGCGCCACGCCCTCGGTTTGCGGGCCCAGCCTCTACGTGAAGCGAAGTTGCCTCGCCCAAGGTGCCGTAGGATCCGGTGACAGATAAGTGATGGATTAGGTTGTCGTCCTTCCCGCGGCTCACGACGTGCGGTCCGGGACGGAAAAACAGCGAAAAGGTAGAAAAGTGTCCGAAAACAGAAGAAAACGTTCGATTTTGTGCTCCGAAAAGAGGCCTAGCTAAGCGGGCTTAGCTGCCCTGTCGTATGGCTCTCGGAGAGCTTTCCAACGGTATGCTGTGGGCCGCGTAACTCCTTGTGGATCAAAAGTTATGGGCTCCGGAGCGACGGAGACCTGGACCCAAGCCCCATGTCCTCGGTTTTTGGGCCCAGCCTCTACGTGAAGCGAAGTTGTATCGCCCAAGGTGCCGTAGGATCCGGTGACAGATAAGTGATGGATTAGGTTTTCATCCTTCCCGCGGCTCACGACGTGCGATCCGGGACGGAAAAATAGCGAAAAGGCAGAAAAGTGTCCGGAAACTGATGAAAACGTTCTATTTTGAGGTCCAAAAGAAGGCCCAGCGAAGCGGGCTTAGATGCCACGTCGTAGTGCTCTCGGAGAGCTTTTTAACGGTATGCTGTGGGCCGCGTAACTCCTTGCGGATCAAAAGTTATGGGCCCCGGAGCGACGGAGACCTGGTCCCAAGCGCCACGCCCTTGGTTTGCGGGCCCAGCCTCTACGTGAAGCGAAGTTGTCTCGCCCAAGGTGCCGTAGGATCCGGTGATAGATAAGTGATGGATTAGGTTTTCGTCCTTCCCGCGGCTCACGACGTTCGATCCGGGACGGAAAAACAGCGAAAAGGCATAAAAGTGTCCGGAAACTGATGAAAACGTTCGATTTTTTGCTCCGAAAAATGGCCCAGCGAAGCGGGCTCAGCTGCCAGGTCGTAGTGCTCTCGGAGAGCTTTCCAACGGTATGCTGTGGGCCGCGTAACTCCTTGCGGATCAAAAGTTATGGGCCCCGGAGCGACGGAGACCTGGTCCCAAGCGCCATGCCCTCGGTTAGCGGGCCCAGCCTCTACGTGAAGCGAAGTTGTCTCGCCCAAGGTGCCGTAGGATCCGGTGACAGATAAGTTATGGATTATGTTGTCGTCCTTCCTGCGGCTCACGACGTGCGATCCAGGACGGAAAAACAGCGAAAAAGCAGAAAAGTGTCCGGAAACTGATGAAAACGTTCGATTTTGTGCTCCGAAAAAAGGCCCAGCGAAGAGAGCTTAGCTGCCACGTCATAATGCTCTCGGAGAGCTTTCCAACGGTATGCTGTGGGCCGCGTAACTCCTTGCGGATCAAAATTTATAGGCTCCGTAGCGACGGAGACCTGGTCCCAAGCGCCACGCCCTCGGTTTGCGGGCCCAGCCTCTACGTGAAGCGAAGTTGTCTCGCCCAAGGTGCCGTAGGATCCGGTGACAGATAAGTTATGGATTATGTTGTCGTCCTTCCTGCGGCTCACGACGTGCGATCCAGGACGGAAAAACAGCGAAAAGGCAGAAAAGTGTCCGGAAACTGATGAAAACGTTCTATTTTGAGCTCCAAAAGAAGGCCCAGCGAAGCGGGCTTATATGCCACGTCGTAGTGCTCTCGGAGAGCTTTTCAACGGTATGCTGTGGGCCGCGTAACTCCTTGCGGATCAAAAGTTATGGGCTCCTGAGCGACGGAGACCTGGTCCCAAGCGCCACGCTCTCGGTTTGCGCGCCCAGCCTCTACGTGAAACGAAGTTGTCTCGCCCAAGGTGCCGTAGGATCCGGCGACAGATAAGTGATGGATTAGGTTTTCGTCCTTCCCACGGCTCACGACGTGCGATCCGGGACGGAAAAACAGCGCAAAGGCAGAAAAGTATCCGAAAACTGATGAAAACGTTCGATTTTGTGCTCCGAAAAAAGGCCCAGCGAAGAGAGCTTAGCTGCCACGTCATAATGCTCTCGGAGAGCTTTCCAACGGTATGCTGTGGGCCGCGTAACTCCTTGCGGATCAAAATTTATAGGCTCCGTAGCGACGGAGACCTGGTCCCAAGCGCCACGCCCTCGGTTTGCGGGCCCAGCCTCTACGTGAAGCGAAGTTGTCTCGCCCAAGGTACCGTAGGATCCGGTGACAGATAAGTGATGGATTAGGTTGTCGTCCTTCCTGTGGCTCACGACGTGCGATCCAGGACGGAAAAACAGCGAAAAGGCAGAAAAGTGTCCGGAAACTGATGAAAACGTTCTATTTTGGGCTCCAAAAGAAGGCCCAGCGAAGCGGGCTTATATGCCACGTCGTAGTGCTCTCGGAGAGCTTTCCAACGGTATGCTGTGGGCCGCGTAACTCCTTGCGGATCAAAAGTTATGGGCTCCGGAGCGACGGAGACCTGGTCCCAAGCGCCACGCCCTCGGTTTGCCGGCCCAGCCTCTACGTCAAGCGAAGTTGTCTCGCCCAAGGTGCCGTAGGATCCGGTGACAGATAAGTGATGGATTAGGTTGTCGTCTTTCCCGCGGCTCACGACGTGCGATCCGGGACGGAAAAACAGCGAAAAGGTCGAAAAGTGTCCGGAAACTGATGAAAACGTTCTATTTTGGGCCCTGAAAAAAGGCCCAGCGAGGCGGGCTTAGCTGCCACTTCGTAGTACTCTCGGAGAGCTTTCCAACGGTATGCTGTGGGCCGCGTAACTCCTTACGGATCATAAGTTATGGGCTCCGGAGCGACGGAGACCAAGTCCCAAGCGCCACGCCCTCGGTTTGCGGGCCCAGCCTCTACGTGAAGTGAAGTTGTCTCGCCCAAGGTGCCGTAGGATTCGGTGACAGATAAGTGATGGATTAGGTTGTCGTCCTTCCCGCGGCTCACGACGTGCGATCCGGGACGGAAAAATAGCGAAAAGGCAGAAAAGTGTCCGAAAACAGAAGAAAACGTTCGATTTTGTGCTCCGAAAAAAGGCCCAGCGAAGCGGGCTTAGCTGCCACGTCGTAGAGATCTCGGAGAGTTTCCAACGGTATGCTGTGGGCCGCGTAACTCCTTGTGGATCAAAAGTTATGGGCTCCGGAGCGACGGAGACCTGGTCCCAAGACCCACGCCCTGGGTTTGCGGGCCCAGCCTCTACGTGAAGCGAAGTTGTCTCGCCCAGGGTGCCGTGGGATTCGGTGACAGATAAGTGATGGATTAGGTTTTCGTCCTTCCCGCGGCTCAAGACGTGCGATCCGGGACGGAAAAATAGCGAAAAGGCAGAAAAGTGTCCGGAAACTGATGAAAATGTTCTATTTTGAGCTCCAAAAGAAGGCCCAGCGAAGCGGGCTTAGATGCCAAGTCGTAGTGCTCTTGGAGAGCTTTTTAACGGTATGCTGTGGGCCGCGTAACTCCTTGCGGATCAAAAGTTATGGGCTCCGGAGCGACGGAGACCTGGTCCCAAGCGCCACGCCCTCGGTTTGCGGGCCCAGCCTCTACGTGAAGCGAAGTTGTCTCGCCCAAGGTGCCGTAGGATCCGGTGACAGATAAGTGATGGATTAGGTTTTCGTCCTTCCCGCGGCTCACGACGTGCGATCCGGGACGAAAAAACAGCGAAAAGGCAGAAAAGTGTCCGGAAACTGATGAAAACGTTCGATTTGGTGCTCCGAAAAAAGGCCCAGCGAAGCGGGCTCAGCTGCCACATCGTAGTGCTCTCGGAGAGCTTTCCAACGGTATGCTGTGGGCCGCGTAACTCCTTGCGGATCAAAAGTTATGGGCTCCGGAGCGACGGAGACCTGGTCCCAAGCGCCACGCCCTCGGTTTGCGGGCCCAGCCTCTATGTGAAGCGAAGTTGTCTCACCCAAGGTGCCGTAGGATCCGGTGACAGATAAGTGATGGATTAGGTTTTCGTCCTTCCAGCGGCTCACGACGTGCGATCCGGGACGGAAAAACAACGAAAAGGCAGAAAAGTGTCCGGAAACTGATGAAAACGTTCGATTTTTGCTCCGAAAAAAGGCCCAGCGCAGCGAGCTTAGCTGCCACGTCGTAATGCTCTCGGAGAGCTTTCCAACGGTATGCTGTGGGCCGCGTAACTCCTTGCGGATCAAAATTTATAGGCTCCGTAGCGACGGAGACCTGGTCCCAAGCGCCACGCCCTCGGTTTGCGGGCCCATCCTCTACGTGAAGCGAAGTTGTTTCGCCCAAGGTGCCGTAGGATCCGGTGACAGATAAGTGATGGATTAGGTTGTCGTCCTTCCTGCGGCTCACGACGTGCGATCCAAGACAGAAAAACAGCGAAAAAGCAGAAAAGTGTCCGGAAACTGATGAAAACGTTCTATTTTGGGCTCTAAAAGAAGGCCCAGCGAAGCGGGCTTATATGCCACGTCGTAGTGCTCTCGGAGAGCTTTTCAACGGTATGCTGTGGGCCGCGTAACTCCTTGCGGATCAAAAGTTACGGGCTCCTGAGCGACGGAGACCTGGTCCCAAGCGCCACGCCCTCGGTTTGCGGGCCCAGCCTCTACGTGAAACGAAGTTGTCTCGCCCAAGGTGCCGTAGGATCCGGCGACAGATAAGTGATGGATTAGGTTTTCGTCCTTCCCACGGCTCACGACGTGCGATCCGGGACGGAAAAACAGCGCAAAGGCAGAAAAGTATCCGAAAACTGATGAAAACGTTCGATTTTGTGCTCCGAAAAAAGGCCCAGCGAAGCGAGCTTAGCTACCACGTCATAATGCTCTCGGAGAGCTTTCCAACGGTATGCAGTGGGCCGCGTAACTCCTTGCGGATCAAAATTTATAGGCTCCGTAGCGACGGAGACCTGGTCCCAAGCGCCACGCCCTCGGTTTGCGGGCCCAGCCTCTACGTGAAGCGAAGTTGTCTCGCCCAAGGTGCCGTAGGATCCGGTGACAGATAAGTGATGGATTAGGTTGTCGTCCTTCCCGCGGCTCACGACGTGCGATCCGGGACGAAAAAACAGCGAAAAGGCAGAAAAGTGTCCGGAAACATATGAAAACGTTCGATTTTGTGCTCCAAAAAAAGGGCCAGCGAAGCGGGCTTAGCTGCCAAGTCGTAGTGCTCTCAGAGAGCTTTCCAACGGTATGCTGTGGGCCGCGTAACCCCTTGCGGATCAAAAGTTATGGGCTCCGGAGCAACGGAGACCTGCTCCCAAGCGCCACGCCCTCGGTTTGCGGGCCCAGCCTCTACGTGAAGCGAAGTTGTCTCACCCAAGGTGTCGTAGGATCCGGTGACAGAGAACTGATGGATTAGGTTTTCGTCCTTCCCGCGGCTCACGACGTGCGATCCGGGACGAAAAAACAGCGAAAAAGCAGAAAAGTGTCCGGAAACATATGAAAACGTTCGATTTTTTGCTCCGAAAAATGGCCCAGCGCAGCGAGCTTAGCTTCCACGTCGTGATGCTCTCGGAGAACTTTCCAACGGTATGCTGTGGGCCGCGTAACTCCTTGCGGATCAAAATTTATAGGCTCCGGAGCGACGGAGACCTGGTCCCAAGCGCCACGCCCTCGGTTTGCGGGCCCAGCCTCTACGTGAAACGAAGTTGTCTCGCCCAAGGTGCCGTAGGATCCGGTGACAGATAAGTGATGGATTAGGTTTTCGTCCTTCCCGCGGCTCACGACGTGCGATCCGGGATGGAAAAATAGCGAAAAGGCAGAAAAGTATCCGGAAACTGATGAAAACGTTCGATTTTGTGCTCCGAAAAAAGGCCCAGCGAAGAGAGCTTAGCTGCCACGTCATAATGCTCTCGGAGAGCTTTCCAACGGTATGCTGTGGGCCGCGTAACTCCTTGCGGATCAAAATTTATAGGCTCCGTAGCGACGGAGACCTGGTCCCAAGCGCCACGCCCTCGGTTTGCGGGCCCAGCCTCTACGTGAAGCGAAGTTGTCTCGCCCAAGGTGCCGTAGGATCCGGTGACAGATAAGTTATGGATTATGTTGTCGTCCTTCCTGCGGCTCACGACGTGCGATCCAGGACGGAAAAACAGCGAAAAGGCAGAAAAGTGTCCGGAAACTGATGAAAACGTTCTATTTTGAGCTCCAAAAGAAGGCCCAGCGAAGCGGGCTTATATGCCACGTCGTAGTGCTCTCGGAGAGCTTTTCAACGGTATGCTGTGGGCCGCGTAACTCCTTGCGGATCAAAAGTTATGGGCTCCTGAGCGACGGAGACCTGGTCCCAAGCGCCACGCTCTCGGTTTGCGCGCCCAGCCTCTACGTGAAACGAAGTTGTCTCGCCCAAGGTGCCGTAGGATCCGGCGACAGATAAGTGATGGATTAGGTTTTCGTCCTTCCCACGGCTCACGACGTGCGATCCGGGACGGAAAAACAGCGCAAAGGCAGAAAAGTATCCGAAAACTGATGAAAACGTTCGATTTTGTGCTCCGAAAAAAGGCCCAGCGAAGAGAGCTTAGCTGCCACGTCATAATGCTCTCGGAGAGCTTTCCAACGGTATGCTGTGGGCCGCGTAACTCCTTGCGGATCAAAATTTATAGGCTCCGTAGCGACGGAGACCTGGTCCCAAGCGCCACGCCCTCGGTTTGCGGGCCCAGCCTCTACGTGAAGCGAAGTTGTCTCGCCCAAGGTACCGTAGGATCCGGTGACAGATAAGTGATGGATTAGGTTGTCGTCCTTCCTGTGGCTCACGACGTGCGATCCAGGACGGAAAAACAGCGAAAAGGCAGAAAAGTGTCCGGAAACTGATGAAAACGTTCTATTTTGGGCTCCAAAAGAAGGCCCAGCGAAGCGGGCTTATATGCCACGTCGTAGTGCTCTCGGAGAGCTTTCCAACGGTATGCTGTGGGCCGCGTAACTCCTTGCGGATCAAAAGTTATGGGCTCCGGAGCGACGGAGACCTGGTCCCAAGCGCCACGCCCTCGGTTTGCCGGCCCAGCCTCTACGTCAAGCGAAGTTGTCTCGCCCAAGGTGCCGTAGGATCCGGTGACAGATAAGTGATGGATTAGGTTGTCGTCTTTCCCGCGGCTCACGACGTGCGATCCGGGACGGAAAAACAGCGAAAAGGTCGAAAAGTGTCCGGAAACTGATGAAAACGTTCTATTTTGGGCCCTGAAAAAAGGCCCAGCGAGGCGGGCTTAGCTGCCACTTCGTAGTACTCTCGGAGAGCTTTCCAACGGTATGCTGTGGGCCGCGTAACTCCTTACGGATCAAAAGTTATGGGCTCTGGAGTGACGGAGACCTAGTCCCAAGCCCGACGCCCTCGGTTTGCGGGCCCAGCCTCTACGTGAAGTGAAGTTGTCTCGCCCAAGGTGCCGTAGGATCCGGTGACAGATAAGTGATGGATTAGGTTGTCGTCCTTCCTGTGGCTCACGACGTGCGATCCAGGACGGAAAAACAGCGAAAAGGCAGAAAAGTGTCCGGAAACTGATGAAAACGTTCTATTTTGGGCTCCAAAAGAAGGCCCAGCGAAGTGGGCTTATATGCCACGTCGTAGTGCTCTCGGAGAGCTTTTCAACGGTATGCTGTGGGCCGCGTAACTCCTTGCGGATCAAAAGTTATGGGCTCCGGAGCGACGGAGACCTGGTCCCAAGCGCCACGCCCTCGGTTTGCGGGCCCAGCCTCTACGTGAAACGAAGTTGTCTCGCCCAAGGTACCGTAGGATCCGGTGACAGATAAGTGATGGATTAGGTTGTCGTCCTTCCCGCGGCTCACGACGTGCGATCCGGAACGGAAAATCAGCGAAAAGGCAGAAAAGTATCCACAAACTGATGAAAACGTTCAATTTTGTGCTCCGAAAAAAGGCCCAACAAATCGAGCTTGCCTGCCCCGTCGTAGGGCTCTCGGAGAGCTTTCCAACGGTATGCTGTGGGCCGCGTAACTCCTTGCGTATCAAAAGTTATGGGCTCCGGAGCGACGGAGACCTGGTCCTAAGCCCAGCGACCTCGGTTTGCGGGCCCAAACTCTACGTGAAGTGAAGTTGTCTCGCCCAAGGTGCCGTTGGATCCGGTGAAAGATAAGTGATGGATTAGGTTGTCGTCCTTCCCGCGGCTCACGATGTGCGATCCAGGACGAAAAAACAGCGAAAAGGCAGAAAAGTGTCCGGAAACTGATGAAAACGTTCTATTTTGGGCTCCAAAAGAAGGCCCAACGAAGCAGGCTTAGATGCCACGTCGTAGTACTCTCGGAGAGCTTTTCAACGGTATGCTGTGGGCCGCGTAACTCCTTGCGGATCAAAAGTTATGGGCTCCGGAGCGACGGAGACCTGGTCCGAAGCGCCACGCCCTCGGTTTGCGGGCCCAGCCTCTACGTGAAGCGAAGTTGTCTCGCCCAGGTGCCGTAGGATCCAGTGACAGATAAGTGATGGATTAGGTTGTCGTCCTTCCCGCGGCTCACGACGTGCGATCCGGGACGGAAAAACAGCGAAAAGGTAGAAAAGTGTCCTGAAACATATGAAAACGTTCGATTTTGTGCTCCGAAAAAAGGCCCAGCGAAGCGGGCTTAGTTGCCACGTCGTAGTGCCCTCGGAGAGCTTTCCAACGGTATGCTGTGGGCTGCGTAACTCGTTGCGGATCAAAAGTTATGGGCTCCGGAGCGACGGAGACCTGGTCCCAAGCGCCACGCCCTCGGTTTGCGGGCCCAGCCTCTACGTGAAGCGAAGTTGTCTCGCCCAAGGTGCCGTAGGATCCGGTGACAGATAAGTGATGGATTAGGTTTTCGTCCTTCCCGCGGCTCACGACGTGCGATCCGGGACGAAAAAACAGCGAAAAGGCAGAAAAGTGTCCGAAAACTGATGAAAACGTTCGATTTTGTGCTCCGAAAAAAGGCCCAGCGCAGCTAGCTTAGCTGCCACGTCGTAGTGCTCTCGGAGAGCTTTCCAACGGTATGCTGTGGGCCGCGTAACTCCTTGCGGATCAAAATTTATAGGCTCCGTAGCGACGGAGACCTGGTCCCAAGCGCCACGCCCTCGGTTTGCGGGCCCAGCCTCTACGTGAAGCGAAGTTGTCTCGCCCAAGGTGCCGTAGGATCCGGTGACAGATAAGTGATGGATTAGGTTGTCGTCCTTCCTGCGGCTCACAACGTGCGATCCAGGACGGAAAAACAGCGAAAAGGCAGAAAAGTGTCCGGAAACTGATGAAAACGTTCTATTTTGGGCTCCAAAAGAAGGCCCAGCGAAGCGGGCTTATATGCCACGTCGTAGTGCTCTCGGAGAGCTTTTCAACGGTATGCTGTGGGCCGCGTAACTCCTTGCGGATCAAAAGTTATGGGCTCCGGAGCGACGGAGACCTGGTCCCAAGCGCAACGCCCTCGGTTTGCGGGCCCAGCCTCTACGTGAAACGAAGTTATCTCGCCCAAGGTGCCGTAGGATCCGGTGACAGATAAGTGATGGATTAGGTTTTCGTCCTTCCCGTGGCTCACGACGTGCGATCCGGGACGGAAAAACAGCGAAAAGGCAGAAAAGTATCCGGAAACTGATGAAAACGTTCGATTTTGTGTACCGAAAAAAGGCCCAGCGAAGCGAGCTTAGCTGCCACGTCATAATGCTCTCGGAGAGCTTTCCAACGGTATGCTGTGGGCCGCGTAACTCCTTGCGGATTAAAAGTTATGGGCTCCGGAGTGACGGAGACCTGGTCCCAAGCGCCACGCCCTCGGTTTGCGGGCCCAGCCTCTACGTGAAACGAAGTTGTCTCGCCCAAGGTGCCGTAGGATCCGGTGACAGATAAGTGATAGATTAAGTTTTCGTCCTTCCCGCGGCTCACGACGTGCGATCCGGGACGGAAAAACAGCGAAAAGGCAGAAAAGTGTCCGAAAACTAATGAAAACGTTCGATTTTGTGCTCCAAAAAAAGGCCCAGCGCAGCGAGCTTAGCTGCCACGTCGTAGTGCTCTCGGAGAGCTTTCCAACGGTATGCTGTGGGCCGCGTAACTCCTTGCAGATCAAAATTTATAGGCTCCGTAGCGACGGAGACCTGGTCCCAAGCGCCACGCCCTCGGTTTGCGGGCCCAGCCTCTACGTGAAGCGAAGTTGTCTCGCCGAAGGTGCCGTAGGATCCGGTGACAGATAAGTGATGGATTAGGTTGTCGTCCTTCCTGCGGCTCACGACGTGCGATCCAGGACGGAAAAACAGCGAAAAGGCAGAAAAGTGTCCGAAAACTGATGAAAACGTTCTATTTTGGGCTCCAAAAGAAGGCTCAGCGAAGCGGGCTTAGATGTCCCGTTGTAGAGCTCTTGGAGGGCTTTCCAACGGTATGCTGTGGGCCACGTAACTCCTTGCGGATCAAAAGTTATGGGCTCCGGAGCGACGGAGACCTGGTCCCAAGCCCCACGTCCTCGGTTTGCGGGCCCAGCCACTTCGTGAAACGAAGTTGTCTCGCCCAAGGTGCCGTCGGATCCGGTGACAGATAAGTGATGGATTAGGTTGTCGTCCTTCCCGCGGCTCACGACGTGCGATCCGGGACGGAAAATCAGCGAAAAGGCAGAAAAGTGTCCGAAAATAGAAGAAAACGTTCGATTTTGGGCTCCGAAAACAGGCCTTGCGAAGCGGGCTTAGCTTCCCCGTCATAGAGCTCTCGGAGAGCTTTCCAACGGTATGCTGTGGGCCGCGTAACTACTTGCGGATCAAAAGTTATGGCTCCGGAGCGACGGAGACCTGGTCCCAAGCCCCACGCCCTCGGTTTGCGGGCCCATCCTCTACGTTAAGCGAAGTTGTCTCGCTGAAGGTGCCGTAGGATCCGGTGACAGATAAGTGATGGATTAGGTTGTCGTCTTTCCCGCGGCTCACGACGTGCGATCCGGGACGGAAAAACATCGAAAAGGCAGAAAAGTGTCCGAAAACTGATGAAAACGTTCGATTTTGGGCTCCGAAAAAAGGCCCAGCGATGCGGGTTTAGCTGCCACGTCGTAGAGCTCTCGGAGAGCTTTCCAACGGTATGCTGTCGGCCGCTTAACTCCTTGCGGATCAAAAGTTATGGGCTCCGGAGCGACGGAGACCAGGTCCCAAGCCCCATGCACTCGGTTTGCGGGCCCAGCCTCTACGTGAACCGAATTTGTCTCGCCCAACGTGCCGTAGGATCCGGTGACAGATAAGTGATGGATTAGGTTGTCGTCTTTCCCGCGGCTCACGACGTGCGATCCTGGACGAAAAAACAGCGAAAAGGTAGAAATGTTTCCGGAAACATATGAAAACGTTCGATTTTGTGCTCCGAAAAAAGGCCCAGCGAAGCGAGCTTAGCTGCCACGTCATAATGCTCTCGGAGAGCTTTCCAACGGTATGCTGTGGGCCGCGTTACTCCTTGCGGATCAAAATTTATAGGCTCCGTAGCGACGGAGACCTGGTCCCAAGCGCCACGCCCTCGGTTTGCGGGCCCAGCCTCTACGTGAAGCGAAGTTGTCTCGCCCAAGGTGCCGTAGGATCCGGTGACAGATAAGTGATGGATTAGGTTGTCGTCCTTCCCGCGGCTCACGACGTGCTATCCAGGATGGAAAAACAGCGAAAAGGCAGAAAAGTGTCCGAAAACTGATGAAAACGTTCTATTTTGAGCTCCAAAAAAAGGCCCAGCGAAGCGGGATTAGATGCCACGTCGTAGTGCTCTCGGAGAGCTTTTCAACGGTATGCTGTGGGCCGCGTAACTCCTTGCGGATCAAAAGTTATAGGCTCCGGAGCGACGGAGACCTGGTCCCAAGCGCCACGCCCTCGGTTTGCGGGCCCAGCCTCTACGTGAAGTGAAGTTGTCTCGCCCAAGGTGCCGTAGGATCCGGTGACAGATAAGTGATGGATTAGGTTGTCGCCCTTCCCGCGGCTCACGACGTGCGATCCGGGACGGAAAAACAGCGAAAAGGCAAAAAGTATCCGGAAACATATGAAAACGTTCGATTTTGGACTCCCGAAGGAGGCCCAACGAAGCGGGCTTAGCTGCCACATCGTAGAGCTCTCGGAGAGCTTTCCAACGGTATGCTGTGGGCCATGTAACTCCTTGCGGATCAAAAGATATGGGCTCCGGAGCTGCGGAGACCTGGTCCTAAGCGCCACGCCCTCGGTTTGCGGGCCCAGCCTCTACGTGAAGTGAAGTTGTCTCGCCCAAGGTGCCGTAGGATCCGGTGAAAGATAAGTGATGGATTAGGTTGTCGTCCTTCCCGCGGCTCACGACGTGCGATCCAGGACGAAAAAACAGCGAAAAGGCAAAAAAGTATCCAGAAACTGATGAAAACGTTCTATTTTGGGCTCCAAAAGAAGGCCCAGCGAAGCGGGCTTAGATGCCACGTCGTAGTGCTCTCGGAGAGCTTTTCAACGGTATGCTGTGGGCCGCGTAACTCCTTGCGGATCAAAAGTTATGGGCTCCGGAGCGACGGAGACCTGGTCCCAAGCGCCACGCCCTCGGTTTGCGGGCCCAGCCTCTACGTGAATCGAAGTTGTCTCGCCCAAGGTGCCGTAGGATCCGGTGACAGATAAGTGATGGATTAGGTTGTCGTCCTTCCTGCGGCTCACGACGTGCGATCCGGGACGAAAAAACAGCGAAAATGTAGAAAAGTGTCCAGAAACTGATGAAAACGTTCTATTTTGGGCTCCAAAAGAAGGCCCAGCGAAGCGGGCTTAGATGCCACGTCGTAGTGCTCTCGGAGAGCTTTTCAACGGTATGCTGTGGGCCGCGTAACTCCTTGCGGATCAAAAATTATGGGCTCCGGAGCGACGGAGACCTGGTCCCAAGCGCCACGCCCTCGGTTTGCGGGCCCAGCCTATACGTTAAGCGAAGTTGTCTCGCCCAAGGTGCCGTAGGATCCGGTGACAGATAAGTGATGGATTAGGTTGTCGTCCTTCCCGCGGCTCACGACGTGCGATCCGGGACGGATAAACAGCGAAAAGCAAGAAAAGTGTCCAGAAACTGATGAAAACGTTCTATTTTGGGCTCCAAAAGAAGGCCCAGCGAAGCGGGCTTAACTGCCACGTCGTAGTGCTCTCGGAGAGCTTTTCAACGGTATGCTGTGGGCCGCGTAACTCCTTGCGGATCAAAAGTTATGGGCTCCGGAGCGACGGAGACCTGGTCCCAAGCGCCACGCCCTCGGTTTGCGGGCCCAGCCTCTACGTTAAGCGAAGTTGTCTCGCCCAAGGTGCCGTAGGATCCGGTGACAGATAAGTGATGGATTAGGTTGTCGTCCTTCCCGCGGCTCACGACGTGCGATCCGGGACGGAAAAACAGCGAAAAGGTAGAAAAGTGTCCGGAAACATATGAAAACGTTCGATTTTGTGCTCCGAAAAAAGGCCCAGCGAAGCGGGCTTAACTGCCACGTCATAGTGCCCTCGGAGAGCTTTCCAACGGTATGCTGTGGGCCGCGTAACTCCTTGCGGATCAAAATTTATAGGCTCCGTAGCGACGGAGACCTGGTCACAAGCGCCACGCCCTCGGTTTGCGGGCCCAGCCTCTACGTGAAGCGAAGTTGTCTCACCCAAGTTGCCGTAGGATCCGGTGACAGATAAGTGATGGATTAGGTTGTCGTCCTTCCTGCGGCTCACGACGTGCGATCCAGGACGGAAAAACAGCGAAAAGGCAGAAAAGTGTCCGGAAACTGATGAAAACGTTCTATTTTGGGCTCCAAAATAAGGCCCAGCGAAGCGGGCTTATATGCCACGTCGTAGTGCTCTCGGAGAGCTTTTCAACCGTATGCTGTGGGCCACGTAACTCCTTGCGGATCAAAAGTTATGGGCTGTGGAGCGACGGTGACCTGGTGCCAAGGGGCACGACGTCGGTTTGCGGGCCCAGCCTCTACGTGAAACGAAGTTATCTCGCCCAAGGTGCCGTAGGATCCGGTGACAGGTAAGTGATGGATTAGGTTTTCGTCCTTCCCGCGGCTCACGACGTGCGATCCGGGACGGAAAAATAGCGAAAAGGCAGAAAAGTATCCGGAAACTAATAAAAACGTTCGATTTTGTGCTCCGAAAAAAGGCCCAGCGAAGCGAGCTTAGCTACCACGTCATAATGCTCTCGGAGAGCTTTCCAACGGTATGCTGTCGGCCGCTTAACTCCTTACGGATCAAAAGTTATGGGCTCCGGAGCGACGGAGACCTGGTCCCAAGCCCCATGCACTCGGTTTGCGGGCCCAGCCTCTACGTGAACCAAATTTGTCTCGCCCAAGGTGCCGTAGGATCCGGTGACAGATAAGTGATGGATTAGGTTTTCGTCCTTCCCGCGGCTCACGACGTGCGATCTGGGACGGAAAAACAGCGAAAAGGCAGAAAAGTGTCCGGAAACTGATGAAAACGTTCGATTTTGTGCTCCGAAAAAAGGCCCAGCGAAGCGAGCTTAGCTGCCACGTCATAATGCTCTCGGAGAGCTTTCCAACGGTATGGTGTGGGCCGCGTAACTCCTTGCGGATCAAAATTTATAGGCTCCGTAGCGACGGAGACCTGGTCCCAAGCGCCACGCCCTCGGTTTGCGGGCCCAGCCTCTACGTGAAGCGAAGTTGTCTCGCCCAAGGTGCCGTAGGATCCGGTGACAGATAAGTGATGGATTAGTTTGTCGTCCTTCCCGCGGCTCACGACGTGCTATCCAGGACGAAAAAAAAGCAAAAAGGCAGAAAAGTGTCCGGAAACTGATGAAAACGTTCTATTTTGAGCCCAAAAAGAAGGCCCAGCGAAGCGGGCTTAGATGCCACGTCGTAGTGCTCTCGGAGAGCTTTTCAACGGTATGCTATGGGCCGCGTAACTACTTGCGGATCAAAAGTTATGGGCCCCGGAGCGACGGAGACCTGGTCCAAAACCCAACGCCCTCGGTTTGCGGGCCCAGCCTCTACGTGAAGTGAAGTTGTCTCGCCCAAGGTGCCGTAGGATCCGGTGATAGATAAGTGATGGATTAGGTTGTCGTCCTTCCCGCGGCTCAAGACGTGCGATCCGGGACGGAAAATCAGCGAAAAGGCAGAAAAGTGTCCGAAAACATATGAAAACGTTTGATTTTGGGCTCCGAAAAGAGGCCTAGCGAAGCGGGCATAGCTTCCCCGTCGTAAAGCTCTCGGAGAGCTTTCCAACGGTATGCTGTGGGCCGCGTAACTACTTGCGGATCAAAAGTTATGGGCTCCGGAGCGACGGAGACCTGGTCCCAAGCCCCACGCCCTCGGTTTACGAGCTCAGCCTCTACATGAAGCGAAGTTGTCTCGCCCAAGGTGCCGTAGGATCCGGTGACAGATAAGTGATGGATTAGATTGTCGTCTTTCCCGCGGCTCACGACGTGCGATCCGGGACGAAAAATCAGCGTAAAAGAAGAAGAGTGTCCCGAAACTGATGAAAACGATCGATTTTGGGCTCCGAAAAGAGGCCTAGCAAAGCGGGCTTAGCTTCCCCGTCGTAGAGCTCTCGGAGAGCTTTCCAACGGTATGCTGTGGGCCGCGTAACTACTTGCGGATCAAAATTTATGGGCTGCGGAGCGACATAGACCAGGTCCCAAGCGCCACGCCCACGGTTTGCGGGCCCAGCCTCTACGTGAACCGAATTTGTCTCGCCCAAGGTGCCGTAGGATCCGGTGACAGATAAGTGATGGATTAGGTTGTCGTCCTTCCCGCGGCTCACGACGTGCGATCCAGGATGGAAAAATAGCGAAAAGGCAGAAAAGTGTCCGGAAACTGATGAAAACGTTCTATTTTGGGCTCCAAAAGAAGGCCCAGCAAAGCGGGCTTAGATGCCACGTCGTAGTGCTCTCGGAGAGCTTTTCAACGGTATGCTGTGGGCCGCGTAACTCCTTGCGGATCAAAAGTTATGGGCTCCGGAGCGACGGAGACCTTGTCCCAAGCGCCACGCCCTCGGTTTGCGGGCCCAGCCTCTACGTGAAGCGAAGTTGTCTCGCCCAAGGTGCCGTAGGATCCGGTGACATATAAGTGATGGATTAGGTTGTCGTCCTTCCCGCGGCTCACGACGTGCGATCCGGGACGGAAAAACAGCGAAAAGGTAGAAATGTGTCCGGAAACATATGAAAACGTTCGATTTTGTGCTCCTAAAAAAGGCCCAGCGAAGCGAGCTTAGCTGCCACGTCATAATGCTCTCGGAGAGCTTTCCAACGGTATGCTGTGGGCCGCGTAACTCCTTGCGGATCAAAATTTATAGGCTCCGTAGCGACGGAGACCTGGTCCCAAGCGCCACGCCCTCGGTTTGCGGGCCCAGCCTCTACGTGAAGCGAAGTTGTCTCGCCCAAGGTGCCGTAGGATCCGGTGAAAGATAAGTGATGGATTAGGTTGTCGTCCTTCCCGCGGCTCACGACGTGCGATCCAGGACGAAAAAACAGCGAAAAGGTAGAAAAGTGTCCAGAAACTGATGAAATCGTTCTATTTTGGGCTCCAAAAGAAGGCCCAGCGAAGCGGGCTTAGATGCCACGTCGTAGTGCTCTCGGAGAGCTTTTCAACGGTATGCTGTGGGCCGCGTAACTCCTTGCGGATCAAAAGTTATGGGCTCCGGAGCGACGGAGACCTGGTCCCAAGCGCCACGCCCTCGGTTTGCGGGCCCAGCCTCTACGTGAAGCGAAGTTGTCTCGCCCAAGGTGCCGTAGGATCCGGTGACAGATAAGTGATGGATTAGGTTGTCGTCCTTCCTGCGGCTCACGACGTGCGATCCGGGACGGAAAAACAGCGAAAAGGTAGAAAAGTGTCCAGAAACTGATGAAAACGTTCTATTTTGGGCTCCAAAAGAAGGCCCAGCGAAGCGGGCTTAGATGCCACGTCGTAGTGCTCTCGGAGAGCTTTTCAACGGTATGCTGTGGGCCGCGTAACTCCTTGCGGATCAAAAGTTATGGGCTCCGGAGCGACGGAGACCTGGTCCCAAGCGCCACGCCCTCGGTTTGCGGGCCCAGCCTCTACGTTAAGCGAAGTTGTCTCGCCCAAGGTGCCGTAGGATCCGGTGACAGATAAGTGATGGATTAGGTTGTCGTCCTTCCTGCGGCTCACAACGTGCGATCCGGGACGGAAAAACAGCGAAAAATCAGAAAAGTGTCCAGAAACTGATGAAAACGTTCTATTTTGGGCTCCAAAAGAAGGCCCAGCGAAGCGGGCTTAGATACCACGTCGTAGTGCTCTCGGAGAGCTTTTCAACGGTATGCTGTGGGCCGCGTAACTCCTTGCGGATCAAAAGTTATGGGCTCCGGAGCCACGGAGACCTGGTCCCAAGCGCCACGCCCTCGGTTTGCGGGCCCAACCTCTACGTTAAGCGAAGTTGTCTTGCCCAAGGTGCCGTAGGATCCGGTGACAGATAAGTGATGGATTAGGTTGTCGTCCTTCCCGCGGCTCACGACGTGCGATCCGGGACGAAAAAACAGCGAAAAGGCAGAAAAGTGTCCGGAAACTGATGAAAACGTTCGATTTTGTGGTCCGAAAAAAGGCGCAGCGCAGCGAGCTTAGCTGCCACGTCGTAGTGCTCTCGGAGAGCTTTCCAACGGTATGCTGTGGGCCGCGTAACTCCTTGCGGATCAAAATTTATAGGCTCCGTAGCGACGGAGACCTGGTCCCAAGCGCCACGCCCTCGGTTTGCGGGCCCAGCCTCTACGTGAAGCGAAGATGTCTCGCCCAAGGTGCCGTAGGATCCGGAGACAGATAAGTGATGGATTAGGTTGTCGTCCTTCCTGCGGCTCACGACGTGCGATCCAGGACGGAAAAACAGCGAAAAGGAAGAAAAGTGTCCGGAAACTGATGAAAACGTTCTATTTTGGGCTCCAAAAGAAGGCCCAGCGAAGCGGGCTTATATGCCACGTCGTAGTGCTCTCGGAGAGCTTTTCAACGGTATGCTGTGGGCCACGTAACTCCTTGCGGATCAAAAGTTATGGGCTCCGGAGCGACGGAGACCTGGTCCCAAGCGCCACGCCCTCGGTTTGAGGGCCCAGCCTCTACGTGAAACGAAGTTATCTCGCCCAAGGTGCCGTAGGATCCGGTGACAGGTAAGTGATGGATTAGGTTTTCGTCCTTCCCGCGGCTCACGACGTGCTATCCGGGACCGAAAAATAGCGAAAAGGCAGAAAAGTGTCCGGAAACTGATGAAAACGTTCGATTTTGTGCTCCGAAAAAAGGCCCAGCGAAGCGAGCTTAGCTGCCACGTCATAATGCTCTCGGAGAGCTTTCCAACGGTATGCTGTGGGCCGCGTAACTCCTTGCGGATCAAAATTTATAGGCTCCGTAGCGACGGAGACCTGGTCCCAAGCGCCACGCCCTCGGTTTGCGGGCCCAGCCTCTACGTGAAGCGAAGTTGTCTCGCCCAAGGTGCCGTAGGATCCGGTGACAGATAAGTGATGGATTAGTTTGTCGTCCTTCCCGCGGCTCACGACGTGCTATCCAGGACGAAAAAAAAGCGAAAAGGCAGAAAAGTATCCGGAAACTGATGAAAACGTTTGATTTTGTGCTCCGAAAAAAGGCCCAGCGAAGGGAGCTTAGCTGCCACGTCATAATGCTCTCGGAGAGCTTTCCAACGGTATGCTATGGGCCGCGTAACTCCTTGCGGATCAAAAGTTATGGGCTCCGGAGCGACGGAGACCTGGTCCCAAGCGCCACGCCCTCGGTTTGCGGGCCCAGCCTCTACGTGAAACGAAGTTGTCTCGCCCAAGGTGCCGTAGGATCCGGTGACAGATAAGTGATGGATTAGGTTGTCGTCCTTCCCGCGGCTCACGACGTGCGATCCGGGATGGAAAAACAGCGAAAAGGTAGAAAAGTGTCCAGAAACTGATGAAAACGTTCTATTTTGGGCTCCGAAAAAAGGCCCAGCAAAGCGGGCTTAGCTGCCACGTCGTAGTGCTCTTGGAGAGCTTTCCAAAGGTATGCTGTGGGCCGCGTAACTCCTTGCGGATCTAAAGTTATGGGCATCGGAGCGACGGAGTCCTGGTCACAAGCGCCACGCCCTCGGTTTGCGGGCCCAGCCTCTACGTGAAGCGAAGTTGTCTCGCCCAAGGTGCTGTAGGATCCGGTGACAGATAAGTGATGGATTAGGTTGTCATCCTTCCCGCGGCTCACGACGTGCGATCTAGGACGGAAAAACAGCGGAAAGGCAGAAAAGTGTCCGGAAACTGATGAAAACGTTCTATTTTGGGCTTCAAAAGAAGGCCCAGCAAAGCTGGCTTAGATGCCACGTCGTAGTGCTCTCGGAGAGCTTTTCAACGGTATGCTGCGGGCCGCGTAACTCCTTGCGGATCAAAAGTTATGGGCTCCGGAGCGACGGAGACCTGGTCCCAAGCGCCACGCCCTCGGTTTGCGGGCCCAGCCTCTACGTGAAGCGAAGTTGTCTCGCCCATGGTGCCGTAGGATCCGGTGACAGATAAGTGATGGATTAGGTTGTCGTCCTTCCCGCGGCTCACGACGTGCGATCCGGGACGGAAAAACATCGAAAAGGTAGAAAAGTGTCCGGAAACATATGAAAACGTTCGATTTTGTGCTCCGAAAAAAGGCCCAGCGAAGCGGGCTTAGCTGCCACGTCGTAGAGCTCTCGGAGAGGTTTCCAACGGTATGCTGTGGGCCGCGTAACTCCTTGCGGATCAAAAGTTATGGGCTTCGGTGCGATGGAGACCTGGTCCCAAGCCCCATGCCCTCAGTTTGCGGGCCCACCCTCTACGCGAAGCGAAGTTGTCTTGCCCAAGGTGCCGTGTGATTCGGTGATAGATAAGTGATGGATTAGGTTGTCGTCCTTCCCGCGGCTCACGACGTGCGATCCAGGACGGAAAAACAGCGAAAAGGCAGAAAAGTGTCCAGAAACTGATGAAAACGTTCTATTTTGGGCTCCAAAAGAAGGCCCAGCGAAGCGGGCTTAGATGCCACGTCGTAGTGCTCTCGGAGAGCTTTTCAACGGTATGCTGTGGGCCGCGTAACTCCTTGCGGATCAAAAGTTATGGGCTCCGGAGCGACGGAGACCTGGTCCCAAGCGCCACGCCCTCGGTTTGCGGGCCCAGCCTCTACGTTAAGCGAAGTTGTCTCGCCCAAGGTGCCGTAGGATCCGGTGACAGATAAGTGATGGATTAGGTTGTCGTCCTTCCTGCGGCTCACGACGTGCGATCCGGGACGGAAAAACAGCGAAAAGTTAGAAAAGTGTCCAGAAACTGATGAAAACGTTCTATTTTGGGCTCCAAAAGAAGGCCCAGCGAAGCGGGCTTAGATGCCACGTCGTAGTGCTCTCGGAGAGCTTTTCAACGGTATGCTGTGGGCCGCGTAACTCCTTGCGGATCAAAAGTTATGGGCACCGGAGCGACGGAGACCTGGTCCCAAGCGCCACGCCCTCGGTTTGCGGGCCCAACCTCTACGTTAAGCGAAGTTGTCTCGCCCAAGGTGCCGTAGGATCCGGTGACAGATAAGTGATGGATTAGGTTGTCGTCCTTCCCGCGGCTCACGACGTGCGATCCGGGACGGAAAAACAGCGAAAAGGTAGAAAAGTGTCCGGAAACATATGAAAACGTTCGATTTTGTGCTCCGAAAAAAGGCCCAGCGAAGCGGGCTTAACTGCCACGTCGTAGTGCCCTCGGAGAGCTTTCCAACGGTATGCTGTGGGCCGCGTAACTCCTTGCGGATCAAAAGTTATGGGCTCCGGAGCGACGGAGACCTGGTCCCAAGCGCCACGCCCTCGGTTTGCGGGCCCAGCCTCTACGTGAAGCGAAGTTGTCTCGCCCAAGGTTCCGTAGGATCCGGTGACAGATAAGTGAAGGATTAGGTTTTCGTCCTTCCCGCGGCTCACGACGTGCGATCCGGGACGAAAAAACAGCGAAAAGGCAGAAAAGTGTCCGGAAACTGATGAAAACGTTCGATTTTGTGCTCCGAAAAAAGGCGCAGCGCAGCGAGCTTAGCTTCCACGTCGTAGTGCTCTCGAAGAGCTTTCCAACGGTATGCTGTGGGCCGCGTAACTCCTTGCGGATCAAAATTTATAGGCTCCGTAGCGACGGAGACCTGGTCCCAAGCGCCACGCCCTCGGTTTGCGGGCCCAGCCTCTACGTGAAGCGAAGTTGTCTCGCCCAAGGTGCCGTAGGATCCGGTGACAGATAAGTGATGGATTAGGTTGTCGTCCTTCCTGCGGCTCACGACGTGCGATCCAGGACGGAAAAACAGCGAAAAGGCAGAAAAGTGTCCGGAAACTGATGAAAACGTTCTATTTTGGGCTCCAAAAGAAGGCCCAGCGAAGCGGGCTTATATGCCACGTCGTAGTGCTCTCAGAGAGCTTTTCAACGGTATGCTGTGGGCCACGTAACTCCTTGCGGATCAAAAGTTATGGGCTCCGGAGCGACGGAGACCTGGTCCCAAGCGCCACGCCCTCGGTTTGCGGGCCCAGCCTCTACGTGAAACGAAGTTGTCTCGCCCAAGGTGCCGTAGGATCCGGTGACAGATAAGTGATGGATTAGGTTGTCGTCCTTCCTGCGGCTCACGACGTGCGATCCAGGACGGAAAAACAGCGAAAAGGCAGAAAAGTGTCCGGAAACTGATGAAAACGTTCTATTTTGAGCCCAAAAAGAAGGCCCAGCGAAGCGGGCTTAGATGCCACGTCGTAGTGCTCTCGGAGAGCTTTTCAACGGTATGCTGTGGGCCGCGTAACTCCTTGCGGATCAAAAGTTATGGGCTCCGGAGCGACGGAGACGTGGTCCCAAGCGCCACGCCCTCGGTTTGCGGGCCCAGCCTCTACGTGAAGCGAAGTTGTCTCGCCCATGGTGCCGTAGGATCCGGTGACAGATAAGTGATGGATTAGGTTGTCGTCCTTCCCGAGGCTCACGACGTGCGATCCGGGACGGAAAATCAGCGAAAAGGCAGAAAAGTGTCCGGAAACATATGAAAACGTTCGATTTTGTGCTCCGAAAAAAGACCCAGCGAAGCGGGCTTACCTGCCACGTCGTAGAGCTATCGGAGAGCTTTCCAATGGTATGCTGTGGGCCGCGTAACTACATGCGGATCAAAAGTTATGGGCTCCGGAGCGACGGAGACCTGGTCCCAAGCCACGCGCCCTCGGTTTGCGGGCCCAGCCTCTACGTGAAGCGAAGTTGTCTCGCCCAAGGTGCCGTAGGATCCGGTGATAGATAAGTGATGGATTAGATTGTCGTCTTTTTCGCGGCTCACGACGTACGATCCAGGATGGAAAAACAATGAAAAACATAAAAGTGTCCCGAAACTAATGAAAACCTTCGATTTTAGGCTCCAATAAAAGGCCCAGCAAAGCGGGCTTAGCTGGCCATTCGTAGAGCTCTCGGAGTGCTTTCCAGTGGTATGCTGTGGGCCGCGTAACTCCTTGCGGATCAAAAGTTATGGGCTTCGGAGCGACGGAGACCTGGTCCCAAGAGCCACGCCCTCGGTTTATTGGCCCAGCCTCTACGTGAAGCGAAGTTGTCTCGCCCAAGGTGCCGTAGGATCCGGTGACAGATAAGTGATGGATTAGGTTGTCGTCCTTCCCGCGGCTCACGACGTGCGATCCGGGATGGAAAAACAGCGAAAAGGTAGAAAAGTGTCCAGAAACTGATGAAAACGTTCTATTTTGGGCTCCGAAAAAAGGCCCAGCAAAGCGTGCTTAGCTGCCACGTCGTAGTGCTCTCGGAGAGCTTTCCAAAGGTATGCTGTGGGCCGCGTAACTCCTTGCGGATCAAAAGTTATGGGCTCCGGAGCGACGGAGACCTGGTCCCAAGCGCCACGCCCTCGGTTTGCGGGCCCAGCCTCTACGTGAAGTGAAGTTGTCTCGCCCAAGGTGCCGTAGGATCCGGTGACAGATAAGTGATGGATTAGGTTGTCATCCTTCCCGCGGCTCACGACGTGCGATCTAGGACGGAAAAACAGCGGAAAGGCAGAAAAGTGTCCGGAAACTGATGAAAACGTTCTATTTTGGGCTCCAAAAGAAGGCCCAGCCAAGCTGGCTTAGATGCCACGTCGTAGTGCTCTCGGAGAGCTTTTCAACGGTATGCTGTGGGCCGCGTAACTCCTTGCGGATCAAAAGTTATGGGCTCCGGAGCGACGGAGACCTGGTCCCAAGCGCCACGCCCTCGGTTTGCGGGCCCAGCCTCTACGTGAAGCGAAGTTGTCTCGCCCATGGTGCCGTAGGATCCGGTGACAGATAAGTGATGGATTAGGTTGTCGTCCTTCCCGCGGCTCACGACGTGCGATCCGGGACGGAAAAACATCGAAAAGGTAGAAAAGTGTCCGGAAACATATGAAAACGTTCGATTTTGTGCTCCGAAAAAATGCCCAGCGAAGCGGGCTTAGCTGCCACGTCGTAGTGCCCTCGGAGAGCTTTCCAACGGTCTGCTGTGGGCCGCGTAACTCCTTGCGGATCAAAAGTTATGGGCTCCGGAGCGACGGAGACCTGGTCCCAAGCGCCACGCCCTCGGTTTGCGGGCCCAGCCTCTACGTGAAGTGAAGTTGTCTCGCCCAAGGTTCCGTAGGATCCGGTGATAGATAAGTGATGGATTAGGTTGTCGTCCTTCCCGCGGCTCACGACGTGCGATCCAGGACGGAAAAACAGCGAAAAGGCAGAAAAGTGTCCAGAAACTGATGAAAACGTTCTATTTTGGGCTCCAAAAGAAGGCCCAGCGAAGCGGGCTTAGATGCCACGTCGTAGTGCTCTCGGAGAGCTTTTCAACGGTATGTTGTGGGCCGCGTAACTCCTGACGGATCAAAAGTTATGGGCTCCGGAGCGACGGAGACCTGGTCCCAAGAGCCACGCCCTCGGTTCACGGGCCCAGCCTCTACGTGAAGCGAAGTTGCCTCGCCCATGGTGCCGTGGGATTCGGTGACAAATACGTGATGAATAAGGTTGCCGTCCTTCCCGCGGCGCACGACGTTCGATCTGGGACAAAAAAACAATACAAAAGTGGAAAAGTGTCCGAAAACTGATGAAAACGTTCGATTTTAGGCTCCGGAAAGAGGCCCAGCAAAGCGGGCTTAGCTGCCACATTGTAGCGCTCTCGGAAAGCTTTCCAACGGTATGCTGTGGGCTGCGTAACTCCTTGCGGATCAAAAGTTATGGGCTCCAGAGCGACGGAGACCTGGTCCCAAGCGCCACGCCCTCGGTTTGCGGGCCCAGCCTCTACGTGAAGTGAAGTTGTCTCGCCCAAGGTGCCGTAGGATCCGGTGATAGATAAGTGATGGATTAGGTTGTCGTCCTTCCCGCGGCTCACGACGTGCGATCCAGGACGGAAAAACAGCGAAAAGGCAGAAAAGTGTCCAGAAACTGATGAAAACGTTCTATTTTGGGCTCCAAAAGAAGGCCCAGCAAAGCGGGCTTTGATGCCACGTCGTAGTGCTCTCGGAGAGCTTTTCAACGGTATGCTGTGGGCCGCGTAACTCCTTGCGGATCAAAAGTTATGGGCTCCGGAGCGACGGAGACCTGGTCCCAAGAGCCACGCCCTCGGTTTATTGGCCCAGCCTCTACGTGAAGCGAAGTTGTCTCGCCCAAGGTGCCGTAGGATCCGGTGACAGATAAGTGATGGATTAGGTTGTCGTCCTTCCCGCGGCTCACGACGTGCGATCCGGGATGGAAAAACAGCGAAAAGGTAGAAAAGTGTCCAGAAACTGATGAAAACGTTCTATTTTGGGCTCCGAAAAAAGGCCCAGCAAAGCGTGCTTAGCTGCCACGTCGTAGTGCTCTCGGAGAGCTTTCCAAAGGTATGCTGTGGGCCGCGTAACTCCTTGCGGATCAAAAGTTATGGGCTCCGGAGCGACGGAGACCTGGTCCCAAGCGCCACGCCCTCGGTTTGCGGGCCCAGCCTCTACGTGAAGTGAAGTTGTCTCGCCCAAGGTGCCGTAGGATCCGGTGACAGATAAGTGATGGATTAGGTTGTCATCCTTCCCGCGGCTCACGACGTGCGATCTAGGACGGAAAAACAGCGGAAAGGCAGAAAAGTGTCCGGAAACTGATGAAAACGTTCTATTTTGGGCTCCAAAAGAAGGCCCAGCTAAGCTGGCTTAGATGCCACGTCGTAGTGCTCTCGGAGAGCTTTTCAACGGTATGCTGTGGGACGCATAACTCCTTACGGATCAAAAGTTATGGGCTCCGGAGCGACGGAGACCTGGTCCCAAGCGCCACGCCCTCGGTTTGGTGGCCCAGCCTCTACGTGAAGCGAAGTTGGCTCGCCCATGGTGCCGTAGGAGCCGGTTACAGGTAAGTGATGGATTAGGTTGTCGTCCTTCCCGCGGCTCACGACGTGCGATCCGGGACGGAAAAACATCGAAAAGGTAGAAAAGTGTCCGGAAACATATGAAAACGTTCGATTTTGTGCTCCGAAAAAATGCCCAGCGAAGCGGGCTTAGCTGCCACGTCGTAGTGCCCTCGGAGAGCTTTCCAACGGTCTGCTGTGGGCCGCGTAACTCCTTGCGGATCAAAAGTTATGGGCTCCGGAGCGACGGAGACCTGGTCCCAAGCGCCACGCCCTCGGTTTGCGGGCCCAGCCTCTACGTGAAGTGAAGTTGTCTCGCCCAAGGTTCCGTAGGATCCGGTGATAGATAAGTGATGGATTAGGTTGTCGTCCTTCCCGCGGCTCACGACGTGCGATCCAGGACGGAAAAACAGCGAAAAGGCAGAAAAGTGTCCAGAAACTGATGAAAACGTTCTATTTTGGGCTCCAAAAGAAGGCCCAGCGAAGCGGGCTTAGATGCCACGTCGTAGTGCTCTCGGAGAGCTTTTCAACGGTATGTTGTGGGCCGCGTAACTCCTGACGGATCAAAAGTTATGGGCTCCGGAGCGACGGAGACCTGGTCCCAAGAGCCACGCCCTCGGTTCACGGGCCCAGCCTCTACGTGAAGCGAAGTTGTCTCGCCCATGGTGCCGTAGGATCCGGTGACAGATAAGTGATGGATTACGTTGTCGTCCTTCCCGCGGCTCACGACATGCGATCCGGGACGGAAAAACAGCGAAATGGTAGAAAAGTGTCCGGAAACTGATGAAAACGTTCTATTTTGGGCTCCGAAAAAAGGCCCAGCAAAGCGGGCTTAGCTGCCACGTCGTAGTGCTCTCGGAGAGCTTTCCAACGGTATGCTGTGGGCCGCGTAACTCCTTGCGGATCAAAAGTTATGGGCTCCGGAGCGACGGAGACCTGGTCCCAAGAGCCACGCCCTCGGTTCACGGGCCCAGCCTCTACGTGAAGCGAAGTTGTCTCGCCCATGGTGCCGTAGGATCCGGTGACAGATAAGTGATGGATTAGGTTGTCGTCCTTCCCGCGGCTCCCGACATGCGATCCGGGACGGAAAAACAGCGAAATGGTAGAAAAGTGTCCGGAAACTGATGAAAACGTTCTATTTTGGGCTCCGAAAAAAGGCCCAGCAAAGCGGGCTTAGCTGCCACGTCGTAGTGCTCTCGGAGAGCTTTCCAACGGTATGCTGTGGGCCGCGTAACTCCTTGCGGATCAAAAGTTATGGGCTCCGGAGCGACGGAGACCTGGTCCCAAGCGCCACGCCCTCGGTTTGCGGGCCCAGCCTCTACGTGAAGCGAAGTTGTCTCGCCCAAGGTGCCGTAGGATCCGGTGACAAATAAGTGATGGATTAGGTTGTCATCCTTCCCGCGGCTCACGACGTGCGATCCTGGACGGAAAAACAGCGAAAAGGCATAAAAGTGTCCAGAAACTGATGAAAACGTTCTATTTTGGGCTCCAAAAGAAGGCCCAGCGAAGCGGGCTTAGATGCCACGTCGTAGTGCTCTCGGAGAGCTTTCCACCGGTATGCTGTGGGCCGCGTAACTCCTTGCGGATCAAAAGTTATGGGCTCCGGAGCGACGGAGACCTGGTCCCAAGCCCCGTGACCTCGGTTTGCGGGCCCGGCCACAACGTTAAGCGAAGTTGTCTCGCCCATCGTGCCGTGGGATTCGGTGACAGATACGTTATGAATTCGATTGTCGTCCTTCCCGCGGCGCACTACGTTCGATCCGGGACGAAAAAACAGCGAAAAGGTAGAAAAGTGTCCGGAAACATATGAAAACATTCAATTTTGTGCTCCAAAAAAGGGCCCAGCAAAGCGGGCTTAGCTGCCACGTCGTAGTGCCCTCGGAGAGCTTTCCAACGGTATGCTGTGGGCCGCGTAACCCCTTGCGGATCAAAAGTTATGGGCTCCGGAGCGACGGAGACCTGGTCCCAAGCGCCACGCCCTCGGTTTGCGGGCCCAGCCTCTACGTGAAGCGAAGTTGTCTCGCCCAAGGTGCCGTAGGATCCGGTGACAGATAAGTGATGGATTAGGTTTTCGTCCTTCCCGCGGCTCACGACGTGCGATCCGGGACGAAAAAACAGCGAAAAGGCAGAAAAGTGTCCGGAAACTGATGAAAACGTTCGATTTTGTGCTCCGAAAAAAGGCCCAGCGCAGCGAGCTTAGCTGCCACGTCGTAGTGCTCTCGGAGAGCTTTCCAACGGTATGCTGTGGGCCGCGTAACTCCTTGCGGATCAAATGTTATGGGCTCCGGAGCGACGGAGACCAGGTCCCAAGCGCCACGCCCTCGGTTTGCGAGCCCAGCCTCTACGTGAAGTGAAGTTGTCTCGCCCAAGGTGCCGTAGGATCCGGTGACAGATAAGTGATGGATTAGGTTGTCGTCCTTCCCGCGAATCACGATGTGCGATCCGGGACGGAAAAACAGCGAAAAGGCAGAAAAGTGTCCGGAAATAGAAGAAAACGTTCGATTTTGTGCTCCGAAAAAAGGCCCAACGAAGCAGGCTTAGTTGCCACGTCGTAGTGCTCTCGGAGAGCTTTCCAACGGTATGCTGTGGGCCGCGTAACTCCTAGCGGATCAAAAGTTATGGGCTCCGGAGCGACGGAGACCAGGTCCCAAGTGCCACGCCCTCGGTTTGCGGGCCCAGCCTCTACGTGAACCGAAGTTGTCTCACCCAAGGTGCCGTAGGATCTGGTGACAAATAAGTGATGGATTAGGTTGTCGTCCTTCCCGCGGCTCACGACGTGCGATCCAGGACGGAAAAACAGCGAAAAGGCAGAAAAGTGTCCAGAAACTGATGAAAACGTTCTATTTTGGGCTCCAAAAGAAGGCCCAGCAAAGCGGGCTTAGATGCCACGTCGTAGTGCTCTCGGAGAGCTTTTCAACGGTATGCTGTGGGCCGCGTAACTCCTTGCGGATCAAAAGTTATGGGCTCCGGAGCGACGGAGACCTGGTCCCAAGCGCCACGCCCTCGGTTTGCGGGCCCAGCCTCTACGTGAAGCGAAGTTGTCTCGCCCAAGGTGCCGTAGGATCCGGTGACAGATAAGTGATGGATTAGGTTGTCGTCCTTCCCGCGGCTCACGACGTGCGTTCCGGGACGGAAAAACAGCGAAAAGGTAGAAATGTGTCCGGAAACATATGAAAACGTTCGATTTTGTGCTCCGAAAAAAGGCCCAGCGAAGCGAGCTTAGCTGCCACGTCATAATGCTCTCGGAGAGCTTTCCAACGGTATGCTGTGGGCCGCGTAACTCCTTGCGGATCAAAATTTATAGGCTCCGTAGCGACGGAGACCTGGTCCCAAGCGCCACGCCCTCGGTTTGCGGGACCAGCCTCTACGTGAAGTGAAGTTGTCTCGCCCAAGGTGCCGTAGGATCCGGTGACAGATAAGTGATGGATTAGGTTGTCGTCCTTCCCGCGGCTCACGACGTGCTATCCAGGACGGAAAAATAGCGAAAAGGCAGAAAAGTGTCCGGAAACTGATGAAAACGTTCTATTTTGAGCTCCAAAAGAAGGCCCAGCGAAGCGGGCTTAGATGCCACGTCGTAGTGCTCTCGGAGAGCTTTTCAACGGTATGCTGTGGGCCGCGTAACTCCTTGCGGATCAAAAGTTATGGGCTCCGGAGCGACGGAGACCTGGTCCCAAGCGCCACGCCCTCGGTATGCGGGCCCAGCCTCTACGTGAAGTGAAGTTGTCTCGCCCAAGGTGCCGTAGGATCCGGTGACAGATAAGTGATGGATTAGGTTGTCGTCCTTCCCGCGGCTCACGACGTGCGATCCGGGACGGAAAAACAGCGAAAAGGCATAAAAGTGTCCGGAAACATATGAAAACATTCGATTTTGTGCTCCGAAAAAAGGCCCAGCGAAGCGGGCTTAGCTTCCACGTCGTAGTGCTCTCGGAGAGCTTTCCAACGGTATGCTGTGGGCCGCGTAACTCCTTGCGGATCAAAAGTTATGGGCTCCGGAGCGACGGAGACCTGGTCCCAAGCGCCACGCCCTCAGTTTGCGGGCCCAGCCTCTACGTGAAGTGAAGTTGTCTCGCCCAAGGTGCCGTAGGATCCGGTGATAGATAAGTGATGGATTAGGTTGTCGTCCTTCCCGCGGCTCACGACGTGCGATCCAGGACGGAAAAACAGCGAAAAGGCAGAAAAGTGTCCAGAAACTGATGAAAACGTTCTATTTTGGGCTCGAAAAGAAGGCCCAGCGAAGCGGGCTTAGATGCCACGTCGTAGTGCTCTCAGAGAGCTTTTCAACGGTATGATGTTGGCCGCGTAACTCCTTGCGGATCAAAAGTTATGGGCTCCAGAGCGACGGAGACCTGGTCCCAAGACCCATGACCTCGGTTTATTGGCCCAGCCTCTACGTGAAGCGAATTTTCCTCGCCCAAGTTGCCGTAGGATCCGGTGACAGATAAGTGATGGATTAGGTTGTCGTCCTTCCCGCGGCTCACGACGTGCGATACGGGACGGAAAAACAGCGAAAAGGTAGAAATGTGTCCAGAAACTGATGAAAACGTTCTATTTTGGGCTCCGAAAAAAGGCCCAGCAAAGCGGGCTTAGCTGCCACTTCGTAGTGATCTCGGAGAGCTTTCCAAAGGTATGCTGTGGGCCGCGTAACTCCTGGCGGATCAAAAGTTATGGGCTCCGGAGCGACGGAGACCTAGTCCCAAGCGCCACGCCCTCGGTTTGCGGGCCCAGCCTCTACGTGAAGCGAAGTTGTCTCGCCCAAGGTGCCGTAGGATCCGGTGACAGATAAGTGATGGATTAGGTTGTCATCCTTCCCGCGGCTCACGACGTGCGATCCAGGACGAAAAAACAGCGAAAAGGCAGAAAAGTGTCCGGAAACTGATGAAAACATTCTATTTTGGGCTCCAAAAGAAGGCCCAACGAAGCGGGCTTTGATGCCACGTCGTAGTGCTCTCGGAGAGCTTTTCAACGGTATGCTGTGGGCCGCGTAACTCCTGACGGATCAAAAGTTATGGGCTCCGGAGCGACGGAGACCTGGTCCCAAGAGCCACTCCCTCGGTTTACGGGCCCAGCCTCTACGTGAAGCGAACTTGTCTCGCCCATGGTGCCGTAGGATCCGGTGACAGATAAGTGATGGATTAGGTTGTCGTCCTTCCCGCGGCTCACGACGTGCGATCCGGGACGGAAAAACAGCGAAAAGGTAGAAAAGTGTCCGGAAACTAATGAAAACGTTCTATTTTGGGCTCCGAAAAAATGCCCAGCAAAGCGGGCTTTGCTGCCACGTCGTAGTGCTCTCGGAGAGCTTTCCAACGGTATGCTGTGGGCCGCGTAACTCCTTGCGGATCAAAAGTTATGGGCTCCGGAGCGACGGAGACCTGGTCCCAAGCGCCACGCCCTCGGTTTGCGGGCCCAGCCTCTACGTGAAGCGAAGTTGTCTCGCCCAAGGTGCCGCAGGATCCGGTGACAGATAAGTGATGGATTAGGTTGTCATCCTTCCCGCGGCTCACGACGTGCGATCCAGGACGGAAAAACAGCGGAAAGGCAGAAAAGTGTCCGAAAACTGATGAAAACGTTCTATTTTGGGCTCCAAAAGAAGGCCCAGCTAAGCTGGCTTAGATGCCACATCGTAGTGCTCTCGGAGAGCTTTTCAACGGTATGCTGTGGGCCGCGTAACTCCTTGCGGATGAAAAGTTATGGGCTCCGGGGCGACGGAGACCTGGTCCCAAGCGCCACGCCCTCGGTTTGCGGGCCCAGCCTCTACGTGAAGCGAAGTTGTCTCGCCCAAGGTGCCGTAGGATCCGGTGATAGATAAGTGATGGATTAGGTTTTGGTCCTTCCCGCGGCTCACGACGTGCGATCCGGGACGAAAAAACAGCGAAAAGGCAGAAAAGTGTCCGGAAACTGATGAAAACGTTCGATTTTGTGCTCCGAAAAAAGGCCCAGCGCAGCGAGCTTAGCTGCCACGTCGTAGTGCTCTCGGAGAGCTTTCCAACGGTATGCTGTGGGCCGCGTAACTCCTTGCGGATCAAAATTTATAGGCTCCGTAGCGACGGAGACCTAAGCGCCACGCCCTCGGTTTGCGGGCCCAGCCTCTACGTGAAGCGAAGTTGTCTCGCCCAAGGTGCCGTAGGATCCGGTGACAGATAAGTGATGGATTAGGTTGTCGTCTTTCCTGCGGCTCACGACGTGCGATCCAGGACGAAAAAACAGCGAAAATGCAGAAAAGTGTCCAGAAACTGATGAAAACGTTCTATTTTGGGCTCCAAAAGAAGGCCCAGCGAAGCGGGCTTATATGCCACGACGTAGTGCTCTCGGAGAGCTTTTCAACGGTATGCTGTGGGCCGCGTAACTCCTTGCGGATCAAAAGTTATGGGCTCCGGAGCGACGGAGACCTGGTCCCAAGCGCCACGCCCTCGGTTTGCGGGCCCAGCCTCTACGTGAAACGAAGTTATATCGCCCAAGGTGCCGTAGGATCCGGTGACAGATAAGTGATGGATTAGGTTTTGGTCCTTCCCGCGGCTCACGACGTGCGATCCGGGACGGAAAAACAGCGAAAAGGCAGAAAAGTATCCGGAAACTGATGAAAACGTTCGATTTTGTGCTCCGAAAAAAGGCCCAGCGAAGCAAGCTTAGCTGCCACATCATAATGCTCTCGGAGAGCTTTCCAACGGTATGCTGTGGGCCGCGTAACTCCTTGCGGATCAAAAGTTATGGGCTCCGGAGCGACGGAGACCTGGTCCCAAGCGCCACGCCCTCGGTTTGCGGGCCCAGCCTCTACGTGAAACGAAGTTGTCTCGCCCAAGGTGCCGTAGGATCCGGTGACAGATAAGTGATGGATTAGGTTTTCGTCCTTCCTGCGGCTCACGACGTGCGATCCAGGACAGAAAAATAGCGAAAATGCAGAAAAGTGTCCAGAAACTGATGAAAACGTTCTATTTTGGGCTCCAAAAGAAGGCCCAGCGAAGCGGGCTTATATGCCACGTCGTAGTGCTCTCGGAGAGCTTTTCAACGGTATGCTGTGGGCCGCGTAACTCCTTGCGGATCAAAAGTTATGGGCTCCGGAGCGACGGAGACCTGGTCCCAAGCGCCACGCCCTCGGTTTGCGGGCCCAGCCTCTACGTGAAGGGAAGTTGTCTCGCCCAAGGTGCAGTAGGAACCGGTGACAGATAAGTGATGGATTAGGTTGTCGTCCTTCCCGCGGCTCACGACGTGAGATCCGGGACGGAAAAACAGCGAAAAGGCAGAAAAGTGTCCGGAAACATATGAAAACGTTCGATTTTGTTCTCCGAAAAAAGGCCCAGCGAAGCGGGCTTAGCTGCCACGTCGTAGTGCTCTCGGAGAGCTTTCCAACGGTATGCTGTGGGCCGCGTAACTCCTTGCGGATCAAAAGTTATGGGCTCCGGAGCGACGGAAACCAGGTCCCAAGCGCCACGCCCTCGGTTTGCGGGCCCAGCCTCTACGTGAACCGAAGTTGTCTCGCCCAAGGTGCCGTAGGATCCGGTGACAGATAAGTGATGGATTAGGTTGTCGTCCTTCCCGCGGCTCACGACGTGCGATCCAGGACGGAAAAACAGCGAAAAGGCAGAAAAGTGTCCAGAAACTGATGAAAACGTTCTATTTTGGGCTCCAAAAGAAGGCCCAGCGAAGCGGGCTTAGATGCCACGTCGTAGTGCTCTCGGAGAGCTTTTCAACGGTATGCTGTGGGCCGCGTAACTCCTTGCGGATCAAAAGTTATGGGCTCCGGAGCGACGGAGACCTGGTCCCAAGCGCCACGCCCTCGGTTTGCGGGCCCAGCCTCTACGTGAAGCGAAGTTGTCTCGCCCAAGGTGCCGTAGGATCCGGTGATAGATAAGTAATGGATTAGGTTGTCGTCCTTCCCGCGGCTCACGACGTGCGATCCGGGACGGAAAAACAGCGAAAAGGTAGAAATGTGTCCGGAAACATATGAAAACGTTCGATTTTGTGCTCCGAAAAAAGGCCCAGCGAAGCGAACTTAGCTGCCACGTCATAATGCTCTCGGAGAGCTTTCCAACGGTATGCTGTGGGCCGCGTAACTCCTTGCGGATCAAAATTTATAGCCTCCGTAGCGACGGAGACCTGGTCCCAAGCGCCACGCCCTCGGTTTGCGGGCCCAGCCTCTACGTGAAGCGAAGTTGTCTCGCCCAAGGTGCCGTAGGATCCGGTGACAGATAAGTGATGGATTAGGTTGTCGTCCTTCCCGCGGCTCACGACGTGCTATCCAGGACGGAAAAACAGCGAAAAGACAAAAAAAGTGTCCGGAAACTGATGAAAACGTTCTATTTTGAGCTCCAAAAGAAGGCCCAGCTAAGCGGGCTTAGATGCCACGTCGTAGTGCTCTTGGAGAGCTTTTCAACGGTATGCTGTGGGCCGCGTAACTCCTTGCGGATCAAAAGTTATGGGTTCCGGAGCGACGGAGACCTGGTCCCAAGCGCCACGCCCTCGGTTTGCGGGCCCAGCCTCTACGTGAAGTGAAGTTGTCTCGCCCAAGGTGCCGTAGGATCCGGTGACAGATAAGTGATGGATTAGGTTGTCGTCCTTCCCGCGGCTCACGACGTGCGATCCGGGACGGAAAAACAGCGAAAAGGCAGAAAAGTGTCCGGAAACATATGAAAAAGTTCGATTTTGTGCTCCGAAAAAAGGCCCAGCGAAGCGGTCTTAGCTGCCTCGCCGTAGAGCTCTCGGAGGGCTTTCCAACGGTATGCTGTGGGCCGCGTAACTCCTTGCGGATCAAAAGTTATGGGCTCCGGAGCGAGGGAGATTTGGTCCCAAGCACCACGCCCTCGGGTTGTGGGCCCAGCCTCTACGTGTAGTGTAGTTGTCTCGCCCAAGGTGCCGTAGGATCCGGTGATAGATAAGTGATGGATTAGGTTGTCGTCCTTCCCGCGGCTCACGACGTGCGATCCAGGTCGGAAAAACAGCGAAAAGGCAGAAAAGTGTCCAGAAACTGATGAAAACGTTCTATTTTGGGCTCCAAAAGAAGGCCCAGCGAAGCGGGCTTAGATGCCACGTCGTAGTGCTCTCGGAGAGCTTTTCAACGGTATGCTGTGGGTCGCGTAACTCCTTGTCGATCAAAAGTTATGGGCTCCGGAGCGACGGAGACCTGGTCCCAAGAGCCACGCCCTCGGTTTACGGGCCCAGCCTCTACGTGAAGCGAAGTTGTCTCGCCCAAGGTGCCGTAGGATCCGGTGACAGATAAGTGATGGATTAGGTTGTCGTCCTTCCCGCGGCTCACGACGTGCGATCCGGGACGGAAAAACAACGAAAAGGTAGAAAAGTGTCCGGAAACTGATAAAAACGTTCTATTTTGGGCTCCGAAAAAAGGCCCAGCAAAGCGGGCTTAGCTGCCACGTCGTAGTGCTCTCGCAGAGCTTTCCAACGGTATGCTGTGGGCCGCGTAACTCCTTGCGGATCAAAAGTTATGGGCTCCGGAGCGGCGGAGACCTGGTCCCAAGCCCCACGCCCTCGGATTGCGGGCCCAGTCTCTACGTGAAGCGAAGTTGTCTCGCCCAAGGTGCCGTAGGATCCGGTGACAGATAAGTGATGGATTAGGTTTTCGTCCTTCCCGCGGCTCACGACGTGCGATCCGGGAAGGAAAAACAGCGAAAACGCAGAAAAGTGTCCGGAAACTGATGAAAACGTTCGATTTTGGGCTCCGAAAAAAGGCCCAGCAAAGCGGGTTTATATGCCACGTCGTAGTGCTCTCGGAGAGCTTTCCAACGGTATGCTGTGGGCCGCGTAACTCCATGCAGATCAAAAGTTATGGGCTCCGGAGCTACGGAGACCTGGTCCCAAGCGCCACGCCTTCGGTTTGCGGGCCCAGCCTCTACGTGAAGCGAAGTTGTCTCGCCCAAGGTGCCGTAGGATCCGATGATAGATAAGTGATGGATTAGGTTTTCGTCCTTCCCGCGGCTCACGACGTGCGATCCGGGACGAAAAAACAGAGAAAAGGCAGAAAAGTGTCCGGAAACTGATGAAAACTTTCGATTTTGTGCTCCGAAAAAAGGCCCAGCGAAGCGGGCTTAGCTGTCAAGTCGTAGTGCTCTCGGAGAGCTTTCCAACGGTATGCTGTGGGCCGCGTAACTCCTTGCGGATCAAAAGTTATGGGCTCCGGAGCGACGGAGACCTGGTCCCAAGCGCCACGCCCTCGGTTTGCGGGCCCAGCCTCTACGTGAGGCGAAGTTGTCTTGCCCAAGGTGCCGTAGGATCCGGTGACAGATAAGTGATGGATTAGGTTTTCGTCCTTCCCGCGGCTCACGACGTGCGATCCGGGACGGAAAAATATCGAAAAGGCAGAAAAGTGTCCAGAAACTGATGATAACGTTCGATTTTGTGCTCCGAAAAAAGGCCCAGCGACGCGGGCTTAGCTGTCACATCGTAGTGCTCTCGGAGAGCTTTCCAACGGTATGCTGTGGGCCGCGTAACTCCTTGCGGATCAAAATTTATAGGCTCCGTAGCGACGGAGACCTGGTCCCAAGCGCCACGCCCTCGGTTTGCGGGCTCAGCCTTTACGTGAAGCGAAGTTGTCTCGGCCAGGGTGCCGTAGGACCCGGTGAGAGATGAGTGATGGATTAGGTTGTCGTCCTTCCCGCGGCTCACGACGTGCGATCCAGGACGAAAAAACAGTGAAAAGGCAGAAAAGTGTCCGGAAACTGATGAAAACGTTCTATTTTGGGCTCCAAAAGAAGGCCCAGCAAAGCGGGCTTGGATGCCACGTCGTAGTGCTCTCGGAGAGCTTTTCAACGGTATGCTGTGGGCCACGTAACTCCTTGCGGATCAAAAGTTATGGGCTCCGGAGCGACGGAGACCTGGTCCCAAGCGCCACGCCCTCGGTTTGCGGGCCCAGCCTCTACGTGAAGTGAAGTTGTCTCGCCCAAGGTTCCGTAGGATCCGGTGACAGATAAGTGATGGATTAGGTTGTCGTCCTTCCCGCGGCTCACGACGTGCAATCCGGGACGGAAAAACAGCGAAAAGGCAGAAAAGTGTCCGGAAACAGATGAAAACTTTCGATTTTGTGCTCCGAAAAAAGGCCCAGCGAAGCGGACTTAGCTGCCCCGTCGTAGTGCTCTCGGAGAGCTTTCCAACGGTATGCTGTGGGCCGCGTAACTACTTGCGGATCAAATGTTATGGGCTCCAGAGCGACGAAGACCTGGTCCCAAGCCCCACGTCCTCGGTTTGCAGGCCCAGCCTCTACGTGAGGCGAAGTTGTCTCGCCCAAGGTGCCGTAGGATCCGATGACAGATAAGTGATGGATTAGGTTTTCGTCCTTCCCGCGGCTCACGACGTGCGATCCGGGACGGAAAAACAGCGAAAAGGCAGAAAAGTGTCCGAAAACATATGAAAACGTTTGATTTTGTGCTCTGAAAAAAGGCCCAGCGAAGCGGGCTTAGCTGCCACGTGGTAGTGCTCTTGGAGAGCTTTCCAACGGTATGCTGTGGGCCGCGTAACTCCTTGCGGATCAAAATTTAAAGGCTCCGTAGCGACGGAGACCTGGTCCCAAGCGCCACGCCCTCGGTTTGCGGGCCCAGCCTCTACGTGAAGCGAAGTTGTCTCGCCCAAGGTGCCGTAGGATCCGGTGACAGATAAGTGATGGATTAGGTTGTCGTCCTTCCCGCGGCTCACGACGTAAGATCCGGGACGGAAAAACAGCGAAAAGGCAGAAAAGTGTCGGGAAACAAATGAAAACGTTCTATTTTGGGCTCCGAAAAAAGGCCCAGCGAAGCGGGCTTAGCTGCCACATAGTAGTGCTCTCGGAGAGCATTCCAACGGTATGCTGTGGGCCGCGTAACTCCTTGCGGATCAAAAGTTATGGGCTCCGGAGCGACGGAGACCTGGTCCCAAGCGCCACGCCCTCGGTTTGGGGGCCCAGCCTCTACGTGAAGCGAAGTTGTCTCGCCCAAGGTGCCGTAGGATCCGGTGACAGATAAGTGATGGATTAGGTTGTCGTCCTTCCCGCGGCTCCGACGTGCGATCCGGGACGGAAAAACAAGGAAAAGGTAGAAAAGTGTCCGGAAACTGATGAAAACGTTCTATTTTGGGCTCCGAAAAAAGGCCCAGCGAAGCGGGCTTAGCTGTCACGTCGTAGTGCTCTCGGAGAGCTTTCCAACGGTATACTGTTGGCCGCGTAACTCCTTGCGGATCAAAAGTTATGGGCTCCGGAGCGACGGAGACCTGGTCCCAAGCGCCACGCCCTCGGTTTGCGGGCCCAGCCTCTACGTGAAGTGAAGTTGTCTCGCCCAAGGTGCCGTAGGATCCGGTGACAGATAAGTGATGGATTAGGTTGTCGTCTTTCCCGCGGCTCACGACGTGCGTTCCGGGACGGAAAAACAGCGAAAAAGCAGAAAAGTGTCCGAAAACTGATGAAAACGTTCTATTTTGGGCTCCAAAAGAAGGCCCAGCGTAGCGGGCTTAGCTGCCACGTCGTAGTGCTCTCGGAGAGCTTTCCAACGGTATGCTGTGGGCCGCGTAACTCCTTGCGGATCAAAAGTTATGGGCTCCGGAGCGACGGAGACCTGGTCCCAAGCGCCACGCCCTCGGTTTGCGGGCCCAGCCTCTACGTGAAGCGAAGTTGTCTTGCCCAAGGTGCCGTAGGATCCGGTGAAAGATAAGTGATGGATTAGGTTGTCGTCCTTCCCGCGGCTCACGACGTGCGATCCGGGACGGAAAAACAGCGAAATGGCAGAAAAGTGTCCGGAAACTGATGAAAACGTTCGATTTTGGGCTCTGAAAAAAGGCCCAGCGAAGCGAGCTTAGCTGCCACGTCGTAATGCTCTCGGAGAGCTTTCCAACGGTATGCTGTGGGTCGCGTAACTCCTTACGGATCAAAATTTATAGGCTCTGTAGCGACGGAGACCTGGTCCCAAGCGCCACGCCCTCGGTTTACGGGCCCAGCCTCTACGTGAAGCGAAGTTGTCTCGCCCAAGGTGCCGTAGGATCCGGTGACAGATAAGTGATGGATTAGGTTGTCGTCCTTCCCGCGGCTCACGACGTGAGATCCAGGACGGAAAAACAGCGAAAAGGCAGAAAAGTGTCCGGAAACTGATGAAAACGTTCTATTTTGGGCTCCAAAAGAAGGCCTAGCGAAGCGGGCTTGGATGCCACATCGTAGTGCTCTTGGAGAGCTTTTCAACGGTATGCTGTGGGCCGCGTAACTCCTTGCGGATCAAAAGTTATGGGCTCCGGAGCGACGGAGACCTGGTCCCAAGCGCCACGCCCTCGGTTTGCGGGCCCAGCCTCTACGTGAAGTGAAGTTGTCTCGCCCAAGGTTCCGTAGGATCCGGTGACAGATAAGTGATGGATTAGGTTGTCGTCCTTCCCGCGGCTCACGACGTGCGATCCGGGACGGAAAAACAGCGAAATGGCAGAAAAGTGTCCGAAAACAAATGAAAACGTTTGATTTTGTGCTCCGAAAAAAGGCCCAGCGAAGCGGGATTAGCTGCCACGTCGTAGTGCTCTTGGAGAGCTTTCCAACGGTATGCTGTGGGCCGCGTAACTCCTTGTGGATCAAAAGTTATGGGCTCTGGAACGACGGAGACCTGGTCCCAAGTGTCACGCCCTCGGTTTGCGGGCCCAGCTTCTACGTGAAGCGAAGTTGTCTCGCCCAAGGTGCCGTAGGATCCGGTTACAGATAAGTGATGGATTAAGTTTTCGTCCTTCCCGCGGCTCACGACGTGCGATCCGGGACGGAAAAATAGCGAAAAGGCATAAAAGTGTCCAGAAACTGATGAAAACGTTCGATTTTGTGCTCCGAAAAAAGGCCCAGCGCAGCGAGCTTAGCTGCCACGTCGTAATGCTCTCGGAGAGCTTTCCAACGGTATGCTGTGGGCCGCGTAACTCCTTGCGGATCAAAATTTATAGGCTCCGTAGCGACGGAGACCTGGTCCCAAGCGCCACGCCCTCGGTTTGCGGGCCCAGCCTCTTCGTGAAGCGAAGTTGTCTCGCCCAAGGTGCCGTAGGATCCGGTGACATATAAGTGATGGATTAGGTTGTCGTCCTTCCTGCGGCTCACGACGTGCGATCCAGGACGGAAAAACAGCGAAAAGGCAGAAAAGTGTCCGGAAACTGACGAAAACGTTCTATTTTGGGCTCCAAAAGAAGGCCCGGCGAAGCGGGCTTATATGCCACGTCGTAGTGCTCTCGGAGAGCTTTTCAACGGTATGTTGTGGGCCGCGTAACTCCTTGCGGATCAAAAGTTATGGGCTCCGGAGCGACGGAGACCTGGTCCCAAGCGCCACGCCCTCGGTTTGCGGGCCCAGCCTCTACGTGAAACGAACTTGTCTCGCCCAAGGTGCCGTAGGATCCGGTGACAGATAAGTGATGGATTAGGTTGTCGTCCTTCCCGCGGCTCACGACGTGCGATCCGGGACGAAAAAACAGCGAAAAGTCAGAAAAGTGTCCGAAAACAGATGAAAACGTTCGATTTTGTGCTCCGAAAAAAGGCCCAGCGAAGCGGGCTTAGCTGCCACGTCGTAGTGCTCTCGGAGAGTTTTCCAACGGTATGCTGTGGGCCGCGTAACTCCTTGCGGATCAAAAGTTATGGGCTCCGGAGCGACGGAGACCTGGTCCCAAGCGCCACGCCCTCGGTTTGCGGGCCCAGCCTCTACGTGAAACGAAGTTGTCTCGCCCAAGGTGCCGTAGGATCCGGTGACAGATAAGTGATGGATTAGGTTGTCGTCCTTCCCGCGGCTCACGACGTGCGATCCGGGACGGAAAAACAGCGAAAAGGCAGAAAAGTGTCCGAAAACATATGAAAACGTTTGATTTTGTGCTCTGAAAAAAGGCCCAGCGAAGCAGGCTTAGCTGCCACGTGGTAGTGCTCTTGGAGAGCTTTCCAACGGTATGCCGTGGGCCGCGTAACTCCTTGCGGATCAAAAGTTATGGGCTCCGTAGCGACGGAGACCTGGTCCCAAGCGCCACGCCCTCGGTTTGCGGGCCCAGCCTCTACGTGAAGCGAAGTTGTCTCGCCCAAGGTGCCGTAGGATCCAGTGACAGATAAGTGATGGATTAGGTTGTCGTCCTTCCTGCGGCTCACGACGTGCGATCCGGGACGGAAAAACAGCGAAAAGGTAGAAAAGTGTCCGGAAACTGATGAAAACGTTCTATTTTGGGCTCCCAAAAAAGGGCCAGCTAAGCGGGCTTAGCTGCCACGTCGTAGTGCTCTCAGAGAGCTTTCCAACGGTATGCTGTGGGCCGCGTAACTCCTTGCGGATCAAAAGTTATGGGCTCCAGAGCGACGGAGACCTGGTCCCAAGCGCCACGCCCTCGGTTTGCGGGCCCAGCCTCTACGTGAAGCGAAGTTGTCTCGCCCAAGGTGCCGTAGGATCCGGTGACAGATAAGTGATGGATTAGGTTGTCGTCTTTCCCGCGGCTCACGACGTGCGATCCGGGACGGAAAAACATCGAAAAGGCAGAAAAGTGTCCGGAAATTGATGAAAACGTTCGATTTTGGGCTCCGAAAAAAGGCCCAGCGCAGCGGGCTTAGCTGCCACGTCGTAGTGCTCTCGGAGAGCTTTCCAACGGTTTGCAGTGGGCCGCGTAACTCCTTGCGGATCAAAAGTTATGGGCTCCGGAGCGACGGAGACCAGGTCCCAAGAGCCACGCCCTCGGTTTGAGGGCCCAACCTCTACGTGAAGTGAAGTTGTCTCGCCCAAGGTGCCGTAGGATCCGGTGACAGATAAGTGATGGATTAGGTTGTCGTCCTTCCCGCGGCTCACGACGTGCGATCCGGGACGGAAAAACAGCGAAAAGGCAGAAAAGTGTACGAAAACAGATGGAAACGATGGATTTTGGGCTCCGAAAGAAGGCCCAGCAAAGCAGGCTTAGCTCCCACGTCGTAGAGCTGTTGGAGAGCTTTCCAACGGTATGCTGTGGGCCGCGTAACTCCTTGCGGATCAAAAGTTATGGGCTCCGGAGCGACGGAGAACTGGTCCCAAGCGCCACGCCCTCGTTTTGCGGGCCCAGCCTCTACGTGAAGCGAAGTTGTCTCGCCCAAGGTGCCGTAAGATCCGGTGACAGATAAGTGATGGATTAGGTTTTCGTCCTTCCCGCGGCTCACGACGTACGATCCGGGACGGAAAAACTGCGAAATTGCAAAAAAGTGTCCGAAAACATATGAAAACGTTTGATTTTGTGCTCCGAAAAAAGGCCCAGCGAAGCGGGCTTAGCTGCCACGTCGTAGTGCTCTTGGAGAGCTTTCCAACGGTATGCTGTGGGCGGCGTAACTCCTTGCGGATCAAAAGTTATGGGCTCCGTAGCGTCGGAGACCTGGTCCCAAGCGCCACGCCCTCGGTTTGCTGGTCCAGCCTCTACGTGAAGCGAAGTTGTCTCGCCCAAGGTGCCGTAGGATCCAGTGACAGATAAGTGATGGATTAGGTTGTCGTCCTTCCTGCGGCTCACGACGTGCGATCCAGGACGGAAAAATAGCGAAAACGCAGAAAAGTGTCCGGAAACTGATGAAAACGTTCTATTTTGGGCTCCAAAAGAAGGCCCAGCGTAGCGGGCTTATATGCCACATCGTAGTGCTCTCGGAGAGCTTTTCAACGGTATGCTGTGGGCCGCGTAACTCCTTGCGGATCAAAAGTTATGGGCTCCGGAGCGACGGAGACCTGGTCCCAAGCGCCACGCCCTCGGTTTGCGGGCCCAGCCTCTACGTGAAGCGAAGTTGTCTCGCCCAAGGTGCCGTAGGATCCGGTGACAGATAAGTGATGGATTAGGTTTTCGTCCTTCCCGCGGCTCACGACGTGCGATCCGGGACGGAAAAACAGCGAAAAGGCAGAAAAGTGTCCAGAAACTGATGAAAACGTTCTATTTTGTGCTCCGAAAAAAGGCCCAGCGAAGCGATCTTAGCTGCCACGTCGTAATGCTCTCGGAGAGCTTTCCAACGGTATGTTGTGGGTCGCGTAACTCCTTGCGGATCAAAATTTATGGGCTGCGGAGCGACGGAGACCTGGTCCCAAGCGCCACGCCCTCGGTTTGCGGGCCCAGCCACTACGTGAAGCGAAGTTGTCTCGCCCAAGGTGCCGTAGGATCCGGTGACAGATAAGTGGTGGATTAGGTTGTCGTCCTTCCCGCGGCTCACGACGTGCGATCCGGGACGGAAAAACATCGAAAAGGCAGAAAAGTGTCCTGAAACTAATGAAAACTTTCGATTTTGTGCTCTGAAAAAAGGCCCAACGAAGCGGGCTTAGCTGCGCCGTCGCAGAGCTATCCAACGGTATGCTGTGGGCAGCGTAACTCGGTGCGGATCAAAAGTTATGGGCTCCGGAGCGACGGAGACCTGGTCCCAAGCGCCACGCCCTCGGTTTGCGGGCCCAGCCTCTACGTGAAACGAAGTTGTCTCGCCCAAGGTGCCGTAGGATCCGGTGACAGATAAGTGATGGATTAGGTTTTCGTCCTTCCCGCGGCTCACGACGTGCGATCCGGGACGGAAAAACAGCGAAAAGGCAGAAAAGTGTCCGGAAACTGATGAAAACGTTCGATTTTGTGCTCCGAAAAAAGGCCCAACGAAGCGGACCTAGCTGCCATGTCGTACTGGTCTCGGAGAGTTTTCCAATGGTATGCTGTAGGCCGCGTAACTCCTTGCGGATCAAAAGTTATGGGCTCCGGAGCGACGGAGACCTGGTCCCAAGCGCCACGCCCTCGGTTTGCGGGCCCAGTTTCTACGTGAAGCGAAGTTGTCTCGCCTAAGGTGCCGTAGGATCCGGTGACAGATAAGTGATGGATTAGGTTGTCGTCCTTCCCGCGGCTCACGACGTGCGATCCGGGACGGAAAAACAGCGAAAAGGCAGAAAAGTATCCGGAAACTGATGAAAACGTTCGATTTTGTGCTCCGAAATGAGGCCCAGCAAAGCGGGCTTGGCTGTCCCGTCGTAGAGCTCTGGGAGAGCTTTCTAACGGCATGCTGTGGGCCGCGTAACTCCTTGCGAATCAAAAGTTATGGGCTGCGGAGCGAAGGAGACCTGGGCCGAAAACCCATGCCCTCGGTTTGCGGGCACAGCCGCCACGTGAAACGAAGTTGTCTCGCCCAAGGTGCCGTAGGATCCGGTGACAGATAAGTGATGGATTAGGTTGTCGTCCTTCCCGCGGCTCACGACGTGCGATCCGGGACGAAAAAACAACGAAAAGGAAGAAAAGTGTCCGAAAACATATGAAAACGTTTGATTTTGTGCTCCGAAAAAAGTCCCAGCGAAGAGGGCTTAGCTGCCACGTCGTACTGCTCTCGGAGAGCTTTCCAACGGTATGCTGTGGGCCGCGTAACTCCTTGCGGATCAAAAGTTAAGGGCTCCGGAGCGACGTAGACCTGGTCCCAAGCGCCACGCCCTATGTTTGCGGGCCCAGCCTCTACGTGAAGCGAAGTTGTCTCGCCCAAGGTGCCGTAGGATTCGGTGACAGATAAGTGATGGATTAGGTTGTCGTCCTTCCCGCGGCTCACGACGTGCGATCCGGGACGAAAAATCAGCGAAAAGGTAGAAAAGTGTCCAGAAACTGATGAAAACGTTCGATTTTGTGCTCCGAAAAAAGGCCCAACGAAGCGGGCTTAGCTGCCACATCGTACTGCTCTCGGAGAGCTTTCCAACGGTATGTTGTGGGCCGCGTAACTCCTTGCGGATCAAAAGTTATGGGCTCCGGAGCGACGGAGAACTGGTCCCAAGCGCCACGCCCTCGTTTTGCGGGCCCAGCCTCTACGTGAAGCGAAGTTGTCTCGCCCAAGGTGCCGTAAGATCCGGTGACAGATAAGTGATGGATTAGGTTTTCGTCCTTCCCGCGGCTCACGACGTACGATCCGGGACGGAAAAACAGCGAAATTGCAGAAAAGTGTCCGAAAACATATGAAAACGTTTGATTTTGTGCTCCGAAAAAAGGCCCAGCGAAGCGGGCTTAGCTGCCACGTCGTAGTGCTCTTGGAGAGCTTTCCAACGGTATGCTGTGGGCGGCGTAACTCCTTGCGGATCAAAAGTTATGGGCTCCGTAGCGTCGGAGACCTCGTCCCAAGCGCCACGCCCTCGGTTTGCTGGTCCAGCCTCTACGTGAAGCGAAGTTGTCTCGCCCAAGGTGCCGTAGGATCCAGTGACAGATAAGTGATGGATTAGGTTGTCGTCCTTCCTGCGGCTCACGACGTGCGATCCAGGACGGAAAAATAGCGAAAACGCAGAAAAGTGTCCGGAAACTGGTGAAAACGTTCTATTTTGGGCTCCAAAAGAAGGCCCAGCGTAGCGGGCTTATATGCCACATCGTAGTGCTCTCGGAGAGCTTTTCAACGGTATGCTGTGGGCCGCGTAACTCCTTGCAGATCAAAAGTTCTGGGCTCCGGAGCGACGGAGACATGGTCCCAAGCGCCACGCCCTCGGTTTGCGGGCCCAGCCTCTACGTGAAGCGAAGTTGTCTCGCCCAAGGTGCCGTAGGATCCGGTGACAGATAAGTGATGGATTAGGTTTTCGTCCTTCCCGCGGCTCACGACGTGCGATCCGGGACGGAAAAACAGCGAAAAGGCAGAAAAGTGTCCAGAAACTGATGAAAACGTTCTATTTTGTGCTCCGAAAAAAGGCCCAGCGAAGCGATCTTAGCTGCCACGTCGTAATGCTCTCGGAGAGCTTTCCAACGGTATGTTGTGGGTCGCGTAACTCCTTGCGGATCAAAAGTTATGGGCTCCAGAGCGACGGAGACATGGTCCCAAGCGCCACGCCCTCGGTTTGCGGGCCCAGCCACTACGTGAAGCGAAGTTGTCTCGCCCAAGGTGCCGTAGGATCCGGTGACAGATAAGTGGTGGATTAGGTTGTCGTCCTTCCCGCGGCTCACGACGTGCGATCCGGGACGGAAAAACATCGAAAAGGCAGAAAAGTGTCCGGAAACTGATGAAAACGTTCGATTTTGTGCTCCGAAAAAAGGCCCAACGAAGCGGGCTTAGCTCCCACGTCGTAGTGCTCTCCCAGAGCTTTCCAACGGCATGCTGTGGGCCGCGTAACTCCTTGCAGATCAAAAGTTATGGGCTCCGGAGCGACGGAGACCTGGTCCCAAGCGCCACGCCCTCGGTTTGCGGGCCCAGTTTCTACGTGAAGCGAAGTTGTCTCGCCTAAGGTGCCGTAGGATCCGGTGACAGATAAGTGATGGATTAGGTTGTCGTCCTTCCCGCGGCTCACGACGTGCGATCCGGGACGGAAAAACAGCGAAAAGGCAGAAAAGTATCCGGAAACTGATGAAAACGTTCGATTTTGTGCTCCGAAAAAAGGCCCAGCGAAGCGGGCTTAGTTGACACGTCGTAGTGCTCTTGGAGAGCTTTACAACGGTATGCTGTGGGCCGCGTAACTTCTTGCGGATCAAAAGTTATGGGCTCCGGAGCGACGGAGACCTGGTCCCAAGCGCCACGCCCTCGGTTTGCGGGCCCAGCCTCTACGTGAAGCGAAGTTGTCTCGCCCAAGATGCCGTAGGATCCGGTGACAGATAAGTGATGGATTAGGTTTTCGTCCTTCCCGCGGCTCACGACGTACGATCCGGGACGGAAAAACAGCGAAAAGTCAGAAAAGTGTCCGAAAACATATGAAAACGTTTGATTTTGTGCTCTGAAAAAAGGCCCAGCGAAGCGGGCTTAGCCGCCACGTCGTAGTGCTCTAGGAGAGCTTTCCAACGGTATGCTGTGGGCGGCGTAACTCCTTGCAGATCAAAAGTTATGGGCTCCGGAGCGACGGAGACCTGGTCCCAAGCGCCACGCCCTCGGTTTGCGGGCCCAGCCTCTACGTGAAGCGAAGTTGTCTCGCCCAAGGTGCCGTAGGATCCGGTGACAGATAAGTGATGGATTAGGTTTTCGTCCTTCCCGCGGCTCACGACGTGCGATCCGGGACGAAAAAACAGCGAAAAGGCAGAAAAGTGTCCAAAAACTGATGTAAACGTTCTATTTTGTGCTCCGAAAAGAGGCCCAGCGAAGCGAGCTTAGCTGCAACGTCGTAATGCTCTCGGAGAGCTTTCCAACGGTATGCTGTGGGCTGCGTAACTCCTTGCGGATCAAAAGTTATGGGCTCCGGAGCGACGGAGACCTGGTCCCAAGCGCCACGCCCTCGGTTTGCGGGCCCAGCCACTACGTGAATGGGAAGTTGTCTCGCCCAAGGTGCCGTAGGATCCGGTGACAGATAAGTGATGGATTAGGTTGTCGTCCTTCCCGCGGCTCACGACGTGCGATCCGGGACGGAAAAACAGCGAAAAGGCATAAAAGTATCCGGAAACTGATGAAAACGTTCGATTTTGTGCTCTGAAAAAAGGCCCAGCGAAGCGGGCTTAGTTGACACGTCGTAGAGCTCTCGGAGAGCTTTCCAACGGTATGCTGTGGACCGCGTAACTCCTTGTGGACCAAAAGTTATGGGCTCCGGAGCGACGGAGACTTGGTCCCAAGCCCCGCGACCTCGGTTTACGGGCTCGGCCTCAATGTTAAACGAAGTTGCCTCGCCCATGGTGCCGTAGGATTCGGTGACAGATACGTGATGAATTAGGTTGCCGTCCTTCCCGCGGCGCACGACGTTCGATCCGGGACGAAAAAACATCGAAAAGGCAGAAAAGTATCCGAAAACATATGAAAACGTTTGATTTTGTGCTCCGAAAAAAGGCCCAGCGAAGCGGGCTTAGCTGCCACGTCCTAGTGCTCTCGCAGAGCTTTCCAACGGTATGCTGTGGGCCGCGTAACTCCTTGCAGATCAAAAGTTAGGGCTCCGGAGCGACGGAGACATGGTCCCAAGCACCACGCCCTCAGGTTGCGGGCCCAGCCTCTACGTGAACCGAAGGTCTCTCGCCCAAGGTGCCGTAGGATCCGGTGACAGATAAGTGATGGATTAGGTTTTCGTCCTTCCCGCGGCTCACGACGTGCGATCCGGGACGGAAAAACAGCGAAAAGGCAGAAAAGTGTCCGGAAACTGATGAAAACGTTCGATTTTGTGCTCCGAAAAAAGGCCCAACGAAGCGCGCCTAGATGCCACATCGTACTTCTCTCGGAGAGTTTTCCAATGGTATGCTGTGGGCCGCGTAACTCCTTGCGGATCAAAAGTTATGGGCTCCGGAGCGACGGAGACCTGGTCCCAAGCGCCACGCCCTCGGTTTGCGGGCCCAGCCTCCACGTGAAGCGAAGTTGTCTCGCCCAAGGTGCCGTAGGATCCGGTGACAGATAAGTGATAGATTAGGTTGTCGTCCTTCCCGCGGCTCACGACGTGCGATCCGGGACGGAAAAACAGCGAAAAGGCAGAAAAGTATCCGGAAACTGATGAAAACGTTTGATTTTGTGCTCTGAAAAAAGGCCCAGCGAAGCGGGCTTAGTTGACACGTCGTAGTGCTCTTGGAGAGCTTTCCAACGGTATGCTGTGGGCCGCGTAACTCCTTGCGGATCAAAAGTTATGGGCTCCGGAGCGACGGAGACCTGGTCCCAAGCGCCACGCCCTCGGTTTGCGGGCCCAGCCTCTACGTGAAACGAAGTTGTCTCGCCCAAGGTGCCGTAGGATCCGGTGACAGATAAGTGATGGATTAGGTTGTCGTCTTTCCCGCGGCTCACGACGTGCGATCCGGGACGGAAAAATAGCGAAAAGGCAGAAAAGTGTCCGAAAACTGATGAAAACGTTCTATTTTGGGCTCCAAAAGAAGGCCCAGCATAGCGGGCTTAGCGGCCAGGTCATAGAGCTCTCGGAGAGCTTTCCAACGGTATTCTGTGGGCCGCGTAACTCTTTGCAGATCAAAAGTTATGGGCTTCGGAGCGACGGAGACATGGTCCCAAGCCCCACGCCCACAGTTTGCGGGCCCAGCCTCTACGTTAAGTGAAGTTGTCTCGCCCAAGGTGCCATAGGATCCGGTGACAGATAAGTGATGGATTAGGTTGTCGTACTTCCCGCGGCTCACGACGTGCGATCCGGGACGGAAAAACAATGAAAAGGCAGAAAAGTGTCCGGAAACAGATGAAAACGTTCTATTTTGGGCTCCGAAAAAAGGCCCAGCGAATCGGGCTTAGCTGCCACATCGTAGTGCTCTCGGAGAGCTTTCCAACGGTATGCTGTGGGCCGCGTAACTCCTTGCGAATCCAAAGTAATGGGCTTTGGAGCGACGGAGACCTGGTCCCACGCGCCACGCCCTCGGTTTGCGGGCCCAGCCTCTACGTGAAACGAAGTTGTCTCGCCCAAGGTGCCGTAGGATCCGGTGACAGATAAGTGATGGATTAGGTTGTCGTCCTTCCCGCGGCTCACGACGTGCCATCCGGGACGGAAAAACAGCGAAAAGGCAGAAAAGTGTACGGAAACAGATGAAAACGTTCGATTTTGTGCTCCGATAAAAGGCCCAGCGAAGAGGACTTTGTTGCCACATCGTAGTGCTCTCGGAGAGCTTTCCAACGGTATGCTGTGGGCCGCGTAACTCCTTGCGGATCAAAAGTTATGGGCTCCGGAGCGACGGAGACCTGGTCCCAAGCGCCACGCCCTCGGTTTGCGGGCCCAGCCTCTACGTGAAACGAAGTTGTCTCGCCCAAGGTGCCGTAGGATCCGGTGACAGATAAGTGATGGATTAGGTTTTCGTCCTTCCCGCGGCTCACGACGTGCGATCCGGGACAGAAAAACAGCGAAAAGGCAAAAAAGTGTCCGAAAACTGATGAAAACGTTCGATTTTGTGCTCCAAAAAAAGGCCCAGCGAAGCGGGCCTAGCTGCCACGTCGTAGTGCTCTCGGAGTGCTTTCCAACGGTATGCTGTGGGCCGAGTAACTCCTTGCGGATCAAAAGTTATGGGCTCCGGAGCGACGGAGACCTGGTCCCAAGCGCCACGCCCTCGGTTTGCGGGCCCAGCCTCTACGTGAAACAAAGTTGTCTCGCCCAAGGTACCGTAGGATCCGGTGACAGATAAGTGATGGATTAGGTTTTCGCCCTTCCCGTGGCTCACGACGTGCGATCCGGGACGGAAAAACAGCGAAAAGGTAGAAAAGTTTCTGGAAACTGATGAAAACATTCGATTTTGTGCTACAAAAAAAGGCCCAGCGAAGCGGGCTTAGCTGCCACGTCGTACTGCTCTCGAAGAGCTTTCCAACGGTATGCTGTGGGCCGCGTAACTCCTTGCGGATCAAAAGTTATGGGCTCCGGAGCGACGGAGACCTGGTCCCAAGCGCCACGCCCTCGGTTTCCGGGTCCAGCCTCTACGTGAAGCGAAGTTGTCTCGCCCAAGGTGCCGTAGGATCCGGTAACAGAAATGTGACGGATTAGGTTGTCGTCCTTTTCGCGGCGCACGACGCGCGATCCGGGATGGAAAAACAGCGCAAAAGAAGAAATGTGTCCAAAAACTGATGAAAACGTTTGATTTTTGGCTCCGGAAAAAGGCCCACCGAAGCAGAATTAACTGCCCCGTCGTACTGCTCTCGGAGAGCTTTCCATCGGTATGCTGTGGGCCAAGTAGCTCCTTGCGGATCAAAAGTTATGGGCTCCGGAGCGGCGGAGACGTGCTCCCAAGCCCCGCGACCTCGGTTTGCCGGCCCAGCCACCACGTGAAGCGAAGTTGCCTTGGCCAATGTGTCGTAGGATCCGGTGATAGATAAGTGATGGATTAGGTTGTCCTCCTTCCCGCGGCTCACGACGTGCGATCCGGGACGGAAAAACAGCGAAAAGGTAGAAAAGTGTCCGGAAACTGATGAAAACTTTCTATTTTGGGCTCCGAAAAAAGGCCCAGCGAAGCGCGCTTCGCTGCCACGTCGTAGTGCTCTCGGAGAGCTTTCCAACGGTATGCTGTGGGCCGCGTAACTCCTTACGGATCAAAAGTTATGGGCTCCGGAGCGACGGAGACCTTGTCCCAAGCGCCACGACCTCGGTTTGCGGGCCCAGCCTCCACGTTAAACGAAGTTGTCTCGCCCAAGGTGCCACGGGATCCGGTGACAGATAAGTGATGGATTAGGTTTTCGTCCTTCCCGCGGCTCACGACGTGCGATCCGGGACGGAAAAACAGCGAAAAGGCAGATAAGTGTCCGGAAACTGATGAAAACGTTCGATTTTGTGCTCCGAAAAAAGGCCCAGCGAAGAGGGCTTAGCTGCCACGTCGTACTGCTCTCGGAGAGCTTTCCAACGGTATGCTGTGGGCCGCGTAACTACTTGCGGATCAAAAGTTATGGGCTCCGGAGCGACGGAGACCTGGTCCCAAGCCCCACGCCCTCGGTTTGCGGGCCCAGTGTCTACGTGATGCGAAGTTGTCTCGCCCAAGGTGCAGAGGTATTCGGTAACAGAAATGTGATTGATTAGATTGTCGTCTTTCCCGCGGCTCACGACGTGCGATCCGGGACGAAAAATCAGCGTAAAAGAAGAAGAGTGTCCCGAAACTGATGAAAACGATCGATTTTGGGCTCCAAAAAGAGGCCTAGCAAAGCGGGCTTAGCTTCCCCGTCGTAGAGCTCTCGGAGAGCTTTCCAACGGTATGCTGTGGGCCGCGTAACTACTTGCGGATCAAAAGTTATGGGCTGCGGAGAAACGGAGATCTGGTCCCAAGCACCACGCCCTCGGTTTGCGGGCCCAGCCTCTACGTGAAGCGAAGTTGTCTCGCCCAAGGTGCCGTAGGATCCGGTGACACATAAGTGATGGATTAGGTAGTCGTCCTTCCCGCGGCTCACGACGTGCGATCCGGGACGGAAAAACAGCGAAAAGGCAGAAAAGGGTCCAGAAACAGATGAAAACGTTCGATTTTGTGCTCCTAAAAAAGGCCCAGCGAAGCGGGCTTAGCTGCCACGTCGTAGTGCTCTCGGAGAGCTTTCCAACGGTATGCTGTGGGCCGCGTAACTCCTTGCGGATCAAAAGTTATGGGCTCCGGAGCGACGGAGACCTGGTCCCAAGCGCCACGCCCTCGGTTTGCGGGCCCAGCCTCTACGTGAAACGAAGTTGTCTCGCCCAAGGTGCCGTAGGATCCGGTGACAGATAAGTGATGGATTAGGTTTTCGTCCTTCCCGCGGCTCACGACGTGCGATCCGGGACGAAAAAACAGCGAAAAGGCAGAAAAGTGTCCGGAAATAGATGAAAACGTTCGATTTTGTGCTCCAAAAAAAGGCCCAGCGAAACGGGCTTAGCTGCCACGTCGTAGGGCTCTCGGAGAGCTTTACAACGGTATGCTGTGGGCCGCGTAACTTCTTGCGGATCAAAAGTTATGGGCTCCGGAGCGACGGAGACCTGGTCCCAAGCGCCACGCCCTCGGTTTGCAGGCCCAGCCTCTACGTGAAGCGAAGTTGTCTCGCCCAAGGTGCCGTAGGATCCGGTGACAGATAAGTGATAGATTAGGTTGTCGTCCTTCCCGCGGCTTACAACGTGCGATCCGGGACGGAAAAATTGCGAAAAGGTAGAAAAGTGTCCGGAAACTGATGAAAACGTTCAATTTTGTGCTCCGAAAAAAGGCCCAGCGAAGCCGGCTTAGCTGCCACGTCGTAGTGTTCTCGGAGAGCTTTCCAACGGTATGCTGTGGGCCGCGTAACTCCTTGCGGATCAAAAGTTATGGGCTCCGGAGCGACGGAGACCTGGTCCCAAGCGCCACGCCCTCGGTTTGCGGGCGCAGCCTCTACGTGAAACGAAGTTGTCTCGCCCATGGTACCGTAGGATACGGTGACAGATAAGTGATGGATTAGGTTGTCCTCCTTCCCGCGGCTCACGACGTGCGATCTGGGACGGAAAAACAGCGAAAAGGCAGAAAAGTATCCGGAAACTGATGAAAACGTTCAATTTTGTGCTCCGAAAAAAGGCCCAACGAAGCGGGCTTTGCTGCCACGTCGTAGAGCTCTCGGAGAGCTTTCCAACGGTATGCTGTAGTCCGCGTAACTCCTTGCGGATGAAAAGTTATGGGCTCCGGAGCGACGGAGACCTGGTCCCAAGCCCCGCGCCCTCGGTTTGCGGGCCCAGCCACAAAGTGAAGCGAAGTTGCCCTGCCCAAGGTACCGTCGGATCCCGTGACAGATAAGTGATGGATTAGGTTGTCGTCCTTCCCGCGGCTCACGACGTGCGATCCGGGACGAAAAAACAGCGAAAAGGCAGAAAAGTGTCCGGAAACAGATGAAAACGTTCGATTTTGTGCTCCAAAAAAAGGCCCAGCGAAGCGAGCTTGGCTGCCACGTCGTAGTGCTCTCGGAGAGCTGTACAACGGTATGCTGTGGGCCGCGTAACTCCTTGCGGATCAAAAGTTATGGGCTCCGGAGCGACGGAGACCTGGTCCCAAGCGCCACGCCCTCGGTTTGCGGGCCCAGCCTCTACGTGAAACGAAGTTGTCTCGCCCAAGGTGCCGTAGGATCCGGTGACAGATAAGTGATGGATTAGGTTTTCGTCCTTCCCGCGGCTCACGACGTGCGATCCGGGACGAAAAAACAGCGAAAAGGCAGAAAAGTGTCCGGAAACAGATGAAAACGTTCGATTTTGTGCTCCAAAAAAAGGCCCAGCGAAGCGGGCTTAGCTGCCACGTCGTAGTGCTCTCGGAGAGCTTTACAACGGTATGCTGTGGGCCGCGTAACTCCTTACGGATCAAAAGTTATGGGCTCCGGAGCGACGGAGACCTGGTCCAAAGCGCCACGCCCTCGGTTTGCGGGCCCAGCCTCTACGTGAAGCGAAGTTGTCTTGCCTAAGGTGCCGTAGGATCCGGTGACAGATAAGTGATGGATTAGGTTGTCGTCATTCCCGCGGCTCACGACGTGCGATCCGGGACGGAAAAACAGCGAAAAGGTAGAAAAGTGTCCGGAAACTGATGAAAACGTTCAATTTTGTGCTCCGAAAAAAGGCCCAGCAAAGCGGGCTTAGCTGCCACGTCGTAGTGCTCTCGGAGAGCTTTCCAACGATATGCTGTGGGCCGCGTAACTCCTTGCGGATCAAAAGTTATGGGCTCCGGAGCGACGGAGACCTGGTCCCAAGCGCCACGCCCTCGGTTTGCGGGCCCAGCCTCTACGTGAAACGAAGTTGTCTCGCCCAAGGTACCGTAGGATCCGGTGACAGATAAGTGATGGATTAGGTTGTCGTCCTTCCCGCGGCTCACGACGTGCGATCCGGGACAGAAAAACAGCGAAAAGGTCGAAAAGTGTACGGAAACTGATGAAAACGTTCTATTTTGTGCTCCGAAAAAAGGTCCAGCGAAGCGAGCTTTGCTGCCACGTCGTAGAGCTCTCGGAGAGCTTTCCAACGGTATGCTGTGGGCCGCGTAACTCCTTGCGGATCAAAAGTTATGGGCTCCGGAGCGACGGAGACCTGGTCCCAAGCGCCACGCCCTCGGTTTGCGGGCCCAGCCTCTACGTGAAGCGAAGTTGTCTCGCCCAAGGTGCCGTAGGATCCGGTGACAGATAAGTGATGGATTAGGTTGTCGTCCTTCCCGCGGCTCACGACGTGCGATCCGGGACGGAAAAACAGCGAAAAGTCAGAAAAGTGTCCGGAAACAGATGAAAACGTTCGATTTTGTGCTCCGAAAAAAGGCCCAGCGCAGCGGGCTTAGCTGCCACGTCGTAGTGCTCTCGGAGAGCTTTCCAACGGTATGCTGTGGGCCTTGTAACTCCTTGCGGATCAAAAGTTATGGGCTCCGGAGCGACGGAGACCAGGTCCCAAGCGCCACGCCCTCGGTTTGCGGGCCCAGCCTCTACGTGAAGCGAAGTTGTCTCGCCCAAGGTACCGTAGGATCCGGTGACAGATAAGTGATGGATTAGGTTGTCGTCCTTCCCGCGGCTCACGACGTGCGATCCGGGACGGAAAAACAGCGAAAAGGTAGAAAAGTGTCCGGAAACTGATGAAAACGTTCGATTTTGGGCTCCGAAAAAAGGCCCAGCAAAGCGGGCTTAGATGCCACGTCGTAGTGCTCTCAGAGAGCTTTCCAACGGTATGCTGTGGGCCGCGTAACTCCATCCGGATCAAAAGTTATGGGCTCCGGAGCGACGGAGACCTGTTCCCAAGTCCCGCGCCCTCGGCTTGCGGGCCCAGCCTCCACGCGAAGCGAAGCTGTCTAGCCCAAGGTGCCGTAGGATCCGGTGACAGATAAGTGATGGATTAGGTTGTCGTCCTTCCCGCGTCTCACGACGTGCGATCCGGGACCGAAAAATAGCGAAAAGGTAGAAAAGTGTCTGGAAACTGATGAAAACGTACGATTTTGGGCTCCCAAAGAAGGCCCAGCAAAGCAGGCTTAGCTGCCCCGCCGTAGAGCTCTCGGAGAGCTTTCCAACGGTATGCTGTGGGCTGCGTAACTCTTTGCGGATCAAAAGTTATGGGCTCCGGAGCGACGGAGATCTGGTCCCAAGCCCCACGCCCTCGGTTTGCGGGCCCAGCCTCTACGTGAAGCGAAGCTGTCTCGCCCAAGGTGCCGTAGGATCCGGCGACAGATAACTGATGGATTAGGTTGTCGTCCTTCCCGCGGCTCACGACGTGCGATCCGGTACGGAAAAACAGCGAAAAGGCTGAAAAGTGTCCGAAAACTGATGAAAACTTTTTTATTTTGGGCTTCGAGAAAAGGCCCAGCGAAGCGGGCTTAGCTGCCACGTCGTAGTGCTCTCGGAGAGCTTTCCAACGGTATGCTGTGGGCCGTGTAACTCCTTGCGGATCAAAAGTTATGGGCTCCGGAGCGACGGAGACCTGGTCCCAAGCGCCACGCCCTCGGTTTGCGGGCCCAGCCTCTACGTGAAGCGAAGTTGTCTCGCCCAAGGTGCCGTAGGATCCGGTGACAGAAATGTGACGGATTAGGTTGTCGTCCTTTTCGCGGCGCACGACGCGCGATCCGGGACGAAAAAACAGCGCAAAAGAAGAAATGTGTCCGAAAACTGATGAAAACGTTCGATTTTGGACTCCCGAAAAAGGCCTAGCAAAGCGACCTTAGCTGCCACGTCGTAGAGCTCTCGGAGAGCTTTCCAACGGTATGCTGTGGGCCAAGTAACTCCTTGCGGATCAAAAGTTATGGGCTCCGGAGCGGCGAAGACCTGCTCCCAAGCGCCACGCCCTCGATTTGCGGGCCCAGCCTCTACGTGAAGCGAAGTTGTCTCACCCAAGGTGCCGTAGGATCCGGTGACAGATAAGTGATGGATTAGGTTTTCGTCCTTCCCGCGGCTCACGACGTGCGATCCGGGACGAAAAAACAGCGAAAAGGCAGAAAAGTGTCCGGAAACTGATGAAAACGTTCGATTTTGTGCTCCGAAAAAAGGTCCAGCGAAGCGAGCTTAGCTGCCACATCATAATGCTCTCGGAGAGCTTTCCAACGGTATGCTGTGGGCCGCGTAACTCCTTGCGGATCAAAATTTATAGGCTCCGTAGCGACGGAGACCTGCTCCCAAGCGCCACACCCTCGGTTTGCGGGCCCAGCCTCTATGTGAAGCGAAGTTGTCTCGCCCAAGGTGCCGTAGGATCCGGTGACAGATAATTGATGGATTAGGTTGTCGTCCTTCCCGCGGCTCACGACGTACGATCTGGGACGGAAAAACAGAGAGAAGGTAGAAAAGTGTCCCAAAACTGATGAAAACGTATGATTTTGGGATCCAAAAAAAGGACCAGCAAAGCAGGCTTAGCTGCCACGTCGTAGTGCTCTCGAAGAGCTTTCCAACGGTATGCTGTGGGCCGCGTAACTCATTGCGGATCAAAAGTTATGGGCTCCGGAGCGACGGAGACCTGGTCCCAAGCGCCACGCCCTCGGTTTGCGGGCCCAACCTCTATGTGAAGCGAAGTTGTCTCGCCCAATGTGCCGTAGGATCCGGTGACAGATAAGTGATGGATTAGGTTGTCGTCCTTCCCGCGGCTCACGACGTGCGATCCAGGACGGAAAAACAGCGAAAAGGCAGAAAAGTGTCTGGAAACTGATGAAAACGTTCTATTTTGGGCTCCAAAAGAAGGCCCAATGAAGCGGGCTTAGATGCCACGTCGTAGTGCTCTCGAAGAGCTTTTCAACGGTATGCTGTGGGCCGCGAAACTCCTTGCGGATCAAAAGTTATGGGCTCCGGAGCGACGGAGACCTGGTCCCAAGCTCCACGCCCTCGGTTTGCGGGCCCAGCCTCTACGTGAAGTGAAGTTGTTTCGCCCAAGGTGCCGTAGAATCCGGTGACAGATAAGTGATGGATTAGGTTGTCATCCTTCCCGCGGCTCACGACATGCGATCCGGGACGGAAAAACAGCGAAATGGAAGAAAAGTGTCCGGAAACAGATGAAAACGTTCGATTTGGTGCTCCGAAAAAACGCCCAGCGAAGCGGGCTTAGCTACCACATCGTAGTGCTCTCGGAGAGCTTTCCAACGGTATGCTGTGGGCCGCATAACTCCTTACGGATCAAAAGTTATGGGCTCCGGAGCGACGGAGACCTGGTCCCAAGCGCCACGCCCTCGGTTTGCGGGCCCAGCCTCTACGTGAAGCGAAATTGTCTCGGCCAAGGTGCCGTAGGATCCGGTGACAGATAAGTGATGGATTAGGTTTTCGTCCTTCCCGCGGCTCACGACGTGCGATCCGGGACGAAAAAACAGCGAAAAGGCAGAAAAGTGTCCGGAAACTGATGAAAACGTTCGATTTTGTGCTCCGAAAAAAGGCCCAGCAAAGCAAGCTTTGCTGCCACGTCATAATGCTCTCGGAGAGCTTTCCAACGGTATGCTGTGGGCCTCGTAACTCCTTGCGGATCAAAAGTTATGGGCTCCGGAGGGACGGAGACCTGGTCCCAAGCGCTACGCCCTCGGTTTGCGGGCCCAGCCTCTACGTGAAGCGAAGTTGTCTCGCCCAAGGTGCCGTAGGATCCGGTGACAGATAAGTGATGGATTAGGTTGTCGTCCTTCCCGCGGCTCACGACGTGCGATCCTGGACGGAAAAACAGCGAAAAGGTAGAAAAGTGTCCGGAAAGTGAAGAAAACGTTCTATTTTGGGCTCTGAAAAAAGGCCCAGCGAAGCGATCTTAGCTGCCATGTCGTACTGCTCTCGGAGAGCTTTTCAACGGTATGCTGTGGGCCGCGTAACTCCTTGCGGATCAAAAGTTATGGGCTCTGGAGCGACGGAGACCTGATCCCAAGCGCCACGCCCTCGGTTTGCGGGCCCAGCCTCTACGTGAAGCGAAGTTGTCTCGCCCAAGGTGCCGTAGGATCCGGTGACAGATAAGTGATGGATTAGGTTGTCGTCCTTCCCGCGGCTCGCGACGTGCGATCCGGGACGGAAAAACAACGAAAAGGCAGAAAAGTGTCCGAAAACAGATGAAAACGTTCGATTTTGTGCTCCAAAAAAAGGCCCAGAGAAGCGGGCTTAGATGCCACGTCGTAGTGCTCTCGGAGAGCTTTCCAACGGTATGCTGTGGGCCGCGTAACTCCTTGCGGATCAAAACTTATGGGCTCCGGAGCGACGGAGACCTGGTCCCAAGTGCCACGCCCTCGGTTTGCGGGCCCAGCCTCTACGTGAAACGAAGTTGTCTCGCCCAAGGTGCCGTAGGATCCGGTGACAGATAAGTGATGGATTAGGTTTTCGTCCTTCCCGTGGCTCACGACGTGCGATCCGGGACGGAAAAACAGCGAAAAGGGAGAAAAGTGTCCGGAAACTGATGAAAACGTTCTATTTTGGGCTCCGAAAAAAGGCCCAGCGGAGCAGGCTTAGCAGCCACATCGTAGTGCTCTCGGAGAGCTTTCCAACGGTATGCTGTGGGCCGCATAACTCCTTGCGGATCAAAAGTTATGGGCTCCGGAGCGATGGAGACCTGGTCCCAAGCGCCACGCCCTCGGTTTGCGGGCCCAGCCTCTACGTGAAGTGAAGTTGTCTCGCCCAAGGTGCCGTAGGATCCGGTGACAAATAAGTGATGGATTAGGTTGTCATCCTTCCCGCGGCTCACGACATGCGATCCGGGACGGAAAAACAGCGAAAAGAAAGAAAAGTGTCCAGAAACAGATGAAAACGTTCGTTTTGGTGCTCCGAAAAAAGGCCCAGCGAAGCGGGCTTAGCTGCCACGTCGTAGTGCTCTCGGAGAGCTTTCCAACTGTATGCTGTGGGCCGCGTAACTCCTTGCGGATCAAAAGTTATGGGCTCCGGAGCGACGGAGACCTGGTCCCAAGCGCCACGCCCTCGGTTTGCGGGCCCAGCCTCTACGTGAAGCGAAGTTGTCTCGCACAAGGTGCCATAGGATCCGGTGACAGATAAGTGATGGATTAGGTTGTCGTCCTTCCCGCGGCTCGCGACCTGCGATCCAGGACGGAAAAAACAACGAAAAGGCAGAAAAGTGTCCGGAAACAGATGAAAACGGTCGATTTTGTTCACCAAAAAAAGGCCCAGAGAAGCGGGCTTAGATGCCACGTCGTAGTGCTCAAGGAGAGCTTTCCAACGGTATGCTGTGGGCCGCGTAACTCCTTGCGGATCAAAAGTTATGGGCTCCGGAGCGACGGAGACCTGGTCCCAAGCGCCACGCCCTCGGTTTGCGGGCCCAGCCTCTACGTGAAACGAAGTTGTCTCGCCCAAGGTGCCGTAGGATCCGGTGACAGATAAGTGATGGATTAGGTTTTCGTCCTTCCCGTGGCTCACGACGTGCGATCCGGGACGGAAAAATAGTGAAAAGGCAGAAAAGTGTCCAGAAACTGATGAAAACGTTCTATTTTGGGCTCTGAAAAAAGGCCCAGCGGAGCAGGCTTAGCTGCCACGTCGTAGTGCTCTCGGAGAGCTTTCCAACGGTATGCTGTGGGCCGCATAACTCCTTGCGGATCAAAAGTTATCGGCTCCGGAGCGACTGAGACCTGGTCCCAAGCGCCACGCCCTCGGTTTGCGGGCCCAGCCTCTACGTGAAGTGAAGTTGTCTCGCCCAAGGTGCCGTAGGATCCGGTGACAGATAAGTGATGGATTAGGTTGTCATCCTTCCCGCGGCTCACGACATGCGATCCGGGACCGAAAAACAGCGAAAAGGAAGAAAAGTGTCCGGAAACAGATGAAAACGTTCGATTTGGTGCTCCGAAAAAATGCCCAGCAAAGCGGGCTTAGCTGCCACGTCGTAGTGCTCTCGGAGAGCTTCCCAACGGTATGCTGTGGGCCGCATAACTCCTTTCGGATCAAAAGTTATAGGCTCCGGAGCGACGGAGACCTGGTTCCAAGCGCCACGCCCTCGGTTTGCGGGCCCAGCCTCTACGTGAAACGAAGTTGTCTCGCCCAAGGTGCCGTAGGATCCGGTGACAGATAAGTGATGGATTAGGTTTTCGTCCTTCCCGTGGCTCACGACGCGCGATCCGGGACGGAAAAACAGCGAAAAGGCAGAAAAGTGTCCAGAAACTGATGAAAACGTTCTATTTTGGGCTCCGAAAAAAGGCCCAGCAGAGCAGGCTTAGCTGCCACGTCGTAGTGCTCTCGGAGAGCTTTCCAACGGTATGTTGTGGGCCGCGTAACTCCTTGCGGATCAAAAGTTATGGGCTCCGGAGCGACGGAGACCTGGTCCCAAGCGCCACGCCCTCGGTTTGCGGGCCCAGCCTCTACGTGAAGCGAAGTTGTCTCGCCCAAGGTGCCGTAGGATCCGGTGACAGATAAGTGATGGATTAGGTTGTCGTCCTTCCCGCGGCTCACGACGTGCGATCCGGGACGGAAAAACAGCGAAAAGGTAGAAAAATGTCCGGAAACTGATGAAAACGTTCGATTTTGGGCTCCAAAAAAAGGCCTAGCGAAGCGGGCTTAGATGCCACGTCGTAGTGCTCTCAGAGAGCTTTCCAACGGTATCCTGTGGGCCGCTTAACTCCATGCGGATCAAAAGTTATGGGCTCCGGAGCGACTGAGACCTGGTCCCAAGCGCCACACCCTCGGTTTGCGGGCCCAGCCTCTACGTGAAGCGAAGTTGTCTCGCCCAAGGTGTCGTAGGATCCGGTGACAGATAAGTGATGGATTAGGTTGCCGTCCTTCCCGCGGCTCACGACGTGCGATCCGGTACGGAAAAACAGCGAAAAGGTAGAGAAGTGTCCTGAAACTGATGAAAACGTTCTAGTTTGGGCTCCGAAAAAAGGCCCAGCGAAGCGGGCTTAGCTGCCACGTCGTAGTGCTCTCGGAGAGCTTTCCAACGGTATGCTGTGGGCCGCGTAACTCTTTGCGGATCAAAAGTTATGGGCTCCAGAGCGACGGAGACCTGGTCCCAAGCGCCACGCCCTCGGTTTGCGGGCCCAGCCTCTACGTGAAATTAAGTTGTCTGGCCCAAGGTGCCGTAGGATCCGGTGACAGATAAGTGATGGATTAGGTTTTCTTCCTTCCCGCGGCTCACGACGTGCGATCCGGGATGAAAAAATAGCGAAAAGGCATAAAAGTGTCCGGAAACTGATGAAAACGTTCGATTTTGTTCTCCGAAAAAGGCCCAGCAAAGCGAGCTTTGCTGCCACGTCATAATGCTCTCGGAGAGCTTTCCAACGGTATGCTGTGGGCCGCGTAACTCCTTGCGGATCAAAATTTATAGGCTCCGTAGCGACGGAGACCTGGTCCCAACCGCCACGCCCTCGGTTTGCGGGCCCAGCCTCTACGTGAAGCGAAATTGTCTCGCCCACGGTGCCGTAGGATCCGGTGATAGATAAGTGATGGATTAGGTAGTCGTCCTTCCCGCGGCTCACGACGTGCGATCCGGGACGGAAAAACAGCGAAATGGTAGAAAAGTGTCCAGAAACTGAAGACAACCTTCGATTTTGGGCTCCAAAAAAAGGCCCAGCGAAGCGGGCTTAGCTGCCACGTCGTAGGGCTCTCGGAGAGCTTTCCAACGGTATACTGTGGGCCGCGTAACTCCTTGCGGATCAAAAGTTATGGGCTCCGGAGCGACGGAGACCTGGTCCCAAGCGCCACGCCCTCGGTTTGCGGGCCCATCCTCTACGTGAAACGAAGTTGTCTCGCCCAAGGTGCCGTAGGATCCTGTGACAGATAAGTGATGGATTAGGTTTTCGTCCTACCCGCGGCTCACGACGTGCGATCCGGGATGAAAAAACAGCGAAAAGGCAGAAAAAAGTCCGAAAATAGATGAAAACGTTTGATTTTGTGCTCCAAAAAAGGCCCAGCGAAGCGGGCTTAGCTGCCACGTCGTAGTGCTCTCGGAGAGCTTTACAACGGTATGCTGTGGGCCGCGTAACTCCTTGCGGATCAAAAGTTATGGGCTTCGGAGCGACGGAGACCTGGTCCCAAGCGCCACACCCTCGGTTTGCGGGCCCAGCCTCTACGTGAAGCGAAGTTGTCTCGCCCAAGGTGCCGTAGGATCCGGTGACAGATAAGTGATGGATTAGGTTGTCGTCCTTCCCGCGGCTCACGACGTGCGATCCGGGACGAAAAAATAGCGTAAAGGTAGAAAAGTGTCCGGAAACTGATGAAAACGTTCGATTTTGGGCTCCAAAAAAAGGCCCTTTGCTGCCACGTCGTAGTGCTCTCGGAGAGCTTTACAACGGTATGCTGTGGGTCGCGTAACTCCTTGCGGATCAAAAGTTACGGGCTCCGGAGCGACGGAGACCTGGTCCCAAGCGCCACGCCCTCGGTTTGCGGGCCCAGCCTCTACGTGAAGCGAAGTTGTCTCGCCCAAGGTGCCGTAGGATCCGGTGACAGATAAGTGATGGATTAGGTTGTCGTCCTTCCCGCGGCTCACGACGTGCGATCCGGGACGGAAAAACAACGAAAAGGCAGAAAAGTGTCCGGAAACAGATGAAAACGTTCGATTTTGTGCTCCAAAAAAAGGCCCAGAGAAGCGGGCTTAGATGCCACGTCGTAGTGCTCTCGGAGAGCTTTCCAACGGTATGCTGTGGGCCGCGTAACTCCTTGCGGATCAAAAGTTATGGGCTCCGGAGCGACTGAGACCTGGTCGCAAGCGCCACGCCCTCGGTTTGCGGGCCCAGCCTCTACGTGAAGCGAAGTTGTCTCGCCCAAGGTGCCTTTGGATCCGGTGATAGATAAGTGATGGATTAGGTTGTCGTCCTTCCCGCGGCTCACGACGTGCGATCCGGTACGGAAAAATAGCGAAAAGGTAGAAAAGTGTCCGGAAACTGATGAAAACGTTCTAGTTTGGGCTCCGAAAAAAGGCCCAGCGAAGCGGGCTTAGCTGCCACGTCGTAGTGCTCTCGGAGAGCCTTCCAACGGTATGATGTGGGCCGCGTAACTCCTTGCGGATCAAAAGTTATGGGCTCCGGAGCGACGGAGACCTGGTCCCAAGCGCCACGGCCTCGGTTTGCGGGCCCAGCCTCTACGTGAAGCGAAGTTGTCTCGCCCAAGGTGCCGTAGGATCCGGTGACAGATAAGTGATGGATTAGGTTGTCGTCCTTCCCGCGGCTCACGACGTGCGATCCTGGACGAAAAAATAGCGTAAAGGTAGAAAAGTGTCCGGAAACTGATGAAAACGTTCGATTTTGGGCTCCGAAAAAAGGCCCTTTGCTGCCACGTCGTAGTGCTCTCGGAGAGCTTTACAACGGTATGCTGTGGGCCGCGTAACTCCTTGCGGATCAAAAGTTATGGGCTCCGGAGCGACGGAGACCTGGTCCCAAGCGCCACGCCCTCGGTTTGCGGGCCCAGCCTCTACGTGAAGCGAAGTTGTCTTGCCCAAGGTGCCGTAGGATCCGGTGACAGATAAGTGATGGATTAGGTTGTCGTCCTTCCCGCGGCTCACGACGTGCGATCCGGGACGGAAAAATAGCGAAAAGGTAGAAAAGTGTTCGGAAACTGATGAAAACGTTCGATTTTGTGCTCTGAAAAAAGGCCCAGTGAAGCGGGCTTAGCTGCCACGTCGTAGTGCTCTCGGAGAGCTTTCCAACGGTATGCTGTGGGCCGCGTAACTCCTTGCGGATCAAAAGTTATGGGCTCCGGAGCGACGGAGACCTGGTCCCAAGCGCCACGCCCTCGGTTTGCGGGCCCAGCCTCTACGTGAAACGAAGTTGTCTCGCCCAAGGTGCCGTAGGATCCGGTGACAGAAATGTGATGGATTAGATTGTCATCCTTCCCGCGGCTCACGACGTGCGTTCCGGGACAAAAAATCAGCGCAAAAGAAGAAAAGTGTCCCAAAACTGATGAATATGTTCGATTTTTTTCTCCAAAAAGAGGCCTAGCGAAGAGGGGCCTTAGCTTCCCCGTCGTAGAGCTCTCGGAGAGCTTTCCAACGGTATGGTGTGGTCCGCGTAACTCCTTGCAGATCAAAAGTTATGGGCTTCGGAACGACAGAGACCTGGTCCCAAGCGCACGCCCTCAGTTTGCGGGCCCAGCCTCTACGTGAAGCGAAGTTATCTCGCCCAAGGTGCCTTAGGATCCGGTGACAGATAAGTGATGGATTAGGTTGTCGTCCTTCCCGCGGCTCACGACGTGCGATCCGGTACAGAAAAACAGCGAAAAGGTAGAAAAGTGTCCGGAAACTGATGAAAACGTTCTAGTTTGGGCTCCGAAAAAAGGCCCAGCGAAGCGGGCTTAGCTGCCACGTCGTAGTGCTCTCGGAGAGCTTTCCAACGGTATGCTTAGGGCCGCGTAACTCCTTGCGGATCAAAAGTTATGGGCTCCGGAGCGACGGAGACCTGGTCCCAAGCGCCACGCCCTCGGTTTGCGGGCCCAGCCTCTACGTGAAGCGAAGTTGTCTCGCCCAAGGTGCCGTAGGATCCGGTGACAGATAAGTGATGGATTAGGTTTTCGTCCTTCCCGCGGCTCACGACGTGCGATCCGGACGAAAAAACAGCAAAAAGGCAGAAAAGTGTCCGGAAACTGATGAAAACGTTCGATTTTGTGCTCCGAAAAAGGCCCAGCAAAGCGAGCTTTGCTGCCACGTCATAATGCTCTCGGAGAGCTTTCCAACGGTATGCTGTGGGCCGCGTAACTCCTTGCGGATCAAAATTTATAGGCTCCATAGCGACGGAGACCTGGTCCCAAGCGCCACGCCCTCGGTTTGCGGGCCCAGCCTCTACGTGAAGCGAAGTTGTCTCGCCCAAGGTGCCGTAGGATCCGGTGACAGATAAGTGATGGATTAGGTTGTCGTCCTTCCCGCGGCTCACGACGTGCGATCCGGGACGGAAAAACAGCGAAAAGGTAGAAAAGTGTCCGGAAACTGAAGAAAACGTTCGATTTTGGGCTCCAAAAAAAGGTCCAGCGAAGCGGGCTTAGCTGCCACGTCGTAGTGCTCTTGGAGAGCTTTCCAACGGTATGCTGTGGGCCGCGTAACTCTTTGCGGATCAAAAGTTATGGGCTCCGGAGCGACGGAGACCTGGTCCCAAGCGCCACGCCCTCGGTTTGCGGGCCCATCCTCTACGTGAAACGAAGTTGTCTCGCCCAAGGTGCCGTAGGATCCGGTGACAGATAAGTGATGGATTAGGTTTTCGTCCTTCCCGCGGCTCACGACGTGCGATCCGGGACGAAAAAACAGCGAAAAGGCAGAAAAAAGTCTGAAAACAGATGAAAACGTTCGATTTTGTTCTCCAAAAAAAGGCCCAGCGAAGCGGGCTTAGCTGCCACGTCGTAGTGCTCTCGGAGAGCTTTACAACGGTATGTTGTGGGCCGCGTAACTCATTGCGGATCAAAAGTTATGGGCTCCGGAGCGACGGAGATCTGGTCCCAAGCGCCACGCCCTCGGTTTGCGGGCCCAGCCTCTACGTGAAGCGAAGTTGTCTTGCCCAAGGTGCCGTAGGATCCGGTGACAGATAAGTGATGGATTAGGTTGTCGTCCTTCCCGCGGCTCACGACGTGCGATCCGGGACGGAAAAACAGCGAAAAGGTAGAAAAGTGTCCGGAAACTGAAGAAAACGTTCGATTTTGGGCTCCAAAAAAAGGTCCAGCGAAGCGGGCTTAGCTGCCACGTCGTAGTGCTCTTGGAGAGCTTTCCAACGGTATGCTGTGGGCCGCGTAACTCTTTGCGGATCAAAAGTTATGGGCTCCGGAGCGACGGAGACCTGGTCCCAAGCGCCACGCCCTCGGTTTGCGGGCCCATCCTCTACGTGAAACGAAGTTGTCTCGCCCAAGGTGCCGTAGGATCCGGTGACAGATAAGTGATGGATTAGGTTTTCGTCCTTCCCGCGGCTCACGACGTGCGATCCGGGACGAAAAAACAGCGAAAAGGCAGAAAAAAGTCTGAAAACAGATGAAAACGTTCGATTTTGTTCTCCAAAAAAAGGCCCAGCGAAGCGGGCTTAGCTGCCACGTCGTAGTGCTCTCGGAGAGCTTTACAACGGTATGCTGTGGGCCGCGTAACTCCTTGCGGATCAAAAGTTATGGGCTCCGGAGCGACGGAGACCTGGTCCCAAGCGCCACGCCCTCGGTTTGCGGGCCCAGCCTCTACGTGAAGCAAAGTTGTCTCGCCCAAGGTGCCGTAGGATCCGGTGACAGATAAGTGATGGATTAGGTTGTCGTCCTTCCCGCGGCTCACGACGTGTGATCCGGGATGAAAAAACAGCGAAAATGTAGAAAAGTGTCCGAAAACTGATGAAAACGTTCGATTTTGGGCTCCGAAAAAAGGCCCTCTGCTGCCACGTCGTAGTGCTCTCGGAGAGCTTTACAACGGTATGTTGTGGGCCGCGTAACTCCTTGCGGATCAAAAGTTATGAGCTCCGGAGCGACGGAGATCTGGTCCCAAGCGCCACGCCCTCGGTTTGCGGGCCCAGCCTCTACGTGAAGCGAAGTTGTCTTGCCCAAGGTGCCGTAGGATCCGGTGACAGATAAGTGATGGATTAGGTTGTCGTCCTTCCCGCGGCTCACGACGTGCGATCCGGGACGGAAAAACAGCGAACAGGTAGAAAAGTGTTCGGAAACTGATGAAAACGTTCGATTTTCTGCTCTGAAAAAAGGCCCAGTGAAGCGGGCTTAGCTGCCACGTCGTAGTGCTCTCGGAGAGCTTTCCAACGGTATGCTGTGGGCCTCGTAACTCCTTGCGGATCAAAAGTTATGGGCTCCGGAGCGACGGAGACCTGGTCCCAAGCGCCACGCCCTCGGTTTGCGGGCCCAACCTCTACGTGAAACGAAGTTGTCTCGCCCAAGGTGCCGTAGGATCCGGTGACAGATAAGTGATGGATTAGGTTGTCGTCCATCCCGCGGCTCACGACGTGCGATCCGGGACGGAAAAACAGCGAAAAGGTAGAAAAGTGTCCGGAAACTGATGAAAACGTTCTATTTTGTGCTCCGAAAAAAGGCCCAGCGAAGCGAGCTTAGTTGCCACGTCGTAGTGCTCTCGGAGAGCTTTTCAACGGTATGCTGTGGGCCGCGTAACTCCTTGCGGATCAAAAGTTATGGGCTCCGGAGCGACGGAGACCTGGTCCCAAGCGCCACGCCCTCGGTTTGCGGGCCCAGCCTCTATGTGAAACGAAGTTGTCTCGCCCAAGGTGCCGTAGGATCCGGTGACAGATAAGTGATGGATTAGGATTTCGTCCTTCCCGCGGCTTACGACGTGCGATCCGGGACGAAAAAACAGCGAAAAGGCAGAAAAGTGTCCGGTAACAGATGAAAACGTTCGATTTTGAGCTCCAAAGAAAGGCCCAGAGAAGCGAGCTTAGCTGCCACGTCGTAGTACTCTCGGAGAGCTTTACAACGGTATGCTGTGGGCCGCGTAACTCCTTGCGGATCAAAAGTTATAGGCTCCGGAGCGATGGAGACCTGGTCCCAAGCCCCACGCCCTCGGTTTGTGGGCCCAGCCTCTACGTGAAGCGAAGTTGTCTCGCCCAAGGTGCCGAGGTATTCGGTAACAGAAATGTGATGGATTAGATTGTCGTCCTTCCCGCGGCTCACGACGTGCGATCCGGGACGAAAAATAAGCGCAAAAGAAGAAAAATGTCCGAAAACTGATGAAAACGTTCGATTTTTGGCTCTGAAAAGAGGCCCAGCCAAGCGAGCTTAGCTGCCTCGTCGTAGGGCTCCCGGAGAACTTTCCAACGGTATGCTGTGGGCCACGTAACTCCTTGTGGATCAAAAGTTATGGGCTCCGGAGCGACGGAGACCTAGTCCCAAGCCCCACGTCCTTGGTTTGCGGGCCCAGCCTCTACATGAAGCGAAGTTGTCTTGCCCAAGGTACCGTGGGATTTGGTAAAAGAAATGTGACGGATTAGGTTGTCTTCCTTCCCGCGGCGCACGACGTGCGATCCGGGACGGAAAAACATCGAAAAGGTAGAAAAGTGTCCGGAAACTGATGAAAACGTTCGATTTTGTGCGCCGAAAAAAGGCCCAGCGAAGCGGGCTTAGCTGCCACGTCGCAGTGCTCTCGGAGAGCTTTCCAACGGTATGCTGTGGGCCGCGTAACTCCTTGCGGATCAAAAGTTATGGGCTCCAGAGCGACGGAGACCTGGTCCCAAGCGCCACGCCCTCGGTTTGCGGGCCCAGCCTCTACGTGAAATTAAGTTGTCTGGCCCAAGGTGCCGTGGGATTCGGTAACAGAAATGTGACGGATTAGGTTGTCGTCCTTTTCGCGGCCCACGACGTCCGATCCGGGACGGAAAAAACAGCGTAAAAGAAGAATAGTGTCCAGAAACTGATGCAAACGTTCAATTTTGGGCTCCAGAAAAAGGCCCAGCAAAGCGGGATTAGCTGCCCCGTCGTAGAGCTCACGGAGAGCTTTCCAACAGTATGCTGTGGGCCGCGTAACTCCTTGCGGATCAAAAGTTATGGGCACCGGAGCGACGGAGATTTGGTCACAAGCGCCACGCCCTCGGTTTGCGGGCTCAGCCTCTACATGAATCGAAGTTGTCTCGCCCATGGTGCCGTAGGATCCGGTGACAGATAAGTGATGGATTAGGTTGTCGTCCTTCCCGCGGCTCACGACGTGCGATCCGGGACGGAAAAACAGCGAAAAGGTAGAAAAGTGTCCGGAAACTGATGAAAACGTTCGATTTTGTGCTCCGAAAAAAGGCCCAGCGAAGCTGGCTTAGCAGCCACGTCGTAGTGCTCTCGGAGAGCTTTCCAACGGTATGCTGTGGGCCGCGTAACTCCTTGCGGATCAAAAGTTATGGGCTGCGGAGCGACGGAGACCTGGTCCCAAGCGCCACGCCCTCGGTTTGCGGGCCCAGCCTCTACGTGAAACGAAGTTGTCTCACCCAAGGTGCCGTAGGATCCGGTGACAGATAAGTGATGGATTAGGTTGTCGTCCTTCCCGCGGCTCACGACGTGCGATCCGGGACGGAAAAACAGCGAAAAGGTAGAAAAGTGTCCGGAAACTTATGAAAACGTTCGATTTTGGGCTCCAAAAAAAGGCCCAGCAAAGCGGGCTTAGCTGCCACGTCATAGAGCTCTCAGAGAGCTTTCCACCAGTATGTTGTGCGCTGCGTAACTCCTTACGGATCAAAAGTTATGGGCACCGGAGCGACGGAGATTTGGTCACAAGCGCCACGCCCTCGGTTTGCGGGCTCAGCCTCTACATGAATCGAAGTTGTCTTGCCCAAGGTGCCGTAGGATTCGGTAATAGAAATGTGGTGGATTAGGTTGTCGTCCTTCCCGCGGCTCACGACGTGCGATCCGGGACGGAAAAACAGCGAAAAGGTAGAAAAGTGTCCGGAAACTGATGAAAACGTTCGATTTTGTGCTCCGAAAAAAGGCCCAGCAAAGCGGGCTTAGCAGCCACGTCGTAGTGCTCTCGGAGAGCTTTCCAACGGTATGCTGTGGGCCGCGTAACTCCTTGCGGATCAAAAGTTATGGGCTGCGGAGCGACGGAGACCTGGTCCCAAGCGCCACGCCCTCGGTTTGCGGGCCCAGCCTCTACGTGAAACGAAGTTGTCTCACCCAAGGTGCCGTAGGATCCGGTGACAGATAAGTGATGGATTAGGTTGTCGTCCTTCCCGCGGCTCACGATGTGCGATCCGGGACGGAAAAACAGCGAAAAGGTAGAAAAGTGTCCGGAAACTGATGAAAACGTTCTATTTTGTGCTCCGAAAAAAGGCCCAGCTAAGCGAGCTCACCTGCCACGTCGTTGTGCTCTCGGAGAGCTTTTCAACGGTATGCTGTGGGCCGCGTAACTCCTTACGGATCAAAAGTAATGGGCTCCGAAGCGACGGAGACTTGGTCCCAAGCGCCACGCCCTCGATTTGCGGGCCCAGCCTCTACGTGAAGCGAAGTTGTCTCCCCCAGGGTGCCATAGGATCCGGTGACAGATAAGTGATGGATTATGTTGTCGTCCTTCCCACGGCTCACGACGTGCGATCCGGGACGAAAAAACAGCGAAAAGGCAGAAAAGTGTCCGAAAACAGATGAAAACGTTCGATTTTGTGCTCCGAAAAAAGGCCCAGCGAAGCGGGCTTAGCTGCCACGTCGTAGTGCTCTCGGAGAGCTTTCCAACTGTATGCTGTGGGCCGCGTAACTCCTTGCGGATCAAATGTTATGGGCTCCGGAGCGACGGAGACCTGGTCCCAAGCGCCACGCCCTCGGTTTGCGGGCCCAGCGTCTACGTGAAGCGAAGTTGTCTCGCCCAAGGTACCGTAGGATCCGGTGACAGATAAGTGATGGATTAGGTTGTCGTCCTTCCCGCGGCTCACGACGTGCGATCCGGGACGAAAAAACAGCGAAAAGGTAGAAAAGTGTCCGGAAACTGATGAAAACGTTCAATTTTGTGCTCCGAAAAAAGGCCCAACAAATCGAGCTTGCCTGCCCCGTCGTAGGGCTCTCGGAGAGCTTTCCAACGGTATGCTGTGGGCCGCGTAACTCCTTGCGTATCAAAAGTTATGGGCTCCGGAGCGACGGAGACCTGGTCCCAAGCGCCACGCCCTCGGTTTGCGGGCCCAGCCTCTACGTGAAACGAAGTTGTCTCGTCCAAGGTGCCGTAGGATCCGGTGACAGATAAGTGATGGATTAGGTTGTCGTCCTTCCCGCGGCTCACGACGTGCGATCCGCGACGGAAAAATAGCGAAAAGGTAGAAAAGTGTCCGGAAACTGATGAAAACGTTCTATTTTGTGCTCCGAAAAAAGGTCCAGCGAAGCGAGCTTAGCTGCCACATCGTAGTGCTCTCGGAGAGCTTTTCAACGGTATGCTGTGGGCCGCATAACTCCTTGCGGATCAAAAGTTATGGGCTCCGGAGCGACGGAGACCTGGTCCCAAGCGCCACGCCCTCGGTTTGCGGGCCCAGCCTCTACGTGACCAAGTTGTCTCGCCCAAGGTGCCGTAGGATCCGGTGACAGATAAGTGATGGATTAGGTTGTCGTCCTTCCCGCGGCTCACGACGTGCGATCCGGGACGGAAAAACTGCGAAAAGGTAGAAAAGTGTCCGGAAACTGATGAAAACGTTCTATTTTGTGCTCCGAAAAAAGGCCCAGCGAAGCGAGCTTTGCTGCCACGTCGTAGTGCTCTCGGAGAGCTTTTCAACGGTATGCTGTGGGCCGCGTAACTCCTTGCGGATCAAAAGTTATGGGCTCCGGAGCGACGGAGACCTGGTCGTATGCTGTGGGCCGCATAACTCCTTGTGGATCAAAAGTTATGGGCTCCGGAGCGACGGAGACCAGGTCCCAAGCACCACGCCCTCGGTTTGCGGGCCCAGCCTCTACGTGAAGCGAAGTTGTCACGCCCAAGGTGCCGTAGGATCCGGTGACAGATAAGTGATGGATTATGTTGTCGTCCTTCCCGCGGCTCACGACGTGCGATCCGGGACGGAAAAACTGCGAAAAGGTAGAAAAGTGTCCAGAAACTGATGAAAACGTTCTATTTTGTGCTCCGAAAAAAGGCCCAGCGAAGCGAGCTTTGCTGCCACGTCGTAGTTCTCTCGGAGAGCTTTTCAACGGTATGCTGTGGGCCGCGTAACTCCTTGCGGATCAAAAGTTATGGGCTCCGGAGCGACGGAGACCTGGTCCCAAGCGCCACGTCCTCGGTTTGCGGGCCTAGCCTCTACGTGAAGCGAAGTTGTCTCGCCCAAGGTGCCGTAAGATCCGATGACAGATAAGTGATGGATTATGTTGTCGTCCTTCCCGCGGCTCACGACGTACGATCGGGGACGGAAAAACAGCGAAAAGGCAGAAAAGTGTCCGGAAATAGATGAAAACGTTCAATTTTGTGCTCCGAAAAAAGGCCCCGCAAGGCGGGCTTAGCTGCCTATTGGTAGAGCTCTCGGAGAGCTTTCCAGCAGTATGCTGTGGGCCGCGTAACTCCTTGCGGATCAAAAGACATAGGCTTCGGAGCGATGAAGACCTGGTCCCAAGCGCCACGCCCTCGGTTTGCGGGCCCAGCCTCTACGTGAAGTGAAGTTGTCTCGCCCAAAGTGCCGTAGGATCCGGTGACAGATAAGTGATGGATTAGGTTGTCGTCCTTCCCGCGGCTCACGACGTGCGATCCGGAACGAAAAAACAGCGAAAAGGTAGAAAAGTGTCCGAAAATTGATGAAAACGTTCGATTTTGGGGGCCGAAAAAAGGCCCAGCGAAGCGAGCTTAGCTGCCACGTCGTAGTGCTCTCGGAGAGCTTTTCAACGGTATGCTGTGGGCCGCGTAACTCCTTGCGGATCAAAAGTTATGGGCTCCGGAGCGACGGAGACCTGGTCCCAAGCGCCACGCCCTCGGTTTGCGGGCCCAGCCTCTACGTGAAGCGAAGTTGTCTCGCCCAAGGTGCCGTAGGAGTCGGTGACAGATAAGTGATGGAGTTGGTTGTCGTCCTTCCCGCGGCTCACGACGTGCGATCCGGGACGGAAAAACAGCGAAAAGGTAGAAAAGTGTCCGGAAACTGATGAAAACGTTCGATTTTGTGCTCCGAAAAAAGGTCCAGCGAAGCGGGCTTAGCTGCCACGTCGTAGTGCTCTCGGAGAGCTTTCCAACGGTATGCTGTGGGCCGCGTAACTCCTTGCGGATCAAAAGTTATGGGCTCCGGAGCGACGGAGACCTGGTCCCAAGCGCCACGCCCTCGGTTTGCGGGCCCAGCCTCTACGTGAAACGAAGTTGTCTCGCCCAAGGTGCCGTAGGATCCGGTGATAGATAAGTGATGGATTAGGTTGTCGTCCTTCCCGCGGCTCACGACGTGCGATCCGGAACGAAAAAACAGCGAAAAGGTAGAAAAGTGTCCGGAAATTGATGAAAACGTTCGATTTTGGGCGCCGAAAAAAGGCCCAGCGAAGCGAGCTTAGCTGCCACGTCGTAGTGCTCTCGGAGAGCTTTTCAACGGTATGCTGTGGGCCGCGTAACTCCTTGCGGATCAAAAGTTATGGGCTCCGGAGCGACGGAGACCTGGTCCCAAGCGCCACGCCCTCGGTTTGCGGGCCCAGCCTCTACGTGAAGCGAAGTTGTCTCGCCCAAGGTACCGTAGGATCCGATGACAGATAAGTGATGGATTATGTTGTCGTCCTTCCAGCGGCTCACGACGTGCGATCCGGACGGAAAAACAGCGAAAAGGCAGAAAAGTGTCCGGAAACAGATGAAAACGTTCGATTTTGTGGTCCGAAAAAAGGTCCAGCGAAGCGGGCTTAGCTGCCACGTCGTAGTGCTCTCGGAGAGCTTTCCAACGGTATGCTGTGGGCCGCGTAACTCCTTGCGGATCAAAAGTTATGGGCTCCGGAGCGACGGAGACCTGGTCCCAAGCGCCACGCCCTCGGTTTGCGGGCCCAGCCTCTACGTGAAACGAAGTTGTCTCGCCCAAGGTGCCGTAGGATCCGCTGACAGATAAGTGATGGATTAGGGTGTCGTCCTTCCCGCGGCTCACGACGTGCGATCCGAGACGGAAAAATAGCGAAAAGGTAGAAAAGTGTCCGGAAACTGATGAAAACGTTCTATTTTGTGCTCCGAAAAAAGGTCCAGCGAAGCGGGCTTAGATGCCACGTCGTAGTGCTCTCGGAGAGCTTTTCAACGGTATGCTGTGGGCCGCGTAACTCCTTGCGGATCAAAAGTTATGGGCTCCGGAGCGACGGAGACCTGGTCCCAAGCGCCACGCCCTCGGTTTGCGGGCCCAGCCTCTACGTGAAGCGAAGTTTTCTCGCCCAAGGTGCTGTAGGAGCCGGTGACAGATAAGTGATGGATTAGGTTGTCGTCCTTCCCGCGGCTCACGACGTGCGATCCGGGACGGAAAAACAGCGAAAAGGTAGAAAAGTGTCCGAAAACTGATGAAAACGTTCGATTTTGTGCTCCGAAAAAAGGCCCAGCAAAGCGAGCTTAGCTGCCACGTCGTAGTGCTCTCGGAGAGCTTTCCAACGGTATGCTGTGGGCCGCGTAACTCCTTGCGGATCAAAAGTTATGGGCTCCGGAGCGACGGAGACCTGGTCCCAAGCGCCACGCCCTCGGTTTGCGGGCCCAGCCTCTACGTGAAACGAAGTTGTCTTGCCCAAGGTGCCGTAGGATCCGATGACAGATAAGTGATGGATTAGGTTGTCGTCCTTCCCGCGGCTCACGACGTGCGATCCTGGACGGAAAAACAGCGAAAAGGTAGAAAAGTGTCCGGAAACTGATGAAAATGTTCTATTTTGTTCTCCGAAAAAAGGTCCAGCGAAGCGAGCTTAGCTGCCACGTCGTAGTGCTCTCGGAGAGCTTTTCAACGGTATGCTGTGGGCCGCGTAACTCCTTGCGGATCAAAAGTTATGGGCTCCGGAGCGACGGAGACCTGGTCCCAAGCGCCACGCCCTCGGTTTGCGGGCCCAGCCTCTACGTGAACAAGTTGTCTTGCCCAAGGTGCCGTAGGATCCGGTGACAGATAAGTGATGGATTTGGTTGTCGTCCTTCCCGCGGCTCACGACGTGCGATCCGGGACGAAAAAATAGCGAAAAGGCAGAAAAGTGTCCGGAAACTGATGAAAACGTTCTATTTTGGGCTCCGAAAAAAGGCCCAGCGAAGCGAGATTAGCTGCCACGTCGTAGTGCTCTCGGAGAGCTTTTCAACGGTATGCTGTGGGCCGCGTAACTCCTTGCGGATCAAAAGTTATGGGCTCCGGAGCGACGGAGACCTGGTCCCAAGCGCCACGCCCTCGGTTTGCGGGCCCAGCCTCTACGTGAAGCGAAGTTGTCTCGCCCAAGGTACCGTAGGATCCGATGACAGATAAGTGATGGATTATGTTGTCGTCCTTCCGGCGGCTCACGACGTGCGATCCGGACGGAAAAACAGCGAAAAGGCAAAAAAGTGTCCGGAAACAGATGAAAACGTTCAATTTTGTGCTCCGAAAAAAGGTCCAGCGAAGCGGGCTTAGCTGCCACGTCGTAGTGCTCTCGGAGATCTTTCCAACGGTATGCTGTGGGCCGCGTAACTCCTTGCGGATCAAAAGTTATGGGCTCCGTAGCGACGGAGACCTGGTCCCAAGCGCCACGCCCTCGGTTTGCGGGCCCAGCCTCTACGTGAAACGAAGTTGTCTCGCCCAAGGTGCTGTAGGATCCGGTGACAGATAAGTGATGGATTAGGTTGTCGTCCTTCCCGCGGCTCACGACGTGCGATCCGGGACGGAAAAATAGCGAAAAGGTAGAAAAGTGTCCGGAAACTGATGAAAACGTTCGATTTTGGGCTCCGAAAAAAGGTCCCATGAAGCGGGCTTAGCTGCCCCATCATAGCGCTCTCGGAGAGCTTTTCAACGGTATGCTGTGGGCCGCGTAACTCCTTGCGGATCAAAAGTTATGGGCTCCAGAGCGACGGAGACCTGGTCCCAAGCGCCACGCCCTCGGTTTGCGGGCCCAGCCTCTACGTGAAGCGAAGTTTTCTCGCCCAAGGTGCTGTAGGAGCCGGTGACAGATAAGTGATGGATTAGGTTGTCGTCCTTCCCGCGGCTCACGACGTGCGATCCGGGACGGAAAAACAGCGAAAAGGTAGAAAAGTGTCCGGAAACTGATGAAAACGTTCGATTTTGTGCTCCGAAAAAAGGCCCAGCGAAGCGAGCTTAGCTGCCACGTCGTAGTGCTCTCGGAGAGCTTTCCAACGGTATGCTGTGGGCCGCGTAACTCCTTGCGGATCAAAAGTTATGGGCTCCGGAGCGACGGAGACCTGGTCCCAAGCGCCACGCCCTCGGTTTGCGGGCCCAGCCTCTACGTGAAAAGAAGTTGTCTTGCCCAAGGTGCCGTAGGATCCGGTGACAGATAAGTGATGGATTAGGTTGTCGTCCTTCCCGCGGCTCACGACGTGCGATCCGGGACGGAAAAACAGCGAAAAGGTAGAAAAGTGTCCGGAAACTGATGAAAACGTTCGATTTTGTGCTCCGAAAAAAGGCCCAGCGAAGCGAGCTTAGCTGCCACGTCGTAGTGCTCTCGGAGAGCTTTCCAACGGTATGCTGTGGGCCGCGTAACTCCTTGCGGATCAAAAGTTATGGGCTCCGGAGCGACGGAGACCTGGTCCCAAGCGCCACGCCCTCGGTTTGCGGGCCCAGCCTCTACGTGAAAAGAAGTTGTCTTGCCCAAGGTGCCGTAGGATCCGGTGACAGATAAGTGATGGATTAGGTTGTCGTCCTTCCCGCGGCTCACGACGTGCGATCCTGGACGGAAAAACAGCGAAAAGGTAGAAAAGTGTCCGAAAACTGATGAAAACGTTCTATTTTGTGCTCCGAAAAAAGGTCCAGCGAAGCGAGCTTAGCTGCCACGTCGTAGAGCTCTCGGAGAGCTTTTCAACGGTATTCTGTGGGCTGCGTAACTCCTTACGAATCAAAAGTTATGGGCTCTGGAGAGACGGTGACCTGGTCCCAAGCACCACGCCCTCGGTTTGCGGGCCCAGCCTCTACGTAAAGCGACGTTGTCTCGCCCAAGGTGCCGTAGGATCCGGTGACAGATAAGTGATGGATTATGTTGTCGTCCTTCCCGCGGCTCACGACGTGCGATCCGGGACGGAAAAACAGTGAAAAGGCAGAAAAGTGTCCAGAAATAGATGAAAACGTTCGATTTTGTGCTCCGAAAAAAGGCCAAGCGAAGCGGGCTTAGCTGCCACGTCGTAGTGCTCTCGGAGAGCTTTCCAACGGTATGCTGTGGGCCGCGTAACTCCTTGCGGATCAAAAGTTATGGGCTCCGGAGCGACGGAGACCTGGTCCCAAGCGCCACGCCCTCGGTTTGCGGGCCCAGCCTCTACGTGAAACGAAGTTGTCTCGCCCAAGGTGCCGTAGGATCCGGTGACAGATAAGTGATGGATTAGGTTGTCGTCCTTCCCGCGGCTCACGACGTGCGATCCGGGACGGAAAAACAGCGAAAAGGTAGAAAAGTGTCCGGAAACTGATGAAAACGTTCTATTTTGTGCGCCGAAAAAAGGCCCAGCGAAGCGAGCTTAGCTGCCACGTCGTAGTGCTCTCGGAGAGCTTTCCAACGGTATGCTGTGGGCCGCGTAACTCCTTGCGGATCAAAAGTTATGGGCTCCGGAGCGACGGAGACCTGGTCCCAAGCGCCACGCCCTCGGTTTGCGGGCCCAGCCTCTACGTGAAGCGAAGTTGTCTCGCCCAAGGTGCCGTAGGAGCCGGTGACAGATTAGTGATGGATTAGGTTGTCGTCCTTCCCGCGGGTCACGACGTGCGATCCGGGACGGAAAAACAGCGAAAAGGTAGAAAAGTGTCCGGAAACTGATGAAAACGTTCGATTTTGTGCTCCGAAAAAAGGCCCAGCGAAGCGGGCTTAGCTACCACGTCGTAGTGCTCTCGGAGAGCTTTCCAACGGTATGCTGTGGGCCGCGTAACTCCTTGCGGATCAAAAGTTATGGGCTCCGGAGCGACGGAGACCTGGTCCCAAGCGCCACGCCCTCGGTTTGCGGGCCCAGCCTCTACGTGAAGCGAAGTTGTCTCGCCCAAGGTACCGTAGGATCCGATGACAGATAAGTGATGGATTATGTTGTCGTCCTTCCGGCGGCTCACGACGTGCGATCCGGACGGAAAAACAGCGAAAAGGCAGAAAAGTGTCCGGAAGCAGATGAAAACGTTCAATTTTGTGCTCCGAAAAAAGGTCCAGCGAAGCGGGCTTAGCTGCCACGTCGTAGTGCTCTCGGAGATCTTTCCAACGGTATGCTGTGGGCCGCGTAACTCCTTGCGGATCAAAAGTTATGGGCTCCGTAGCGACGGAGACCTGGTCCCAAGCGCCACGCCCTCGGTTTGCGGGCCCAGCCTCTACGTGAAACGAAGTTGTCTCGCCCAAGGTGCCGTAGGATCCGGTGACAGATAAGTGATGGATTAGGTTGTCGTCCTTCCCGCGGCTCACGACGTGCGATCCGGGACGGAAAAATAGCGAAAAGGTAGAAAAGTGTCCGGAAACTGATGAAAACGTTCTATTTTGTGCTCCGAAAAAAGGTCCAGCGAAGCGAGCTAAGCTGCCACGTCGTAGTGCTCTCGGAGAGCTTTTCAACGGTATGCTGTGGGCCGCGTAACTCCTTGCGAATCAAAAGTTATGGGCTCCGGAGCGACGGAGACCTGGTCCCAAGCGCCACGCCCTCGGTTTGCGGGCCCAGCCTCTACGTGAAGCGAAGTTTTCTCGCCCAAGGTGCTGTAGGAGCCGGTGACAGATAAGTGATGGATTAGGTTGTCGTCCTTCCCGCGGCTCACGACGTGCGATCCGGGACGGAAAAACAGCGAAAAGGTAGAAAAGTGTCCGGAAACTGATGAAAACGTTCGATTTTGTGCTCCGAAAAAAGGCCCAGCGAAGCGAGCTTAGCTGCCACGTCGTAGTGCTCTCGGAGAGCTTTCCAACGGTATGCTGTGGGCCGCGTAACTCCTTGCGGATCAAAAGTTATGGGCTCCGGAGCGACGGAGACCTGGTCCCAAGCGCCACGCCCTCGGTTTGCGGGCCCAGCCTCTACGTGAAACGAAGTTGTCTCGCCCAAGGTGCCGTAGGATCCGGTGACAGATAAGTGATGGATTAGGTTGTCGTCCTTCCCGCGGCTCACGACGTGCGATCCGGGACGGAAAAATAGCGAAAAGGTAGAAAAGTGTCCGGAAACTGATGAAAACGTTCGATTTTGTGCTCCGAAAAAAGGCCCTGCGAAGCGGGCTTAGCTACCACGTCGTAGTGCTCTCGGAGAGCTTTCCAACGGTATGCTGTGGGCCGCGTAACTCCTTGCGGATCAAAAGTTATGGGCTCCGGAGCGACGGAGACCTGGTCCCAAGCGCCACGCCCTCGGTTTGCGGGCCCAGCCTCTACGTGAAGCGAAGTTGTCTCGCCCAAGGTACCGTAGGATCCGATGACAGATAAGTGATGGATTATGTTGTCGTCCTTCCGGCGGCTCACGACGTGCGATCCGGACGGAAAAACAGCGAAAAGGCAGAAAAGTGTCCGGAAACAGATGAAAACGTTCAATTTTGTGCTCCGAAAAAAGGTCCAGCGAAGCGGGCTTAGCTGCCACGTCGTAGTGCTCTCGGAGATCTTTCCAACGGTATGCTGTGGGCCGCGTAACTCCTTGCGGATCAAAAGTTATGGGCTCCGTAGCGACGGAGACCTGGTCCCAAGCGCCACGCCCTCGGTTTGCGGGCCCAGCCTCTACGTGAAACGAAGTTGTCTCGCCCAAGGTGCCGTAGGATCCGGTGACAGATAAGTGATGGATTAGGTTGTCGTCCTTCCCGCGGCTCACGACGTGCGATCCGGGACGGAAAAATAGCGAAAAGGTAGAAAAGTGTCCGGAAACTGATGAAAACGTTCTATTTTGTGTTCCGAAAAAAGGTCCAGCGAAGCGAGCTTAGCTGCCACGTCGTAGTGCTCTCGGAGAGCTTTTCAACGGTATGCTGTGGGCCGCGTAACTCCTTGCGGATCAAAAGTTATGGGCTCCGGAGCGACGGAGACCTGGTCCCAAGCGCCACGCCCTCGGTTTGCGGGCCCAGCCTCTACGTGAAGCGAAGTTTTCTCGCCCAAGTTGCTGTAGGAGCCGGTGACAGATAAGTGATGGATTAGGTTGTCGTCCTTCCCGCGGCTCACGACGTGCGATCCGGGACGGAAAAACAGCGAAAAGGTAGAAAAGTGTCCGGAAACTGATGAAAACGTTCGATTTTGTGCTCCGAAAAAAGGCCCAGCGAAGCGAGCTTAGCTGCCACGACGTAGGGCTCTCAGAGAGCTTTCCAACGGTATGCTGTGGGCCGCGTAACTCCTTGCGGATGAAAAGTTATGGGCTCCGGAGCAACGGAGACCTGGTCCCAAGCCCCACGCCCTCGGTTTGCGGGCCCAGCCTCTACGTGAAACTAAGTTGTCTTGCCCAAGGTGCCGTAGGATCCGGTGACAGATAAGTGATGGATTAGGTTGTCGTCCTTCCCGCGGCTCACGACGTGCGATCCTGGACGGAAAAACAGCGAAAAGGTAGAAAAGTGTCCGAAAACTGATGAAAACGTTCTATTTTGTGCTCCGAAAAAAGGTCCAGCGAAGCGAGCTTAGCTGCCACGTCGTAGTGCTCTCGGAGAGCTTTTCAACGGTATGCTGTGGGCCGCGTAACTCCTTGCGGATCAAAAGTTATGGGCTCCGGAGCGACGGAGACCTGGTCCCAAGCGCCACGCCCTCGGTTTGCGGGCCCAGCCTCTACGTGAAGCGAAGTTGTCTCACCCAAGGTGCCGTAGGAGCCGGTGACAGATAAGTGATGGATTAGGTTGTCGTCCTTCCCGTGGCTCACGACGTGCGATCCGGGACGGAAAAACAGCGAAAAGGTAGAAAAGTGTCCGGAAACTGATGAAAACGTTCGATTTTGTGCTCCGAAAAAAGGCCCAGCGAAGCGGGCTTAGCTACCACGTCGTAGTGCTCTCGGAGAGCTTTCCAACGGTATGCTGTGGGCCGCGTAACTCCTTGCGGATCAAAAGTTATGGGCTCCGGAGCGACGGAGACCTGGTCCCAAGCGCCACGCCCTCGGTTTGCGGGCCCAGCCTCTACGTGAAGCGAAGTTGTCTCGCCCAAGGTACCGTAGGATCCGATGACAGATAAGTGATGGATTATGTTGTCGTCCTTCCGGCGGCTCACGACGTGCGATCCGGACGGAAAAACAGCGAAAAGGCAGAAAAGTGTCCGGAAACAGATGAAAACGTTCGATTTTGTGCTCCGAAAAAAGGTCCAGCGAAGCGGGCTTAGCTGCCACGTCGTAGTGCTCTCGGAGAGCTTTCCAACGGTATGCTGTGGGCCGCGTAACTCCTTGCGGATCAAAAGTTATGGGCTCCGGAGCGACGGAGACCTGGTCCCAAGCGCCACGCCCTCGGTTTGCGGGCCCAGCCTCTACGTGAAACGAAGTTGTCTCGCCCAAGGTGCCGTAGGATCCGGTGACAGATAAGTGATGGATTAGGTTGTCGTCCTTCCCGCGGCTCACGACGTGCGATCCGGGACGGAAAAATAGCGAAAAGGTAGAAAAGTGTCCGGAAACTGATGAAAACGTTCTATTTTGTGCTCCGAAAAAAGGTCCAGCGAAGCGAGCTTAGCTGCCACGTCGTAGTGCTCTCGGAGATCTTTTCAACGGTATGTTGTGGGCCGCGTAACTCCTTGCGGATCAAAAGTTATGGGCTCCGGAGCGACGGAGACCTGGTCCCAAGCGCCACGCCCTCGGTTTGCGGGCCCAGCCTCTACGTGAAGCGAAGTTTTCTCGCCCAAGGTGCTGTAGGAGCCGGTGACAGATAAGTGATGGATTAGGTTGTCGTCCTTCCCGCGGCTCACGACGTGCGATCCGGGACGGAAAAACAGCGAAAAGGTAGAAAAGTGTCCCGAAATCGATGAAAACGTTCAATTTTGGGCTCCGAAAAAAGGCCTAGCGAAGCGGGCTTAGCTTCACCGTCGTAGAGCTCTCGGAGAGCTTTCCAACGGTATGTTGTGGGCCGCGTAACTCCTTGTGGATCAAAGGTTATGGGCTCCGGAGCGACGGAGACCTGGTCCCAATCCCCACGCCGTCGGTTTGCGGGCCCAACCTCTACGTGAAGCGAAGTTGTCTTGCCCAAGGTACCGTAGGATCCGATGACAGATAAGTGATGGATTATGTTGTCGTCCTTCCGGCGGCTCACGACGTGCGATCCGGACGGAAAAACAGCGAAAAGGCAGAAAAGTGTCCGGAAACAGATGAAAACGTTCGATTTTGTGCTCCGAAAAAAGGTCCAGCGAAGCGGGCTTAGCTGCCACGTCGTAGTGCTCTCGGAGAGCTTTCCAACGGTATGCTGTGGGCCGCGTAACTCCTTGCGGATCAAAAGTTATGGGCTCCGGAGCGACGGAGACCTGGTCCCAAGCGCCACGCCCTCGGTTTGCGGGCCCAGCCTCTACGTGAAACGAAGTTGTCTCGCCCAAGGTGCCGTAGGATCCGGTGACAGATAAGTGATGGATTAGGTTGTCGTCCTTCCCGCGGCTCACGACGTGCGATCCGGGACGGAAAAATAGCGAAAAGGTAGAAAAGTGTCCGGAAACTGATGAAAACGTTCTATTTTGTGCTCCGAAAAAAGGTCCAGCGAAGCGAGCTTAGCTGCCACGTCGTAGTGCTCTCGGAGATCTTTTCAACGGTATGTTGTGGGCCGCGTAACTCCTTGCGGATCAAAAGTTATGGGCTCCGGAGCGACGGAGACCTGGTCCCAAGCGCCACGCCCTCGGTTTGCGGGCCCAGCCTCTACGTGAAGCGAAGTTTTCTCGCCCAAGGTGCTGTAGGAGCCGGTGACAGATAAGTGATGGATTAGGTTGTCGTCCTTCCCGCGGCTCACGACGTGCGATCCGGGACGGAAAAACAGCGAAAAGGTAGAAAAGTGTCCGGAAACTGATGAAAACGTTCGATTTTGTGCTCCGAAAAAAGGCCCAGCAAAGCGAGCTTAGCTGCCACGTCGTAGTGCTCTCGGAGAGCTTTCCAACGGTATGCTGTGGGCCGCGTAACTCCTTACGGATCAAAGGTTATGGGCTCCGGAGCGACGGAGACCTGGTCCCAAGCGCCACGCCCTCGGTTTGCGGGCCCAGCCTCTACGTGAAACGAAGCTGTCTTGCCCAAGGTGCCGTAGGATCCGGTGACAGATAAGTGATGGATTAGGTTGTCGTCCTTCCCGCGGCTCACGACGTGCGATCCTGGACGGAAAAACAGCGAAAAGGTAGAAAAGTGTCCGGAAACTGATGAAAACGTTCTATTTTGTGCTCCGAAAAAAGGTCCAGCGAAGCGAGCTTAGCTGCCACGTCGTAGTGCTCTCGGAGAGCTTTCCAACGGTATGCTGTGGGCCGCGTAACTCCTTGTGGATCAAAAGTTATGGGCTCCGGAGCAACGGAGACCTGGTCCCAAGTCCCACGTCCTCGGTTTGCGGGCCTAGCCTCTACGTGAAGCGAAGTTGTCTTGCCCAAGGTGCCGTGGGATTAGGTAAAAGAAATGTGATGGATTAGGTTGTCGTCCTTCCCGCGGCGCACGACGTGCGATCCGGGATGAAAAAACAGTGCAAAAGAAGAAAAGTGTACCGAAACTAATGAAAACATTCGATTTTTTTCTCCGAAAAGAGGCCTAGCGAAGCGGGCTTAGCTGCCATGTCGTAGAACTCTCGGAGAGCTTTCCAACAGTATGCTGTGGGCTGCGTAACTCCTTGCGGTTCAAAAGTTATGGGCTCCGGAGCGACGGAGACCTAGTCCCAAGCGCCACGCCCTCGGTTTGCGGGCCCAGAATCTACGTGAAACGAAGTTGTCTTGCCCAAGGTGCCGTAGGATCCGGTGACAGATAAGTGATGGATTAGGTTGTCGTCCTTCCCGCGGCTCACGACGTGCGATCTGGGACGGAAAAACAGCGAAAAGGTAGAAAAGTGTCCGGAAACTGAAGAAAACGTTCGATTTTGGGCTCCAAAAAAAGGTCCAGCGAAGCGGGCTTAGCTGCCACGTCGTAGTGCTCTTGGAGAGCTTTCCAACAGTATGGTGTGGGCTGCGTAACTCCTTGCGGTTCAAAAGTTATGGGCTCCGGAGCGACGGAGACCTGGTCCCAAGCCCCACGCCCTCGGTTTGCGGGCCCAGCCTCTAAGTGAAGCGAAGTTGTCTCGCCCTAGGTGCCGTAGGATTCGGTGACAGATAAGTGATGGATTAGGTTGTCGTCCTTCCCGCGGCTCACGACGTGCGATCCGGGACGGAAAAACAGCGAAAAGGTAGAAAAGTGTCCGGAAACTGAAGAAAACGTTCGATTTTGGGCTCCAAAAAAAGGTCCAGCGAAGCGGGCTTAGCTGCCACGTCGTAGTGCTCTTGGAGAGCTTTCCAACGGTATGCTGTGGACCGCGTAACTCCTTGCGGATCAAAAGTTATGGGCTCCGGAGCGACGGAGACCTGGTGCCAAGCGCCACGCCCTCGGTTTGCGGGCCCATCCTCTACGTGAAACGAAGTTGTCTTGCCCAAGGTGCCGTAGGATCCGGTGACAGATAAGTGATGGATTAGGTTGTCGTCCTTCCCGCGGCTCACGACGTGCGATCCGGGACGGAAAAACAGCGAAAAGGTAGAAAAGTGTACCGAAACTAATGAAAACATTCGATTTTTTTTCTCCGAAAAGAGGCCTAGCGAAGCGGGCTTAGCTGCCCCGTCGTAGAACTCTCGGAGAGCTTTCCAACAGTATGCTGTGGGCCGCGTAACTCCTTGCGGTTCAAAAGTTATGGGCTCCGGGGCGACGGAGACCTGGTCCCAAGCGCCACGCCCTCGGTTTGCGGGCCCAGAATCTACGTGAAACGAAGTTGTCTTGCCCAAGGTGCCGTAGGATCCGGTGACAGATAAGTGATGGATTAGGTTGTCGTCCTTCCCGCGGCTCACGACGTGCGATCCGGGACGGAAAAACAGCGAAAAGGTAGAAAAGTGTCCGGAAACTGATGAAAACGTTCTATTTTGTGCTCCGAAAAAAGGCCCAGCGAAGCGTGCTTAGCTGCCACGTCGTAGTGCTCTCGGAGAGCTTTTCAACGGTATGCTGTGGGCCGCGTAACTCCTTGCGGATCAAAAGTTATGGGCTCCGGAGCGACGAAGACCTGGTCCCAAGCACCACGCCCTCGGTTTGCGGGCCCAGCCTCTACGTGAAGCGAAGTTGTCTCGCCCAAGGTGCCGTAGGATCCGGTGACAGATAAGTGATGGATTATGTTGTCGTCCTTCCCGCGGCTCACGACGTGCGATCCGGGACGGAAAAACAGTGAAAAGGCAGAAAAGTGTCCGGAAACAGATGAAAACGTTCGATTTTGTGCTCCGAAAAAAGGCCAAGCGAAGCGGGCTTAGCTGCCACGTCGTAGTGCTCTCGGAGAGCTTTCCAACGGTATGCTGTGGGCCGCGTAACTCCTTGCGGATCAAAAGTTATGGGCTCCGGAGCGACGGAGACCTGGTGCCAAGCGCCACGCCCTCGGTTTGCGGGCCCATCCTCTACGTGAAACGAAGTTGTCTTGCCCAAGGTGCCGTAGGATCCGGTGACAGATAAGTGATGGATTAGGTTGTCGTCCTTCCCGCGGCTCACGACGTGCGATCCGGGACGGAAAAACAGCGAAAAGGTAGAAAAGTGTCCGGAAACTGAAGAAAACGTTCGATTTTGGGCTCCAAAAAAAGGTCCAGCTAAGCGGGCTTAGCTGCCACGTCGTAGTGCTCTTGGAGAGCTTTCCAACGGTATGCTGTGGACCGCGTAACTCCTTGCGGATCAAAAGTTATGGGCTCCGGAGCGACGGAGACCTGGTGCCAAGCGCCACGCCCTCGGTTTGCGGGCCCAGCCTCTACGTGAAGCGAAGTTGTCTCGCCCAAGGTGCCGTAGGATCCGGTGACAGATAAGTGATGGATTAGGTTGTCGTCCTTCCCGCGGCTCACGACGTGCGATCCGGGACGGAAAAACAGCGAAAAGGTAGAAAAGTGTCCGGAAACTGAAGAAAACGTTCGATTTTGGGCTCCAAAAAAAGGTCCAGTGAAGCGGGCTTAGCTGCCACGTCGTAGTGCTCTTGGAGAGTTTTCCAACGGTATGCTGTGGACCGCGTAAATCCTTGCGGATCAAAAGTTATGGGCTCCGGAGCGACGGAGACCTGGTGCCAAGCGCCACGCCCTCGGTTTGCGGGCCCATCCTCTACGTGAAACGAAGTTGTCTCGCCCAAGGTGCCGTAGGATCCGGTGACAGATAAGTGATGGATTATGTTTTCGTCCTTCCCGCGGCTCACGACGTGCGATCCGGGACGAAAAAATAGCGAAAAGGCAGAAAAAAGTCTGAAAACAGATGAAAACGTTCGATTTTGTGCTCCAAAAAAAGGCCCAGCGAAGCGGGATTAGCTGCCACGTCGTAGTGCTCTCGGAGAGCTTTTCAACGGTATGCTGTGGGCCGCGTAACGCCTTGCGGATCAAAAGGTATGGGCTCCTGAGGGACGGAGGACTGGTGCCAAGCACCACGCCCTCGGTTTGCGGGCCCAGCCTCTACGTGAAGCGAAGTTGTCTCGCTCAAGGTGCCGTAGGATCCGGTGACAGATAAGTGATGGATTAGGTTGTCGTCCTTCCCGCGGCTCACGACGTGTGATCCGGGATGAAAAAACAGCGAAAAGGTAGAAAAGTGTCCGAAAAATGATGAAAACGTTCGATTTTGGGCTCCGAAAAAAGGCCCTTTGCTGCCACGTCGTAGTGCTCTCGGAGAGCTTTACAACGGTATGCTGTGGGCCGCGTAACTCCTTGCGGATCAAAAGTTATGGGCTCCGGAGCGACGGAGACCTGGTCCCAAGCGCCACGCCCTCGGTTTGCGGGCCCAACCTCTACGTGAAGCAAAGTTGTCTTGCCCAAGGTGCCGTAGGATCCGGTGACAGATAAGTGATGGATTAGGTTGTCGTCCTTCCCGCGGCTCACGACGTGCGATCCGGGACGGAAAAACAGTGAAAAGGTAGAATAGTGTTCGGAAACTGATGAAAACGTTCGATTTTGTGCTCTGAAAAAAGGCCCAGTGAAACGGGCTTAGCTGCCACGTCGTAGTGCTCTCGGAGAGCTTTCCAACGGTATGCTGTGGGCCGCGTAACTCCTTGCGGATCAAAAGTTATGGGCTCCGGAGCGACGGAGACCTGGTCCCAAGCGCCACGCCCTCGGTTTGCGGGCCCAACCTCTACGTGAAACGAAGTTGTCTCGCCCAAGGTGCCGTAGGATCCGGTGACAGATAAGTGATGGATTAGGTTGTCGTCCTTCCCGCGGCTCACGACGTGCGATCCGGGACGGAAAAACAGCGAAAAGGTAGAAAAGTGTCCGGAAACTGATGAAAACGTTCTATTTTGGGCTCCGAAAAAAGGCCCAGCGAAGCAAGCTTAGCTGACACGTCGTAGTGCTCTCGGAGAGCTTTTCAACGGTATGCTGTGGGCCGCGTAACTCCTTGCGGATCAAAAGTTATGGGCTCCGGAGCGACGGAGACCTGGTCCCAAGCGCCACGCCCTCGGTTTGCGGGCCCAGCCTCTACGTGAAGCGAAGTTGTCTCGCCCAAGGTGCCGTAGGATCCGGTGACAGATAAGTGATGGATTAGGATTTCGTCCTTCCCGCGGCTTACGACGTGCGATCCGGGACGAAAAAACAGCGAAAAGGCAGAAAAGTGTCCGGAAACAGATGAAAACGTTCGATTTTGTGCTCCAAAAAAAGGCCCAGCGAAGGGAGCTTAGCTGCCACGTCGTAGTACTCTCGGAGAACTTTACAACGGTATGCTGTGGGCCGCGTAACTCCTTGCGGATCAAAAGTTATGGGCTCCGGAGCGACGGAGACCTGGTCCCAAGCGCCACGCCCTCGGTTTGCGGGCCCAGCCTCTACGTGAAGCGAAGTTTTCTCGCCCAAGGTGCTGTAGGAGCCGGTGACAGATAAGTGATGGATTAGGTTGTCGTCCTTCCCGCGGCTCACGACGTGCGATCCGGGACGGAAAAACAGCGAAAAGGTAGAAAAGTGTCCGGAAACTGATGAAAACGTTCGATTTTGTGCTCCGAAAAAAGGCCCAGCAAAGCGAGCTTAGCTGCCACGTCGTAGTGCTCTCGGAGAGCTTTCCAACGGTATGCTGTGGGCCGCGTAACTCCTTGCGGATCAAAAGTTATGGGCTCCGGAGCGACGGAGACCTGGTCCCAAGCGCCACGCCCTCGGTTTGCGGGCCCAGCCTCTACGTGAAGCGAAGTTGTCTCGCCCAAGGTGCCGTAGGATCCGGTGACAGATAAGTGATGGATTAGGTTGTCGTCCTTCCCGCGGCTCACGACGTGCGATCCGGGACGGAAAAACAGCGAAAAGGTAGAAAAGTGTCCGGAAACTGAAGAAAACGTTCGATTTTGGGCTCCAAAAAAAGGTCCAGCGAAGCGGGCTTAGCTGCCACGTCGTAGTGCTCTTGGAGAGCTTTCCAACGGTATGCTGTGGACCGCGTAACTCCTTGCGGATCAAAAGTTATGGGCTCCGGAGCGACGGAGACCTGGTCCCAAGCGCCACGCCCTCGGTTTGCGGGCCCAGCCTCTACGTGAAGCGAAGTTGTCTCGTCCAAGGTGCCGTAGGAGCCGGTGACAGATAAGTGATGGATTAGGTTGTCGTCCTTCCCGCGGCTCACGACGTGCGATCCGGGACGGAAAAACAGCGAAAAGGTAGAAAAGTGTCCGGAAACTGATGAAAACGTTCGATTTTGTGTTCCGAAAAAAGGCCCAGCGAAGCGGGCTTAGCTACCACGTCGTAGTGCTCTCGGAGAGCTTTCCAACGGTATGCTGTGGGCCGCGTAACTCCTTGCGGATCAAAAGTTATGGGCTCCGGAGCGATGGAGACCTGGTCCCAAGCGCCACGCCCTCGGTTTGCGGGCCCAGAATCTACGTGAAACGAAGTTGTCTTGCCCAAGGTGCCGTAGGATCCGGTGACAGATAAGTGATGGATTAGGTTGTCGTCCTTCCCGCGGCTCACGACGTGCGATCCGGGACGGAAAAACAGCGAAAAGGTAGAAAAGTGTCCGGAAACTGATGAAAACGTTCTATTTTGTGCTCCGAAAAAAGGCCCAGCGAAGCGTGCTTAGCTGCCACGTCGTAGTGCTCTCGGAGAGCTTTTCAACGGTATGCTGTGGGCCGCGTAACTCCTTGCGGATCAAAAGTTATGGGCTCCGGAGCGACGAAGACCTGGTCCCAAGCACCACGCCCTCGGTTTGCGGGCCCAGCCTCTACGTGAAGCGAAGTTGTCTCGCCCAAGGTGCCGTAGGATCCGGTGACAGATAAGTGATGGATTATGTTGTCGTCCTTCCCGCGGCTCACGACGTGCGATCCGGGACGGAAAAACAGTGAAAAGGCAGAAAAGTGTCCGGAAACAGATGAAAACGTTCGATTTTGTGCTCCGAAAAAAGGCCAAGCGAAGCGGGCTTAGCTGCCACGTCGTAGTGCTCTCGGAGAGCTTTCCAACGGTATGCTGTGGGCCGCGTAACTCCTTGCGGATCAAAAGTTATGGGCTCCGGAGCGACGGAGACCTGGTCCCAAGCGCCACGCCCTCGGTTTGCGGGCCCAGCCTCTACGTGAAGCGAAGTTGTCTCGCCCAAGGTGCCGTAGGAGCCGGTGACAGATAAGTGATGGATTAGGTTGTCGTCCTTCCCGCGGCTCACGACGTGCGATCCGGGACGGAAAAACAGCGAAAAGGTAGAAAAGTGTCCGGAAACTGATGAAAACGTTCGATTTTGTGCTCCGAAAAAAGGCCCAGCGAAGCGGGCTTAGCTACCACGTCGTAGTGCTCTCGGAGAGCTTTCCAACGGTATGCTGTGGGCCGCGTAACTCCTTGCGGATCAAAAGTTATGGGCTCCGGAGCGACGGAGACCTGGTCCCAAGCGCCACGCCCTCGGTTTGCGGGCCAAGCCTCTACGTGAAGCGAAGTTGTCTCGCCCAAGGTACCGTAGGATCCGATGACAGATAAGTGATGGATTATGTTGTCGTCCTTCCGGCGGCTCACGACGTGCGATCCGGACGGAAAAACAGCGAAAAGGCAGAAAAGTGTCCGGAAACAGATGAAAACGTTCGATTTTGTGCTCCGAAAAAAGGTCCAGCGAAGCGGGCTTAGCTGCCACGTCGTAGAGCTCTCGGAGAGCTTTCCAACGGTATGCTGTGGGCCGCGTAACTCCTTACGAATCAAAAGTTATAGGCTCCGGAGCGACGGAGACCTGGTCCCAAGCGCCACGACCTCGGTTTGCGGGCCCAGCCTCCACGTGAAACGATTCCGTCTCGCCCAAGGTGCCGTAGGATCCGGTGACAGATAAGTGATGGATTAGGTTGTCGTCCTTCCCGCGGCTCACGACTTGCGATCCGGGACGGAAAAATAGCGAAAAGGTAGAAAAGTGTCCGGAAACTGATGAAAACGTTCTATTTTGTGCTCCGAAAAAAGGTCCAGCGAAGCGAGCTTAGCTGCCACGTCGTAGTGCTCTCGGAGAGCTTTTCAACGGTATGCTGTGGGCCGCGTAACTCCTTGCGGATCAAAAGTTATGGGCTCCGGAGCGACGGAGACCTGGTCCCAAGCGCCACGCCCTCGGTTTGCGGGCCCAGCCTCTACGTGAAGCGAAGTTTTCTCGCCCAAGGTGCTGTAGGAGCCGGTGACAGATAAGTGATGGATTAGGTTGTCGTCCTTCCCGCGGCTCACGACGTGCGATCCGGGACGGAAAAACAGCGAAAAGGTAGAAAAGTGTCCGGAAACAGATGAAAACGTTCGATTTTGTGCTCCGAAAAAAGGCCCAGCAAAGCGAGCTTAGCTGCCACGTCGTAGTGCTCTCGGAGAGCTTTCCAACGGTATGCTGTGGGCCGCGTAACTCCTTGCGGATCAAAAGTTATGGGCTCCGGAGCGACGGAGACCTGGTCCCAAGCGCCACGCCCTCGGTTTGCGGGCCCAGCCTCTACGTGAAACGAAGTTGTCTTGCCCAAGGTGCCGTAGGATCCGGTGACAGATAAGTGATGGATTAGGTTGTCGTCCTTCCCGCGGCTCACGACGTGCGATCCTGGACGGAAAAACAGCGAAAAGGTAGAAAAGTGTCCGGAAACTGATGAAAACGTTCTATTTTGTGCTCCGAAAAAAGGTCCAGCGAAGCGAGCTTAGCTGCCACGTCGTAGTGCTCTCGGAGAGCTTTTCAACGGTATGCTGTGGGCCGCGTAACTCCTTGCGGATCAAAAGTTATGGGCTCCGGAACGACGGAGACCTGGTCCCAAGCGCCACGCCCTCGGTTTGCGGGCCCAGCCTCTACGTGAAGCGAAGTTGTCTCGCCCAAGGTGCCGTAGGAGCCGGTGACAGATAAGTGATGGATTAGGTTGTCGTCCTTCCCGCGGCTCACGACGTGCGATCCGGGACGGAAAAACAGCGAAAAGGTAGAAAAGTGTCCGGAAACTGATGAAAACGTTCGATTTTGTGCTCCGAAAAAAGGCCTAGCGAAGCGGGCTTAGCTGCCACGTCGTAGTGCTCTCGGAGAGCTTTCCAACGGAATGCTGTGGGCCGCGTAACTCCTTGCGGATCAAAAGTTATGGGCTCCGGAGCGACGGAGACCTAGTCCCAAGCGCCACGCCCTCGGTTTGCGGGCCCAGAATCTACGTGAAACGAAGTTGTCTTGCCCAAGGTGCCGTAGGATCCGGTGACAGATAAGTGATGGATTAGGTTGTCGTCCTTCCCGCGGCTCACGACGTGCGATCCGGGACGGAAAAACAGCGAAAAGGTAGAAAAGTGTCCGGAAACTGATGAAAACGTTCTATTTTGTGCTCCGAAAAAAGGCCCAGCGAAGCGAGCTTAGCTGCCACGTCGTAGTGCTCTCGGAGAGCTTTTCAACGGTATGCTGTGGGCCGCGTAACTCCTTGCGGATCAAAAGTTATGGGCTCCGGAGCGACGGAGACCTGGTCCCAAGCACCACGCCCTCGGTTTGCGGGCCCAGCCTCTACGTGAAGCGAAGTTGTCTCGCCCAAGGTGCCGTAGGATCCGGTGACAGATAAGTGATGGATTATGTTGTCGTCCTTCCCGCGGCTCACGACGTGCGATCCGAGACGGAAAAACAGTGAAAAGGCAGAAAAGTGTCCGGAAACAGATGAAAACGTTCGATTTTGTGCTCCGAAAAAAGGCCAAGCGAAGCGGGCTTAGCTGCCACGTCGTAGTGCTCTCGGAGAGCTTTCCAACGGTATGCTGTGGGCCGCGTAACTCCTTACGGATCAAAAGTTATGGGCTCCGGAGCGACGGAGACCTGGTCCCAAGCGCCACGCCCTCGGTTTGCGGGCCCAGCCTCTACGTGAAGCGAAGTTGTCTCGTCCAAGGTGCCGTAGGATCCGGTGACAGATAAGTGATGGATTAGGTTGTCGTCCTTCCCGCGGCTCACGACGTGCGATCCGGGACGGAAAAACAGCGAAAAGGTAGAAAAGTGTCCGGAAACTGAAGAAAACGTTCGATTTTGGGCTCCAAAAAAAGGTCCAGCGAAGCGGGCTTAGCTGCCACGTCGTAGTGCTCTTGGAGAGCTTTCCAACGGTATGCTGTGGACCGCGTAACTCCTTGCGGATCAAAAGTTATGGGCTCCGGAGCCACGGAGACCTGGTGCCAAGCGCCACGCCCTCGGTTTGCGGGCCCATCCTCTACGTGAAACGAAGTTGTCTCGCCCAAGGTGCCGTAGGATCCGGTGACAGATAAGTGATGGATTATGTTTTCGTCCTTCCCGCGGCTCACGACGTGCGATCCGGGACGAAAAAACAGCGAAAAGGCAGAAAAAAGTCTGAAAACAGATGAAAACGTTCGATTTTGTGCTCCAAAAAAAGGCCCAGCGAAGCGGGCTTAGCTGCCACGTCGTAGTGCTCTCGGAGAGCTTTTCAACGGTATGCTGTGGGCCGCGTAACTCCTTGCGGATCAAAAGTTATGGGCTCCGGAGCGACGGAGACCTGGTCCCAAGCACCACGCCCTCGGTTTGCGGGCCCAGCCTCTACGTGAAGCGAAGTTGTCTCGCCCAAGGTGCCGTAGGATCCGGTGACAGATAAGTGATGGATTATGTTGTCGTCCTTCCCGTGGCTCACGACGTGCGATCCGGGACGGAAAAACAGTGAAAAGGCAGAAAAGTGTCCGGAAACAGATGAAAACGTTCGATTTTGTGCTCCGAAAAAAGGCCAAGCGAAGCGGGCTTAGCTGCCACGTCGTAGTGCTCTCGGAGAGCTTTCCAACGGTATGCTGTGGGCCGCGTAACTCCTTGCGGATCAAAAGTTATGGGCTCCGGAGCGACGGAGACCTGGTCCCAAGCGCCACGCCCTCGGTTTGCAGGGCCAGCCTCTACGTGAAGCAAAGTTGTCTCGCCCAACGTGCCGTAGGATCCGGTGACAGATAAGTGATGGATTAGGTTGTCGTCCTTCCCGCGGCTCACGACGTGTGATCCGGGATGAAAAAACAGCGAAAAGGTAGAAAAGTGTCCGAAAAATGATGAAAACGTTCGATTTTGGGCTCCGAAAAAAGGCCCTTTGCTGCCACGTCGTAGTGCTCTCGGAGAGCTTTACAACGGTATGCTGTGGGCCGCGTAACTCCTTGCGGATCAAAAGTTATGGGCTCCGGAGCGACGGAGACCTGGTCCCAAGCGCCACGCCCTCGGTTTGCGGGCCCAACCTCTACGTGAAGCGAAGTTGTCTTGCCCAAGGTGCCGTAGGATCCGGTGACAGATAAGTGATGGATTAGGATTTCGTCCTTCCCGCGGCTTACGACGTGCGATCCGGGATGAAAAAACAGCGAAAAGGCAGAAAAGTGTCCGGAAACAGATGAAAACGTTCGATTTTGTGCTCCAAAAAATGGCCCAGCGAAGGGAGCTTAGCTGCCACGTCGTAGTACTCTCGGAGAACTTTACAACGGTATGCTGTGGGCCGCGTAACTCCTTGCGGATCAAAAGTTATGGGCTCCGGAGCGACGGAGACCTGGTCCCAAGCGCCACGCCCTCGGTTTGCGGGCCCAGCCTCTACGTGAAGCGAAGTTGTCTCGCCCAAGGTGCCGTAGGATCCGGTGACAGATAAGTGATGGATTAGGATTTCGTCCTTCCCGCGGCTTACGACGTGCGATCCGGGACGAAAAAACAGCGAAAAGGCAGAAAAGTGTCCGGAAACAGATGAAAACGTTCGATTTTGTGCTCCAAAAAATGGCCCAGCGAAGGGAGCTTAGCTGCCACGTCGTAGTACTCTCGGAGAACTTTACAACGGTATGCTGTGGGCCGCGTAACTCCTTGCGGATCAAAAGTTATGGGCTCCGGAGCGACGGAGACCTGGTCCCAAGCGCCACGCCCTCGGTTTGCGGGCCCAGCCTCTACGTGAAACGAAGTTGTCTCGCCCAAGGTTCCGTAGGATCCGGTGACAGATAAGTGATGGATTAGGTTGTCGTCCTTCCCGCGGCTCACGACGTGCGATCCGGGACGGAAAAATAGCGAAAAGGTAGAAAAGTGTCCGGAAACTGATGAAAACGTTCTATTTTGTGCTCCGAAAAAAGGTCCAGCGAAGCGAGCTTAGCTGCCACGTCGTAGTGCTCTCGGAGAGCTTTTCAACGGTATGCTGTGGGCCGCGTAACTCGTTGCGGATCAAAAGTTATGGGCTCCGGAGCGACGGAGACCTGGTCCCAAGCGCCACGCCCTCGGTTTGCGGGCCCAGCCTCTACGTGAAGCGAAGTTGTCTCGCCCAAGGTGCCGTAGGATCCGGTGACAGATAAGTAATGGATTAGGTTGTCGTCCTTCCCGCGGCTCACGACGTGCGATCCGGGACGGAAAAACAGCGAAAAGGTATAAAAAGTGTCCGGAAACTAATGAAAACGTTCGATTTTGTGCGTCGAAAAAAGGCCCAGCGACGCGGGCTTAGCTGCCACGTCGCAGTGCTCTCGGAGAGCTTTCCAACGGTATGCTGTGGGCCGCGTAACTCCTTGCGGATCAAAAGTTATGGGCTCCAGAGCGAAGGAGATCTGGTCCCAAGCGCCACGCCCTCGGTTTGCGGGCCCAGCCTCTACGTGAAATGAAGTTGTCTGGCCCAAGGTGCCATAGGATCCGGTGACAGATAAGTGATGGATTAGGTTGTCGTCCTTCCCGCGGCTCACGACGTGCGATCCGGGACGGAAAAACAGCGAAAAGGTAGAAAAGTGTCCGGAAACTGCTGAAAACGTTCGATTTTGGGCTCCGAAAAAAGGCCCAGCGAAGCGAGCTTAGCTGCCACGTCGTAGTGCTCTCGGAGAGCTTTCCAACAGTATGCTGTGGGCCGCGTAACTCCTTGCGGATCAAAAGTTATGGGCTCCGGAGCGACGGAGACCTGGTCCCAAGCGCCACGCCCTCGGTTTGGGGGCCCAGCCTCTACGTGAAGCGAAGTTGTCTCGCCCAAGGTGCCGTAGGATCCGGTGATAGATAAGTGATGGATTAGGTTGTCGTCCTTCCCGCGGCTCACGACGTACGATCCGGGACGGAAAAACAGCGAAAATGTATAAAAGTGTCCGGAAACTGATGAAAACGTTCGATTTTGTGCTCCGAAAAAAGGCCCAGTGAAGCGGGCTTAGTAGCCACGTCGTAGTGCTCTCGGAGAGCTTTCCAACGGTATGCTGTGGGCCGCGTAACTCCTTGCGGATCAAAAGTTATGGGCTCCGGAGCGACGGAGACCTAGTCCCAAGCGCCACGCCCTCGGTTTGCGGGCCCAGCCTCTACGTGAAACGAAGTTGTCTCACCCAAGGTGCCGTAGGATCCGGTGACAGATAAGTGATGGATTAGGTTGTCGTCCTTCCCGCGGCTCACGACGTGCGATCCGGGACGGAAAAACAGCGAAAAGGTAGAAAAGTGTCCGGAAACTGATGAAAACGTTCTATTTTGTGCTCCGAAAAAAGGCCCAGCTAAGCGAGCTTAGCTGCCACGTCGTTGTGCTCTCGGAGAGCTTTTCAACGGTCTGCTGTGGGCCAAGTACCTCCTTGCGGATCAAAAGTTATGGGCTCCGGAGCGGCGGAGACCTGGTCCAAAGCCCCGCGACCTCGGTTTGCCGGCCCAGCCACCACGTGAAGCGAAGTTGCCTCGTCGTAGGTGCCTTGGGATTCGGTAACAGAAATTTGATGGATCAGGCAGTGGGCCTTCCCGCGGGTCGCGACTTACGATCCAGGACGGAAAAACAGTACAAAAGTAGAAAATTGTCCAAAAACTGATGAAAACGTTTCATTTTGGGCTCCGAAAAAAGGCCTAGCGAAGCGGGACTTGGCTGCCACGTCGTAGAGCTCTCGGAGAGGTTTCCAACGGTATGCTGTGGGTCGCGTAACTCCTTGCAGATCAAAAGTCATGGGCTCCGGAGCGACGGAGACTTGGTCCCAAGTCCCACGACCTCGGTTTGCGGACCAAGCCTCTACGTGAAGCGAAGTTGCCTCGTCGCAGGTGCCTTGGGATTCGGTAACAGAAATTTGATGGATCAGGCTGTGGGCCTTCCCGCGGGTCGCGACATACGATACGGGACGAAAAAACGGCACAAAAGCAGAACAGTGTCCGAAAACTGATGAAAACGTTGGATTTTGGGCTCCAAAATAAGGCCCAGCGAAGCGGGCTTAACTGCCCCGTCGTAGAGCTCTCGGAGAGCTTTCCAACGGTATGCTGTGGGCCGCGTAACTCCTTGCGGATCAAAAGTTATGGGCTCCGAAGCGGCGGAGACCTGGTCCCAAGCCCCGCGACCTCGGTTTGCCGGCCCAGCCACCACATGAAGCGAAGTTGCCTTGGCCAAGGTGCCGTGGGATTCGGCAACAAAAATTTGATGGATCAGGCAGTGGGCCTTCCCGCGGGTCGCGACTTACGATCCGGGACGAAAAAATAGCACAAAAGCATAACAGTGTCCGGAACCTGATTAAAACGTTCGATTTTGGGCTCCCGAAAAAGGCCTAGCGAAGCGGGCTTAGCCGCCCCGTCGTAGACCTCTCGGAGAGCTTTCCAACGGTATGCTGTGGGCCGCGTAACTCCTTGCGGATCAAAAGTTATGGGCTCCGGAGCGGCGGAGACCTGGTCCCAAGCGCCGCGACCTCGGTTTGCCGGCCCAGCCTCTACGTGAAGCGAAGTTGCCTCGTCGCAGGTGCCTTGGGATTCGGTAACAGAAATTTGATGGATCAGGCTGTGGGCCTTCCCGCGGGTCGCGACGTACGATCCGGGACGGAAAAACAGCACAAAAGCATAAAAGTGTCCGGAAACTGATGAAAACGTTGGATTTTGGACTCCGAAAAAAGGCCCTGCAAAGCGGGCTTAGCTGCCCCGTCGTAGAGCTCTCGAAGAGCTTTCCAACGGTATGCTGTGGGCCGCGTAACTCCTTGCGGATCAAAAGTTATGGGCTCCAGAGCGGCGCAGACCTGGTACCAAGCCCCGCGACCTCGGTTTGCCGGCCCAGCCTCCACGTGAAGCAAAGTTGCCTCGCCCCAGGTGCCTTGGGATTCGTTAACAGAAATGTGATGGATCAGGCAGTGGGCCTTCCTGCGGCTCACGACGTACGATCCGGGACGAAAAAACAGTACAAAAGCAGAAAAGTGTCTGAAAACTGATGAAAACGTTGGATTTTGGGCTCTGAAAAAAGGCCCAGCGAAGCGAACTTAGCTGCCCCGCCGTAGAGCTCTCGGAGAGCTTTCCAACGGTATGCTGTGGGCCGCGTAACTCCTTGCGCATCAAAAGTTATGGGCCCCGGAGCGACGGAGACCTGGTCCCAAGCCCCTCGACCTGGGTTTGCGGGCCCAGGCTCAACATGAAACGATGTTGCCCCGCCCCAGGTGCCTTGGGATTCGGTAACAGAAATGTGATGGATCAGGTTGTCGGCCTTCCCGCGGGTCGCGACTTACGATCCGGGACGGAAAAACAGCACAAAAGCAGAAAAGTGTCCGGAAACTGATGAAAACGTTGGATTTTGGGCTCCGAAAAAAGGCCCAGCGAAGCAGGCTTGGCTGCCCCATCGTAGAGCTCTCGGAGAGCCTCCCAACGGTATTCTGTGGGCCGCGTAACCCCTTGCGGATCAAAAGTTATGGGCTCCGGAGCGACGGAGACCTGGTCCAAAGCGCCACGCCCTCGGTTTGCGGGCCCAGCCTCTACGTGAAGCGAAGTTGCCTCGTCGCAGGTGCCTTGGGATTCGGTAACAGAAATGTGATGGATCAGGCAGTGGGCCTTCCCGCGGCTGACGACGTACGATCCGGGACGGAAAAACAGCACAAAAGAAGAAAAGTGTCCGGAAACTGATGAAAACGCTCGATTTTGGGCTCTTAAAATAGGCGCAACGTAGGAGGTTTACTGCACCAATCGTAGAGCTCTCGGAGAGCTTTCCAACGGTATGCTGTGCACCGTGTAACTCCTTGCGGATCAAAAGTTATGGGCTCCGGAGCGGCGGAGACCTGGTCCAAAGCCCCGCGGCCTCGGTTTGCGGGCCCAGCCTCTCCGTCAAGCGAAGTTGCCTCGTCGTAGGTGCCTTGGGATTCGGTAACAGAAATTTGATGGATCAGGCAGTGGGCCTTCCCGCGGGTCGCGACTTACGATCCGGGACTGAAAAACAGCGCAAAAGAAGAAATGTGTCCGGAAATTGATGAAAACATTCGGTTTTAGGCTCCCGAAAATGGCCCAGAAAAGCGGCCTTAGCGGCCCTGTCGTAGAGCTCTCGAAGAGCTTTCCAACGGTATGCTGTGGGCCGCGTAACTCCTTGCGGATCAAAAGTTATGGGCTCCGGAGCGGCGGAGACCTGGTCCCAAGCCCCGCGACCTCGGTTTGCGGGCCCAGCCTCTACGTGAAGCGAATTTGCCTCGTCGCAGGTGCCTTGGGATTCGGTAACAGAAATTTGATGGATCAGGCTGTGGGCCTTCCCGCGGGTCGCGACTTACTATCCGGGACGAAAAAACGCGCAAAAGAAGAAATGTGTCAGGAAACTGATGAAAACGTTAAATTCTGGGCTTCGAAAAAAGGCCTAGCGAAGCAGGCTTAGCTGCCCCGTCGTAGAGCTCTCGGAGAGCTTTCCAACGGCATGATGTGGGCCGCGTAACTACTTGCAGATCAAAAGTTATGGGCTCCGGAGCGGCGGAGACTTGGTCCCAAGCCCCGCGACCTCGGTTTGCCGGCCCAGCCACCACGTGAAGGGAAGGTGCCTAGTCGCAGGTGCCTTGGGATTCGGTAACAGAAATGTGATGGATCAGGCAGTGGGCCTTCCCGCGGGTCACGACTTACGATCCGGGACGGAAAAACTGCGCAAAAGAAGAAAAGTGTCCGAAAACTGATGAAAACGTTCGATTTTGGGCTCCGAAAAAAGGCCCAGCAAAGCAGGCTTAGCTGCCCCGTCGTAGAGCTCTCTGAGAGCTTTCCAACGGTATGCTGTGGGCCGCGTAACTCCTTGCGGATCAAAAGTTATGGGCTCCGGAGCGGCGGACACCTGGTCCCAAGCCCCGCGACCTCGGTTTGCCGGCCCAGCCACCACGTGAAGCGAAGTCGCCTTGGCCAAGGTGCCGTGGGATTCGGTAACAGAAATGTGATGGATCAGGCAGTGGGCCTTCCCGCGGGTCGCGACTTACGATCCGGGACGGAAAAACAGCGCAAAAGTGGAAAAGTGTCTGAAAACTGGTGAAAACGTTCGATTTTGGGCTCCGGAAAAAGGCCCAGCCAAGCGGGCTTAATTGCTCCGTCGTAGAGCTCTCGGAGAGTTTTCCAACGGTATGCTGTGGACCGTGTAACTCCTTGCGGATCAAAAGTTATGGGCTTCGAAGCGGCGGAGACCTGATCCCAAGCCCCGCGCCCTCGGTTTGCGGGCCCAGCCTCTACGTGAAATGAAGTTGTCTGGCCCAAGGTGCCATAGGATCCGGTGACAGATAAGTGATGGATTAGGTTGTCGTCCTTCCCGCGGCTCACGACGTGCGATCCGAGACGGAAAAACAGTGCAAAAGAAGAAGAGTGTCCGGAAACTGGTGAAAACGTTCAATTTTGGGCTCCGGAAAAAGGCCCAGCAAAGCAGGATTAATTGCCACGTCGTAGAGCTCTCGGAGAGCTTTCCAACAGTATATTGTGGGCCGCGTAACTCCTGGCGGATCAAAAGTTATGGGCTCCGGAGCGGCGGATACCCTGTCCCAAGCGCCACGCCCTCGGTTTGGGGGCCCAGCCTCTACGTGAAGCGAAGTTGTCTCGCCCAAGGTGCCGTAGGATCCGGTGATAGATAAGTGATGGATTAGGTTGTCGTCCTTCCCGCGGCTCACGACGTACGATCCGGGACGGAAAAACAGCGAAAATGTATAAAAGTGTCCGGAAACTGATGAAAACGTTCGATTTTGTGCTCCGAAAAAAGGCCCAGTGAAGTGGGCTTAGTAGCCACGTCGTAGAGCTCTCGGAGAGCTTTCCAACGGTATGCTGTAGGCCGCGTAACTCCTTACGGATCAAAAGTTATGGGCTCCGGAGCGACGGAGACCTAGTCCCAAGCGCCACGCCCTCGGTTTGCGGGCCCAGCCTCTAGGTGAAACGAAGTTGTCTCACCCAAGGTGCCGTAGGATCCGGTGACAGATAAGTGATGGATTAGGTTGTCGTCCTTCCCGCGGCTCACGACGTGCGATCCGGGACGGAAAAACAGCGAAAAGGTAGAAAAGTGTTCGGAAACTGATGAAAACGTTCTATTTTGTGCTCCGAAAAAAGGCCCAGCTAAGCGAGCTTAGCTGCCACGTCGTTGTGCTCTCGGAGAGCTTTTCAACGGTATGCTGTGGGCCGCGTAACTCCTTGCGGATCAAAAGTTATGGGCTCCGGAGCGGCGGAGACCTGGGCCAAAGCCCCGCGACCTCGGTTTGCCGGCCCAGCCACCACGTTAAGCGAAGTTGCCTCGTCGTAGGTGCCTTGGGATTCGGTAACAGAAATTTGATGGATCAGGCAGTGGGCCTTCCCGCGGGTCGCGACTTACGATCCGGGACGGAAAAACAGCACAAAAGAAGAAAAGTGTCCGGAAACTTATGAAAACGTTTGATTTTGGGCTCCGAAAAAAGGCCTAGCGAAGCGGGCTTAGCTGCCCCGTCGTAGAGCTCTCGGAGAGCTTTCCAACGGTATGCTGTGGGCCGCGTAACTCCTTGCGGATCAAAAGTTATGGGCTCCGGAGCGACGTAGACCTGGTCCCAATCCCCGCGACCTCGGTTTGCGGGCCCAGCCTCTATGTGAAGCGATGTTGCCTCGACCCAGATGCCTTGGGATTCGGTAACAGAAATGAGATGGATCAGGTTGTCGGCCTTCCTGTAGCTCACGACGTACGATCCGGGACGAAAAAAAAGCACATATGCAGAACAGTGTCCGAAAACTGATGAAAACGTTGGATTTTGGCATCTGAAAAACGGCCCAGCGAAGCGGGCTTAACTGCCCCGTCGTAGAGCTCTCGGAGAGCTTTCCAACGGTATGCTGTGGGCCGCGTAACTCCTTGCGGATCAAAAGTTATGGGCCCTGGAGCGACGGAGACCTGGTCCCAAGCCCCGCGACCTCGGTTTGCGGGCCGAGCCTCTACGTGGAGCGAACTTGCCTCGTCGTAGGTGCCTTGGGATTCGGTAACAGAAATTTGATGGATCAGGCAGTGGGCCTTCCTGCGGCTCACGACGTACGATCCGGGACGAAAAAACATCACAAAAGCAGAACAGTGTCCAGAAACTGATGAAAACATTGGATTTTGGGCTCCGAAAAAAGGCCTAGCGAAGCGGGCTTGGCTGGCCCGTCGTAGAGCTCTCGGAGAGCTTTCCAACGGTATGCTGTGGGCCGCGTAACTCCTTGCGGATCAAAAGTTATGGGCCCCGGAGCGACGGAGACCTGGTCCCAAGCCCCACGACCTCGGTTTGCGGGCCCAGCCTCAACGTGAAGCGAAGTTGCCGCGACACAGGTGCCTTGGGATTCGGTAACAGAAATGAGATGGATCAGGCTGTGGGCCTTCCCGCGGGTCGCGACTTACTATCCGGGACGGAAAAACAGTACAAAAGCGGAAAAGTGTCCGAAAACTGATGGAAACGTTCGATTTTGGGATCCGAAAAAAGGCCCAGCGAAGCGATCTTGGCTGCCCCATCGTAGGGCTCTCGGAGAGCTTTCCAACGATATGCTGTGGGCCGCGTAACTCCTTGCGGATCAAAAGTTATGGTCTCTGGAGCGACGAAGACCTGGTCCCAAGCCCCGCGACATCGGTTTGACGGCCCAGCCACAACGTGAAGCGAAGTTGCCTCGCCCCAGGTGCCTTGGGATTCGGTAACAGAAATGAGATGGATCAGGTTGTCGGCCTTCCTGCGGCTCACGACGTACGATCCGGGATGAAAAAATAGCACAAAAGCAGAACAGTGTCCGGAAACTTATTAAAACGTTGGATTTAGGCCGCTGAAAAAAGGAAAAGCGAAGCGGGCTTAGCTGCCCCGTCGTAGAGCTCTCGGAGAGCTTTCCAACGGTATGCTGTGGGCCGCGTAACTCCTTGCAGATCAAAAGTTATGGGCCCCGGAGCGACGGAGACCTGGTCCAAAGCCCCGCGACCTCGGTTTGCGGGCCTGGCCTCAACGTAAAGCGAACTTACCTCGTCGTAGGTGCCTTGGGATTCGGTAACAGAAATTTGATGGATCAGGCAGTGGGCCTTCCCGCGGGTCGCGACTTACGATCCAGGACTGAAAAACAGCGCAAAAAAAGAAAAGTGTCCGAAAATTGATGAAAACGTTCGAATTTGGTCTCCGGAAAAAGGTCCAACAAAGCGGGCTTAATTGCCCAGTCGTAGAGCTCTCGAAGAGCTTTCCAACGGTATGCTGCGGGCCGCGTAACTCCTGGCGGATCAAAAGTTATGGGCTCCGGAGCGGCGGAGACCTGGTCCCAAGCCCCGCGACCTCGGTTTGCCGGCCCAATCACCACGTGAAGCGAAGTTGCCTCACCCCAGGTGCCTTGGGATTCGGTAACAGAAATTTGATGGATCAGGCTGTGGGCCTTCCCGCGGGTCGCGACTTACTATCCGGGACGGAAAAACAGCACAAAAGAAGAACAGTGTCCGGAAACTGATGAAAACGTTGGATTTTGGGCTCCGAAAAAAGGCCCAGCGAAGCGGGCTTAATTGCCCAGCCGTAGAGCTCTCGGAGAGCTTTCCAACGGTATGCTGTGGGCCGCGTAACTCCTTGCGGAACAAAAGTTATGGGCTCTGAAGCGATGGAGAATTGGTACCAAGCCCCGCGACCTCGGTTTGCCGGCCCAGCCACCACGTGAAGCGAAGTTGCCTAGTCCAAGGTGCCGTGGGATACGGTAACAGAAATGTGATGGATCAGGCAGTGGGCCTTCCCGCGGGTCACGACTTACGATCCGGGATAGAAAAATAGCGCAAAAGTAGAAAAGTGTTCGAAAATTGATGAAAACGTTCGATTTTGGGCTCCGAAAAAAGGCCCAGCAAAGCGGGCTTAGCTGCCCCGTCGTAGAGCTCTCGGAGAGCTTTCCAATGGTATGCTGTAGGCCGCGTAACTCCTTGCGGATCAAAAGTTATGGGCTTCGGAGCGACGGACACCTGGTCCCAAGCCCCGCGACCTCGGTTTGCGTGGCCCAGCCTCTACGTGAAGCGAAGTTGCCTCGTCGCAGGTGCCTTGGGATTCGGTAACAGAAATGTGATGGATCAGGCAGTGGGCCTTCCTGCGGCTCACGACGTACGATCCGGGATTAAAAAACAGCACAAAATCAGAACAGTGTCCGGAAACTGATGAAAACGTTGGATTTTGGGCTCCGAAAAAAGGTCCATCGAAGCGAACATAGCTGTCCCGTCGTTGAGCTCTCGGAAAGCTTTCCAACGGTATACTGTGGGCCGCGTAACTCCTTGCGGATCAAAAGTTATGGGCTCCGGAGCGGCGGAGACCTGGTTCAAAGCCCCGCGACCTCGGTTTGCCGGCCCAGCCACCACGTGAAGCGAAGTTGCATTGGCCAAGGTGCTATGGGATTCGGTAACAGAAATATGATGGATCAGGCAGTGGGCCTTCCCGCGGGTCGCGACTTACGATCCGGGATGAAAAAATAGCACAAAAGCAGAACAGTGTCCGGAAACTGACGAAAACGTTGGATTTTGGGCTCCAAAAAAAGGCTCAGCGAAGCGGGCTTTGCTGCCCCGTCGTAGAGCTCTCGCAGAGCTTTCCAACGGTATGCTGTGGGCCGCGTAACTCCTTGCGGATCAAAAGTTATGGGCTACGGAGCGAGGGAGACCTGGTCCAAAGCGCCGCGACCTCGGGTTGTGGGCCCGGCCTCTACATGAAGCGAAGTTGCCTCGCCGCAGGTGCGTTGGGATTGGGTTACAGAAATGAGATGGATCAGGTTGTGGGCCTTCCTGCGGGTCTCGACGTACGGTCCGGGGCGAAAAGACAGCACAAAAGCAGAAAAGTGTCCGGAAACTGATTGAAAACGTTGGATTTTGGGCTCCGAAAAAAGGCACAGCGAAGCGAGCTTAGCTGCCCCGTCGTAGAGCTCTCGGAGAGCTTTCCAACGGTATGCTGTGGGCCGCGTAACTCCTTGCGGATCAAAAGTTATGGACTCCGGAGCGACGGAGACCTGGTCCCAAGCCCCACGACCTCAGTTTACGGGCCCAGCCTCTACGTGAAGCGAAGTTACCTCGCCCCAGGTGCCTTGGGATTCGGTAACAGAAATTTGATGGATCAGGCAGTGGGCCTTCCCGCGGGTCGCGACTTACGATCCGGGACGGAAAAACAGCACAAAAGCAGAAAAGTGTCCGGAAACTGATGAAAACGTTGGATTTTGGGCTCCGAAAAAAGGCCCAGCGGAAAGGGCTTAGCTGCCCCGTCGTAGAGCTCTCGGAGAGCTTTCCAACGATATGCTGTGGGCCGCGTAACTCCTTGCGGATCAAAAGTTATGGGCTCCGGAGCGACGGAGACCTGGTCCAAAGCCCCGCGACCTCGGTTTGCGGGCCCAGCCTCTACGTGAAGCGAAGTTGCCTCGTCGTAGGTGCCTTGGGATTCGGTAACAGAAATTTGATGGATCAGGCAGTCGGCCTTCCTGCGGCTCACGACGTAAGATCCGGGACGAAAAAATAGCACAAAAGCATAAAAGTGTCCGGAAACTGATGAAAATGTTGGATTTTGGACTCTGAAAAAGGCCCAAAGAAGCGGGCTTAGCTACCGCGTCGTAGAACTCTCGCAGAGCTTTCCAACGGTATGCTGTGGGCCGCGTAACTCCTTGCGGATCAAAAGTTATGGGCTCCGGAGCGACGGAGACCCGGTCCAAAGCCCAACGACCTCGGTTTTCGGGCCCAGCCTCTACGTGAAGCGAAGTTGCCTCGCCCCTGGTGCCTTTTGATTCGGTAACAGAAATGAGATGGATCAGGTTGTCGGCCTTCCTGCGGCTCACGACGTACGATCCGGGACGAAAAAATAGCACAAAAGCATAACAGTGTCCGGAAACTGATGAAAACGTTGAATTTTGGGCTCCGAAAAAAGGCCCAGCGAAGCGGGCTTAGCTGCCCCGTCGTAGAGCTCTCGGAGAGCTTTCCAACGGTATGCTGTGGGCCGCGTAACTCCTTGCGGATCAAAAGTTATGGGCCCCGGAGCGACGGAGACCTGGTCCCAGGCCCCACGACCTCGGTTTGCGGGCCCAGCCTTTACGTGAAGCGAAGTTGCCTCGTCGCAGGTGCTTTGGGATTCGGTAACAGAAATGTGATGGATCAGGCAGTGGGCCTTCCCGCGGGTCGCGACTTACGATCCGGGATGGAAAAATAGCACAAAAGCAGAAAAGTGTCCGGAAACTGATGAAAACGTTGGATTTTGGGCTCCGAAAAAAGGCCCAGCGAAGCGGGCTTGGCTTCCCCGTCGTAGAGCTCTCGGAGAGCTTTCCAACGGTATGCTGTGGGCCGCGTAACTCCTTGCGGATCAAAAGTTATGGGCTCCGGAGCGACGGAGACCTGGTCCAAAGCGCCGCGACCTCGGTTTGCGGGCCCAGCCTCTACGTGAAGCGAAGTTGCCTCGTCGCAGGTGCCTTGGGATTCGGTAACAGAAATGTGATGGTTCAGGCAGTGGGCCTTCCCGCGGCTCACGACGTACTATCAGGGACGGAAAAACAGCACAAAAGCAGAAAAGTGTCCGGAAACTGATGAAAACGTTGGATTTTGGGCTCCGAAAAAAGGCCCAGCGAAGCGAGCTTAGCTGCCCCGTCGTAGAGCTCTCGGAGAGCTTTCCAACGGTATGCTGTGGGCCGCGTAACTCCTTGCGGATCAAAAGTTATGGGCCCCGGAGCGAGGGAGACCTGGTCCCAAGCCCCGAGACCTGGGTTTGCGGGCCCAGCCTCTACGTGAAGCGAAGTTGCCTCGTCGCAGGTGCCTTGGGATTCGGTAACAGAAATTTGATGGATCAGGCAGTGGGCCTTCCCGCGGCTCACGACGTACGATCCGGGACGAAAAAACAGCACAAAAGCAGAACAGTGTCCGAAAACTGATGAAAACATTGAATTTTGGGCTCCGAAAAAATGCCCAGCGAAGCGGGCTTAGCTGCCCCGTCCTAGAGCTCTCGGAGAGCTTTCCAACGATATGCTGTGGTCCGCGTAACTCCTTGCGGATCAAAAGTTATGGGCTCCGGAGCGGCGGAGACCTGGACCCAAGCCCCGCGACCTTGGTTTGCCGGCACAGCCACCACGTGAAGCGAAGTTACCTCGTCGTAGGTGCCTTGGGATTCGGTAACAGAAATTTGATGGATCAGGCAGTGGGCCTTCCCGCGGGTCGCGACGTACGATCAGGGACGGAAAAACAGCAGAAAAGCATAACAGTGTCCGGAAACTGATGAAAAAGTTGGATTTTGGGCTCCGAAAAAAGGTCCAGCGAAGCGGGCTTAGCTGCCCCGTCGTAGAGCTCTCGGAGAGCTTTCCAACGGTATGCTGTGGGCCGCGTAACTCCTTGCGGATCAAAAGTTATGGGCTCCGGAGCGACGGAGACCTGGTCCCAAGCCCCGCGACCTCGGTTTGCGGGCCCAGCCTCTAAGTGAAGCGAAGTTGCCTCGTCGCAGGTGCTTTGGGATTCGGTAACAGAAATATGATGGATCAGGCAGTGGGCCTTCCCGCGGGTCGCGACTTACGATCAGGGACGAAAAAACAGCACAAAAGCATAAAAGTGTCCGGAAACTGATGAAAACGTTGGATTTTGGGCTCCAAAAAAAGGACCAGCGAAGCGAGCTTGGCTGCCCCGTCGTAGAGCTCTCGGAGAGCTTTCCAACGGTATACTGTGGGCCGCGTAACTCCTTGCGGATCAAAAGTTATGGGCTACGGAGCGACGGAGACCTGGTCCCAAGCCCCCCGACCTCGGTTTGCGGGCCCAGCCTCTACGTGAAGCGAAGTTGCCTCGTCGCAGGTGCCTTGGGATTCGGTAACAGAAATGTGATGGATCAGGCAGTGGGCCTTCCCGCGGGTCGCGACTTACAATCCGGGACGGAAAAACAGCACAAAAGCAGAAAAGTGTTCGGAAACTGGTGAAAACGTTGGATTTTGGGCTCCGAAAAAAGGCCCAGCGAAGCGAGCTTAGCTGCCCCGTCGTAGAGCTCTCGGAGAGCTTTCCAACGGTATGCTGTGGGCCGCGTAACTCCTTGCGGATCAAAAGTTATGGGCTCCAGAGCGACGGAGACCTGGTCCAAAGCCCCGCGACCTCGGTTTGCGGGCCCAGCCTCTACGTGAAGCGAAGTTGCCTCGTCGTAGGTGCCTTGGGATTCGGTAACAGAAATTTGATGGATCAGGCAGTGGGCCTTCCCGCGGGTCGCGACTTACGATCCAGGACTGAAAAATAGCGCAAAAGAAGAAAAGTGTCCGAAAACTGATGAAAACGTTCAATTCTGGTCTCCGGAAAAAGGTCCAGCAAAGCGGGCTTAATTACCCCGTCGTAGAGCTCTCGAAGGGCTTTCCAACGGTATGCTGTGGGCCGCGTAACTACTTGCGGATCAAAAGTTATGGGCTCCGGAGCGGCGGAGACCTAGTCCCAAGCTCCGCGACCTCGGTTTGCCGGCCCAGCCACCACGTGAAGCGAAGTTGCCTCGTCGTAGGTGCCTTGGGATTCGGTAACAGAAATTTGATGGATCAGGCAGTGGGCCTTCCCGCGGGTCGCGACTTACGATCCGGGACGGAAAAACAGCACAAAAGCAGAAAAGTGTCCGGAAACTGATGAAAACGTTCGATTTTGGGCTCCGAAAAAAGGCCCAGCTAAGCGCGCTTGGCCGCCCCGTCGAAGAGCTCTCGGAGAGCTTTCCTACGGTGTGCTGTGGGCCGGGTAACTCCTTGCGGATCAAAAGTTAGGGGCCCCGGAGCGACGGACCCCTGGTCCAAAGCCCCGCGACCTCGGTTTGCGGGACCAGCCTCTACGTGAAGCGAAGTTGCCTCGTCGCAGGTGCTTTGGGATTCGGTAACAGAAATGTGATGGATCAGGCAGTGGGCCTTCCCGCGGGTCGCGACTTACGATCCGGGACGGAAAAACAGCACAAAAGCAGAATAGTGTCCGGAAACTGATGAAAACGTTGGATTTTGGGCTCCGAAAAAAGGCCCAGTGAAACGAGCTTGGCTGCCCCTTCGTAGGGCTCTCGGAGAGCTTTCCAACGGTATACTGTGGGCCGCGTAACTCCTTGCGGATCAAAAGTTATGGGCTCCGGAGCGACGGAGACCTGGTCCCAAGCCCCGCGACCTCGGTTTGCGGGCCCAGCCTCTACGTGAAGCGAAGTTGCCTCGTCGCAGGTGCCTTGGGATTCGGTAACAGAAATGTGATGGATCAGGCAGTGGGCCTTCCCGCGGGTCGCGACTTACAATCAGGGACGGAAAAACAGCACAAAAGCAGAAAAGTGTCCGGAAACTGATGAAAACGTTGGATTTTGGGCTCCGAAAAAAGGCCCAGCAAAGCGAGCTTAGCTGCCCCGTCGTAGAGCTCTCGGAGAGCTTTCCAACGGTATGCTGTGGGCCGCGTAACTCCTTGCAGATCAAAAGTTATGGGCTCCGGAGCGACGGAGACCTGGTCCAAAGCCCCACGACCTCGGTTTGCGGGCCCAGCCTCTACGTGAAGCGAAGTTGCCTCGTCGCAGGTGCCTTGGGATTCGGTAACAGAAATTTGATGGATCAGGCAGTGGGCCTTCCTGCGGCTCACGACATACGATCCGGGACGAAAAAATAGCACAAAAGCAGAACAGTGTCCGGAAACTGATGAAAACGTTGGATTTTGGGCTCCGAAATAAGGCCCAGCGGAGCGGGCTTAGCTGCCCCGTCGTAGAGCTCTCGGAGAGCTTTCCAACGGTATGCTGTGGGCCGCGTAACTCTTTGCGGATCAAAAGTTATGGGCTCCGGAGCGACGGAGACCTGGTCCAAGCCCCACGACCTCGGTTAGCGCGCCCAGCCTCTACGTGAAGCGAAGTTGCCTCGTCGCAGGTGCCTTGGGATTCGGTAACAGAAATTTGATGGATCAGGCAGTGGGCCTTCCCGCGGGTCGCGACTTACGATCCGGGATGGGAAAACAGCACAAAAGCAGAACAGTGTCCGGAAACTGATGAAAACGTTGGATTTTGGGCTCCGAAAAAAGGCCCAGCGAAGCGGGCTTAGCTGCCCAGTCGTAGAGCTCTTGGAGAGCTTTCCAAAGGTATGCTGTGGGCCGCGTAACTCCTTGCGGATCAAAAGTTATGGGCTCCGGAGCGACGGAGACCTGGTCCCAAGCGCCGCGCCCTCGGTTTGCAGGCCCAGCCTCTACGTGAAGCGAAGTTGCCTCGTCGCAGGTGCCTTGGGATTCGGTGACAGAAATGAGATGGATCAGGTTTTCGGCCTTCCTGCGGCTCACGACATACGATCCGGGAAAAAAACAGCACAAAAGCAGAATAGTGTCCAGAAACTGATGAAAACGTTGGATTTTGGCCTCAGAAAAAAGGTCCAGCAAAGCGGGCTTAGCTGCCCCGTCGTAGAGCTCTCGGAGAGCTTTCCAACGGTATGCTGTGGGCCGCGTAACTCCTTGCAGATCAAAAGTTATGGGCCCCGGAGCGGCGGAGACCTGGTCCAAAGCCCCGCGACCTCGGTTTGCCGGCCCACCCTCTACGTGAAGCGAAGTTGCCTCGTCGTAGGTGCCTTGGGATTCGGTAACAGAAATTTGATGGATCAGGCAGTGGGCCTTCCCGCGGCTCACGACGTACGATCAGGTACGGAAAAACAGCACAAAAGCAGAAAAGTGTCCGGAAACTGATGAAAACGTTGGATTTTGGGCTCCGAAAAAAGGCCCATTCGCTGCCCCGTCGTAGAGCTCTCGGAGAGCTTTCCAACGGTATGCTGTGGGCCGCGTAACTCCTTGCGGATCGAAAGTTATGGGCTCTGGAGCGGCGGAGACCTGGTTCAAAGCCCCGCGACCTCGGTTTGCCGGCCCAGCCTCCACCTGAAGCAAAGTTGCCTCGTCGCAGGTGCTTTGGGATTCGGTAACAGAAATGTGATGGATCAGGCAGTGGGCCTTCCCGCGGGTCGCGACTTACGATCCGGGACGGAAAAACAGCACAAAAGCAGAAAAGTGTCCGGAAACTGATGAAAACGTTGGATTTTGGGCTCCGAAAAAAGGCCCAGCAAAGCGGGCTTGGCTGCCCCGTCGTAGAGCTCTCGGAGAGCTTTCCAACGGTATGCTGTGGGCCGCGTAACTCCTTGCGGATCAAAAGTTATGGGCCCCGGAGCGACGGAGACCTGGTCCAAAGCCCCACGACCTCGGGTTGCGGGACCAGCCTCTACGTGAAGCGAAGTTGCCTCGTCGCAGGTGCCATGGGATTCGGTAACAGAAATGTGATGGATCAGGCAGTCGGCCTTCCCGCGGCTCACGACATACGATCAGGGACGGAAAAACAGCACAAAAGCAGAAAAGTGTCCGGAAACTGATGAAAACGTTGGATTTTGGGCTCCGAAAAAAGGCCCAGCGAAGCGAGCTTAGCTGCCCCGTCGTAGAGCTCTCGGAGAGCTTTCCAACGGTATGCTGTGGGCCGCGTAACTCCTTGCGGATCAAAAGTTATGGGCCCCGGAGCAACGGAGACCTGGTCCAAAGCACCACGACCTCGGTTTGCGGGCCCAGCCTCTACGTGGAGCGAAGTTGCCTCGTCGCAGGTGCCTTGGGATTCGGTAACAGAAATTTGATGGATCAGGCAGTGGGCCTTCCCGCGGGTCGCGACTTACGATCCGGGATGAAAAAACAGCACAAAAGCAGAAAAGTGTCCGGAAACTGATGAAAACGTTGGATTTTGGTCTCCGAAAAAAGGCCCAGCGAAGCGGGCTTAGCTGCCCCGTCGTAGAGCTCTCGGAGAGCTTTCCAACGATATGCTGTGGGCCGCGTAACTCCTTGCGGATCAAAAGTTATGGGCTCCGGAGCGACGGAGACCTGGTCTGAAGCCCCGCGACCTCGGTTTACGGGCCCGGCCTCAACGTGAAGCGAAGTTGCCTCGTCGTAGGTGCCTTGGGATTCGGTAACAGATATGAGATGGATCAGGTTTTTGGCCTTCCTGCGGCTCACGACGTACGATCCGGGATGAAAAAATAGCACAAAAGAAGAACAGTGTCTGGAAACTGATGAAAATGTTGGATTTTGGGATCCGAAAAAAGGTCCAGCGAAGCGGGCTTAGCTGCCCCGTCGTAGAGCTCTCGGAGAGCTTTCCAACGGTATGCTGTGGGTCGCGTAACTCCTTGCTGATCAAAAGTTATGGGCCCCGGAGCGACGGAGACCTGGTCCCAAGCCCCACGACCTCGGTTTGAGGGCCTAGCCTCTACGTGAAGCGAAGTTGCCTCGCCCCAGGTGCCTTGGGATTCGGTAACAGAAATATGATGGATCAGGCAGTGGGCCTTCCCGCGGGTCGCGACTTACGATCCGGGATGGAAAAACAGCACAAAAGCAGAAAAGTGTCCGGAAACTGATGAAAACGTTGGATTTTGGGCTCCAAAAAAAGGCCCAGCAAAGCGGGCTTGGCTGCCCCGTCGTAGAGCTCTCGGAGAGCTTTCCAACGGTATGCTGTGGGCCGCGTAACTCCTTGCGGATCAAAAGTTATGGGCTTCGGAGCGACGGAGACCTGGTCCTAAGCCCCTCGACCTCGGTTTGCGGGCCTGGCCTCAACGTGAAGCGAAGTTGCCTCGTCGCAGGTGCCTTGGGATTCGGTAACAGAAATGTGATGGATCAGGCAGTGGGCCTTCCCGCGGGTCGCGACTTACAATCCGGGACGGAAAAACAGCACAAAAGCAGAAAAGTGTTCGGAAACTGGTGAAAACGTTGGATTTTGGGCTCCGAAAAAAGGCCCAGCGAAGCGAGCTTAGCTGCCCCGTCGTAGAGCTCTCGGAGAGCTTTCCAACGGTATGCTGTGGGCCGCGTAACTCCTTGCGGATCAAAAGTTATGGGCTCCGGAGCGGCGGAGACCTGGTCCAAAGCCCCGCGACCTCGGTTTGGCTGCCCAGCCACCACGTGATGGAAAGTTTCCTGGGCGAAGGTGCCGTGGTATTCGGTAACAGAAATTTGATGGATCAGGCAGTGGGCCTTCCCGCGGCTCACGACGTACGATCCGGGACGGGAAAACAGCACAAAAGCAGAACAGTGTCCGAAAACTGATGAAAACGTTGGATTTTGGGCTCCGAAAAAAGGTCCAACGAAGCGGGCTTAGCTGCCCCGTCGTAGAGCTCTCGGAGAGCTTTCCAACGGTATGCTGTGGGCCGCGTAACTCCTTGCAGATCAAAAGTTATGGGCCCCGGAGCGACGGAGACCTGGTCCCAAGCCCCTCGACCTCGGTTTGCGAGCCCAGCCTCTACGTGAAGCGATGTTGCCTCGCCCCAGGTGCCTTGGGATTCGGTAACAGAAATGTGATGGATCAGGCAGTGGGCCTCCCCGCGGCTCACGACGTACGATCCGGGACGGGAAAACAGCACAAAAGCAGAACAGTGTCCGGAAACTGATGAAAACGTTGGATTTTGGGCTCCGAAAAAAGGCCCAGCGAAGCGGGCTTAGCTGCCCCGTCGTAGAGCTCTCGGAGAGCTTTCCAACGGTATGCTGTGGGCCGCGTAACTCCTTGCGGATCAAAAGATATGGGCTCCGGAGCGGCGGAGACCTGGTCCCAAGCCCCGCGACCTCGGTTTGCCGGCCCAGCCACTACGTGAAGCGAAGTTGCCTTGGCCAAGGTGCCGTAGGATTCGGTAACAGAAATTTGATGGATCAGGCTGTGGGCCTTCCCGCGGGTCGCGACGTACGATCCGGGATGAAAAAATAGCACAAAAGCAGAACAGTGTCCGGAAACTGATGAAAACGTTGGATTTTGGGCTCCGAAAAAAGGCCCAGCGAAGCGGGCTTAGCTGCCCCGTCGTAGAGCTCTCGGAGAGCTTTCCAACGGTATGCTGTGGGCCGCGTAACTCCTTGCGGATCAAAAGTTATGGGCCCCGGAGCGACGGAGACCTGGTCCCAAGCCCCACGACCTCGGTTTGCGGGCCCAGCCTCTACGTGAAGCGAAGTTGCCTCGCCCCAGGTGCCTTGGGATTCGGTAACAGAAATGAGATGGATCAGGTTTTTGGCCTTCCTGCGGCTCACGACGTACGATCCGGGACGAAAAAACAGCACAAAAGAAGAACAGTGTCTGGAAACTGATGAAAACGTTGGATTTTGGGCTCCGAAAAAAGGCCCAGCAAAGCGGGCTTAGCTGCCCCGTCGTAGAGCTCTCGGAGAGCTTTCCAACGGTATGCTGTGGGCCGCGTAACTCCTTGCGGATCAAAAGTTATGGGCCCCGGAGCGACGGAGACCTGGTCCCAAGCCCCACGACCTCGGTTTGCGAGCCCAGCCTCTACGTGAAGCGAAGTTGCCTCGCCTCAGGTGCCTTGGGATTCGGTAACAGAAATGAGCTGGATCAGGTTGTTGGCCCTCCTGCGGCACCCGACGTACGATCCGGGACGAAAAAAAAGCACAAAAGAAGAACAGTGTCCGGAAACTGATGAAAACGTTAGATTTTGGGCTCCGAAAAAAGGCCCAGTGAAGCGGGCTTAGCTGCCCTGTCGTAGAGCTCTCGGAGAGCTTTGCAACGGTATGCTGTGGGCCGCGTAACTCCTTGCGGATCAAAAGTTATGGGCTCCGGAGCGGCGTAGACCTGGTCCCAAGCCCCGCGACCTCGGTTTGCCGGCCCAGCCACTACGTGAAGCGAAGTTGCCTCGTCGCAGGTGCCTTGGGATTCGGTAACAGAAATTTGATGGATCAGGCTGTGGGCCTTCCCGCGGGTCGCGACTTACTATCAGGGACGGAAAAACAGCACAAAAACAGAAAAGTGTCCGGAAACTGATGAAAACGTTGGATTTTGGGCTCCGAAAAAAGGCCTAGCTAAGCATGCTTAGCTACCCCGTCGTAGAGCTCTCGGAGAGCTTTCCAACGGTATGCTGTGGGCCGCGTAACTCCTTGCGGATCAAAAGTTATGCGCCACGGAGCGACGGAGACCTGGTCCCAAGCCCCACGACCTCGGTTTGCGGGCCCAGCCTCTACGTGAAGCGAAGTTGCCTCGTCGTATGTGCCTTGGGATTCGGTAACAGAAATTTGATGGATCAGGTTTTTGGCCTTCCTGCGGCTCACGACTTACGATCCGGGACGAAAAAATAGCACAAAAGAAGAACAGTGTCTGGAAACTGATGAAAACATTGGATTTTGGGCTCCGAAAAAAGGCCTAACAAAGCGGGCTTAGTTGCCCCGTCGTAGAGCTCTCGGAGAGCTTTCCAACGGTATGCTGTGGGCCGCGTAACTCCTTGCGTATCAAAACTTATGGGCCCCGGAGCGACGTAGACATGGTCCTAAGCCCCACGACCTCAGTTTGCGGGCCCAGCCTCTACATGAAGCGAAGTTGCCTCGCCCCATGTGCCTTGGGATTCGGTAACAGAAATTTGATGGATCAGGCTGTGGGCCTTCCCGCGGGTCGCGACTTACGATCTGGGACGGAAAAATAGCACAAATGCATAAAAGTGTCCGGAAACTGATGAAAAAGTTGGATTTTGGACTATGAAAAACGGCCCAAAGAAGCGGGCTTAGCTGCCCCGTCGTAGAGCTCTCGAAGAGCTTTCCAACGGTATGTTGTGGGCCGCGTAACTCCTTTTGGATCAAAAGTTATGGGCTCCGTAGCGGCGGAGACCTGGTCCCAAGCCCCGCGACCTCGGTTTGCCGGCCCAGCCACCACGTGAAGCGAAGTTGCCTCATCGCAGGTGCCTTGGGATTCGGTAACAGAAATGTGATGGATCAGGCAGTGGGCCTTCCCGCGGGTCACGACTTACGATCCGGGACGGAAAAACAGTGCAAAAGAAGAAATGTGTCCGAAAACTGATGAAAACGTTCAATTTTGGGCTCTGAAAAAAGGCCCAGCAAAGCGGGCTTAATTTCCCCGTCGTAGAGCTCTCGGTGAGCTTTCCAATGGTATGCTGTGGGCCGCGTAACTCCTTACGGATCAAAAGTTATGGGCTCCGGAGCGGCGGAGACCTGGTCCATAGCCCCTCGACCTCGGCTTGCCGGCCTAGCCACCACGTGAAGCGAAGTTGCCTCGTCGTAGGTGCCTTGGGATTCGGTAACAGAAATTTGATGGATCAGGCAGTGGGCCTTCCCGCGGCTCGCGACTTACGATCCGGGACGGAAAAACAGCACAAAAGCGGAAAAATGTCCGAAACTAATGAAAACGTTTGATTTTGGGCTCCGAAAAGAGGCCTATCGAAGCGGGCTTAGCTTCCCGGTCGTCGAGCACTCGGAGAGCTTTCCAACGGTATGCTGTGGGCCGCGTAACTACTTGCGGATCAAAAGATATGGGCTCCGGAGCGACGGAGACCTGGTCCCAAGCCCCACGTCCTCGGTTTGCGAGCCAAGCCTCTACGTGAAGTGAAGTTGCCTCGTCGTAGGTGCCTTGGGATTCGGTAACAGAAATGTGATGGATTAGATTGTCGTCCTTCCCGAGGCTCACGACGTGCGATCCGGGACGAAACATCAGCGTAAAAGAAGAAAAGTGCCCCGAAACTAATGAAAACGTTTGATTTTGGGCTCCGAAAATAGGCCTATCGAAGCGGGCTTAGCTTCCCGGTCGTCGAGCTCTCGGAGAGCTTTCCAACGGTATGCTGTGGGCCGCGTAATTACTTGCGGATCAAAAGATATGGGCTCCGGAGCGACGGAGACTTGGTCCCAAGCCCCACGTCCTCGGTTTGCGGGCCCAGCCTCTACGTGAATCGAAGTTGCCTCGTCGCAGGTGCCTTGGGATTCGGTAACAGAAATTTGATGGATCAGGCTGTGGGCCTTCCCGCGGGTCGCGACTTACTATCCGGGACGAAAAAACAGCACAAAAGCAGAACAGTGTCCGAAAACTGATGAAAACGTTGAATTTTGGGCCCCGAAAAAGGGCCCAGCGAAGCGGGCTTAGCAGCCACATGGTAGAGCTCTCGAAGAGCTTTCCAACGGTATGCTGTGGGCCGCGTAACTCCTTGCGGATCAAAAGTTATGGGCCCCGGAGCGGCGGAGACCTGGTCCCAAGACCCACGACCTCGGTTTGCGGGCCCACCCTCTACGTGAAGCGAAGTTGCCTCGCCCCAGGTGCCTTAGGATACGGTAACAGAAATGAGATGGATCAGATTGTCGTCCTTCCTGCGGCTCACGACGTACGATCCGGGACGAAAAAACAGCACAAAAGCAGATCAGTGTACGAAAACTTATGAAAACGTTGGATTTTGGGATCCGAAAAAAGGCCTAGTGAGGCGGGCTTAGCTGCCCCGTCGTAGAGCTCTCGGAGAGCTTTCCAACGGTATGCTATGGGCCGCGTAACTCATTGAGGATCAAAAGTTATGGGCCCCAGAGCGACGAAGACTTGGTCCCAAGCCCCACGACCTCGGTGTGCGGGCCCAGCCTCTACGTGAAGTGAAGTTGCCTCGCCGCAGGTGCCTTGGGATTCGGTAACAGAAATGAGATGGATCAGGTTGTCGGCCTTCCTGCGGCTCACGACATACGATTCGGGACGAAAAAACAGCACAAAAGCTGAACAGTGTCCGGAAACTGATGAAAACGTTGGATTCTGGGCTCCGAAATAAGGCCCAGCGAAGCGGGCTTAGCAGCCCCGTCGTAGAGCTCTCGGAGAACTTTCCAACGCTATGCTGTGGGCCGCGTAACTCTTTGCGGATCAAAAGTTATGGGCCCCGGAGCGGCGGAGACCTGGTCCAAAGCCCCACGACCTCGGTTTGTTGGCCCAGCCACCACGTGAAGCGAAGTTGCCTCGTCGCAGGTGCCTTGGGATTCGGTAACAGAAATTTGATGGATCAGGCTGTGGGCCTTCCCGCGGGTCGCGACTTACTATCCGGGACGGAATAACAGCACAAAAGCAGAAAAGTGTCCGGAAACTGATGAAAACGTTGGATTTTGGGCTCCGGAAAAAGGCCCAGCAAAGCGGGCTTAGTTGCCCCGTCGTAGAGCTCTCGGAGAGCTTTCCAACGGTATGCTGTGGGCCGCGTAACTCCTTGCGGATCAAAAGTTATGGGCTCCGGAGCGACGGAGACCTGGTCCAATGCCCCACGACCTCGGGTTGCGGTCCCTGCCTCTACGTGAAGCGAAGTTGCCTCGTCGTAGGTGCCTTGGGATTCGGTAACAGAAATTTGATGGATCAGGCAGTGGGCCTTCCCGCGGCTCACGACGTACTATCAGGGACGGAAAAACAGCACAAAAGCAGAACAGTGTCCGGAAACTGATGAAAACGTTGGATTTTGGGCTCCGAAAAAAGGCCTAGTGAAGCGGGCTTAGCTGCCCCGTCGTAGAGCTCTCGGAGAGCTTTCCAACGGTATGCTGTGGGCCGCGTAACTCCTTGCAGATCAAAAGTTATGGGCCCCGGAGCGACGGAGACCTGGTCCCAAGCCCCTCGACCTCGGTTTGCGGGCCCAGCCTCTACGTGAAGCGATGTTGCCTCGCCCCAGGTGCCTTGGGATTCGGTAACAGAAATGTGATGGATCAGGTTGTCGGCCTTCCCGCGGCTCACGACGTACGATCCGGGACGGAAAAACAGCACAAAAGCATAACAGTGTCCGGAAACTGATGAAAACATTGGATTTTGGGCTCCGAAAAAAGGCCCAGCGAAGCGGGCTTAGCTGCCCCGTCGTAGAGCTCTCGGAGAGCTTTCCAACGGTATGCTGTGGGCCGCGTAACTCCTTGCAGATCAAAAGTTATGGGCCCCGGAGCGACGGAGACCTGGTCCAAAGCCCCGCGACCTCGGTTTGCCGGCCCAGCCACCAAGTGAAGCGAAGTTGCCTCGTCGTAGGTGCCTTGGGATTCGGTAACAGAAATTTGATGGATCAGGCAGTGGGCCTTCCTGCGGCTCACGACGTACGATCCGGGACGAAAAAACATCACAAAAGCATAACAGTGTCCGGAAACTGATGAAAATGTTGGATTTTGGGCTCCGAAAAAAGGTCCAGCGAAGTGGGCTTAGCTGGCCCGTCGTAGAGCTCTCGGAGAGCTTTCCAATGGTATGCTGTGGGCCACGTAACTCCTTGCGGATCAAAAGATATGGGCTCCGGAGCGGCGGAGACCTGGTACAAAGCCCCGCGACCTCGGTTTGCCGGCCCAACCTCCACGTGAAGCAAAGTTGCCTCGTCGTAGGTGCCTTGGGATTCGGTAACAGAAATTTGATGGATCAGGCAGTGGGCCTTCCCGCGGGTCGCGACTTACGATCTGGGATGGAAAAACAGCGCAAAAGAAGAAAAGTGTCCGAAAATTGATGAAAACGTTCGATTTTGGGCTCCGAAAAAAGGCCCAGCTAAGCGCGCTTAGTCGCCCCGTCGTAGAGCTCTCGGAGAGCTTTCCAACGGTATGCTGTGGGCCGCGTAACTCCTTGCGGATCAAAAGTTATGGGCTCCGGAGCGGCGGAGACCTGGTCCCAAGCCCCGCGACATCGGTTTGCGGGCCCAGCCTCTACGTGAAGCGAAGTTGCCTCGTCGCAGGTGCTTTGGGATTCGGTAACAGAAATGTGATGGATCAGGCAGTGGGCCTTCCCGCGGGTCGCGACTTACGATCCGGGACGGGAAAACAGCACAAAAGCAGAACAGTGTCCGGAAACTGATGAAAACGTTGGATTTTGGGCTCCGAAAAAAGGCCCAGCGAAGCGGGCTTGGCTGCCCCGTCGTAGAGCTCTCGGAGAGCTTTCCAACGGTATGCTGTGGGCCGCGTAACTCCTTGCGGATCAAAAGTTATGGGCTCCGGAGCGACGGAGACATGGTCCTAAGCGCCGCGACCTCGGTTTGACGGCCCAGCCACAACGTGAAGCGAAGTTGCCTCGTCGCAGGTGCCTTGGGATTCGGTAACAGAAATGTGATGGATCAGGCAGTGGGCCTTCCCGCGGGTCGCGACTTACAATCCGGGACGGAAAAACAGCAAAAAAGCAGAAAAGTGTCCGGAAACTGATGAAAACGTTGGATTTTGGGCTACGAAAAAAGGCCCAGCGAAGCGAGCTTAGCTGCCCCGTCGTAGAGCTCTCGGAGAGCTTTCCAACGGTATGCTGTGGGCCGCGTAACTCCTTGCGGATCAAAAGTTATGGGCTCCGGAGCGACGGAGACCTGGTCCAAAGCCCCGCGACCTCGGTTTGCGGGCCCAGCCTCTACGTGAATCGAAGTTGCCTCGTCGCAGGTGCCTTGGGATTCGGTAACAGAAATTTGATGGATCAGGCAGTGGGCCTTCCCGCGGGTCGCGACGTACGATCAGGGACGAAAAAATAGCACAAAAGCAGAACAGTGTCCCGAAACTGATGAAAACGTTGGATTTTGGGCTCCGAAAAATGGCCCAGCAAAGCGGGCTTAATTGCCTCATCCTAGAGCTCTCGGAGAGCTTTCCAACGATATGCTGTGGGCCGCGTAACTCCTTGCGGATCAAAAGTTATGTGCTCCGGAGCGGCGGAGACCTGGTCCCAAGCCCCGCGACTTCGGTTTGCGGGCCCAGCCTCCACGTGAAGCGAAGTTGCCTCGTCGTAGGTGCCTTGGGATTCGGTAACAGAAATTTGATGGATCAGGCAGTGGGCCTTCCCGCGGGTCGCGACTTACGATCCGGGACGGAAAAACTGCGCAAAAGAAGAAAATTATCCGAAAACTGATGAAAACATTCGATTTTGGGCTCCGAAAAAAGGCCCAGCGAAGCGGGCTTAGCTGCCCGGTCGTAGAGCTCAAGGAGAGCTTTCCAACGGTATGCTGTGGGCCGCGTAACTCCTTGCGGATCAAAAGTTATGGGCTCCGGAGCAGCGGAGACATGGTCCCAAGCGCCGCGACCTCGGTTTGCCGGCCCAGCCACCACGCGAAGCGAAGGTGCCTCGTCGCAGGTGCCTTGGGATTCGGTAACAGAAATTTGATGGATCAGGCAGTGGGCCTTCCCGCGGGTCGCGACTTACAATCCGGGACGGAAAAACAGCGCAAAAGAAGAAATGTGTCCGAAAACTAATGAAAACGTTCTGTTTTGGGCTCCCGAAAAAGGTCCAGCGAAGCGGGCTTAGCTGCCCCGTCGTAGAGCTTTCGGAGAGCTTTCCAACGGTATGCTGTGGGCCGCATAACTCCTTGCGGATCAAAAGTTAAGGGCTCCCAAGCGGGGGGCACCTGGTCCATAGCCCCCCGACCTCGGTTTGCGGGCCCAGCCTCTACGTGAAGCGAAGTTGCCTCGTCGTAGGTGCCTTGGGATTCGGTAACAGAAATTTGATGGATCAGGCAGTGGGCCTTCCCGCGGGTCGCGACTTACGATCCGGGACGGAAAAACAGCACAAACGAAGAAAAGTGTCCGGAAACTGATGAAAACGTTGGATTTTGGGCTCCGAAAAAAGGCCTAGCGAAGCGTGCTTCGCTGCCCCGTCGTAGAGCTCTCGGAGAGCTTTCCAACGGTATGCTGTGGGCCGCGTAACTCCTTGCGGATCAAAAGTTATGGGCCCCGGAGCGGCGGAGGCCTGGGCCAAAGCGCCGCGACCTCGGTTTGCGGGCCCAGCCTCTACGTGAAGCGAAGTTGCCTCGTCGCAGGTGCCTTGGGATTCGGTAACAGAAATGTGATGGATCAGGCAGTGGGCCTTCCCGCGGCTCACGACGTACGATCAGGGTCGGAAAAACAGCACAAAAGTAGAAAAGTGTCCGGAAACTGATGAAAACGTTGGATTTTGGGCTCCGAAAAAAGGCCCAGCAAAGCGAGCTTAGCTGCCCCGTCGTAGAGCTCTCGGAGAGCTTTCCAACGGTATGCTGTGGGCCGCGTAACTCCTTGCGGATCAAAAGTTATGGGCTCCGGAGCGACGGAGACCTGGTCCAAAGCCCCGCGCCCTCGGTTTGCGGGCCCAGCCTCTAAGTGAAGCGAAGTTGCCTCGTCGTAGGTGCCTTGGGATTCGGTAACAGAAATTTGATGGATCAGGCAGTGGGCCTTCCCGCGGGTCGCGACTTACGATCCGGGACGGAAAAAAAGCACAAAAGCAGAAAAGTGTCCGGAAACTGATGAAAACGTTGGATTTTGGGCTCCGAAAAAAGGCCCAGTGAAGCGAGCTTAGCTGCCCCGTCGTAGAGCTCTCGGAGAGCTTTCCAACGGTATGCTGTGGGCCGCGTAACTCCTTGCGGAGCAAAAGTTATGGGCTCCGGAGCGACGGAGACCTGGTCCAAAGCGCCGCGACCTCGGTTTGCGGGCCCAGCCTCTACGTGAAGCGAAGTTGCCTCGTCGCAGGTGCCTTGGGATTCGGTAACAGAAATGTGATGGATCAGGCAGTGGGCCTTCCCGCGGGTCACGACGTACGATCCGGGACGGAAAAACAGCACAAAAGTAGAAAAGTGTCCGGAAACTGATGAAAACGTTGGATTTTGGGCTCTGAAAAAAGGCCCAGCAAAGCGGGCTTAGCTGCCCCGTCGTAGAGCTCTCGGAGAGCTTTCCAACGGTATGCTGTGGGCCGCGTAACTCCTTGCGGATCAAAAGTTATGGTGTGCGGAGCGGCGGAGGCCCGGTCCAAAGCCCCGCGACCTCGGTTTGCGGGCCAAGCCTCTACGTGAAGTGAAGTTGCCTCGTCGTAGGTGCCTTGGGATTCGGTAACAGAAATTTGATGGATCAGGCAGTGGGCCTTCCCGCGGCTCGCGACTTACGATCCGGGACGGAAAAACAGCACAAAAGCAGAAAAGTGTCCGGAAACTGATGAAAACGTTCGATTTTGGGCTCCGAAAAGAGGCCTATCGAAGCGGGCTTAGCTTCCCGGTCGTCGAGCACTCGGAGAGCTTTCCAACGGTATGCTGTGGGCCGCGTAACTACTTGCGGATCAAAAGATATGGGCTCCGGAGCGACGGAGACCTGGTCCCAAGCCCCACGTCCTCGGTTTGCGAGCCCAGCCTCTACGTGAAGCGAAGTTGCCTCGTCGCAGGTGCCTTGGGATTCGGTAACAGAAATTTGATGGATCAGGCTGTGGGCCTTCCCGCGGGTCGCGACTTACGATCTGGGATGATAAAACAGCACAAAAGCATAACAGTGTCCGAAAACTAATGAAAACTTTGGATTTTGGGCTCCGAAAAAAGGCCCAGCGAAGCGGGTTTAGCTGCCCCGTCGTAGAGCTCTCGGAGAGCTTTCCAACGGTATGCTGTGGGCCGCGTAACTCCTTGCGGATCAAAAGTTATGGGCCCCGGAGCGACGGAGACCTGGTCCCAAGCCCCACGACCTCGGTTTGTGGGCCCAGCCTCTACGTGAAGCGAAGTTGCCTCGCCCCAGGTGCCTTGGGATTCGGTAACAGAAATGAGATGGATCAGGTTGTTGGCCTTCCTGCGGGTCACGACATACGATCCGGGACGAAAAAACAGCACAAAAGCAGAACAGTGTCCGAAAACTGATGAAAACGTTGGATTTTGGGCTCCGAAAAAAGGCCCAGCGAAGCGGGCTTAGCTGCCCCGTCGTAGAGCTCTCGGAGAGCTTTCCAACGGTATGCTGTGGGCCGCGTAACTCCTTGCGGATCAAAAGTTATGGGCCCCGGAGCGACGTAGACCTGGTCCTAAGCCCCACGACCTCGGTTTGCGGGCCCAGCCTCTACGTGAAGCGAAGTTGCCTCGCCCCAGGTGCCTTGGGATTCGGTAACAGAAATTAGATAGATCAGGTTGTGGGCCTTCCCGCGGGTCGCGACTTACTATCCGGGACGAAAAAACAGCACAAAAGCATAACAGTGTCCGAAAACTGATGAAAACGTTGGATTTTGGGCTCCGAAAAAAGGCCCAGCGAAGCGGGCTTAGCAGCCCCGTCGTAGAGCTCTCGGAGAGCTTTCCAACGGTATGCTGTGGGCCGCGTAACTCCTTGCGGATCAAAAGTTATGGGCCCCGGAGCGACGGAGACCTGGTCCCAAGCCCCATGACCTCGGTTTGCGGGCCCAACCTCTACGTGAAGCGAAGTTGCCTCGCCCCAGGTGCCTTGGGATTCGGTAACAGAAATGTGATGGATCAGGGTGTGGGCCTTCCCGCGGGTCGCGACTTACTATCCGGGACGAAAAAACAGCACAAAAGCAGAACAGTGTCCGAAAACTGATGAAAACGTTCGATTTTTGGCTCCGAAAAAAGGCCTAGCCAAGCGAGCTTAACTACCCCATCGTAGCGCACTCAGAGAGCTTTCCAACGGTATGCTATGGGCCGCGTAACTCCTTGCGGATCAAAAGTTATGGGCTTCGGAGCGACGGAGACCTGGTCCAAAGCCCCGCGACCTCGGTTTACGGGCCCGGCCTCAACGTGAAGCGAAGTTGCCTCGTCGTAGGTGCCTTGGGATTCGGTAACAGAAATTTGATGGATCAGGCAGTGGGCCTTCCCGCGGGTCGCGACTTACGATCCGGGACGGGAAAACAGCACAAAAGCAGAACAGTGACCGAAAACTGAAGAAAACGTTGGATTTTGGGCTCCGAAAAAAGGCCTAGCAAAGCGGGCTTAGCTGCCCCGTCATAGAGCTCTCGGAGAGCTTTCCAACGGTATGCTGTGGGCCGCGTAACTCCTTGCGGATCAAAAGATATGGGCTCCGGAGCGGCGTAGACCTGGTCCCAAGCCCCGCGACCTCGGTTTGCCGGCCCAGCCACTACGTGAAGCGAAGTTGCCTTGGCCAAGGTGCCGTGGGATTCGGTAACATAAATGTGACGGATCAGGCAGTGGGCCTTCCCGCGGGTCGCGACGTACGATCCGGGACGGGAAAACAGCACAAAAGCATAACAGTGTCCGAAAACTAATGAAAACTTTGGATTTTGGGCTCCGAAAAAAGGCCCAGCGAAGCGGGTTTAGCTGCCCCGTCGTAGAGCTCTCGTAGAGCTTTCCAACGGTATGCTGTGGGCCACGTAACTCCTTGCAGATCAAAAGTTATGGGCCCCAGAGCGACGGAGACCTGGTCCAAAGCCCCTCGACCTCGGTTTGCGGGCCCAGCCTCTACGGGAAGCGATGTTGCCTCGCCCCAGGTGCCTTGGGATTCGGTAACAGAAATTTGATGGATCAGGCAGTGGGCCTTCCCGCGGGTCGCGACTTACGATCCGGGACGGAAAAACAGCACAAAAGCATAACAGTGTCCAGAAACTGATGAAAACGTTGGATTTTAGGCTCCGAAAAAAACCCATAGCGAAGCGGGCTTAGCTTCCCCGCCGTAGATCTCTCGGAGAGCTTTCCAATGGTTTGCTGTGGGCCGCGTAACTCCTTGCGGATCAAAAGTTATGGGCTCCGGAGCGACGTAGACCTGGTCCCAAGCCACGCGCCCTCGGTTTGCGGTCCCAGCCTCTACGTGAAGCGAAGTTGCCTCGTCGCAGGTGCCTTGGGATTCGGTAACAGAAATTTGATGGATCAGGCTGTGGGCCTTCCCGCGGGTCGCGACTTACGATCCGGGACGGAAAAACAGCACAAAAGCAGAAAAGTGTCCGGAAACTGATGAAAACGTTGGCTTTTGGGCTCCGAAAAAAGCCCCAGCGAAGCGGGCGTAGCTGTCCTGTCGTGGAGCTCTTGGAGAGCCTTCCAACGGTATGTTGTGGGCTGCGTAACTTCTTGCGGATCAAAAGTTATGGGCTCCGGAGCGGCGGAGACCTGGTCCAAAGCCCCGCGACCTCGGTTTGCGGGCCCAGCCTCTACGTGAAGCGAAGTTGCCTCGTCGTAGGTGCCTTGGGATTCGGTAACAGAAATTTGATGGATCAGGCAGTGGGCCTTCCCGCGGGTCGCGACTTACGATCCGGGATGGGAAAACAGCACAAAAGCATAACAGTGTCCGGAAACTGAGGAAAACGTTGGATTTGGGGCGCCGAAAAAAGGCCCAGCGAAGCGGACTTAGCTGTCCAGTCGTAGAGCTCTCGGAGAGCTTTCCAACGGTATGCTGTGGACTGCGTAACTCCTTGCGGATCAAAAGTTATGGGCTCCGGAGCGACGGACACCTGGTCCCAAGCCCCGCGCCCTCGGTTTGCGGGCCCAGCCTCTACGTGAAGCGAAGTTGCCTCGTCGCAGGTGCCTTGGGATTCGGTAACAGAAATGAGATGGACCAGGTTGTCGGCCTTCCTGCGGCTCACGACATACGATCCGGGATGAAAAAACAGCACAAAAGCTTAACAGTGTCCGAAAACTGATTAAAACGTTAGAATTTTGGCTCCGAGAAAAGGCCAGCGAAGCGGGCTTAGCTGCCCCGTCGTAGAGCTCTCGGAGAGCTTTCCAACGGTATGCTGTGGGCCGCGTAAGTCCTTGCAGATCAAAAGTTATGGGCCCCGGAGCGACGGAGACCTGGTCCCAAGCCCCACGACCTCGGTTTGCGGGCCCAGCCTCTACGTGAAGCGAAGTTGCCTCGTCGCAGGTGCTTTGGGATTCGGTAACAGAAATATGATGGATCAGGCAGTGGGCCTTCCCGCGGGTCGCGACTTACGATCCGGGACGGAAAAACAGCACAAAAGCAGAAAAGTGTCCGGAAACTGATGAAAACGTTGGATTTTGGGCTCCAAAAAAAGGCCCAGCGAAGCGAGCTTGGCTGCCCCGTCGTAGAGCTCTCGGAGAGCTTTCCAACGGTATGCTGTGGGCCGCGTAACTCCTTGCGGATCAAAAGTTATGGGCTACGGAGCGACGGAGACCTGGTCCTAAGCGCCGCGACCTCGGTTTGACGGCCCATCCACAAAGTGAAGCGAAGTTGCCTCGTCGCAGGTGCCTTGGGATTCGGTAACAGAAATGTGATGGATCAGGCAGTGGGCCTTCCCGCGGGTCGCGACATACGATCCGGGACGGAAAAACAGCACAAAAGCAGAAAAGTGTCCGGAAACTGATGAAAACGTTGGATTTTGGGCTCCGAAAAAAGGCCCAGCGAAGCGAGCTTAGCTGCCCCGTCGTAGAGCTCTCGGAGAGCTTTCCAACGGTATGCTGTGGGCCGCGTAACTCCTTGCGGATCAAAAGTTATGGGCTCCGGAGCGACGGAGACCTGGTCCAAAGCCCCGCGACCTCGGTTTGCGGGCCCAGCCTCTACGTGAAGCGAAGTTGCCTCGTCGCAGGTGCCTTGGGATTCGGTAACAGAAATTTGATGGATCAGGCAGTGGGCCTTCCCGCGGGTCGCGACTTACGATCCGGGACGGAAAAACAGCACAAAAGCAGAAAAGTGTCCGGAAACTGATGAAAACGTTAGATTTTGGGCTCCGAAAAAAGGCCCAGCGGAAAGGGCTTAGCTGCCGCGTCGTAGAGCTCTCGGAGAGCTTTACAACGATATGCTGTGGGCCGCGTAACTCCTTGCGGATCAAAAGTTATGGGCTCCGGAGCGACGGAGACCTGGTCCAAAGCCCCGCGACCTCGGTTTGCGGGCCCAGCCTCTACGTGAAGCGAAGTTGCCTCGTCGTAGGTGCCTTGGGATTCGGTAACAGAAATTTGATGGATCAGGCAGTGGGCCTTCCCGCGGGTCGCGACTTACGATCCGGGATGGAAAAAAAGTACAAAAGCAGAAAAGTGTCCGGAAACTGATGAAAACGTTTGATTTTGGGCTCCGAAAAAAGGCCCAGCGAAGCGGGCTTAGCTACCGCGTCGTAGAACTCTCGCAGAGCTTTCCAACGGTATGCTGTGGGCCGCGTAACTCCTTGCGGATCAAAAGTTATGGGCTCCGGAGCGACGGAGACCCGGTCCAAAGCCCAACGACCTCGGGTTTCGGGCCCAGCCTCTACGTGAAGCGAAGTTGCCTCGCCCCAGGTGCCTTGGGATTCGGTAACAGAAATGAGATGGATCAGGTTGTCGGCCTTCCTGCGGCTCACGACGTATGATCCGGGACGAAAAAATAGCACAAAAGCAGAAGAGTGTCCGGAAACTAATGAAAACGTTGAATTTTGGGCTCCCAAAAAAGGCCCAGTGAAGCGGGATTAGCTGCCCCGTCGTAGAGCTCTCGGAGAGCTTTCCAACGGCATGCTGTGGGCCGCGTAACTCCTTGCGGATCAAAAGATATGGGCTCCAGAGCGACGGAGACCTGGTCCAAAGCCCCGCGACCTCGGTTTGCGGGCCCAGCCTCTACGTGAAGCGAAGTTGCCTCGTCGCAGGTGCTTTGGGATTCGGTAACAGAAATGTGATGGATCAGGCAGTGGGCCTTCCCGCGGGTCGCGACGTACGATCAGGGACCGAAAAACAGCACAAAAGTAGAAAAGTGTTCAGAAACTGATGAAAATATTGGATTTTGGGCTCCGAAAAAAGGCCCAGCGAAGCGGGCTTGGCTGCCCCGTCGTAGAGATCTAGGAGAGCTTTCCAACGGTATGCTGTGGGCCGCGGAACTCCTTGCGGATCAAGAGTTATGGGCTCCGGAGCGACGGAGACCTGGTCCAAAGCGCCGCGACCTCGGTTTGCGGGCCCAGCCTCTACGTGAAGCGAAGTTGCCTCGTCGCAGGTGCCTTGGGATTCGGTAACAGAAATGTGATGGTTCAGGCAGTGGGCCTTCCCGCGGGTCGCGACTTACAATCCGGGACGGAAAAACAGCACAAAAGCAGAAAAGTGTCCGGAAACTGATGAAAACGTTGGATTTTGGGCTCCGAAAAAAGGCCCAGCGAAGCGAGCTCGCTGCCCCGTCGTAGAGCTCTCGGAGAGCTTTCCAACGGTATGCTGTGGGCCGCGTAACTCCTTGCGGATCAAAAGTTATGTGCTCCGGAGCGACGGAGACCTGGTCCAAAGCCTCGCGCCCTCGGTTTGCGGGCCCAGCCTCTACGTGAAGCGAAGTTGCCTCGTCGCAGGTGCCTTGGGATTCGGTAACAGAAATTTGATGGATCAGGCAGTGGGCCTTCCCGCGGGTCGCGACTTACGATCCGGGACAGAAAAATAGCACAAAAGCAGAAATGTGTCCGGAAACTGATGAAAACGTTCGATTTTGGGCTCCGAAAAAAGGCCCAGCGGAGCGGGCTTAGCTGCCACGTCGTAGAGCTCTCGGAGAGCTTTCCAACGATATGCTGTGGGCCGCGTAACTCCTTGCGGATCAAAAGTTATGGGCTCCGGAGCGGCGGAGACCTGGTCCCAAGCCCCGCGACTTCGGTTTACCGGCCCAGCCACCACGTGAAGCGGAGTTGCCTCGTCGTAGGTGCCTTGGGATTCGGTAACAGAAATGAGATGGATCAGGTTTTTGGCCTTCCTGCGGCTCACGACGTACGATCCGGGACGAAAAAACAGCACAAAAGAAGAACAGTGTCCGAAAACTGATGAAAATGTTGAATTTTGGGCTCCGAAAAAAGGTCCAGCGAAGTGGGCTTAGCTGGCCCGTCGTAGAGCTCTCGGAGAGCTTTCCAACGGTATGCTGTGGGCCGCGTAACTCCTTGCGGATCAAAAGTTATGGACCCCGAAGCGACGGAGACCTGGTCCCAAGCCCCACGACCTCGGTTTACGGGCCCAGCCTCTACATGAAGCGAAGTTGCCTCGCCCCAGGCACCTTGGGATTCGGTAATAGAAATGTGATGGATCAGGCAGTGGGCCTTCCCGCGGGTCGCGACTTACGATCAGGGACGGAAAAACAGCACAAAAGTAGAAAAGTGTCCGGAAACTGATGAAAACGTTGGATTTTGGGCTCCAAAAAAAGGCCCAGCGAAGCGGGCTTGGCTGCCCCGTCGTAGAGCTCTCGGAGAGCTTTCCAACGGTATGCTGTGGGCCACGTAACTCCTTGCGGATCAAAAGTTATGGGCCCCGGAGCGACGGAGACCTGGTCCAAAGCGCCGCGACCTCGGTTTGCGGGCCCAGCCTCTACGTGAAGCGAAGTTGCCTCGTCGCAGGTGCCTTGGGATTCGGTAACAGAAATGTGATGGATCAGGCAGTGGGCCTTCCCGCGGGTCGCGACGTACAATCCGGGACGGAAAAACAGCACAAAAGCAGAAAAGTGTCCGGAAACTGATGAAAACGTTGGATTTTGGGCTCCGGAAAAAGGCCCAGTGAAACGGGCTCAGCTGCTCCGTCGTAGAGCTCTCGGAGAGCTTTCCAATGGTATGCTGTGGGCCGCGTAACTCCTTGCGGATCAAAAGTTATGGGCTCCGGAGCGGCGGAGACCTGGTCCAAAGCCTCGCGACCTCGGTTTGCGGGCCCCGCCTCTACGTGAAGCGAAGTTGGCTCGGCCCAGGTGGCATGGGATTGGGTTACAGAAATGTGATGGTTCAGGCAGTGGGCCTTCCCGCGACTCACGACGTACGATCCGGGACGGAAAAACAGCACAAAAACATAAAAGTGTCCAAAAACTGATGAAAACGTTGGATTTTGGGCTCCGGAAAAAGGCCCAGCAAAGGGAGCTTAGCTGCCCCGTCGTAGAGCTCTCGGAGAGCTTTCCAACGGTATGCTGTGGGCCGCGTAACTCCTTGCGGATCAAAAGTTATGGGCTCCGGAGAGACGGAGACCTGGTCCAAAGCCCCGCGACCTCGGTTTGCGGGCCCAGCCTCTACGTGAAGCGAAGTTGCCTCGTCGCAGGTGCCTTGGGATTCGGTAACAGAAATTTGATGGATCAGGCAGTGGGCCTTCCCGCGGGTCGCGACTTACGATCCGGGACGGAAAAACAGCACAAAAGAAGAAAAGTGTCCAGAAACTGATGAAAACGTTGGATTTTGGGCCCCGAAAAAAGGCCCAGCGGAGCGGGCTTAGCTGCCCTGTAGTAGACCTCTAGGAGTGCTTTCCAACGATATGCTGTGGGCCGCGTAACTCCTTGCGGATCAAAAGTTATGGGCTCCGGAGCGGCGGAGACCTGGTCCCAAGCCCCGTGACCTCGATTTGCCGGCCCAGCCACCACGTGAAGCGAAGTTGCCTCGCCCCAGGTGCCTTGGGATTCGGTAACAGAAATGAGATGGATCATTTTGTCGGCCTTCCTGCGGTTCACGACATACGATCCGGGACGAAAAAATAGCACAAAAGAAGAACAGTGTCTGGAAACTGATGAAAACGTTGGATTTTGGGCTCCGAAAAAAGGTCCAGCGAAGCGGACTTAGCTGCCCCATTGTAGAGCTCTCGGAGAGCTTTCCAACGGTATGCTGTGGGCCGCGTAACTCCTTGCGGATCTTAAGTTATGGGCTCCGGAGCGGCGGAGACCTGGTCCCAAGCCCCGCGACCTCGGTTTGCGGGTCTAGCCTCTACGTGGAGCGAAGTTGCCTCGTCGCAGGTGCTTTGGGATTCGGTAACAGAAATATGATGGATCAGGCAGTGGGCCTTCCCGCGGGTCGCGACTTACGATCCGGGACGAAAAAACAGCACAAAAGCAGAAAAGTGTCCGGAAACTGATGAAAACGTTGGATTTTGGGCTCCAAAAAAAGGCCCGGCGTAGCGGGCTTCCCAGCCCCGTCGTAGAGCTGTCGGAGAGCTTTCCAACGGTATGCTGTGGGCCGCGTAACTCCTTGCGGATCAAAAGGTATGGGCGACGGGGCGGCGGGGACCTGGACCAAAGCGCCGGGACCTCGGTTTGCGGGCCCAGCCTCTACGTGAAGCGAAGTTGCCTCGTCGCAGGTGCCTTGGGATTCGGTAACAGAAATGTGATGGATCAGGCAGTGGGCCTTCCCGCGGGTCGCGACTTACAATCCGGGACGGAAAAACACCATAAAAACGCAGAAAAGTGTCCGGAAACTGATGAAAACGTTGGATTTTGGGCTCCGAAAAAAGGCCCAGCGAAGCGAGCTTAGCTGCCCCGTCGTAGAGCTCTCGGAGAGCTTTCCAACGGTATGCTGTGGGCCGCGTAACTCCTTGCGGATCAAAAGTTATGGGCCCCTGAGCGACGGAGACCTGGTCCAAAGCCCCACGACCTCGGTTTGGCGGCCCAGCCACCACGTGAAGCAAAGTTGCCTCGTCGTAGGTGCCTTGGGATTCGGTAACAGAAATGAGATGGATCAGGTTTTTGTCCTTCCTGCGGCTCACGACGTACGATCCGGGATGAAAAAACAGCACAAAAGCATAACAGTGTCCGAAAACTGATGAAAATTATGGATTTTGGGCTCCGAAAAAAGGTCCAGCGAAACGGGCTTAGCTGCCACGTCGTAGAGCTCTCGGAGAACTTTCCAACGGTATGCTGTGGGCCGCGTAACTCCTTGCAGATCAAAAGTTATGGGCCCCGGAGCGACGGAGACCTGGTCCCAAGCCCCATGACCTCGGTTTACGGGCCCAGCCACCACGTGAAGCGAAGTTGCCTCGTCGTAGGTGCCTTGGGATTCGGTAACAGAAATTTGATGGATCAGGCAGTGGGCCTTCCCGCGGGTCGCGACTTACGATCCGGGACGGAAAAACAGCACAAAAGCAGAAAAGTGTCCGGAAACTGATGAAAACGTTGGATTTTGGGCTCCGAAATAAGTCCCAACGAAGCGGGCTTGGCCGCCCCGTCGTAGAGCTCTCGGAGAGCTTTCCAACGGTATGCTGTGGGCCGCGTAACTCCTTGCGGATCAAAAGTTATGGGCTCCGGAGCGACGGGGACCTGGGCCCAAGCCGAGCGACCTTTGTTTGCGGGCCCAGCCTCTACGTGAAGCGAAGTTGCCTCGTCGCAGGTGCTTTGGGATTCGGTAACAGAAATGTGATGGATCAGGCAGTGGGCCTTCCCGCGGGTCGCGACTTACGATCAGGGACGGAAAAACAGCACAAAAGTAGAAAAGTGTTAGGAAACTGATGAAAACGTTGGATTTTGGGCTCCGAAAAAAGGCCCAACGTAGCGGGCTTGGCTGCCCCGTCGTAGAGCTCTCGGAGAGCTTTCCAACGGTATGCTGTGGGCCGCGTAACTCCTTGCGGATCAAAAGTTATGGGCTCCGGAGCGACGGAGACCAGGTCCCAAGCCCCACGACCTCGGTTTGCGGGCCCAGCCTCTACGTGAAGCGAAGTTGCCTCGTCGCAGGTGCCTTGGGATTCGGTAACAGAAATGTGATGGATCAGGCAGTGGGCCTTCCCGCGGGTCGCGACTTACAATCCGGGACGGAAAAACAGCACAAAAGCAGAAAAGTGTCCGGAAACTGATGAAAACGTTGGATTTTGGGCTCCGAAAAAAGGCCCAGCAAAGCGAGCTTAGCTGCCCCGTCGTAGAGCTCTCGGAGAGCTTTCCAACGGTATGCTGTGGGCCGCGTAACTCCTTGCGGATCAAAAGTTATGGGCTCCGGAGCGACGGAGACCTGGTCCAAAGCCCCGCGACCTCGGTTTGCCGGCCCAGCCACCACGTGAAGCGAAGTTGCCTCGTCGCAGGTGCCTTGGGATTCGGTAACAGAAATTTGATGGATCAGGCAGTGGGCCTTCCCGCGGGTCGCGACTTACGATCCGGGACGGAAAAACAGCACAAAAGCAGAAAAGTGTCCAGAAACTGATGAAAACGTTGGATTTTGGGCTCCGAAAAAAGGCCCAGCGGAGCGGGCTTAGCTGCCACGTCGTAGAGCTCTCGGAGAGCTTTCCAACGATATGCTGTGGGCCGCGTAACTCCTTGCGGATCAAAAGTTATGGGCTCCGGAGCGATGGAGACCTGGTCCTAAGCCCCGTGACCTCGGTGTGCGGGCCCGGCCACAACGTGAAGCGAAGTTGCCTCGTCGTAGGTGCCTTGGGATTCGGTAACAGAAATTTGATGGATCAGGCAGTGGGCCTTCCCGCGGGTCGCGACTTACGATCCGGGACGGAAAAACAGCACAAAAGCAGAAAAGTGTCCGGAAACTGATGAAAACGTTGGATTTTGGGCTCCCAAAAAAGGCCCACCGAAGCGGACTTAGCTGCCCAGTCGTAGAGCTCTCGGAGAGCTTTCCAACGGTATGCTGTGGGCCGCGTAACTCCTTGCGGATCAAAAGTTATGGGCTCCGGAGCGGCGGAGTCCTGGTCCCAAGCACCGCGACCTCGGTTTGCGGGCCCAGCCACCATGTGAAGCGAAGTTGCCTCGTCGCAGGTGCCTTGGGATTCGGTAACAGAAATTTGATGGATCAGGCTGTTGGCCTTCCCGCGGCTCACGACGTACGATCCGGGACGGAAAAACAGCACAAAAGCAGAAAAGTGTCCGGAATCTGATGAAAACGTTGGATTTTGGGCTCCGGAAAAAGGTCCAGCGAAGTGAGCTTAGCTGCCCTGTCGTAGAGCTCTCGGAGAGCATTCCAACGGTATGCTGTGGGCTGCGTAACTCCTTGCGGATCAAAAGTTATGGGCTCCGGAGCGACGGAGACCTGGTCCCAAGCCCCGCGACGTCGGTTTGCGGGCCCAGCCTCCACGTGAAGCGAAGTTGCCTCGTCGTAGGTGCCTTGGGATTCGGTAACAGAAATTTGATGGATCAGGCAGTGGGCCTTCCCGCGGGTCGCGACTTACGATCCGGTACGGAAAAACAGCACAAAAGCAGAAAAGTGTCCAGAAATTGATGAAAACGTTGGATTTTGGGCTCCGAAAAAAGGCCCAGCGAAGCACTCTTTGCTGCCCCGTCGTAGAGCTCTCGGAGAGCTTTCCAACGGTATGCTGTGGGCCGCGTAACTCCTTACGGATCAAAAGTTATGGGCCCCGGAGCGACGGAGACCTGGTCCAAAGCGCCGCGACCTCGGTTTACGGGCCCAGCCTCTACATGAAGCGAAGTTGCCTCGCCCCAGGTGCCTTGGGATTCGGTAACAGAAATGTGATGGATCAGGTTGTCGGCCTTCCTGCGGCTCACGACGTACGATCCGGGATGAAAAAACAGCACAAAAGCAGAACAGTGTCCGGAAACTAATGAAAACGTTGGATTTTGGCCTCTGAAAAAAGGCCAAGCGAAGCGGGCTTAGCTGCCCCGTCATAGAACTCTCGGAGAGCTTTCCAACGGTATGCTGTGGGCCGCGTAACTCCTTGCAGATCAAAAGTTATGGGCCCCGGAGCGACGGAGACCTGGTCCTAAGCCCCCCGACCTTGGTTTGCGGGCCCAGCCACCACGTGAAGCGAAGTTGCCTCGTCGTAGGTGCCTTGGGATTCGGTAACAGAAATTTGATGGATCAGGCAGTGGGCCTTCCCGCGGGTCGCGACGTACGATCCGGGACGAAAAAATAGCACAAAAGCAGAACAGTGTCCGAAAACTGATGAAAATGTTGGATTTTGGCCTCTGAAAAAAGGCCCAGCGAAGCGGGCTTAGCTGGCCCGCCGTAGAGCTCTCGGAGAGCTTTCCAACGGTATGCTGTGGGCCGCGTAACTCCTTGCGGATCAAAAGTTATGTGCCCCGGTGCGACGTAGACCTGGTCCCAAGCCCCACGACCTCGGTTTGCGGGCCCAGCCTCTACGTGAAACGAAGTTGCCTCACCCCAGGTGCCTTGGGATTCGGTAACAGAAATGAGATGGATCAGGTTGTCGGCCTTCCTGCGGCTCACGACATACGATCCGGGACGAAAATACAGCACAAAAGCAGAACAGTGTACGGAAACTGATGAAAACGTTGGATTTTGGGCTCCGAAAGAAGGCCCAGCAAAGCTGGCTTAGCTACCACGTTGTACAGCTCTCGGAGAGCTTCCCAACGGTATGCTGTGGGCCGCGTAACTCCTTGCGGATCAAAAGTTATGGGCCCCGGAGCGACGGAGACCTGGTCCCAAGCCCCACGACCTCGGATTGCGAGCCCAGCCTCTACGTGAATCGAAGTTGCCTTGCCTCAGGTGCCTTGGGATTCGTTAACAGAAATGTGATGGATCAGGGTGTCGGCCTTCCTGCGGCTCACGACGTACGATCCGGGACGAAAAAACAGCACAAATGTAGAAAAGTGTCCTGAAACTGATGAAAACGTTCGATTTTGGGCTATGAAAAAAGGTCCAGCGAAGCGGCCTTCGCTGCCCCGTCGTAGAGCTCTCGGAGGGCTTTCTAACGGTATGCTGTGGGCCGAGTAACTCCTTGCGGATCAAAAGTTACGGGCTCCGGAGCGACGGAGATCTGGTCCCAAGCCCCGGGACCTCGGTTTGCGGGCCCAGCCACCACGTGAAGCGAAGTTGCCTCGCCCCAGGTGCCTTGGGATTCGGTAACAGAAATGTGATGGATCAGGTTGTCGGCCTCCCCGCGGCTCACGACGTACTATCAGGGACGGCAAAACAGCACAAAAGCATAACAGTGTCCGGAAACTGATGAAAACGTTGGATTTTGGGCTCCGAAAAAAGGCCCAGCGAAGCGGGCTTAGCTACCCTGTCGTAGAGCTCTCGGAGAGCTTTCCAACGGTATGCTGTGGGCAGCGTAACCCCTTGCGGATCAAAAGTTATGGGACCCGGAGCGACGGAGACCTGGTCCCAAGCCCCTCGACCTCGGTTTGCGGGCCCAGCCTCTACGTGAAGCGATGTTGCCTCGCCCCAAGTGCCTTGGGATTCGGTAACAGAAATTTGATGGATCAGGCTGTGGGCCTTCCCGCGGGTCGCGACTTACTATCCGGGACGGAAAAACAACACAAAAGTAGAACAGTGTCCGGAAACTGATGAAAACGTTGGATTTTGGGCTCCGAAAAAAGGCCCAGCAAAGCGGGCTTAGCTGCCCTGTCGTAGAGCTCTCGGAGAGCTTTCCAACGGTATGCTGTGGGCCGCGTAACTCCTTGCGGATCAAAAGTTATGGGCTCCGGAGCGGCGGAGACCTGGTCCCAAGCCCCGCGACCTCGGGTTGCCGGCCCAGCCACCACGTGAAGCGATGTTGCCTCGCCCCAGGTGCCTTGGGATTCGGTAACAGAAATGAGATGGATCAGGTTGTCGGCCTTTCTGCGGCTCACGATGTACGATCCGGGACGAAAAAACACCACAAAAGCAGAACAGTGTCCGAAAACTGATGAAAATGTTAGATTTTCGGGTCTGAAAAAAGGACCAGCGAAGCGGGCTTAACTGCCCAGTCGTAGAGCTCTCGGAGAGCTTTCCAACGGTATGCTGTGGGCCGCGTAACTCCTTGCGGATCAAAAGTTATGGGCTCCGGAGCGACGGAGACCTGGTCCCAAGCCCCGCGACCTCGGTTTGCGGGCCCGGTCACAACGTCAAGCGAAGTTGCCTCGTCCATGGTGCCGTGGGATTCGGTGACAGATATGTGATGAATCAGGCAGTGGGCCTTCCTGCGGCTCACGACGTACGATCCGAGACGGAAAAACAGCACAAAAGCATAAAAGTGTCCGGAAACTGATGAAAACGTTGGATTTTGGACTCTGAAAAAAGGCCCAAAGAAGCGGGCTTAGCTACCCCGTCGTAGAGCTCTCGGAGAGCTTTCCAACGGTATGCTGTGGGCCGCGTAACTCCTTGCGGATCAAAAGTTATGGGCTCCGGAGCGACGGAGACCTGGTCCCAAGCCCTGCGAACTCGGTTTGCGGGCCCGGCCTCAACGTGAAGTGAAGGTGCCTCGTCGCAGGTGCCTTGGGATTCGGTAACAGAAATTTGATGGATCAGGCTGTGGGCCTTCCCGCGGGTCGCGACTTACGATCCGGGACGAAAAAACAGCACAAAAGAAGAACAGTGTCCGGAAACTGATGAAACCGTTCGATTTTGGGCTCCGGAAAAAGGTCCAGCAAAGCAGGCTTAGCTGCCCCGTCGTAGAGCTCTCGGAGAGCTTTCCAACGGTATGCTGTGGGCCGCGTAACTCCTTGCGGATCAAAAGTTATGGGCTCCGGAACGGCGGAGACCTGGTCCCAAGCCCCGCGACCTCGGTTTGTCGGCCCAGCCACCACGTTAAGCGAAGTTGCCTCGTCGTATGTGCCTTGGGATTCGGTAACAGAAATGAGATGGATCAGGTTGTCGGCCTTCCTGCGGCTCATGACATACGATCCAGGACGAAAAAACAGCACAAAAGCAGAACAGTGTCCGGAAACTGATGAAAACGTTGGATTTTGGGCTCCAAAAAAAGGCCCAGCGAAGCGGGCTTAGTTGCCCCGTAGTAGAGCTCTCAGAGAGCTTTCCAACGGTATGCTGTGGGCCGCGTAACTCCTTGCGGATCCAAAGTTATAGGCCCCGGAGCGACGTAGACCTGGTCCTAGGCCCCACGACCTCGGTTTGCGGGCCCAGCCTCTACATGAAGCGAAGTTGCCTCGCCCCAGGTGCCTTGGGATTCAGTAACAGAAATTTGATGGATCAGGCTGTGGGCCTTCCCGCGGGTCGCGACTTACTATCCGGGACGGAAAAACAGCGCAAAAGATGAAAAGTGTCCGAAAACTGGTGGAAACGTTCGATTTTGGGCTCCGAAAAATGGCCCTGCAAAGCAGGCTTAATTGCCCCGTCCTAGAGCTCTCGAAGAGCTTTCCAACGGTATGCTGTGGGCCGCGTAACTCCTTGCGGATCAAAAGTTATGGGCTCCGGACCGTCAAAGAGGTCCCAAGCCACACCGCCTCGGTTTGCGGGCCCAGCCTCAACGTGAAGCGAAGTTGCCTCATCGCAGGTGCCTTGGGATTCGGTAACAGAAATGTGATGGATCAGGCAGTGGGCCTTCCCGCGGGTCACGACTTACGATCAGGGACGGAAAAACAGCACAAAAGTAGAAAAGTGTCCGGAAACTGATGAAAACGTTGGATTTTGGGCTCTGAAAAAAGGCCCAGCAAAGCGGGCTAGGCTGCCCCGTCGTAGAGCTCTCGGAGAGCTTTCCAACGGTATGCTGTGGGCCGCGCAACTCCTTGCGGATCAAAAGATATGGGCTCCGGAGCGGCGGAGACCTGGTTCCAAGATCCGCGACCTCGTTTTGCCGGCCCAGCCTCTACGTGAAGTGAAGTTGCCTCGTCGTAGGTGCCTTGGGATTCGGTAACAGAAATTTGATGGATCAGGCAGTGGGCCTTCCCGCGGCTCGCGACTTACGATCCGGGATGAAAAAATAGTACAAAAGCGGAAAAATGTCCGAAAACTGATGAAAACGTTCGATTTTGGGCTCCGAAAAAAGGCCTATCGAAGCGGGATTAGCTGCCCCATCATAGCGCTCTTGGAGAGCTTTCCAACGGTATCCTGTGGGCCGCGTAACTCCTTGCGGATCAAAAGTTATGGGCTCCGGAGCGACGGAGACCTGGTCCCAAGCCCCGCGGCCTCGGTTTGCCGGCCAAGCCACCACGTGAAGCGAAGTTGCCTCGTCGCAGGTGCCTTGGGATTCGGTAACAGAAATTTGATGGATCAGGCTGTGGGCCTTCCCGCGGGTCGCGACTTACTATCCGGGACGGAAAAACAGCACAAAAGCAGAAAAGTGTTCGAAAACTGATGAAAACGTTGGATTTTGGGCTCCGAAAAAAGGCCCAGCGAAGCGGGCTTAGCTGCCCCGTCGTAGAGCTCTCGGAGAGCTTTCCAACGGTATGCTGTGGGCCGCGTAACTCCTTGCGGATCAAAAGTTATGGGCCCCGGAGCGACGGAGACCTGGTCCCAAGCCCCACGACCTCGGTTTGCGGGCCCAGCCTCTACGTGAAGCGAAGTTGCCTCGCCCCAGGTGCCTTGGGATTCGGTAACAGAAATGAGATGGATCAGGTTGTTGGCCTTCCTGCGGGTCACGACATACGATCCGGGACGAAAAAACAGCACAAAAGCAGAACAGTGTCCGAAAACTGATGAAAACGTTGGATTTTGGGCTCCGAAAAAAGGCCCAGCGAAGCGGGCTTAGCTGCCCCTTCGTAGAGCTCTTGGAGAGCTTTCCAACGGTATGCTGTGGGCCGCGTAACTCCTTGCGGATCAAAAGTTATGGGCCCCAGAGCGACGGAGACCTGGTCCCAAGCCCCACGACCTCGGTTTGCGAGCCCAGCCTCTACGTGAAGCGAAGTTGCCTCGGCCCAGGTGCCTTGGGATTCGGTAACAGGAATGAGATGGATCAGGCTGTGGGCCTTCCCGCGGGTCGCGACTTACTATCCGGGACGAAAAAACAGCACAAAAGAAGAACAGTGTCTGGAAACTGATGAAAATGTTGGATTTTGGGATCCGAAAAAGGCCCAGCGAAGCGGGCTTAGCAGCCCCGTCGTAGAGCTCTCGGAGAGCTTTCCAACGGTATGCTGTGGGCCGCGTAACTCCTTGCGGATCAAAAGTTATGGGCCCCGGAGCGACGGAGACCTGGTCCAAAGCCCCGCGACCTCGGTTTGGCGGCCCAGCCACCACGCGAAGCAAAGTTGCCTCGTCGCAGGTGCCTTGGGATTCGGTAACAGAAATTTGATGGATCAGGCTGTGGGCCTTCCCGCGGGTCGCGACTTACTATCCGGGACGGAAAAACAGCACAAAAGCATAAAAGTGTCCGGAAACTGATGAAAACGTTGGATTTTGGGCTCCGAAAAAAGCCCCAGTAAAGCGGGCTTAGCTGCCCCGTCGTAGGGCTCTCGGAGAGCTTTCCAACGGTATGCTGTGGGCCGCGTAACTCCTTGTGGATCAAAAGTTATGGGCTTCGGAGCGGCGGAGACCTGGTCCTAAGCCCCACGACCTCGGTTTGCGGGCCCAGCCTCTACGTGAAGAGAAGTTGCCTCGCCCCAGGTGCCTTGGGATTCGGTAACAGAAATGAGATGGATCAAGTTGTTGGCATTCCTGCGGCTCACGACGTACGATCCGAGACGAAAAAACAGCACAAAAGTAGAACAGTTTCCGGAAACTGACGAAAATGTTGGATTTTGGGCTCCGAAAAAAGGCCTAGCGAAACGGACTTAGCTGTCCCGTCGTAGAGCTCTCGGAGAGCTTTCCAACGGTATACTGTGGGCCGCGTAACTCCTTGCGGATCAAAAGTTATGGGCCTCAGAGCGACGAAGACCTGGTCCCAAGCCCACGACCTCGGTTTGCGGGCCCAGCCTCTACGTGAAGCGAAGTTGCCTCGTCGCAGGTGCCTTGGGATTCGGTAACAGAAATGTGATGGATCAGGCAGTGGGCCTTCCCGCGGCTCACGACGTACGATCCGGGACGGGAAAACAGCACAAAAGCAGAACAGTGTCCGGAAACTGATGAAAACTTTGGATTTTGGGCTCCGAAAAATTGCCTAGCGAAGCGGGCTTAGCTGCCCCGTCGTAGAGCTCTCGGAGAGCTTTCCAACGGTATGCTGTGGGCCGCGTAACTCCTGGCGGATCAAAAGTTATGGGCTCCGGAGCGGCGGAGAACTGGTCCAAAGCCCCGCGACCTCGGTTTGCCGGCCCAGCCACCGCGTGAAGCGAAGTTGCCTCGTCGTAGGTGCCTTGGGATTCGGTAACAGAAATTTGATGGATCAGGCAGTGGGCCTTCCTGCGGCTCACGACGTACGATCCGGGATGAAAAAACAGCACAAAAACAGAACAGTGTCTGGAAACTGATGAAAACGTTGGATTTTGGGCTCCGAAAAAAGGTCCAGCGAAGCGAACTTAGCTGCCCCGTCGTAGAGCTCTCGGAGAGCTTTCCAACGGTATACTGTGGGCCGCGTAACTCATTGCGGATCAAAAGTTATGGGCCCCGGAGCGACGGAGACCTGGTCCTAAGCCCCACGACCGCGGTTTGCGGGCCCAGCATCTACGTGAAGCGAAGTTGCCTCGCCCCAGGTGCCTTGGGATTCGGTAACAGAAATTTGATGGATCAGGCAGTGGGCCTTCCCGCGGGTCGCGACTTACGATCCGGGACGGAAAAACAGCACAAAAGCAGAAAAGTGTCCGGAAACTGATGAAAACGTTGGATTTTGGGCTCCGAAAAAAGGCCCAGCGAAGCGCGCTTCGCCGCCCCGTCGTAGAGCTCTCGGAGAGCTTTCCCACGGTATGCTGTGGGCCGTGTACCTCCTTGCTGATCAAAAGTTATGGGCTCCGGAGCGGCGGAGACCTGGTCCATAGCCCCGCGACCTCGGTTTGCCGGCCCAGCCTCTACGTGAAGCGAAGTTGCCTCGTCGCAGGTGCTTTGGGATTCGGTAACAGAAATGTGATGGATCAGGCAGTGGGCCTTCCCGCGGGTCGCGACGTACGATCCGGGTTGAAAAAACAGCACAAAAGCAGAACAGTGTCCAGAAACTGATGAAAACATTGGATTTTGGGTTCCGAAATAAGGCCCAGCGAAGCGGGCTTGGCTGCCCCGTCGTAGAGCTCTCGGAGAGCTTTTCAACGGTATACTGTGGGCCGCGTAACTCCTTGCGGATCAAAAGTTATGGGCCCCAGAGCGACGGAGACCTGGTCCATAGCGCCGCGACCTCGGTTTGCGGGCCCAGCCTCTACGTGAAGCGAAGTTGCCTCGTCGCAGGTGCCTTGGGATTCGGTAACAGAAATGTGATGGATCAGGCAGTGGGCCTTCCCGCGGGTCGCGACTTACAATCCGGGACGGAAAAACAGCACAAAAGCAGAAAAGTGTCCGGAAACTGATGAAAACGTTGGATTTTGGGCTCCGAAAAAAGGCCCAGCGAAGCGAGCTTAGCTGGCCTGTCGTGGAGCTCTGGGAGAGCTTTCCAACGGTATGCTGTGGGCGGCGTAACTCCTTGCGGATCAAAAGTTATTGGCTCCGGAGCGGCGGAGACCTGGTCCAAAGCCCCGCGACCTCGGTTTGCGGGCCCAGCCTCTACGTGAATCGAAGTTGCCTCGTCGCAGGTGCCTTGGGATTCGGTAACAGAAATTTGATGGATCAGGCAGTGGGCCTTCCCGCGGGTCGCGACTTACGATCCGGGACGGAAAAACAGCACAAAAGAAAAAATGTGTCCGAAAACTGATGAAAACCTTCGATTTTGGGCTCCCAAAAAATGCCCAGCGGAGCGGGCTTAGCTGCCACGTCGTAGAGCTCTCGGAGAGCTTTCCAACGATATGCTGTGGGCCGCGTAACTCCTTGCGGATCAAAAGTTATGGGCTCCGGAGCGGTGGAGACCTGGACCTAAGCCCCGCGTCCTCGGTTTGCCGGCCCAGCCTCTACGTGAAGCGAAGTTGCCTCGTCGTAGGTGCCTTGGGATTCGGTAACAGAAATTTGATGGATCAGGCAGTGGGCCTTCCCGCGGGTCGCGACTTACGATCCGGGACGGAAAAACAGCACAAAAGCAGAAAAGTGTCCGGAAACTGATGAAAACGTTGGATTTTGGGCTCCGAAAAAAGGCCCAGCGAAGCGGGCTTAGCTGCCCAGTCGCAGAGCTCTCGGAGAGCTTTCCAACGGTATCCTGTGCGCCGCGTAACTCCTTACGGATCAAAAGTTATGGGCACTGAAGCGATGGAGACCTGGTCCCAAGCGCCAAAACCTCGGTTTATGGGCCCAGCCTCTACGTGAGGCGAAGTTGCCTCGTCGCAGGTGCCTTGGGATTCGGTAACAGAAATTTGATGGATCAGGCAGTGGGCCTTCCCGCGGGTCGCGACTTACAATCCGGAACGGAAAAATTGCGCAAAAGAAGAAATGTGTCCGGAACCTGATGAAACCGTTCGATTTTGGGATCCGAAAAAAGGTCCAGCGAAGCGGGATTAGCTGCACCGTCGTAGAGCTCTCGGAGAGCTTTCCAACGGTATTCTGTGGGCCGCGTAACTCCTTGCAGATCAAAAGTTATGGGCTCCGGAGCGACGGAGACCTGGTCCAAAGCCCCGCGACCTCGGTTTGCGGGCCCAGCCTCTACGTGAAGCGAAGTTGCCTCGTCGTAGGTGCCTTGGGATTCGGTAACAGAAATTTGATGGATCAGGCAGTGGGCCTTCCCGCGGGTCGCGACGTACGATCCAGGACGGAAAAACAGCGTAAAAGAAGAAAAGTGTCCGAAAACTGATGAAAATGTTCAATTTTGGGCTCCGAAAAAAGGCCCCGCAAAGAGGGTTTAGCTGCCCCGTCGTAGAGCTCTCGGAGAGCTTTCCAACAGTATGCTGTGGGCCGCGTAACTCCTTGCGGATCAAAAGTTATGGGCTCCGGAGCGGCGGAGACCTGGTCCTAAGCGCCGCGACCTCGGTTTGACGGCCCAGCCACAACGTGAAGCGAAGTTGCCTTGGCCAAGGTGCCGTGGGATGCGGTAACAGAAATGTGACTGATCAGGCAGTGGGCCTTCCCGCGGGTCACGACTTACGATCCGGGACGGAAAAACAGCACAAAAGTAGAAATATGTCCGAACACTGATGAAAACGTTGGAGTTTGGGCTCTGAAAAAAGGCCCAGCAAAGCGGGCTTAGCTGCCCCGTCGTAGAGCTCTCGGAGAGCTTTCCAACGGTATGCTGTGGGCCGCGTAACTCCTTGCGGATCAAAAGTTATGGGCTCCGGAGCGGCGGAGACCTGGTCCAAAGACCCGCGACCTCGGTTTGCCGGCCCAGCCACCAAGTGAAGCGAAGGTGCCTCGTCGTAGGTGCCTTGGGATTCGGTAACAGAAATTTGATGGATCAGGCAGTGGGCCTTCCCGCGGGTCGCGACTTACGATCCGGGATGAAAAAACAGCACAAAAGAAGAACAGTGTCTGGAAACTGATGAAAACGTTGGATTTTGGGCTCCGAAAAAAGGCCCAGCGAAGCGCGCTTCGCTGCCCCGTCGTAGAGCGCTCGGAGAGCTTTCCAACGGTATGCTGTGGGCCGCGTAACTCCTTGCGGATCAAAAGTTATGGGCTCCGGAGCGACGGAGACCTGGTCCAAAGCGCCGCGACCTCGGTTTGCGGGCCCAGCCTCTGCGTGAAGCGATGTTGCCTCGCGCCAGGTGCCTTGGGATTCGGTAACAGAAATGTGATGGATCAGGCAGTGGGCCTTCCCGCGGGTCACGACTTACGATCCGGGACGGAAAAACAGCACAAAAGGATAACAGTGTCGGGAAACTGATAAAAACGTTGGATTTTGGGCTCTGAAAAAAGGCCAAGCAAAGCGGGCTTAGCTGCCCCGTCGTAGAGCTCTCGGAGAGCTTTCCAACGGTATGCTGTGGGCCGCGTAACTCCTTGCGGATCAAAAGTTATGGGACCCGGAGTGACGGAGACCTGGTCCCAAGCCCCACGACCTCGGTTTGCGGGCCCAGCCTCTACGTGAAGTGAAGTTGCCTCGCCCTAGGTGCCTTGGGATTCGGTAACAGAAATTTGATGGATCAGGCAGTGGGCCTTCCCGCGGCTCGCGACTTACGATCCGGGACGGAAAAACAGCACAAAAGCGGAAAAATGTCCGGAAACTGATGAAAACGTTCGATTTTGGGCTCCGAAAAAAGGCCTATCGAAGCGGGCTTAGCTGCCCCATCGTAGAGCTCTCGGAGAGCTTTCCAACGGTATGCTGTGGGCCGCGTAACTCCTTGCGGATCAAAAGTTATGGGCTCCGGAGCGATGTAGACATGGTCCCAAGCCCCGCGACCTCGGTTTGCCGGCCAAGCCACCACGTGAAGCGAAGTTGCCTCGTCGCAGGTGCCTTGGGATTCGGTAACAGAAATTTGATGGATCAGGCTGTGGGCCTTCCCGCGGGTCGCGACGTACGATCCGGGACGGAAAAACAGCACAAAAGCAGAAAAGTGTCCGAAAACTGATGAAAACGTTGGATTTTGGAGTCTGAAAGATGGCCCAACGAGGCGGGCTTAGCTACCCCGTCGTAGAGCTCTCGAAGAGCTTTCCAACGGTATGCTGTGGGCCGCGTAACTCCTTGCGGATCAAAAGTTATGGGCCCCAGAGCGACGGAGACCTGGTCCCAAGCCCCACGACCTCGGTTTGCGGGCCCAGCCTCTATGTGAAGCGAAGTTGCCTCGCCCTAGGTGCCTTGGGATTCGGTAACATAAATGAGATGGATCAGGTTGTCGGCCTTCCTGCGGCTCACGACATACGATCCGGGACGAAAAAACAACACAAAAGCAGGACAGTGTCCGAAAACTGATGAAAACGTTGCATTTTGGTCTCCGAAAAAAGGCCCAGCGATGCGGGCTTAGCTGCCCCGTCGTAGAGCTCTCGGAGAGCTTTCCAACGGTATGCTGTGGGCCGCGTAACTCCTTGCGGATCAAAAGTTATGGGCCCCGGAGCGACGGAGACCTAGTCCCAAGCACCACGGCCTCGGTTTGCTGGCCCAGCCTCTACGTGAAGCGAAGTTGCCTCGTCGCAGGTGCCTTGGGATTCGGTAACAGAAATTTGATGGATCAGGCTGTGGGCCTTCCCGCGGGTCGCGACTTACTATCCGGGACGAAAAAACAGCACAAAAGCTGAACAGTGTCCGGAAACTGATGAAAACGTTGGATTTTGGGCTCCGAAAAAAGGCCCAGCGAAGCGGGCTTAGCAGCCCCGTCGTAGCGCTCCCGGAGAGCTTCCCACCGGTATGCTGTGGGCCGTGTAACTCCTTGGGGATCGAAAGTTATGGGCTTCGGAGCGACGGAGACCTGGTCCAAAGCCCCGCGTCCTCGGTTTGCGGGCCCAGCCTCTACGTGAAGCGAAGTTGCCTCGTCGCAGGTGCCTTGGGATTCGGTAACAGAAATTTGATGGATCAGGCTGTGGGCCTTCCCGCGGGTCGCGACGTACGATCCGGGGCGAAAAAATAGCACAAAAGCATAACAGTGTCCGGAAACTGATGAAAACGTTGGATTTTGGGCTCCGAAAAAAGGCCCAGCGAAGCGGGCTTAGCTGCCCCGTCGTAGATCTCTCGGAGAGCTTTCCAACGGTATGCTGTGGGCCGCGTAACTCATTGCGGATCAAAAGTTATGGGCCCCGGAGCGACGGAGACTTGGTCCAAAGCCCCACGACCTCGGTTTGCGGGCCCAGCCTCTACGTGAAGCGAAGTTGCCTCGCCCCAGGTGCCTTGGGATTCATTAACAGAAATTTGATGGATCAGGCAGTGGGCCTTCCCGCGGGTCGCGACTTACGATCCGGGACGGAAAAACACCACAAAAGCATAACAGTGTCCGGAAACTGATGAAAACGTTGGATTTTGGGCTCCGAAAAAAGGCCTAGCGAAGCAGGCTTAGCTGCCCCGTCGTAGAGCTCTCGGAGAGCTTTTCAACGGTATGCTGTGGGCCGCATAACTCCTTGCGGGTCAAAAGGTATGGGCCCCGGACCGACGTAGACCTGGTCGAAAGCCCCACGCTCTCGGTTTGTGGGGCCGGCCTCTACGTGAAGCGAAGTTGCCTCGTCGCAGGTGCCTTGGGATTCGGTAACAGAAATTTGATGGATCAGGCTGTGGGCCTTCCCGCGGGTCGCGACTTACTATCCGGGACGGAAAAACAGCACAAAAACAGAAAAGTGTCCGGAAACTGATGAAAACGTTGGCTTTTGGGCTCCGAAAAAAGGCCCAGCGTAGCGGGCTTGGCTGCCCCGTCGTAGAGCTCTCGGAGAGCTTTCCAACGGTATGGTGTGGGCCGCGTAACTCCTTGCGGATCAAAAGTTATAGGCCCCGAAGCGACGGAGACCTGGTGCCAAGCCCCACGACCTCCGTTTGCCGGCCCAGCCTCTACGTGAAGCGAAGTTGCCTCGTCGTAGGTGCCTTGGGATTCGGTAACAGAAATTTGATGGATCAGGTTGTCGGCCTTCCTGCGGCTCACGACGTACGATCCGGGACGAAAAAATAGCACAAAAGCAGAACAGTGTCCGGAAACTGATGAAAACGTTGGATTTTGGGCTCAAAGATAAGGCCTAGCGAAGCGGGCTTAGCTGCCCCGTCGTAGAGCTCTCGGAGAGCTTTCCAACGGTATGCTGTGGTCCGCGTAACTCCTTGCGGATCAAAAGTTATGGGCCCCGGAGCGAAGTATACCTGGTCCCAAGCCCCACGACCTCGGTTTGCGGGCCCAGCCTCTACCTGAAGCGAAGTTGCCTCGTCGCAGGTGCCTTGGGATTCGGTAACAGAAATTTGATGGATCAGGCTGTGGGCCTTCCCGCGGCTCACGACGTACGATCAGGGACGGAAAAACAGCACAAAAGCAGAAAAGTGTCCGGAAACTGATGAAAACGTTGGATTTTGGGGTCCGAAAAAAGGCCCAGCTAAGCGAGTTTAGCTGCCCCGTCGTAGAGCTCTCGGAGAGCTTTCCAACGGTATGCTGTGGGCCGCGTAACTCCTTGCGGATCAAAAGTTATGGGCCCCGGAGCGACGGAGACCTGGTCCAAAGCCCCACGACCTCGGTTTGCGGGCCCAGCCTCTACGTGAAGCGAAGTTGCCTCGTCGTAGGTGCCTTGGGATTCGGTAACAGAAATTTGATGGATCAGGCAGTGGGCCTTCCCGCGGGTCGCGACTTACGATCCGGGACGGAAAAACAGCACAAAAGCAGAAAAGTGTCCGTAAACTGATGAAAACGTTGGATTTTGGGCTCCGGAAAAAGGCCTAGCGAAGCGGGCTCAATTGCCCCGTCGTAGAACTCTCGGAGAGCTTTCCAACGGTATGCTGTGGGCCGCGTAACTCCTTGTGGAGCAAAAGTTATGGGTTCCGGAGCGGCGGGGACCTGGTCCCAAGCCCCGCGACCTCGGTTTGCGGGCCTGGCCTCAACGTGAAGCGAAGGTGCCTCGTCGCAGGTGCCTTGGGATTCGGTAACAGAAATTTGATGGATCAGGCTGTGGGCCTTCCCGCGGGTCGCGACTTACTATCCGGGACGAAAAAATAGCACAAAAGCAGAACAGTGTCCGAAAACTGATGAAAACGTTGGATTTTGGACTCCGAAAAAGGGCCCAGCAAAGCGGGCTTAGCTGCCCCGTCGTAGAACTCTCGAAGAGCTTTCCAACGGTATGCTGTGGGCCGCGTAACTCCTTGCGGATCAAAAGTTATGGGCCCCGGAGCGACGGAGACCTGGTCCCAAGCCCCACGACCTCGGTTTGCGAGCCCAGCCTCTACGTGAAGCGAAGTTCCCTCGCCTCAGGTGCCTTGGGATTCATTAACAGAAATGAGATGGATCAGGTTGTCGGCCTTCCTGCGGCTCACGACATACGATCCGGGATGAAAAAATAGCACAAAAGCATAACAGTGTCCGGAAACTGATGAAAACGTTGGATTTTGGGCTCTGAAAAAAAGCCCAGCAAAGCGGGCTTAGATGCCCCGTCGTAGACCTCTCAGAGAGCTTTCCAACGGTATGCTGTGGGCCGCGTAACTCCTTGCAGATCAAAAGTTATGGGCCCCGGAGCGACGGAGACCTGGTCCCAAGCCCCCCGACCTCGGTTTGCGGGCCCAGCCTCTACGTGAAGCGATGTTGCCTCGCCCTAGGTGCCTTGGGATTCGGTAACATAAATGTGATGGATCAGGCAGTGGGCCTTCCCGCGGGTCGCGACTTACGATCCGGGACGGAAAACCAGCACAAAAGCAGAAAAGTGTCCAAAAATTGATGAGAACGTCGGATTTTGGGCTCCGAAAAAAGGCCTAGCGAAGCGGGCTTAGCAGCCTCGTCGTAGAGCTCTCGGAGAGCTTTCCAACGGTATGCTGTGGGCCGCGTAACTCCTTGCAGATCAAAAGTTATGGGCCCCGAAGCGACGTAGACCTGGTCCCAAGCCCCGCGACCTCGGTTTGCGGGCCCAGCCTCTACGTGAAGCGAAGTTGCCTCGTCGCAGGTGCCTTGGGATTCGGTAACAGAAATTTGATGGATCAGGCTGTGGGCCTTCCTGCGACTCACGACATACTATCCGGGATGAAAAAACAGCACAAAAGCATAACACTGTCCGAAAACTAATGAAAACTTTGGATTTTGGGCTCCGAAAAAAGGCCCAGCGAAGCGGGTTTAGCTGCCCCATCGTAGAGCTCTCGTAGAGCTTTCCAACGGTATGCTGTGGGCCGCGTAACTCCTTGCGGATCAAAAGTTATGGGCTCCGGAGCGGCGGAGACCTGGTCCCAAGCCCCGCAACCTCGATTTGCCAGCCCAGCCACAACGTGAAGCGAAGTTGCCTAGGCCAAGGTACCGTGGGATTCGGTAACAGAAATGTGATGGATCAGGTTGTCGGCCTTCCTGCGGCTCACGACGTACGATCCGGGACGAAAAAATAGCACAAAAGCAGAACAGTGTCCAGAAACTGATGAAAACGTTGGATTTTGGCCTCTGAAAAAAGGCCAAGCAAAGCGGGCTTAGCTGCCCCGTCGTAGAGCTCTCGGAGAGCTTTCCAACGGTATGCTGTGGGCCGCGTAACTCCTTGCAGATCAAAAGTTATGGGCCCCGGAGCGACGGAGACCTGGTCCCAAGCCCCACGACCTCGGTTTGCGAGTCCAGCCTCTAGGTGAAGCGAAGTTGCCTCGCCTCAGGTGCCTTGGGATTCGTTAACAGAAATGTGATGGATCAGGCAGTGGGCCTTCCCGCAACTCACGACGTACGATCCGAGACGGAAAAACAGCACAAAAGCAGAAAATTGTCCAGAAACTGATTAAAACGTTGGATTTTGGACTCCGAAAAAGGGCCCAGCAAAACGGGCTTAGCTACCCCATCGTAGAGCCCTCGGAGAGCTTTCCAACGGTATGCTGTGGGCCGCGTAACTCCTTGCGGATCAAAAGTTATGGGCCCCGGAGCGACGTAGACCTGGTCCCAAGCCCCACGCCCCCGGTTTGCGGGCCCAGCCTCCACACGAAGCGAAGCTGTCTCGTCGCAGGTGCCTTGGGATTCGGTAACAGAAATTTGATGGATCAGGCTGTGGGCCTTCCCGCGGGTCGCGACTTACTATCCGGGACGAAAAAACAGCACAAAAGAAGAAATGTGTCCGGAAACTGATGAAAACGTTCGATTTTGGGCTCCTGAAAAAGGCCAAGCGAAGTGGGGTTAGCTGCCCCGTCGTAGAGCTCTCAAAGAGCTTTCCAACGGTATGCTGTGGGCCGCGTAACTCCTTGCGGATCAAAAGTTATGGGCTCCGGAACGACGGAGACCTGGTCCCAAGCCCCGGGACCTCAATTTGCGGGCCCGGCCTCCACGTGAAGCGAAGTTGCCTCGCCCCAGGTGCCTTGGGATTCGGTAACAGAAATGTGATGGATCAGGCAGTGGGCCTTCCTGCGGCTCACGACATACGATCCGGGACGAAAAAACAGCAAAAATGCAGAACAGTGTCCAAAAACTGATGAAAACGTTGGATTTTGGGCTCCGAAAAAAGGCCCAGCTAAGCAAGCTTAGCTGCCCCGTCGTAGAGCTCTCGGAGAGCTTTTCTACAGTATGCTGTAGGCCGCGTAACTCCTTGTGGATCAAAAGTTATGGGCCCCGGAGCGACGGAGACCTGGGCCCAAGCCCCGCGACCTCGGTTTGCCGGCCCAGCCACCACGTTAAGCGAAGTTGCCTCGTCGTAGGTGCCTTGGGATTCGGTAACAGAAATTTGATGGATCAGGCAGTGGGCCTTCCTGCGGCTCACGACATACGATCCGGGACGAAAAAACAGCACAAAAGCAGAACAGTGTCCGGAAACTAATGAAAACGTTGGATTTTGGGCTCCGAAAAAAGGCCCAGCGAAGCGGGCTTAGCTGCCCCGTAGTAGAGCTCTCGGAGAGCTTTCCAACGGTATGCTGTGGGCCGCGTAACTCCTTGCGGATCAAAAGTTATGTGCCCCGGAGCGACGTAGACCTGGTCCTAGGCCCCACGACCTCGGTTTGCGGGCCTAGCCTCTACATGAAGCGAAGTTGCCTCGCCCCAGGTGCCTTGGGATTCGGTAACAGAAATTTGATGGATCAGGCTGTGGGCCTTCCCGCGGGTCGCGACTTACTATCCGGGACGGAAAAACAGCACAAAAGCAGAACAGTGTCCGGAAACTGATGAAAACGTTGGATTTTGGGCTCCGAAAAAAGGCCCAGCTAAGCGGGCTTAGCTGCCCCGTCGTAGAGCTCTCGGAGAGCTTTCGACCGGTATCCTGTGGGCCGCGTAACTTCTTGCGGATCAAAAGTTATGGGCTCCGGAGCGACGGAGACCTGGTCCAAAGCCCCGCGCCCTCGGTTTGCGGGCCCAACCTCTACGTGAAGCGAAGTTGCCTCGTCGTAGGTGCCTTGGGATTCGGTAACAGAAATTTGATGGATCAGGCAGTGGGCCTTCCCGCGGGTCGCGAGGTACGATCAGGAACGGAAAAACAGCACAAAAGCAGAAAAGTGTCCGGAAACTGATGAAAACGTTGGATTTTGGGGTCCGAAAAAAGGCCCAGCGAAGCGAGCTTAGCTGCCCCGTCGTAGAGCTCTCGAAGAGCTTTCCAACGGTATGCTGTGGGCCGCGTAACTCCTTGCGGATCAAAAGTTATGGGCCCCGGAGCGACGGAGACCTGGTCTAAAGCCCCACGACCTCGGTTTGCGGGCCCAGCCTCTACTTGAAGCGAAGTTTCCTCGTCGTAGGTGCCTTGGGATTCGGTAACAGAAATTTGATGGATCAGGCAGTGGGCCTTCCCGCGGGTCGCGACTTACGATCCGGGACGGAAAAACAGCACAAAAGCAGAAAAGTGTCCCGAAACTGATGAAAACGTTGGATTTTGGCCTCCGAAATTAGGGCTAGCGAAGCGGGCTTAGTTGCCCCGTTGTAGAGCTCTCGGAGAGCTTTCCAACGGTATGCTCTGGGCCGCGTAACTCCCTGCGGATCAAAAGTTATGGGCTCCGGAGCGACGGAGACCTGGTCCGAAGCCCCACGACCTCGGTTTGCGGGCCCAGCCTCTACGTGAAGCGACGTTGCCTCACCCCAGGTGCCTTGGTATTCAGTAACAGAAATGTGATGGATCAAGTTGTCGGCCTTCCCGCGGCTCGAGACGTACTATCAGGGACGAAAAAACAGTACAAAAGCAGAAAAGTGTCCGGAAACTGATGAAAACGTTGGATTTTGGGCTCCGAAAAAAGGCCCAGCGAAGCGAGCTTAGCTGCCCCGTCGTAGAGCTCTCGCAGAGCTTTCCAACGGTATGCTATGGGCCGCGTAACTCCTTGCGGATCAAAAGTTATGCGCCCCGGAGCGACGGAGACCTGGTCCCAAGCCCCACGACCTCGGTTTGCGGGCCCAGCCTCTACGTGAAGCGAAGTTGCCTCATCGCAGGTGCCTTGGGATTCGGTAACAGAAATGTGATGGATCAGGCAGTGGGCCTTCCCGCGGGTCACGACTTACGATCAGGAACGGAAAAACAGTACAAAAGCGAAAAAGTGTCTGAAAACTGATGAAAACGTTCGATTTTGGGCTCCGAAAAAAGGCCCAGCAAAGGCGGCTTGGCTGCCCCGTCATAGAGCTCTCGGAAAGCTTTCCAACGGTATGCTGTGGGCCACGTAACTCCTTGCAGATCAAAAGTTATGGGCTCCGGAGCGACGGAGACCTGGTCCCAAGCCCCGCGACCTCGGTTTGCGGGCCTAGCCACCACGTGAAGCGAAGTTGCCTCGTCGTAGGTGCCTTGGGATTCGGTAACAGAAATTTGATGGATCAGGCAGTGGGCCTTCCCGCGGCTCGCGACTTTCGATCCGGGATGAAAAAATAGTACAAAAGCGGAAAAATGTCCGAAAACTGATGAAAACGTTGGATTTTGGGCTCCGAAAAAAGGCCTATCGAAGCGGGCTTAGCTGCCCGGTCGTAGCGCTCTCGGAGAGCTTTCCAACGGTATGCTGTGGGCAGCGTAACTCCTTGCGGATCAAAAGTTATGGGCTCCGGAGCGACGTAGACCTGGTCCCAATCCCCGCGACCTCGGTTTGCGGGCCCGGCCTCAATGTGAAGTGAAGGTGCCTCGTCGCAGGTGCCTTGGGATTCGGTAACAGAAATTTGATGGATCAGGCTGTGGGCCTTCCCGCGGGTCGCGACTTACTATCCGGGACGGAAAAACAGCACAAAAGCAGAAAAGTGTCCGAAAACTGATGAAAACGTTGGATTTTGGGCTCCGAAAAACGGCCCAGCAAAGCGGGCTTGGCTGCCCCGTCGTAGAGATCTTGAAGAGCTTTCCAATGGTATGCTGTGGGCCGCGTAACTGCTTGCGGATCAAAAGTTATGGGCTCCGGAGCGACGTAGACCTGGTCCCAAGCCCCACGACCTCGGTTTGCGGGCCCAGCCTCTACGTGAAGCGAAGTTGCCTCGTCGCAGGTGCCTTGGGATTCGGTAACAGAAATTTGATGGATCAGGCTGTGGGCCTTCCCGCGGGTCGCGACTTACTATCCGGGACGGAAAAACAGCACAAAAGCAGAAAAGTGTCCGGAAACTGATGAAAACGTTGGATTTTGGGCTCCGAAAAAAGGCCCTGCTAAACGGGCTTCGCTGCCCCGTCGTAGAGCTCTCGGAGAGCTTTCCAACGGTATGCTGTGGGCCAAGTAACTCCTTGCGGATCAAAAGTTATGGGCTCCGGAGCTGCGGAGACCTGGGTCAAAGCCCCGCGACCTCGGTTTGCCCGCCCAGCCTCTACGTGAAGCGAAGTTGCCTCGTCGTAGGTGCCTTGGGATTCGGTAACAGAAATTTGATGGATCAGGCAGTGGGCCTTCCCGCGGCTCACGACGTACGATCAGGGACGGAAAAATAGCACAAAAGCAGAAAAGTGTCCGGAAACTGATGAAAACGTTGGATTTTGGGCTCCCAAAAAAGGCCCGACGTAGCGGGCTTAGCTGCCCCGTCGTAGAGCTCTCGGAGAGCTTTCCAACGGTATGCTGTGGGCCGCGTAACTCCTTGCGGATCAAAAGTTATGGGTCCCGGAGCGACGGAGACCTGGTCCCAAGCCCCGCGACCTCGGTTTGCCGGCCAAGCCACCACGTGAAGCGAAGTTGCCTCGTCGCAGGTGCCTTGGGATTCGGTAACAGAAATTTGATGGATCAGGCTGTGGGCCTTCCCGCGGGTCGCGACTTACGATCAGGGACGGAAAAACAGCACAAAAGCAGAAAAGTGTCCGGAAACTGATGAAAACGTTGGATTTTGGGCTCCGAAAAAAGGCCCAGCGAAGCGAGCTTAGCTGCCCTGTCGTAGAGCTCTCGAAGAGCTTTCCAACGGTATGCTGTGGGCCGCGTAACTCCTTGCGGATCAAAAGTTATGGGCTCCGGAGCGACAGAGACCTGGTCCCAAGCCCTACGACCTCGGTTTGCGGGCCCAACCTCTATGTGAAGTGAAGTTGCCTCATCGCAGGTGCCTTGGGATTCGGTAACAGAAATGTGATGGATCAGGCAGTGGGCCTTCCCGCGGGTCACGACTTACGATCCGGGACGGAAAAACAGCACAAAAGTAGAAAAGTGTCCGGAAACTGATGAAAACGTTCGATTTTGGGCTCCGAAAAAAGGCCCAGCAAAGGCGGCTTGGCTGCCCCGTCATAGAGCTCTCGGAAAGCTTTCCAACGGTATGCTGTGGGCCACGTAACTCCTTGCAGATCAAAAGTTATGGGCTCCGGAGCGACGGAGACCTGGTCCCAAGCCCCGTGACCACGGTTTGCGGGCCAAGCCTCTACGTGAAGCGAAGTTTCCTCGTCGTAGGTGCCTTGGGATTCGGTAACAGAAATTTGATGGATCAGGCAGTGGGCCTTCCCGCGGCGCACGACGTTCGATCCGGGATGAAAAAATAGTACAAAAGCGGAAAAATGTCCGAAAACTGATGAAAACGTTCGATTTTGGGCTCCGAAAAAAGGCCTATCGAAGCGGGATTATCTGCCCCATCGTAGCGCTCTCGGAGAGCTTTCCAACGGTATGCTGTGGGCCGCGTAACTCCTTGCGGATCAAAAGTTATGGGCTCCGGAGCGACGGAGACCTGGTCCCAAGCCCCGCGACCTCGGTTTGCGGGCCCAGCCTCTACGTGAAGCGAAGTTGCCTCGTCGCAGGTGCCTTGGGATTCGGTAACAGAAATTTGATGGATCAGGCTGTGGGCCTTCCCGCGGGTCGCGACTTACTATCCGGGACGAAAAAACAGCACAAAAGCAGAACAGTGTCCGAAAACTGATGAAAACGTTGGATTTTGGGCTCCGAAAAAAGGCCCAGCGAAGCGGGCTTAGCTGCCCCGTCGTAGAGCTCTCGGAGAGCTTTCCAACGGTATGCTGTGGGCCGCGTAACTCCTTGCGGATCAAAAGTTATGGGCCCCGGAGCGACGGAGACCTGGTCCCAAGCCCCACGACCTCGGTTTGCGGGCCCAACCTCTACGTGAAGCGAAGTTGCCTCGCCCCAGGTGCCTTGGGATTCGGTAACAGAAATGAGATGGATCAGGTTGTCGGCCTTCCTGCGGCTCACGACATACGATCCGGGACGAAAAAACAGCACAAAAGCATAACAGTGTCCGAAAACTGATGAAAATGTTGGATTTTGGGCTCCGAAAAAAGGCCCAGCGAAGCGGGCTTAGCTGCCCCGTCGTAGAGCTCTCGGAGAGCTTTCCAACGGTATGCTGTGGGCCGCGTAACTCCTTGCGGATCAAAAGTTATGGGCCCCGGAGCGACGGAGACCTGGTCCCAAGCCCCACGACCTCGGTTTGCGGGCCCAGCCTCTACATGAAGTGAAGTTGCCTCGTCCCAAGTGCCTTGGGATTCGGTAACAGAAATTTGATGGATCAGGCTGTGGGCCTTCCCGCGGGTCGCGACTTACTATCCGGGACAAAAAAATAGCACAAAAGAAGAACAGTGTTTGGAAACTGATGAAAACGTTGGATTTTGGGCCCCGAAAAAAGGCCCAGCGAAGCGGGCTTAGCAGCCCCGTCGTAGAGCTCTCGGAGAGCTTTCCAACGGTATGCTGTGGGCCGCGTAACTCCTTGCAGATCAAAAGTTATGGGCTCCGGAGCGGCGTAGACCTGGTCCAAAGCCCCGCGACCTCGGTTTGCCGGCCCAGCAACCACGTGAAGCGAAGTTGCCTCGTCGCAGGTGCCTTGGGATTCGGTAACAGAAATTTGATGGATCAGGCTGTGGGCCTTCCCGCGGGTCGCGACTTACTATCCGGGACGGAAACACAACACAAAAGCAGAAAAGTGTCCGGAAACTGATGAAAACGTTGGATTTTGGGCTCCGAAAAAAGGCCCAGCGAAGCGGGCTTAGCTGCCCCGTCGTAGAGCTCTCGGAGAGCTTTCCAACGGTATGCTGTGGGCCGCGTAACTCCTTGCGGATCAAAAGTTATGGGCTCCGGAGCGACGGAGACCTGGTCCAAAGCCCCGCGACCTCGGTTTGCCGGCCCAGCCACCACGTGAAGCGAAGTTGCCTCGTCGTAGGTGCCTTGGGATTCGGTAACAGAAATGTGATGGATCAGGTTGTCGGCCTTCCCGCGGTTCACGACGTACGATCAGGGACGGAAAAACAGCACAAAAGCAGAACAGTGCCCGGAAACTGATGAAAACGTTGGATTTTAGGCTCCGAAAAAAACCCATAGCGAAGCGGGCTTAGCTGCCCCGTCGTAGAGCTCTCGGAGAGCTTTCCAACGGTATGCTGTGGGCCACGTAACTCCTTGCAGATCAAAAGTTATGGGCCCCAGAGCGACGAAGACCTGGTCCCAAGCCCCGCGACCTCGGTTTGCGGGCCCAGCCTCAACGTGAAGCAAAGGTGCCTCGTCGCAGGTGCCTTGGGATTCGGTAACAGAAATTTGATGGATCAGGCTGTGGGCCTTCCCGCGGGTCGCGACGTACTATCAGGGACGGAAAAACAGCACAAAAGCAGAAAAGTGTCCAGAAACTGATGAAAACGTTGGATTTTGGGCTCCGAAAAAAGGCCCAGCTAAGCGGGCTTAGCTGCCCCGTCGTAGAGCTCTCGGAGAGCTTTCCAACGATATGCTGTGGGCCGCGTAACTCCTTGCGGATCAAAAGTTATGGGCTCCGGAGCGACGGAGACCTTTTCCAAAGCCCCGCGACCTCGGTTTGCGGGCCCAGCCTCTACGTGAAGCGAAGTTGCCTCGTCGTAGGTGCCTTGGGATTCGGTAACAGAAATTTGATGGATCAGGCAGTGGGCCTTCCCGCGGGTCGCGACTTACGATCCGGGACGGAAAAACAGCACAAAAGCAGAACAGTGTCCGGAAACTGATGAAAACGTTGGATTTTGGGCTCCGAAAAAAGGCCTAGCGAAGCGGGCTTAGCTGCCCCGTCGTAGAGCTCTCGGAGAGCTTTCCGACGGTATGGTGTGGGCTGCGTAACTCCCTGCGAATCAAAAGTTATGGGCTCCGGAGCGACGTAGACCTGGTCCCAAGCCCCGCGACCTCGGTTTGCGGGCCCAGCCTCTACGTGAAGCGAAGTTGCCTCGTCGCAGGTGCCTTGGGATTCGGTAACAGAAATTTGATGGATCAGGCTGTGGGCCTTCCCGCGGGTCGCGACTTACTATCCGGGACGGAAAAACAGCACAAAAGCATAAAAGTGTCCGGAAAATGATGAAAACGTTCGATTTTGGGATCCGGAAAAGGGCCCTGCAAAGCGGGCTTAGCTGCCCCGTCGTAGAGCTCTCGAAGAGCTTTCCAACGGTATGCTGTGGGCCGCGTAACTCCTTGCGGATCAAAAGTTATGGGCTCCAGAGCGGCGCAGACCTGGTACCAAGCCCCGCGACCTCGGTTTGCGGGCCCGGCCACAACGTGAAGCGAAGTTGCCTCATCGCAGGTGCCTTGGGATTCGGTAACAGAAATGTGATGGATCAGGCAGTGGGCCTTCCCGCGGGTCACGACATACGATCCGGGACGAAAAAACAGCACAAAAGAAGAAAAGTGTCCGGAAACTGATGAAAACGTTGGATTTTGGGCTCTGAAAAAAGGCCCAGCAAAGCGGGCTTAGCTGCCCCGTCGTAGAGCTCTCGGAGAGCTTTCCAACGGTATGCTGTGGGCCGCGTAACTCCTTGCGGCTCAAAAGTTATGGGCTCCGGAGCGACGGAGACCTGGTCCAAAGCCCCGCGACCTCGGTTTGCGGGCCAAGCCTCTACGTGAAGCGAAGTTGCCTCGTCGTAGGTGCCTTGGGATTCGGTAACAGAAATTTGATGGATCAGGCAGTCGGCCTTCCTACGGCTCACGACATACGATCCGGGATGAAAAAATAGCACAAAAGCAGAACAGTGTCGGGAAACTGATGAAAACGTTGGATTTTGGGCTCCGAAAAAAGTCCTAGCGAAGCGGGCTTAGCTGCCCCGTCGTAGAGCTCTCGGAGAGCTTTCCAACGGTATGTTGTGGGCCGCGTAACTCCTTGCGGATCAAAAGTTATGGGCTCCGGAGCGACGTAGACCTGGTCCCAAGCCCCGCGACCTCGGTTTGCGGGCCCAGCCTCTACGTGAAGCGAAGTTGCCTCGTCGCAGGTGCCTTGGGATTCGGTAACAGAAATTTGATGGATCAGGCTGTGGGCCTTCCCGCGGGTCGCGACTTACTATCCGGGACGGAAAAACAGCGCAAAAAAAGAAAAGTGTCCCAAAACTGATGAAAATGTTCGATTTTGGGCTCTGAAAAAAGGCCCAGCGAAGCCGGCTTAGCTGCCCCGTCGTAGAGCTCTCGAAGAGCTTTCCAACGGTATGCTGTGGGCCACGTAACTCCTGGCGGATCAAAAGTTATGGGCTCCGGAGGGACAGAGATCTGGTCCCAGGCCACACGACCTCGGTTTGCGGGCCCAGCCTCCACGTGATGCGAAGTTGGCTTGCCCATGGTGCCTTGGGATTCGGTAACAGAAATGTGATGGATCAGGCAGTGGGCCTTCCTGCGGCTCACGACGTACGATCCGGGACGGAAAAACAACACAAAAGTAGAAAAGTGGCGGGAACCTAATGAAACCGTTGGATTTTGGGCTCTGAAAAAAGGCCCAGCAAAGCGGGCTAGGCTGCCCCGTCGTAGAGCTCTCGGAGAGCTTTCCAACGGTATGCTGGGGGGCGCGTAACTCGTTGGCGATCAAAAGTTATGGGCTCCGGAGCGACGGAGACCTGGTCCCAAGCCCCGCGACCTCGGTTTGCGGGCCCAGCCTCTACGTGAAGCGAAGTTGCCTCGTCGCAGGTGCCTTGGGATTCGGTAACAGAAATGTGATGGATCAGGCAGTGGGCCTTCCCGCGGGTCGCGACTTACGATCCGGGATGAAAAAACAGAACAAAAGCGGAAAATGTCCGAAAACTGATGAAAACGTTCGATTTTGGGCTCCGGAAAAAGGCCCAGCGAAGCGAGCTTGGCTGCCCCGTCGTAGAGCTCTCGGAGAGCTTTCCAACGGTATGCTGTGGGCCGCGTAACTCCTTGTGGATGAAAAGTTATGGGCTCCGGAGCGACGGAGACTTGGTCCCAAGCCCCGCGACCTCGGTTTGCGGGCCCGGCCTCAATGTGAAGCGAAGTTGCCTCGTCGCAGGTGCCTTGGGATTCGGTAACAGAAATTTGATGGATCAGGCTGTGGGCCTTCCCGCGGCTCACGACGTACTATCAGGGACGGAAAAACAGCACAAAAGCAGAAAAGTGTCCGGAAACTGATGAAAACGTTGGATTTTGGGCTCCGAAAAAAGGCCCAGCTAAGCGGGCTTGGCTGCCTCGTCGTAGAGCTCTCGGAGAGCTTTCCAACGGTATGCTGTGGGCCACGTAACTCCCTGCGGATCAAAAGTTATGGGCTCCGGAGCGACGTAGACCTGGTCCCAAGCCCCGCGACCTCGGTTTGCGGGCCTGGCCTCAACGTGAAGCGAAGGTGCCTCGTCGCAGGTGCCTTGGGATTCGGTAACAGAAATTTGATGGATCAGGCTGTGGGCCTTCCCGCGGGTCGCGACTTACTATCCGGGACGGAAAAACAGCACAAAAGCAGAAGAGTGTCCGGAAACTGATGAAAACGTTGGATTTTGGGCTCCGAAAAAAGGCCCATCGAAGCGGGCTTAGCTGCCCCCCTTGTAAAGCTCTCGGAGAGCTTTCCAACGGTATACTGTGGGCCGCGTAACTCCTTGCGGATCAAAAGTTATGGGCTCCGGAGCGACGGAGACCTGGTCCCAAGCCCTGCGACCTCGGTTTGCCGGCCCCGCCGCGACGTGAAGCGAAGGTGCCTCATCGCAGGTGCCTTGGGATTCGGTAACAGAAATGTGATGGATCAGGCAGTGGGCCTTCCCGCGGGTCACGACTTACGATCCGGGACGGAAAAACAGCACAAAAGTAGAAAAGTGTCCGGAAACTGATGAAAACGTTGGATTTTGGGCTCTGAAAAAAGGCCCAGCAAAGCGGGCTTAGCTGCCCCGTCGTAGAGCTCTCGGAGAGCTTTCCAACGGTATGCTGTGGGCCGCGTAACTCCTTGCGGATCAAAAGTTATGGGCTCCGGAGCGGCGGAGACCTGGTCCAAAGCCCCGCGACCTCGGTTTGCGGGCCAAGCCTCTACGTGAAGCGAAGTTGCCTCGTCGTAGGTGCCTTGGGATTCGGTAACAGAAATGTGATGGATCAGGTTGTCGGCCTTCCCGCGGCTCACGACGTACTATCAGGGACGGAAAAACAGCACAAAAGCAGAACAGTGTCCGGAAACTGATGAAAACGTTGGATTTTGGGCTCCGAAAAAAGGCCTAGTGAAGCGGGCTTAGCTGCCCCGTCGTAGAGCTCTCGCAGAGCTTTCCAACGGTATGCTGTGGGCCGCGTAACTCCTTGCAGATCAAAAGTTATGGGCCCCGGAGCGACGGAGACCTGGTCCCAAGCCCCTCGACCTCGGTTTGCGGGCCCAGCCTCTACGTGAAGCGAAGTTGCCTCGTCGCAGGTGCCTTGGGATTCGGTAACAGAAATTTGATGGATCAGGCTGTGGGCCTTCCCGCGGGTCGCGACTTACTATCCGGGACGGAAAAACAGCACAAAAGCAGAAAAGTGTCCGAAAACTGACGAAAACGTTCGATTTTGGGCTTCGAAAAGAGGCCCAGCGAGGCGGGCTTGGCTGCCCCGTCGTAGAGCTCTCGAAGAGCTTTCCAACGGTATGCTGTGGGCCGCGTAACTCCTTGCGGATCAAAAGTTATGGGCTCCGGAGCGGCGGAGACCTGGTCCCAAGCCCCACGACCTCGGTTTGCGGGCCCAGCCTCTACGTGAAGTGAAGTTACCTCGCCCCAGGTGCCTTGGGATTCGGTAACAGAAATGAGATGGATCAGGTTATAGGCCTTCCTGCGGCTCACGACGTACGATCTGGGACGGAAAAAACAACACAAAATCAGAAAAGTGTCCGGAAACTGATGAAAACGTTGAATTTTGGGCTCTGAAAAAAGGCCCAGCAAAGCGGGCTTAGCTGCCACATCGTAGAGCTCTCGGAGAGCTTTCCAACGGTATGCTGTGGGCCGCGTAACTCCTTGCGGATCAAAAGTTATGGGCTCCGGAGCGGCGGAGACCTGGTCCCAAGCCCCGCGGCCTCGGTTTGCCGGCCCAGCCACCACGTTAAGCGAAGGTGCCTCGTCGCAGGTGCCTTGGGATTCGGTAACAGAAATGTGATGGATCAGGCAGTGGGCCTTCCCGCGGGTCGCGACTTACGATCCGGGACGGAAAAACAGCACAAAAGCAGAAAAGTGTCCGGAAACTGATGAAAACGTTCAGTTTTGGGAACCGAAAAAAGGCCCAACGAAGCCTGCATAGCTGCCCCGTCGTAGAGCTCTCGGAGAGCTTTCCAACGGTATGCTGTGGGCCACCTAACTCCTTGCGGATCAAAAGTTATGGGCTCCGGAGCGACGTAGACCTGGTCCCAAGCCACACGACCTCGGTTTGCGGGCCCAGCCTCTACGTGAAGCGAAGTTGCCTCGTCGCAGGTGCCTTGGGATTCGGTAACAGAAATTTGATGGATCAGGCTGTGGGCCTTCCCGCGGGTCGCGACTTACTATCCGGGACAAAAAAATAGCACAAAAGTAGAACAGTGTCCGAAAACTGATGAAAACGTTAGATTTTGGGCTCTGAAAAAGGCCCCAGCTAAGCGGGCTTAGCTGCCCCGTCGTAGAGCTCTCGGAGAGCTTTCCAACGGTATGCTGTGGGCCGCGTAACTCCTTGCGGATCAAAAGTTACGGGCTCCGGAGCGACGGAGACCTAGTCCCAACCCCCGCGCCCTCGGGTTGCGGGCCCAGCCTTTATGTGAAGCGAAGTTGCCTCGTCGTAGGTGCCTTGGGATTCGGTAACAGAAATTTGATGGATCAGGCAGTGGGCCTTCCCGCGGGTCGCGACTTACGATCAGGGACGGAAAAACAGCACAAAAGCAGAACAGTGTCCGGAAACTGATGGAAACGTTGGATTTTGGGCTCCGAAAAAAGGCCTAGCGAAGCGGGCTTAGCTGCACCGTCGTAGAGCCCTCGGAGAGCTTTCCAACGGTATGCTGTGGGCCGCGTAACTCCTTGCGGATCAAAAGTTATGGGCTCCGGAGCGGCGTAGCCCTGGTCCCAAGCCCCGCGACCTCGGTTTGCCAGCCCACCCACCACGTGAAGCGAGGGTGCCTCGTCGCAGGTGCCTTGGGATTCGGTAACAGAAATTTGATGGATCAGGCTGTGGGCCTTCCCGCGGGTCGCGACTTACTATCCGGGACGGAAAAATAGCACAAAAGCAGAACAGTGTCCGGAAACTGATGAAAACATTCGATTTTGGGCTCCGAAAAAAGGCCCAGCGAAGCGGGCTTCATTGCCCCGTCGTAGAGCTCTCGAAGAGCTTTCCAACGGTATGCTGTGGGCCGCGTAACTCCTTGCGGATCAAAAGTTATGGGCTCCGGAGCGGCAGAGACCTGGTCCCAAGCCTCGCGACCTCGGTTTGCGGGTCCAGCCTCTACGTGAAGCGAAGTTGCCTCACCTCAGGTGCCTTGGGATTCGGTAACAGAAATGTGATGGATCAGGCAGTGGGCCTTCCCGCGGCTCACGACGTACGATCCGGGACGAAAAAATAGCACAAAAGGAGAACAGTGTCTGGAAACTGATGAAAACGTTGGATTTTGGGCTCTGAAAAAAGGCCCAGCAAAGCGGAATTAGCTGCCCCGTCGTAGAGCTCTCGGAGTGCTTTCCAACAGTATGATGTGGGCCGCGTAACTCCTTGCGGATCAAAAGTTATGGGCCTCGGAGCGGCGGAGACCTGGTCCCAAGCCCCACGACCTCGGTTTGCGGGCCCAACCTCTACGTGAAGCGAAGTTGCCTCGCCCCAGGTGCCTTGGGATTCGGTAACAGAAATTAGATAGATCAGGTTGTCGGCCTTCCTGCGGCTCACGACATACGATCCGGGATGAAAAAACAGCACAAAAGCAGAACAGTGTCCGGAAACTGATGAAAACGTTGGATTTTGGGCTCCGAAAAAAGGCCTAGCGAAGCGGGCTTAGCTGCACCGTCGTAGAACTCTCGGAGAGCTTTCCAACGGTATGCTGTGGGCCGCGTAACTCCTTGCGGATCAAAAGTTATGGGCCCCGGAGCGACGGAGACCTGGTCCCAAGCCCCACGACCTCGGTTTGCGGGCCCAACCTCTACGTGAAGCGAAGTTGCCTCGCCCTAGGTGCCTTGGGATTCGGTAACAGAAATTTGATGGATCAGGCTGTGGGCCTTCCTGCGGCTCGCGACGCGCGATCCGGGATGAAAAAACAGCGCAAAAGAAGAAATGTGTCCGGAAACTGATGAAAACGTTCGATTTTGGGCTCCCGAAAAAGGCCCAGCGAAGCGGGCTTAGCTGCCCCGTCGTAGAGCTCTAGGAGTGCTTTCCAACGGTATGCTGTGGGCCGCGTAACTCCTTGCGGATCAAAAGTTATGGGCTCCGGAGCGGCGGAGACCTGGTCCCAAGCCCCGCGACCTCGGTTTGCCAGCCCAGCCTCTACGTGAAGCGAAGTTGCCTCGTCGCAGGTGCCTTGGGATTCGGTAACAGAAATGTGATGGATCAGGCAGTGGGCCTTCCCGCGGGTCACGACTTACGATCCGGGACGGAAAAACCGCACAAAAGCAGAAAAGTGTCCGAAAACTGATGAAAACGTTCGATTTTGGGCTCTGAAAAAAGGCCCACCGAAGCGGGCTTAGCTGCCCCGTTGTAGAGCTCTCGGAGAGCTTTCCAACGGTATGCTGTGGGCCGCGTAACTCCTTGCGGATCAAAAGTTATGGTGTCCGGAGCGGCGGAGACCTGGTCCAAAGCCCCGCGACCTCGGTTTGGCGGCCCAGCCACCACGTGAAGCAAAGTTGCCTCGTCGTAGGTGCCTTGGGATTCGGTAACAGAAATTTGATGGATCAGGCAGTGGGCCTTCCCGCGGGTCGCGACTTACGATCCGGGACGGAAAAACAGTACAAAAGCAGAAAAGTGTCCAGAAACTGATGAAAACGTTGGATTTTGGGCTCCGAAAAAAGGCCCAGCAAAGCAGGCTCTGCTCCCCAGTCGTAGAGCTCTCGGAGAGCTTTCCAACGGTATGCTGTGGGCCGCGTAACTCCTTGCGGATCAAAAGTTATGGGCTCCGGAGCGACGGAGACCTGGTCCAAAGCGCCGCGACCTCGGTTTGCGGGCCCAGCCTCTACGTGAAGCGAAGTTGCCTCGTCGCAGGTGCCTTGGGATTCGGTAACAGAAATGTGATGGATCAGGCAGTGGGCCTTCCCGCGGGTCACGACTTACGATCCGGGACGGAAAAACAGCACAAAAGCAGAAAAGTGTCCGGAAACTGATGAAAACGTTGGATTTTGGGCTATGAAAAATGGCCCAGCAAAGCGGGCTTAGCTGCCTCGTCGTAGAGCTCTCGGAGAGCTTTCCAACGGTATGCTGTGGGCCGCGTAACTCCTTGCGGATCAAAAGTTATGGGCTCCGGAGCGGCGGAGACCTGGTCCCAAGCCCCGCGACCTCGGTTTGCCGGCCCAGCCACCACGTGAAGCGAAGTTGCCTTGGCCAAGGTGCCGTGGGATTCGGTAACAGAAATGTGATGGATCAGGCAGTGGGCCTTCCCGCGGGTCACGACGTATGATCATGGACGGAAAAACAGCACAAAAGCAGAAAAGTGTCCGGAAAATGATGAAAACGTTGAATTTTGGGCTCTGAAAAAAGGCCCAACGAAGTGGGCTTAGCTGCCCCGTCGTAGAGCTCTCGGAGAGCTTTCCAACGGTATGCTGTGGGCCGCGTAACTCCTTGCGGATCAAAAGTTATGGGCTCCGGAGCGGCGGAGACCTGGTCCCAAGCCCCGCGACCTCGGTTTGCCGGCCCAGCCTCTACGTGAAGCGAAGTTGCCTCGCCTCAGGTGCCTTGGGATTCATTAACAGAAATGTGATGGATCAGCTTGTCGGCCTTCCTACGGCTCACGACGTACGATCCGGGACGGAAAAACAGCACAAAAGAAGAAAAGTGTCCGGAAACTGATGAAAACGTTGGATTTTGGACTCCGAAAAAAGGTCCAGCGAAGCGGGCTTAGCTGCCCCGTCGTAGAGCTCTCGGAGAGCTTTCCAACGGTATGCTGTGGGCCGCGTAACTCCTTGCGGATCAAAAGTTATGGGCTCCGGAGCGACGGAGACCTGGTCCAAAGCCCCGCCACCTCGGTTTGCGGGCCCAGCCTCTACGTGAAGCGAAGTTGCCTCGTCGTAGGTGCCTTGGGATTCGGTAACAGAAATTTGATGGATCAGGCAGTCGGCCTTCCTGCGGCTCACGACATACGATCCGGGACTAAAAAACAGCACAAAAGTAGAATAGTGTCTGGAAACTGATGAAAACGTTGGATTTTGGGCTCCGAAAAAAGGCCTAGCGAAGCGGGCTTAGCTGCACCGTCGTAGAACTCTCGGAGAGCTTTCCAACGGTATGCTGTGGGCCGCGTAACTCCTTGCGGATCAAAAGTTATGGGCCCCGGAGCGACGGAGACCTGGTCCCAAGCCCCACGACCTCGGTTTGCGGGCCCAGCCTCTACGTGAAGCGAAGTTGCTTCGCCCCAAGTGCTTTGGGATTCGGTAACAGAAATGAGATGGATCAGGTTGTCGGCCTTCCTGCGACCCACGACATACGATCCGGGATGAAAAAACAGCACAAAAGCAGAACAGTGTCCGAAAACTGATGAAAACGTTGGATTTTGGTCTCCGAAAGAAGGCCCAGCAAAGCAGGCTTAGCTACCACGTCGTAGAGCTCTCGGAGAGCTTTCCAACGGTATGTTGTGGTCCGCGTAACTCCTTGCGGATCAAAAGTTATGGGCCCCGGAGCGACGGAGACCTGGTCCCAAGCCCCACGACCTCGGTTTGCGGGCCCAGCCTCTACGTGAAGCGATGTTGCCTCGCCCCAGGTGCCTTGGGATTCGGTAACAGAAATGTGATGGATCAGGTTGTCGGCCTTCCCGCGGCTCACGACGTACGATCCGGGACGGGAAAACAGCACAAAAGCATAACAGTGTCCGGAAACTGATGAAAACGTTGGATTTTGGGCTCCGAAAAAAGGCCCAGCAAAGCGGGCTTAGCTGCCACGTCATAGAGCTCTCGGAGAGCTTTCCAACCGTATCCTGTGGGCCGCGTAACTCCTTGCGGATCAAAAGTTATGGGCCCCGGAGCGACGGAGACCTGGTCCCAAGCCCCTCGACCTCGGTTTGCGGGCCCAGCCTCTACGTGAAGCGATGTTGCCTCGCCCCAGGTGCCTTGGGATTCGGTAACAGAAATGTGATGGATCAGGCAGTGGGCCTTCCCGCGGGTCGCGACTTACGATCCGGGATGGGAAAACAGCACAAACACAGACAAGGGTCCGCAAACTCATGAAAACGTTGGATTTTGGGATCCGAAAAAAGGCCCAGCGAAGCGGGCTTAGCTGCCCCGTCGTAGAGCTCTCGGAGAGCTTTCCAACGGTATGCTGTGGGCCGCGTAACTCCTTGCTGATCAAAAGTTATGGGCTCCGGAGCGACGGAGACCTGGTCCAAAGCGCCGCGACCTCGGTTTGCGGGCCCAGCCTCTACGTGAAGCGAAGTTGCCTCGTCGCAGGTGCCTTGGGATTCGGTAACAGAAATGTGATGGATCAGGCAGTGGGCCTTCCCGCGGGTCACGACGTACGATCCGGGACGGGAAAACAGCACAAAAGCATAACAGTGTCCGGAAACTGATGAAAACGTTGGATTTTGGGCTCCGAAAAAAGGCCCAGCAAAGCGGGCTTAGCTGCCACGTCATAGAGCTCTCGGAGAGCTTTCCAACGGTATCCTGTGGGCCGCGTAACTCCTTGCGGATCAAAAGTTATGGGCCCCGGAGCGACGGAGACCTGGTCCCAAGCCCCTCGACCTCGGTTTGCGGGCCCAGCCTCTACGTGAAGCGATGTTGCCTCGCCCCAGGTGCCTTGGGATTAGGTAACAGAAATGTGATGGATCAGGTTGTCGGCCTTCCCGCGTCTCACGACGTACGATTCGGGACGGAAAAACAGCACAAAAGCATAACAGTGTCCGAAAACTGATGAAAATGTTGGATTTTGGGCTCTGAAAAAAGGCCCAGCAAAGCGGGCTTAGCTGCCACGTCATAGAGCTCTCGGAGAGCTTTCCAACGGTATGCTGTAGGCCGCGTAACTCCTTGCAGATCAAAAGTTATGGGCCCCGGAGCGACGGAGACCTGGTCCCAAGCCCCTCGACCTCGGTTTGCGGGCCCAGCCTCTACGTGAAGCGATGTTGCCTCGCCCCAGGTGCCTTGGGATTCGGTAACAGAAATGTGATGGATCAGGCAGTGGGCCTTCCCGCGGGTCGCGACTTACGATCCGGGACGAAAAAACAACACAAAAGCAGAATAATGTCCGAAAACTGATGAAAACGTTGGATTTTGGGCTCCGAAAAAAGGCCCAGCAAAGCGGGCTTAGCTGCCCCGTCGTAGAGCTCTCGGAGAGCTTTCCAACGGTATGCTGTGGGCCGCGTAACTCCTTGCAGATCAAAAGTTATGGGCCCCGGAGCGACGGAGACCTGGTCCAAAGCGCCGCGACCTCGGTTTGCGGGCCCAGCCTCTACGTGAAGCGAAGTTGCCTCGTCGCAGGTGCCTTGGGATTCGGTAACAGAAATGTGATGGATCAGGCAGTGGGCCTTCCCGCGGTTCACGACGTACGATCCGGGACGGAAAAACAGCACAAAAGCAGAACAGTGTCCGGAAACTGATGAAAACGTTGGATTTTGGGCTCCGAAAAAAGGCCCAGCAAAGCGGGCTTAGCTGCCCCGTCGTAGAGCTCTCGGAGAGCTTTCCAACGGTATGCTGTGGGCCGCGTAACTCCTTGCAGATCAAAAGTTATGGGCCCCGGAGCGACGGAGACCTGGTCCCAAGCCCCTCGACCTCGGTTTGCGGGCCCAGCCTCTACGTGAAGCGATGTTGCCTCGCCCCAGGTGCCTTGGGATTCGGTAACAGAAATGTGATGGATCAGGTTGTCGGCCTTCCCGCGTCTCACGACGTACGATCCGGGACGGGAAAACAGCACAAAAGCATAACAGTGTCCGGAAACTGATGAAAACGTTGGATTTTGGGCTCTGAAAAAAGGCCCAGCAAAGCGGGCTTAGCTGCCACGTCATAGAGCTCTCGGAGAGCTTTCCAACGGTATGCTGTGGGCCGCGTAACTCCTTGCGGATCAAAAGTTATGGGCCCCGGAGCGACGGAGACCTGGTCCCAAGCCCCTCGACCTCGGTTTGCGGGCCCAGCCTCTACGTGAAGCGATGTTGCCTCGCCCCAGGTGCCTTGGGATTCGGTAACAGAAATGTGATGGATCAGGCAGTGGGCCTTCCCGCGGGTCGCGACTTACGATCAGGGACGGAAAAACAGCACAAAAGCATAACAGTGTCCGGAAACTGATGAAAACGTTGGATTTTGGGCTCCGAAAAAAGGCCCAGCGAAGCGGGCTTAGCTGCCCCGTCGTAGAGCTCTCGGAGAGCTTTCCAACGGTATGCTGTGGGCCGCGTAACTCCTTGCGGATCAAAAGTTATGGGCCCCGGAGCGACGGAGACCTGGTCCCAAGCCCCTCGACCTCGGTTTGCGGGCCCAGCCTCTACGTGAAGCGATGTTGCCTCGCCCCAGGTGCCTTGGGATTCGGTAACAGAAATGTGATGGATCAGGTTGTCGGCCTTCCCGCGGCTCACGACGTACGATCAGGGACGGAAAAACAGCACAAAAGCATAACAGTGTCCGGAAACTGATGAAAACGTTGGATTTTGGGCTCCGAAAAAAGGCCCAGCAAAGCAGGCTTAGCTGCCCCGTCGTAGAGCTCTCGGAGAGCTTTCCAACGGTATGCTGTGGGCCGCGTAACTCCTTGCAGATCAAAAGTTATGGGCCCCGGAGCGACGGAGACCTGGTCCCAAGCCCCTCGACCTCGGTTTGCGGGCCCAGCCTCTACGTGAAGCGATGTTGCCTCGCCCCAGGTGCCTTGGGATTCGGTAACAGAAATGTGATGGATCAGGCAGTGGGCCTTCCTGCGGCTCGCGACGTACGATCCGGGACGGAAAAACAGCACAAAAGTAGAAAAGTGTCCGGAAACTGATGAAAACGTTGGATTTTGGGCTCCGAAAAAAGGCCCAGCGAAGCGGGCTTAGCTGCCCCGTCGTAGAGCTCTCGGAGAGCTTTCCAACGGTATGCTGTGGGCCGCGTAACTCCTTGCAGATCAAAAGTTATGGGCCCCGGAGCGACGGAGACCTGGTCCTAAGCGCCGCGACATCGGTTTGACGGGCCAGCCACAACGTGAAGCGAAGTTGCCTCGTCGCAGGTGCCTTGGGATTCGGTAACAGAAATGTGATGGATCAGGCAGTGGGCCTTCCCGCGGGTCACGACTTACGATCCGGGACGGAAAAACAGCACAAAAGCATAACAGTGTCCGAAAACTGATGAAAACGTTGGATTTTGGGCTATGAAAAAAGGCCCAGCGAAGTGGGCTTAGCTGCCCCGTCGTAGTGCTCTCGGAGAGCTTTCCAACGGTATGCTGTGGGCCGCGTAACTCCTTGCGGATCAAAAGTTATGGGCTCCGGAGCGGCGGAGACCTGGTCCGAAGCCCCGCGACCTCGATTTTCCGGCCCAGCCTCTACGTGAAGCGAAGTTGCCTCGTCGTAGGTGCCTTGGGATTCGGTAACAGAAATTTGATGGATCAGGCAGTGGGCCTTCCCGCGGGTCGCGACGTACGATCCGGGACGAAAAAACAGTACCAAAGCAGAAAAGTGTCCGAAAACTGATGAAAACGTTGGATTTTGGGCTCCAAAAAAAGGCCTTGCAAAGCGGGCTTAGCTGCCCCGTCGTAGAGCTCTCGGAGAGCTTTCCAACGGTATGCTGGGGGCCGCGTAACTCCTTGCGGATCAAAAGTTATGGGCTCCGGAGCGACGGAGACCTGGTCCCAAGCCCCACAACCTCGGTTTGCGGGCCCAGCCTCTACGTGAAGCGAAGTTACCTCGCCCCAGGTGCCTTGGGATTCAGTTACTGAAATGAGATGGATCAGGTTGTCGGCCTTCCTGCGGCTCACGACGTACGATCCGGAACGGAAAAACAGCACAAAAGCAGAAAAGTGTCCGGAAACTGATGAAAACCTTGGATTTTGGAGTTTGAAAAACGGCCCAATGAAGCGGGCTTAGCTACCCCGTCGTAGAGCTCTCGGAGAGCTTTCCAACGGTATGCTGTGGGCCGCGTAACTCCATGCGGATCAAAAGTTATGGGCCACGGAGCGACGGAGACCTGGTCCCAAGCCCCACAACCTCGGTTTGCGGGCCCAGCCTCTACGTGAAGCGAAGTTGCCTCGCCGCAGGTGCCTTGGGATTCAGTTACTGAAATGAGATGGATCAGGTTGTCGGCCTTCCTGCGGCTCACGACGTACGATCCGGGACGGGAAAACAGCACAAAAGCATAACAGTGTCCGGAAACTGATGAAAACATTGGATTTTGGGCTCCGAAAAAAGGCCCAGCAAAGCGGGCTTAGCTGCCACGTCATAGAGCTCTCGGAGAGCTTTCCCACGGTATGCTGTGGGCCGCGTAACTCCTTGCAGATCAAAAGTTATGGGCCCCGGAGCGACGGAGACCTGGTCCCAAGCCCCTCGACCTCGGTTTGCGGGCCCAGCCTCTACGTGAAGCGATGTTGCCTCGCCCCAGGTGCCTTGGGATTCGGTAACAGAAATGTGATGGATCAGGTTGTCGGCCTTCCCGCGGCTCACGACGTACGATCCGGGACGGGAAAACAGCACAAAAGCATAACAGTGTCCGGAAACTGATGAAAACGTTGGATTTTGGGCTCCGAAAAAAGGCCCAGCGAAGCGGGCTTAGCTGCCACGTCATAGAGCTCTCGGAGAGCTTTCCAACCGTATCCTGTGGGCCGCGTAACTCCTTGCGGATCAAAAGTTATGGGCCCCGGAGCGACGGAGACCTGGTCCCAAGCCCCTCGACCTCGGTTTGCGGGCCCAGCCTCTACGTGAAGCGAAGTTGCCTCGCCCCAGGTGCCTTGGGATTCGGTAACAGAAATGTGATGGATCAGGTTGTCGGCCTTCCTGCGGCTCACGACGTACGATCCGGGACGGAAAAACAGCACAAAAGCAGAAAAGTGTCCGAAAACTGATGAAAACGTTGGATTTTGGACTCTGAAAAAAGGCCCAACGAAGTGGGCTTAGCTACCCCGTCGTAGAGCTCTCGGAGAGCTTTCCAACGGTATGCTGTGGGCCGCGTAACTCCTTGCGGATCAAAAGTTATGGGCCCCGGAGCGGCGGAGACCTGGTCCCAAGCCACGCGACCTCGGTTTTCTGGCCCAGCCACCACGTGAAGCGATGTTGCCTCGTCGTAGGTGCCTTGGGATTCGGTAACAGAAATTTGATGGATCAGGCAGTGGGCCTTCCCGCGGGTCGCGACTTACGATCCGGGACGGAAAAACAGCACAAAAGCAGAAAAGTGTCCGAAAACTGATGAAAACGTTCGATTTTGGGCTCCGAAAAAAGGCCCAGCATAGCGGGCTTAGCTATCCAGTCGTAGAGCTCTCGGAGAGCTTTCCAACGGTATGCTGTGGGCCGCGTAACTCCTTGCGGATCAAAAGTTATGGGCTCCGGAGCGGCGGAGACCTGGTCCAAAGCGCCGCGACCTCGGTTTGCGGGCCCAGCCTCTACGTGAAGCGAAGTTGCCTCGTCGCAGGTGCCTTGGGATTCGGTAACAGAAATGTGATGGATCAGGCAGTGGGCCTTCCCGCGGGTCACGACGTACGATCCGGGATGAAAAAACAGCGCAAAAGAAAAAAAGTATCCTAAAATTGATGAAAACGTTCAATTTTGGGCTATGAAAAAAGGCCCAACGAAGGGGGCTTATTGCCCTCATCGTAGAGCTCTCGAAGAGCTTTCCAATGGTATGCTGTGCGCCTCGTAACTCCTTGCAGATTAAAAGTTATAGGCTCCGGAGCGACGGAGACCTGGTCCCAAGCCCAACGCCCTCGGTTTGCTGGCCCAGCCACCGCGTGAAGCGAAGTTGCCTCGTCGTAGGTGCCTTGGGATTCGGTAACAGAAATTTGATGGATCAGGCAGTGGGCCTTCCCGCGGGTCGCGACTTACGATCCGGGACGGAAAAACAGCACAAAAGCAAAACAGTGTCCGGAAACTGATGAAAACGTTGGATTTTGGGCTCCGAAAAAAGGCCCAGCAAAGCTACCCTAGCTGCCCAGTCGTAGAGCTCTCGGAGAGCTTTCCAACGGTATGCTGTGGGCCGCGTAACTCCTTGCGGATCAAAAGTTATGTGCTCCGGAGCGACGGAGACCTGGTCCCAAGCACCACGACCTCGGTTTGCGGGCCTAGCCTCTGCGTGAAGCGAAGTTGCCTCGCCGCAGGTGCCTTGGGATTCGGTAACAGAAATGTGATGTATCAGAATGTCGGCCTTCCCGCGGCTCACGACGTACGATCTGGGACGGGAAAACAGCACAAAAGCATAACAGTGTCCGGAAACTGATGAAAATGTTGGATTTTGGGCTCTGAAAAAAGGCCCAGCGAAGCGGGCTTAGCTGCCTCGTCGTAGATCTCTCGGAGAGCTTTCCAACGGTATGCTGTGAGCCGCGTAATTCCTTGCGGATCAAAGGTTATGGGCTCCGGAGCGTCGGAGACCTGGTCCCAAGCCCCGCGACCTCGGTTTGCCGGCCCAGCCTCTACGTGAAGCGATGTTGCCTCGCCCCAGGTGCCTTGGGATTCGAAAACAGAAATGTGATGGATCAGGTTGTCGGCTTTCCCGCGGGTCGCGACGTACGATCCGGGATGAAAAAACAGCACAAAAGCAGAACAGTGTCCGGAAACTGATGAAAACGTTGGATTTTGGGCTCCGAAAAAAGACCCAGCAAAGCGGGCTTAGCTGCCCCATCGTAGAGCTCTCGGAGAGCTTTCCAACGGTATGCTGTGGGCCGCGTAACTCCTTGCGGATCAAAAGTTATGGGCTCCGGAGCGACGGAGACCTGGTCCTAAGCGCCGCGACCTCGGTTTGCGGGCCCAGCCTCTACGTGAAGCGAAGTTACCTCGCCCCAGGTGCCTTGGGATTCGGTAACATAAATGAGATGGATCAGGTTGTCGGCCTTCCTGCGGCTCACGACGTACGATCCGGGACGAAAAAACAGCACAAAAGAAGAACAGTGTCCGGAAACTGATGAAAACGTTGAATTTTGGGCTCTGAAAAAAGGCCAAGTGAAGTGGGCTTAGCTGCCCCGTCGTAGAGCTCTCGGAGAGCTTTCCAACGGTATGCTGTGGGCCGCGTAACTCCTTGCGGATCAAAAGTTATGGGACCCGGAGCGACCGAGACCTGGTCACAAGCCCCACGACCTCGGTTTGCGGGCCCAGCCTTTACGTGAAGCGAAGTTGGCTCGTCGTAGGTGCCTTGGGATTCGGTAACAGAAATTTGATGGATCAGGCAGTGGGCCTTCCCGCGGCTCACGACGTACGATCCGGGACGGAAAAACAGCAAAAATCATAAAAGTGTCCCGAAACTGATGAAAACCTTCGATTTTGGGCTCCGAAAAAAGGCCTATCAAAGCGGGCTTATCTGCCCATTCGTAGAGCTCTCGGAGAGCTTTCCAGCGGTATGCTGTGGGCCGCGTAACTCCTTGCGGATCAAAAGTTATGGGCTTCGGAGCGATGGAGACCTGGTCCCAAGCCCCACGCCCTCGGTTTGCGGGCCCAGCCTCTACGTGAAGCGAAGTTGTCTCGCCCAAGGTGCCTGGGTATTCAGTAACAGAAATGTGATCGATCAGGCAGTGGGCCTTCCCGCGGGTCGCGACTTACGATCCGGGACGGAAAAAAAGCACAAAAGAAGAAATGTGTCCAGAAACTGATGAAAAGTTTGATTTTGGGCTCCCGAAAAAGGACCAGCGAAGTGGGCATAGCTGTCCCGTCGTAGAGCTCTCGGAGAGCTTTCCAACGGTATGCTGTGGGCCGCGTAACTCCTTGCGGATCAAAAGTTATGGGCTCCGGAGCGGCGGAGACCTGGTCCAAAGCCCCGCGAGCACGGTTTGCCAGCCCGGCCACCACGTGAAGCGCAGTTGCCTTGGGTAAGGTGCCGTGGGATTCGGTAACAGAAATTAGATGGATTAGGTTGTCGGCCTTCCTGCGGCTCACGACATACGATTCGGGACGAAAAAACAGCACAAAAGCAGAACAGTGTCCGGAAACTGATGAAAACGTTGGATTTTGGGCTCCGAAAAAAGGCCTAGCGAAGCAAGCTTAGCTGCACCGTCGTAGAACTCTCGGAGAGCTTTCCAACGGTATGCTGTGGGCAGCGTAACTCCTTGCCGATCAAAAGTTATGGGCTCCAGAGCGGCGTAGACCTGGTCCCAAGCCCCGCGACCTCGGTTTGGTGGCCCAGCCACCACGTGGAGCGAAGTTGCCTCGCCTCAGGTGCCTTGGGATTCATTAACAGAAATGAGATGGATCAGGTTGTTGGCCTTCCTGCGGCTCACGACATACGATCCGGGACGAAAAAATAGCACAAAAGAAGAACAATGTCTGGAAACTGATGAAAACGTTGGATTTTGGGCTCCGAAAGAAGGCCCAGCGAAGCAGGCTTAGCTACCACGTCGTAGAGCTCTCGGAGAGCCTTCCAACGGTATGCTGTGGGCCGCGTAACTCCTTGCGGATCAAAAGTTATGGGCCCCGGAGCGACGGAGACCTGGTCCCAAGCCCCACGACCTCGGTTTGCGAGCCCAGCCTCTACGTGAAGCGAAGTTGCCTCGCCTCAGGTGCCTTGGGATTCATTAACAGAAATGAGATGGATCAGGTTGTCGGCCTTCCTGCGGCTCACGACGTACGATCCGGGACGAAAAAACAGCACAAAAGCATAACAGTGTCCGGAAACTGATGAAAACGTTGGATTTTGGGCTCTGAAAAAAGGCCCAGCGAAGCGGGCTTAGCTGCCACGTCATAGAGCTCTCGGAGAGCTTTCCAACCGTATCCTGTGGGCCGCGTAACTCCTTGCGGATCAAAAGTTATGGGCCCCGGAGCGACGGAGACCTGGTCCCAAGCCCCTCGACCTCGGTTTGCGGGCCCAGCCTCTACGTGAAGCGATGTTGCCTCGCCCCAAGTGCCTTGGGATTCGGTAACAGAAATGTGATGGATCAGGTTGTCGGCCTTCCCGCGGCTCACGACGTACGATCAGGGACGGAAAAACAGCACAAAAACATAACAGTGTCCAGAAACTGATGAAAACGTTGGATTTTTGGCTCCGAAAAAATGCCCAGTGAAGCGGGCTTAGCTGCCCCGTCGTAGAGCTCTCGGAGAGCTTTCCAACGGTATGCTGTGGGCCGCGTAACTCCTTGCAGATCAAAAGTTATGGGCCCCGGAGCGACAGAGACCTGGTCCCAAGCCCCTCGACCTCGGTTTGCGGGCCCAGCCTCTACGTGAAGCGAAGTTGCCTCGTCGCAGGTGCCTTGGGATTCGGTAACAGAAATGTGATGGATCAGGCAGTGGGCCTTCCCGCGGGTCGCGACGTACGATCCGGGACGGGAAAACAGCACAAAAGCATAACAGTGTCCGGAAACTGATGAAATTGTTGGATTTTGGGCTCTGAAAAAAGGCCCACCACAGCGGGCTTAGCTGCCTCGTCATAGAGCTCTCGGAGAGCTTTCCAACGGTATGCTGTGGGCCGCGTAACTCCTTGCAGATCAAAAGTTATGGGCCCCGGAGCGCCGGAGACCTGGTCCCAAGCCCCTCGACCTCGGTTTGCGGGCCCAGCCTCTACGTGAAGCGATGTTGCCTCGCCCCAGGTGCCTTGGGATTCGGTAACAGAAATGTGATGGATCAGGTTGTCGGCCTTCCCGCGGGTCACGACGTACGATCCGGGACGGGAAAACAGCACAAAAGCATAACAGTGTCCGGAAACTGATGAAAACGTTGGATTTTGGGCTCTGAAAAAAGGCCCAGCAAAGCGGGCTTAGCTGCCACGTCATAGAGCTCTCGGAGAGCTTTCCAACGGTATGCTGTGGGCCGCGTAACTCCTTGCGGATCAAAAGTTATGGGCCCCGGAGCGACGGAGACCTGGTCCCGAGCCCCACGACCTCGGTTTGCGGGCCCAGCCTCTACGTGAAGCGATGTTGCCTCGCCCCAGGTGCCTTGGGATTCGGTAACAGAAATGTGATGGATCAGGCAGTGGGCCTTCCCGCGGGTCGCGACGTACGATCCGGGATGAAAAAATAGCACAAAAGCATAACAGTGTCCGGAAACTGATGAAAACGTTGGATTTTGGGCTCCGAAAAAAGGCCCAGCGAAGCGGGCTTAGCTGCCCCGTCGTAGAGCTCTCGGAGAGCTTTCCAACGGTATGCTGTGGGCCGCGTAACTCCTTGCGGATCAAAAGTTATGGGCCCCGGAGCGACGGAGACCTGGTCCAAAGCGCCGCGACCTCGGTTTGCCGGCCCAGCCACAACGTGCAGCGACGTTGCCTCGCCCCAGGTGCCTTGGGATTCGGTAACAGAAATGTGATGGATCAGGTTGTCGGCCTTCCCGCGGCTCACGACGTACGATCAGGGACGGAAAAACAGCACAAAAGCATAACAGTGTCCGGAAACTGATGAAAACGTTGGATTTTGGGCTCCGAAAAAAGGCCCAGCAAAGCAGGCTTAGCTGCCCCGTCGTAGAGCTCTCGGAGAGCTTTCCAACGGTATGCTGTGGGCCGCGTAACTCCTTGCAGATCAAAAGTTATGGGCCCCGGAGCGACGGAGACCTGGTCCCAAGCCCCTCGACCTCGGTTTGCGGGCCCAGCCTCTACGTGAAGCGATGTTGCCTCGCCCCAGGTGCCTTGGGATTCGGTAACAGAAATGTGATGGATCAGGTTGTCGGCCTTCCCGCGGCTCACGACGTACGATCCGGGACGAAAAAACAGCACAAAAGCATAACAGTGTCCGGAAACTGATGAAAAAGTTGGATTTTGGGCTCCGAAAAAAGGCCCAGCGAAGCGGGCTTAGATGCCCCGTCGTAGAGCTCTCGGAGAGCTTTCCAACGGTATGCAGTGGGCAGCGTAACTCCTTGCGGATCAAAAGTTATGGGCTCCGGAGCGGCGGAGACCTGGTCCTATGCCCCGCGACCTCGGTTTGACGGCCCAGCCACAACGTGGAGCGAAGCTGCCTCGTCGCAGGTGCCTTGGGATTCGGTAACAGAAATGTGATGGATCAGGCAGTGGGCCTTCCCGCGGGTCACGACTTACGATCCGGGACGGAAAAACAGCACAAAAGCAGAAAAGTGTCCGAAAACTGATGAAAACGTTGGATTTTGGGCTATGAAAAAAGGCCCAGCAAAGCGGGCTTGGATGACCCGTCGTAGTGCTCTCGGAGAGCTTTCCAACGGTATGCTGTGGGCCGCGTAACTCCTTGCGGATCAAAAGTTATGGGCTCCGGAGCGGCGGAGACCTGGTCCGAAGCCCCGCGACCTCGATTTTCCGGCCCAGCCACCACGTGAAGCGAAGTTGCCTTGGCCAAGGTGCCGTGGGATTCGGTAACAGAAATTTGATGGATCAGGCAGTGGGCCTTCCCGCGGGTCGCGACGTACGATCCGGGACGAAAAAACAGTACCAAAGCAGAAAAGTGTCCGAAAACTGATGAAAACGTTGGATTTTGGGCTCCAAAAAAAGGCCTAGCAAAGCGGGCTTAGCTGCCCAGTCGTAGAGCTCTCGGAGAGCTTTCCAACGGTATGCTGTGGACCGCGTAACTCCTTGCGGATCAAAAGTTATGGGTCCCGGAGCGACGGAGACCTGGTCCCAAGCCCCACGACCTCGGTTTGCGGGCCCAGCCTCAACGTGAAGCGAAGTTGCCTCACCCCAGGTGCCTTGGGATTCGGTAACAGAAATGAGATGGATCAGGTTATAGGCCTTCCTGCGGCTCACGACGTACGATCCGGGACGGAAAAATAGCACAAAAGCAGAAAAGTGTCCGGAAACTGATGAAAACGTTGGAATTTGGACTCTGAAAAATGGCCCAACGTAGTGGGGATAGCTACCTCGTCGTAGAGCTCTCGGAGAGCTTTCCAACGGTATGCTGTGGGCCGCATAACTCCTTGCGGATCAAAAGTTATGGGCCCCGGAGCGACGGAGACCTGGTCCCAAGCCCCACGACCTCGGTTTGCCGGCCCAGCCACCGCGTGAAGCGAAGTTGCCTCGTCGTAGGTGCCTTGGGATTCGGTAACAGAAATTTGATGGATCAGGCAGTGGGCCTTCCCGCGGGTCGCGACTTACGATCCGGGACGGAAAAACAGCACAAAAGCAGAAAAATGTCCGAAAACTGATGAAAACGTTGGATTTTGGGCTCCAAAAAAAGGCCCAGCAAAGCAGGCTAGGCTGCCAAGTTGTAGAGCTCTCAGAGAGCTTTCCAACGGTATACTGTGGGCCGCATAACTCCTTGCGGATCAAAAGTTATGGGCTCCGGAGCGACGGAGACCTGGTCCATAGCCCCGCGACCTCGGTTTGCGAGCCCAGCCTCTACGTGAAGCGAAGTTGCCTCGACCCAGGTGCCTTGTGATTCGGTAACAGAAATGTCATGGATCAGGCAGTCGGCCTTCCCGCGGCTCACGACAAACGATCAGGGACGGAAAAACAGCACAAAAGAATAAAAGTGTCCGAAAACTGAAGAAAACGTTGGATTTTGGCCTCTGAAAAAAGGCCAAGCGAAGCGGGCTTAGCTGCCTCGTCGTAGAGCTCTCGGAGAGCTTTCCAACGGTATGCTGTGGGCCGCGTAACTCCTTGCGGATCAAAAGTTATGGGCCCCGGAGCGACGGAGACCTGGGCCCAAGCCCCGCGACCTCGGTTTGCGGGCCCAGCCTCTACGTGAAGCGAAGTTGCCTTGCCCCATGTGTCTTGGGATTCGGTAACAGAAATGTGATGGATCAGGCAGTGGGCCTTCCCGCGGGTCGCGACGTACGATCCGGGACGAAAAAACAGCACAAAAGCAGAAAAGTGTCCGGAAACTGATGGAAACGTTGGATTTTGGGCTCTGAAAAAAGGCCCAGCGAAGCGGGCTTAGCTGCCCCGTCGTAGAGCTCTCGGAGAGCTTTCCAACGGTATGCTGTGGGCCGCGTAACTCCATGCGGATCAAAAGTTATGGTCTCCGGAGCGGCGGAGACCTGGTCCAAAGCGCCGCGACCTCGGTTTGCCGGCCCAGCCACCACGTGAAGCGAAGTTGCCTCGGCCAAGGTGCTGTGGGATTCGGTAATATAAATGAGATGGATCAGGTTGTCAGCCTTCCTGCGGCTCACGACGTACGATCCGGGACGAAAAAACAGCACAAAAGCAGAAAAGTGTCCGGAAACTGATGAAAATGTTGGATTTTGGACTATGGAAAAAGGCCCAAAGAAGTAGGGTTAGCTACCCCGTCGTAGAGCTCTCGGAGAGCTTTCCAACGGTATGCAGTGGGCCGCGTAACTCATTGCGGATCAAAAGTTATGGGCCCCGGAGCGACGGAGACCTAGTCCCAAGCCCCACACCTCGGTTTACGGGCCCAGCCTCTATGTGAAGCGAAGTTGCCTCGTCGTAGGTGCCTTGGGATTCGGTAACAGAAATTTGATGGATCAGGCAGTGGGCCTTCCTGCGGCGCCCGACGTACGATCCGGGACGAAAAAACAGCACAAAAGCAGAACAGTGTCCGAAAACTGATGAAAACGTTGGATTTTGGGCTCCAAAAAAGGGCCCAGCAAAGCGGGCTAAGCTGTCCAGTCGTAGAGCTCTCGAAGAGCTTCCCAACGGTATGCTGTGGACCGCGTAACTCCTTGCGGATCAAAAGTTATGGGCTCCGGAGCGACGGAGACCTGGCCTCATGCCCCGAGCCCTCGGTTTGCGGGCCCAGCCACAACGTGAAGCGAAGTTGCCTCGTCGTAGGTGCCTTGGGATTCGGTAACAGAAATTTGATGGATCAGGCAGTGGGCCTTCCCGCGGGTCGCGACTTACGATCCGGGATGAAAAAAAAGCACAAAAGCAGAACAGTGTCCGGAAACTGATGAAAACGTTGGATTTTGGGCTCCGAAAAAAGGCCCAGCGAAGCGGGCTTAGCTGCCCAGTTGTTGAGCTCTCGGAGAGCTTTCCAAAGGTATACTGTGAGTCGCGTAACTCCTTGCGGAGCAAAACATATGGGCCCCGGTGCGACAGAGACCTCGCCCCAAGCCCCGCGACCTCGGTTTGCGGGCCCAGCCTCTACGTGAAGCGAAGTTGCCTCGTCGCAGGTGCCTTGGGATTCGGTAACAGAAATGTGATGGATCAGGTTGTCTGCCTTCCTGCGGCTCACGACGTACGATCCGAGACGGAAAAACAGCACAAAAGCAGAAAAGTGTCCGAAAACTGATGAAAACGTTGGATTTTGGACTCTGAAAAAAGGCCCAACGAAGCGGGCTTAGCTACCCCGTCGTAGAGCTCTCGGAGAGCTTTCCAACGGTATGCTGTGGGCCGCGTAACTCCTTGCGGATCAAAAGTTATGGGCCCCGGAGCGACGGAGACCTGGTCCCAAGCCCCACGACCTCGGTTTGCGGGCCCAACCTCTACGTGAAGCGAAGTTGCCTCACCCTAGGTGCCTTGGGATTCGGTAACAGAAATGAGATGGATCAGGTTGTCGGCCTTCCTGCGGCTCACGACATACGATCCGGGACGAAAAAACAGCACAAAAGCAGAACAGTGTCCGAAAACTGATGAAAACGTAGGATTTTGGTCTCTGAAAAAAGGCCCAGCGAAGCGGGCTTAGCTGCCCCGTCGTAGAGCTCTCGGAGAGCTTTCCAACGGTATGCTGTGGGCCGCGTAACTCCTTGCGGATCAAAAGTTATGGGCCCCGGAGCTGCGGAGACCTGGTCCAAAGCCCCGCGACCTCGGTTTGCCGGCCCAGCCTCTACGTGAAGCGAAGTTGCCTCGTCGCAGGTGCCTTGGGATTCGGTAACAGAAATTTGATGGATCAGGCAGTGGGCCTTCCCGCGGGTCGCGACGTACGATACGGGACGAAAAAATAGCACAAAAGCATAACAGTGTCCGGAAACTGATGAAAACGTTGGATTTTGGGCTCCGAAAAAAGGCCCAGCAAAGCGGGCTTAGCTGCCCCGTCGTAGAGCTCTCGGAGAGCTTTCCAACGGTATGCTGTGGGCCGCGTAACTCCTTGCGGATCAAAAGTTATGGGCCCCGGAGCGACGGAGACCTGGTCCAAAGCCCCGCGACCTCGGTTTGCCGGCCCAGCCTCAACGTGAAGCGAAGTTGCCTCGTCGTAGGTGCCTTGGGATTCGGTAACAGAAATGTGATGGATCAGGCAGTGGGCCTTCCCGCGGGTCGCGACGTACCATCCGGGACGAAAAAACAGCACAAAAGCAGAACAGTGTCCGGAAACTGATGAAAACGTTGGATTTTGGGCTCCGAAAAAAGGCCCAGCAAAGCGGGCTTAGCTGCCCCGTCGTAGAGCTCTCGGAGAGCTTTCCAACGGTATGCTGTGGGCCGCGTAACTCCTTGCAGATCAAAAGTTATGGGCCCCGGAGCGACAGAGAACTGGTCCCAAGCCCCTCGACCTCGGTTTGCGGGCCCAGCCTCTACGTGAAGCGAAGTTGCCTCGTCGTAGGTGCCTTGGGATTCGGTAACAGAAATGTGATGGATCAGGTGGTCGGCCTTCCCGCGGCTCACGACGTACGATCCGGGATGGGAAAACAGCACAAAAGCAGAACAGTGTCCGGAAACTGATGAAAACGTTGGATTTTGGGCTCCGAAAAAAGGCCCAGCGAAGCGGGCTTAGCTGCCCCGTCGTAGAGCTCTCGGAGAGCTTTCCAACGGTATGCAGTGGGCCGCGTAACTCCTTGCGGATCAAAAGTTATGGGCCCCGGAGCGACGGAGACCTGGTCCCAAGCCCCTCGACCTCGGTTTGCGGGCCCAGCCTCTACGTGAAGCGATGTTGCCTCGCCCCAGGTGCCTTGGGATTCGGTAACAGAAATGTGATGGATCAGGTTGTCGGCCTTCCCGCGGCTCACGACGTACGATCCGGGACGGGAAAACAGCACAAAAGCAGAACAGTGTCCGGAAACTGATGAAAACGTTGGATTTTGGGCTCCGAAAAAAGGCCCAGCGAAGCGGGCTTAGCTGCCCCGTCGTAGAGCTCTCGGAGAGCTTTCCAACGGTATGCTGTGGGCCGCGTAACTCCTTGCAGATCAAAAGTTATGGGCCCCGGAGCGGCGGAGACCTGGTCCCAAGCGCCGCGACCTCGGTTTGCCGGCCCAGCCTCTACGTGAAGCGAAGTTGCCTCGTCGCAGGTGCCTTGGGATTCGGTAACAGAAATGTGATGGATCAGGCAGTGGGCCTTCCCGCGGGTCACGACTTACGATCCGGGATGAAAAAACGGCGCAAAAGAAGAAATGTGTCCCGAAACTGATGAAAATGTTTGATTTTGGGCTTCGAAAAAAGGCCCAGCGAAGTGGGCTTAGCTGCCTCGTCGCAGTGCTCTCGGAGAGCTTTCTAACGGTATACTGTGGGCCGCGTAACTCCTTACGGATAAAAAGTTATGGGGTCCGTCGCGACAGAGACCTGGTCCCAAGCCCCGAGACCTCTATTTGCGGGGCCGGCCTCCACGTGAAGCGAAGTTGCCTCGTCGTAGGTGCCTTGGGATTCGGTAACAGAAATTTGATGGATCAGGCAGTGGACCTTCCCGCGGGTCGCGACGTACGATCTGGGACGAAAAAACAGCACAAAAGCAGAACAGTGATCGGAAACTGATGAAAACGTTGGATTTTGGGCTCCGAAAAAGGTCCCAGCAAAGCAGGCTTAGCTGCCCAGTCGTAGAGCTCTCGGAGAGGTTTCCAACGGTATGTTGTGGGCCGCGTAACTGCTTGCGGATCAAAAGTTATGGGCTCCGGAGCGACGGAGACCTGGTCCCAAGCCCCGCGACCTCGGTTTGCGGGCCCAGCCTCTACGTGAAGCGATGTTGCCTCGCCCCAGGTGCCTTGGGATTCGGTAGCAGAAATTTGATGGATCAGGCTGTGGGCCTTCCTGCGGCTCACGACGTACGATCCGGGACCAAAAAATAGCACAAAAGCATAACAGTGTCCGAAAACTGATGAAAACATTGGATTTTGGGCTCCGAAAAAAGGCCCAGCAAAGCGGGCTTAGCTGCCCCGTCGTAGAGCTCTCGGAGAGCTTTCCAACGGTATGCTGTGGGCCGCGTAACTCCTTGCGGATCAAAAGTTATGGGCCCCGGAGCGACGGAGACCTGGTCTCTAGCCCCACGACCTCGGTATGCGGGTCCAACCTCTACGTGATGCGAAGTTGCCTCGTTGCAGGTGCCTTGGGATTCGGTAAGAGAAATGAGATGGATCAGGTTGTCGGCCTTCCTGCGGCTCACGACGTACGATCCGGGACGAAAAAATAGCACAAAAGCAGAACAGTGTCCGGAAACTGATGAAAACGTTGGATTTTGGGCTCCGAAAAAAGGCCCAGCGAAGCGGGCTTAGCTGCCCCGTCGTAGAGCTCTCGGAGAGCTTTCCAACGGTATGCTGTGGGCCGCGTAACTCCTTGCAGATCAAAAGTTATGGGCCCCGGAGCGACGGAGACCTGGTCCCAAGCCCCTCGACCTCGGTTTGCGGGCCCAGCCTCTACGTGAAGCGATGTTGCCTCGCCCCAGGTGCCTTGGGATTCGGTAACAGAAATGTGATGGATCAGGTGGGGGGCCTGCCCGTGGGTCGCGAGGTACGATCCGGGACGGAAAAACAGCACAAAAGCATAACAGTGTCCGGAAACTGATGAAAACGTTGGATTTTGGGCTCCGAAAAAAGGCCCAGCGAAGCGGGCTTAGCTGCCCCGTCGTAGAGCTCTCGGAGAGCTTTCCAACGGTATGCTGTGGGCCGCGTAACTCCTTGCAGATCAAAAGTTATGGGCTCCGGAGCGACGGAGACCTGGTCCAAAGCGCCGCGACCTCGGTTTGCGGGCCCAGCCTCTACGTGAAGCGAAGTTGCCTCGTCGCAGGTGCCTTGGGATTCGGTAACAGAAATGTGATGGATCAGGCAGTGGGCCTTCCCGCGGGTCACGACTTACGATCCGGGACGGAAAAACAGCGCAAAAGAAGAAATGTGTCCGGAAACTGATGAAAATGTTTGATTTTGGGCTAACGAAAAAGGCCTAGCGAAGCGGGCTTAGCTACCTCGTCGTAGAGCTCTCGGAGAGCTTTCCAACGGTATGCTGTGGGCCGCGTAACTCCTTGCGGATCAAAAGTTATGGGCTCCGGAGCGGAGGGGACCTGGTCCCAAGCCCCGCGACCTCGGTTTGGCGGCCCAGCCACCACGTGAAGCGAAGTTGCCTCGTCGTAGGTGCCTTGGGATTCGGTAACAGAAATTTGATGGATCAGGCAGTGGACCTTCCCGCGGGTCGCGACTTACGATCCGGGACGAAAAAACAGTACCAAAGCAGAAAAGTGTCCGAAAACTGATGAAAATGTTCGATTTTGGGCTCCAGAAAAAGGCCCAGCAAAGCGGGCTTAGCTGCCCAATCGTAGCGCTCTCGGAGAGCTTTCCAACGGTATGCTGTGGGCCGCGTAACTCCTTGCGGATCAAAAGATATGGGCTCCGGAGCGGCGGAGGCCTGGTCCCAAGCCCCGCGACCTCGGTTTGCCGGCCCAGCCTCTACGTGAAGCGAAGTTGCCTCGTCGCAGGTGCCTTGGGATTCGGTAGCAGAAATTTGATGGATCAGGCTGTGGGCCTTCCCGCGGGTCGCGACTTACGATCCGGGACGAAAAAACAGCACAAAAGCAGAACAGTGTCCGGAAACTGATGAAAACATTGGATTTTGGGCTCCGAAAAAAGGCCCAGCAAAGCGGGCTTAGCTGCCCCGTCGTAGAGCTCTCGGAGAGCTTTCCAACGGTATGCAGTGGGCAGCGTAACTCCTTGCGGATCAAAAGTTATGGGCCCCGGAGCGACGGAGACCTGGTCCCAAGCCCCACGACCTCCGTTTGCGGGTCCAGCCTCTACGTGAAGCGAAGTTGCCTCGTCGCAGGTGCCTTGGGATTCGGTAACAGAAATGTGATGGATCAGGCAGTGGGCCTTCCCGCGGGTCGCGACTTACGATCCGGGACGGGAAAACAGCACAAAAGCAGAACAGTGTCCGGAAACTGATGAAAACGTTGGATTTTGGGCTCCGAAAAAAGGCCCAGCGAAGCGGGCTTAGCTGCCCCGTCGTAGAGCTCTCGGAGAGCTTTCCAACGGTATGCTGTGGGCCGCGTAACTCCTTGCAGATCAAAAGTTATGGGCCCCGGAGCGACGGAGACCTGGTCCCAAGCCCCTCGACCTCGGTTTGCGGGCCCAGCCTCTACGTGAAGCGATGTTGCCTCGCCCCAGGTGCCTTGGGATTCGGTAACAGAAATGTGATGGATCAGGTTGTCGGCCTTCCCGCGGCTCACGACGTACGATCAGGGACGGAAAAACAGCACAAAAGTAGAAAAGTGTCCGGAAACTGATGAAAACGTTGGATTTTGGTCTCCGAAAAAAGGCCCAGTGAAGCGGGCTTAGCTGCCCCGTCGTAGAGCTCTCGGAGAGCTTTCCAACGGTATGCTGTGGGCCGCGTAACTCCTTGCGGATCAAAAGTTATGGGCCCCGGAGCGACGGAGACCTGGTCCAAAGCACCGCGACTTCGGTTTGCGGGCCCAGCCTCTACGTGAAGCGAAGTTGCCTCGTCGCAGGTGCCTTGGGATTCGGTAACAGAAATGTGATGGATCAGGCATTGGGCCTTCCCGCGGGTCACGACTTACGATCCGGGACGGAAAAACAGCACAAAAGCAGAAAAGTGTCCGGAAACTGATGAAAACGTTGGATTTTGGGCTATGAAAAAAGGCCCAGAGAAGTGGGCTTAGCTGCCTTGTAGTAGAGCTCTCGGAGAGCTTTCCAACGGTATGCTGTGGGCCGCGTAACTCCTTGCGGATCAAAAGTTATGGGCTCCGGAGCGGCGGAGACCTGGTCCAAAGCCCCGCGGCCTCGGTTTGCGGGCCCAGCCTCTACGTGAAGCGAAGTTGCCTCGTCGTAGGTGCCTTGGGATTCGGTAACAGAAATTTGATGGATCAGGCAGTGGACCTTCCCGCGGCTCACGACGTACGATCCGGGACGGAAAAACAGCACAAAAGCAGAACAGTGTCCGGAAGCTGATGAAAACGTTCGATTTTAGGCTCCCGAAAAAGGCCCAGTGAAGCGGGCTTAGCTTCCCCGTCGTAGAGCTCTCGGAGAGCTTTCCAACGGTATGCTGTGGGCCGCGTAACTCCTTGCGCATCAAAAGTTATGGGCTCCGGAGCGGCGGAGACCTGGTCCCAAGCCCCGCGACCTCGGTTTGCCGGCCCAGCCTCTACGTGAAGCGATGTTGCCTCGCCCCAGGTGCCTTGGGTTTCGGTAACAGAAATCTGATGGATCAGGATGTTGGCCTTCCCGCGGTTCACGACGTACGATCAGGGACGGAAAAACAGCACAAAAGCAGAACAGTGTCCGGAAACTGATGAAAACGTTGGATTTTGGGCTCCGAAAAAAGGCCCAGCGAAGCGGGCTTAGCTGCCCCGTCGTAGAGCTCTCGGAGAGCTTTCCAACGGTATGCTGTGGGCCGCGTAACTCCTTGCAGATCAAAAGTTATGGGCCCCGGAGCGACGGAGACCTGGTCCCAAGCCCCTCGACCTCGGTTTGCGGGCCCAGCCTCTACGTGAAGCGATGTTGCCTCGCCCCAGGTGCCTTGGGATTCGGTAACAGAAATGTGATGGATCAGGTTGTCGGCCTTCCTGCGGCTCACGACATACGATCCGGGACGAAAAAATAGCACAAAAGCATAACAGTGTCCGGAAACTGATGAAAACGTTGGATTTTGGGCTCTGAAAAAAGGCCCAGCAAAGCGGGCTTAGCTTCCCCGTCGTAGAGCTCTCGGAGAGCTTTCCAACGGTATGCTGTGGGCCGCGTAACTCCTTGCGGATCAAAAGTTATGGGCTCCGGAGCGACGGAGACCTGGTCCCAAGCCCCGCGACCTCGGTTTGCAGGCCCGGCCACAACGTGAAGCGAAGTTGCCTCGTCCATGGTGCCATGGGATTCGGTGACAGATATGTGATGAATTAGGCAGTGGGCCTTCCCGCGGGTCGCGACTTACGATCCGGGACGGAAAAACAGCACAAAAGCAGAAAAGTGTCTGGACACTGATGAAAACGTTGGATTTTGGGCTTCGAAAGGAGGCCCAGCGAGGCGGGCTTGGCTGCCCAGTCGTAGAGCTCTCGAAGAGCTTTCCAACGGTATGCTGTGGGCCGCGTAACTCCTTGCGGAACAAAAGTTGTGGGCTCCGGAGCGACGGAGACCTGGTCCAAAGCGCCGCGACCTCGGTTTGCGGGCCCAGCCTCTACGTGAAGCGAAGTTGCCTCGTCGCAGGTGCCTTGGGATTCGGTAACAGAAATGTGATGGATCAGGCAGTGGGCCTTCCCGCGGGTCACGACTTACGATCAGGGCCGGAAAAAAAGCACAAAACAAGAACAGTGTCCGGAAGCTGATGACAACGTTGGATTTTGGGCCCTGAAGAGAGGCCCAGCTGAGCGGGCTTAGCCGCCCCGTCGTGGGGCTCTCGGAGAGCTTTCCAACGGTATGCTGTGGGCAGCATAACTCCTTGCGGATCAAAAGTTATGGGCTCCGGAGCGACGGAGACCTGGTCCAAAGCCCCGCGACCTCGGTTTGCGGGCCCAGCCTCTACGTGAAGCGAAGTTGCCTCGTCGTAGGTGCCTTGGGATTCGGTAACAGAAATTTGATGGATCAGGCATTGGGCCTTCCCGCGGGTCGCGACTTACGATCCGGGACGGAAAAACAGCACAAAAGCAGAAAAGTGTCCAGAAAATGATGAAAACGTTCGATTTTGGCCTCCGAAAAAAGGCCCAGCGAAGCGGGCTTAGCTGTCCAGTCGTAGAGCTCTCGGAGAGCTTTCCAACGGTATGCTGTGGGCCGCGTAACTCCTTGCGGATCAAAAGTTATGGGCTACGGAGCGACGGAGACCTGGTCCCAAGCCCCACGACATCGGTTTGCGAGCCCAGCCTCTACGTGAAGTGAAGTTGCCTCGCCCCAGGTGCCTTGGGATTCGATAACAGAAATGAGATGGATCAGGTTGTCTGCCTTCCTGCGGCTCACGACGTACGATCCGGGACGAAAAAACATCACAAAAGCATAACAGTGTCCAGAAACTAATGAAAACGTTGGATTTTGGGCTCCGAAAAAAGACCCAGCAAAGCGGTGATAGCTGCCCCGTCGTAGAGCTCTCGGAGAGCTTTCCAACGGTATGCTGTGGGCCGCGTAACTCCTTGCGGATCAAAAGTTATGGGCCCCGGAGCGACGGAGACCTGGTCCTAAGCCCCACGACCTCGGTTTGCGGGCCCAGCCTCTATGTGATGCGAAGTTGCCTCGCCCCAGGTGCCTTGGGATTCGGTAACAGAAATGTGATGGATCAGGCAGTGGGCCTTCCCGCGGGTCACGACTTACGATCCGGGACGGAAAAACAGCACAAAAGTAGAAAAGTGTCCGGAAACTGATGAAAACGTTCGATTTTGGGCTCTGAAAAAAGGTCCAGCAAAGCGGGCTTAGCTGCCCCGTCGTAGAGCTCTCGGAGAGCTTTCCAACGGTATGCTGTGGGCCGCGTAACTCCTTGCGGATAAATAGTTATGGGCTCCGGAGCGACGGACACCTAGTCCCAAGCCCCGCGACTTCGGTTTGCGGGCCCAGCCTCTACGTGAAGCGAAGTTGCCTCGTCGCAGGTGCCTTGGGATTCGGTAACAAAAATGTGATGGATCAGGCAGTGGGCCTTCCCGCGGGTCGCGACTTACTATCCGGGACGGAAAAACAGCACAAAAGCAGAACAGTGTCCGGAAACTGATGAAAACGTTGGATTTTGGGCTCCGAAAAAAGGCCCAGCGAAGCGGGCTTAGCTGCCCCGTCGTAGAGCTCTCGGAGAGCTTTCCAACGGTATGCTGTGGGCCGCGTAACTCCTTGCAGATCAAAAGTTATGGGCCCCGGAGCGACGGAGACCTGGTCCCAAGCCCCTTGACCTCGGTTTGCGGGCCCAGCCTCTACGTGAAGCGATGTTGCCTCGCCCCAGGTGCCTTGGGATTCGGTAACAGAAATGTGATGGATCAGGCAGTGGGCCTTCCCGCGGGTCACGACTTACGATCCGGGACGGAAAAACAGCACAAAAGCAGAAAAGTGTCCGGAAACTGATGAAAACGTTGGATTTTGGGCTTTGAAAAAAGGCCCAGCGGAGCGGGCTTAGCTGCCCCGTCGTAGAGCTCTCGGAGAGCTTTCCAACGGTATGCTGTGGGCCGCGTAACTCCTTGCGGATCAAAAGTTATGGGCTCCGGAGCGACGGAGACTTGGTCCAAAGCCCCGCGACCTCGGTTTGCCGGCCCAGCCACCGCGTGAAGCGAAGTTGCCTCGTCGTAGGTGCCTTGGGATTCGGTAACAGAAATTTGATGGATCAGGCAGTGGGCCTTCCCGCGGGTCGCGACTTACGATCCGGGACGGAAAAACAGCACAAAAGCAGAAAAGTGTCCAGAAATTGTTGAAAACGTTCGATTTTGGGCTCCGAAAAAAGGCCCAGCGAAGCGGGCTTAGCTGTCCAGTCGTAGAGCTCTCGGAGAGCTTTCCAACGGTATGCTGTGGGCCGCGTAACTCCTTGCGGATCAAAAGTAATGGGCTCCGGAGCGACGGAGACCTGGTCCCAAGCCCCGCAACCTCGGTTTGTGGGCCCAGCCTCTACGTGAAGTGAAGTTGCCTCGTCGCAGGTGCCTTGGGATTCGGTAGCAGAAATTTGATGGATCAGGCTGTGGGCCTTCCCGCGGGTCGCGACTTACTATCCGGGACAGAAAAACAGCACAAAAGTAGAAATGTGTCCGGAAACTGATGAAAACGTTCGATTTTGGGCTCCCAAAAAAGGCCCAGCAAAGCGTGCTTAGCTGCCCCGTCGTAGAGCTCTCGGATATCTTTCCAACGGTAGGCTGTGGGCCGCGTAACTCCTTGCGAATCAAAAGTTATGGGCTCCGGAGCGACGGAGACCTGGTCCTAAGCGCCGCGACATCGGTTTGACGGCCCAGCCTCTACGTGAAGCGAAGTTGCCTCGCCTCAGGTGCCTTGGGATTCGTTAACAGAAATGTGATGGATCAGGTTGTCGGCCGTCCTGCGGCTCACGACGTACGATCCGGGACGGAAAAACAGCACAAAAGCATAACAGTGTCCGAAAACTGATGAAAACGTTGGATTTTGGGCTCTGAAAAAGGGCCCAGCAAAGCGGGCTTAGCTACCCCGTCGTAGAGCTCTCGGAGAGCTTTCCAACGGTATGCTGTGGGCCGCGTAACTCCTTGCGGATCAAAAGTTATGGGCACCGGGGCGACGGAGACCTAGCCCCAAGCCCCGCGACTTCGGTTTGCGGGCCCAGCCTCTACGTGAAGCGAAGTTGCCTCGTCGCAGGTGCCTTGGGATTCGGTAACAAAAATGTGATGGATCAGGCAGTGGGCCTTCCCGCGGCTCACGACGTACGATCAGGGACGGGAAAACAGCACAAAAGCATAACAGTGTCCGGAAACTGATGAAAAAGTTGGATTTTGGGCTCCGAAAAAAGGCCCAGCGAAGCGGGCTTAGCTTCCCCGTCGTAGAGCTCTCGGAGAGCTTTCCAACGGTATGCAGTGGGCAGCGTAACTCCTTGCGGATCAAAAGTTATGGGCCCCGGAGTGACGGAGACCTGGTCCCAAGCCCCTCGACCTCGGTTTGCGGGCCCAGCCTCTACGTGAAGCGATGTTGCCTCGCCCCAGGTGCCTTGGGATTCGGTAACAGAAATGTGATGGATCAGGCAGTCGGCTATCCCGCGGCACACGACGTACGATCAGGGACGGAAAAACAGTACAAATGTAGAAAAGTGTCCGGAAACTGATGAAAATGTCGGATTTTGGGCCCCGAAAAAAGGCCCAGCAATGCGGGCTTGGCTGCCCTGTCGTAGAGCTCTCGGAGAGCTTTCCAACGTTATGCTGTGTACCGCGTAACTCCTTGCGGATCAAAAGTTATGGGCTCCGGAGCGACGGAGACCTGGTCCCAAGCCCCACGACCTCAGTTTGCGGGCCCAACCTCTACGTGAAGCGAAGTTGCCTCGCCCCAGGTGCCATGGGATTCGGTAACAGAAATGTGATGGATCAGGCAGTCGGCCTTCCCGCGGGTCACGACTTACGATCCGGGACGGAAAAACAGCACAAAAGCAGAAAAGTGTCCGGAAACTGATGAAAACGTTGGATTTTGGGCTATGAAAAAAGGCCCAGCAATGCGGGCTTAGCTGCCCCGTCGTAGAGCTCTCGGAGAGCTTTCCAACGGCATGCTGTGGGCCAAGTAACTCCTTGCGGATCAAAAGTTATGGGCTCCGGAGCGGCGGAGACCTGCTCCCAAGCCCCGCGACCTCGGTTTGCTGGCCCAGCCACCACGTGAAGCGAAGTTGCCTCGTCGTAGGTGCCTTGGGATTCGGTAACAGAAATTTGATGGATCAGGCAGTGGGCCTTCCCGCGGGTCGCGACTTACGATCCGGGACGGAAAAACAGCACAAAAGCAGAAAAGTGTCCAGAAAATGATGAAAACGTTGGATTTTGGGCTCAGAAAAAAGGGCCAGCGAAGCGGGCTTAGCTGTCCAGTCGTAGAGCTCTCGGAGAGCTTTCCAACGGTATGCTGTGGGCCGCGTAACTCCTTGCGGATCAAAAGTTAAGGGCTCCGGAGCGGCGGAGACCTGGTCCCAAGCCCCGCAACCTCGGTTTGCGGGCCCAGCCACCACGTGAAGCGAAGTTGCCTCGTCGCAGGTGCCTTGGGATTCGGTAGCAGAAATTTGATGGATCAGGTTGTCGGCCTTCCCGCAGCTCACGACGTACGATCCGGGACTGGAAAACAACACAAAAGCAGAACAGTGTCCGGAAACTGATGAAAACATTGGATTTTGGGCTCCGAAAAAAGGCCCAGCAAAGCGGGCTTAGCTGCCCCGTCGTAGAGCTCTCGGAGAGCTTTCCAACGGTATGCTGTGGGCCGCGTAACTCCTTGCAGATCAAAAGTTATGGGCCCCGGAGCGACGGAGACCTGGTCCCAAGCCCCACGACCTCGGTTTGTGGGCCCAGCCTCTACGTGAAGCGAAGTTGCCTCGCCTCAGGTGCCTTGGGATTCGTTAACAGAAATGTGATGGATCAGGATAAAGGCCTTCCTGCGGCTCACGACGTACGATACGGGACGGAAAAACAGCACAAAAACAAAAAAGTGTCCGGAAACTGATGAAAACGTTGGATTTTGCACTCTGAAAAAAGGCCCAGCAAAGCGGGCTTAGCTGCCCCGTCGTAGAGCTCTCGGAGAGCTTTCCAACGGTATCCTGTGGGCCGCGTAACTCCTTGCGGATCAAAAGTTATGGTCCCCGGAGCGACGGAAACCTGGTCCCAAGCCCCTCGACTTCGGTTTGCGGGCCCAGCCTCTACGTGAAGCGATGTTGCCTCGCCCCAGGTGCCTTGGGATTCGGTAATAGAAATGTGATGGATCAGGCAGTGGGCCTACCCGCGGTTCACGACGTACGATCAGGGACGGAAAAACAGCACAAAAGCAGAACAGTGTCCGGAAACTGATGAAAATGTTGGATTTTGGGCTCCGAAAAAAGGCCCAGCGAAGCGGGCTTAGCTGCCCCGTCGTAGAGCTCTCGGAGAGCTTTCCAACGGTATGCAGTGGGCCGCGTAACTCCTTGCGGATCAAAAGTTATGGGCCCCGGAGCGACGGAGACCTGGTCCCAAGCCCCTCGACCTCGGTTTGCGGGCCCAGCCTCTACGTGAAGCGATGTTGCCTCGCCCCAGGTGCCTTGGGATTCGGTAACAGAAATGTGATGGATCAGGCAGTGGGCCTTCCCGCGGGTCGCGACTTACGATCCGGGACGGAAAAACAGCACAAAAGCAGAAAAGTGTCCGGAAACTGATGAAAACGTTGGATTTTGGGCTATGAAAAAAGGCCCAGCGGAGCGGGCTTAGCTGCCCCGTCGTAGAGCTCTCGGAGAGCTTTCCAACGGTATGCTGTGGGCCGCGTAACTCCTTGCGGATCAAAAGTTATGGGCTCCGGAGCGACGGAGACCTGGTCCAAAGCCCCGCGACCTCGGTTTGCGGGCCCAGCCTCTACGTGAAGCGAAGTTGCCTCGTCGTAGGTGCCTTGGGATTCGGTAACAGAAATGAGTTGGATCTGGTTGTCGGCCTTCCTGCGGCTCACGACGTACGATCCGGGACGAAAAAACAGCACAAAAGCAGAATAGTGTCCAGAAAATGATGAAAACGTTGGATTCTGGGCTCCGAAAAAAGGACCAGCAAAGCGGGCTTAGCTGCTCTGTCGTAGAGTTCTCGGAGAGCTTTCCAACGGTATGCTGTGGGCCGCGTAACTCCTTACGGATCAAAAGTTATGGGCCCCGGAGCGACGGAGACCTGGTCCCAAGCCCCACGACCTCGGTTTGCCGTCCCAGCCACCGCGTGAAGCGAAGTTGCCTCGTCGCAGGTGCCTTGGGATTCGGTAGCAGAAATTTGATGGATCAGGCTGTGGGCCTTCCCGCGGGTCGCGACTTACTATCAGGTACGGAAAAACAGCACAAAAGTAGAAAAGTGTCCGGAAACTGATGAAAACATTGGATTTTGGGCTCAAAAAAAGGCCCAGCAAAGCGGGCTTAGCTACCCCATCGTAGAGCTCTCGGAGAGCTTTCCAACGGTATGCTGTGGGCCGCGTAACTCCTTGCGGATCAAAAGTTATGGGCTCCGGAGCGACGGAGACCTGGTCCTAAGCGCCGCGACATCGGTTTGACGGGCCAGCCACAACGTGAAGCGAAGTTGCCTCGCCCCATGGTGCCTTGGGATTCGGTAACAGAAATGAGATGGATCAGGTTGTAGGCCTTCCTGCGGCTCACGACGTACGATCCGGGACGGAAAAACAGCACAAAAGCAGAAAAGTGTCCGAAAACTGATGAAAACGTTGGATTTTGGAGTCTGAAAAATGGCCCAACGAGGCGGGCTTAGCTACCCCATCGTAGAGCTCTCGGAGAGCTTTCCAACGGTATGCTGTGGGCCGCGTAACTCCTTGCGGATCAAAAGTTATGGGCCCCGGAGCGACGGACACCTTGTCCCAAGCCGCACGACCTCGGTTTGCGGGCCCAGCCACTACGTGAAGCGAAGTTGCCTCACCCCAGGTGCCTTGGGATTCGTTAACAGAAATGAGATGGATCAGGCAGTGGGCCTTCCCGCGGGTCGCGACTTACTATCCGGGACGGGAAAACAACACAAAAGCAGAACAGTGTCCGGAAACTGATGAAAACGTTGGATTTTGGGCTCCGAAAAAAGGCCCAGCGAAGCGGGCTTAGCTGCCCCGTCGTAGAGCTCTCGGAGAGCTTTCCAACGGTATGCAGTGGGCCGCGTAACTCCTTGCGGATCAAAAGTTATGGGCCCCGGAGCGACGGAGACCTGGTCCCAAGCCCCTCGACCTCGGTTTGCGGGCCCAGCCTCTACGTGAAGCGATGTTGCCTCGCCCCAGGTGCCTTGGGATTCGGTAACAGAAATGTGATGGATCAGGCAGTGGGCCTTCCCGCGGGTCGCGACTTACGATCCGGGACGGAAAAACAGTGCAAAAGAATAAAAGTGTCCGAAAACTGGTGAAAAAGTTCGATTTTGGGCTCCGAAAAAAGGCCCAGGAAAGCGGGCTTAATTGCCCCGTTGTAGAGCTCTCGGAGAGCTTTCCAACGGTATGCTGTGGGCCAAGTAACTCCTTGCAGATCAAAAGTTATGGGCTCCGGAGCGGCGGAGACCTGGTCCAAAGTCCCGCGACCTCGGTTTGCCGGCCCAGCCACCACGTGAAGCGAAGTTGCCATGGCCTAGGTGCCGTGGGATTCGGTAATAGAAATTTGATGGATCAGGCAGTGGGCCTTCCCGCGGGTCGCGACTTACGATCCGGGACGGAAAAACAGCACAAAAGCAGAAAAGTGTCCAGAAAATGATGAAAACGTTCGATTTTGGGCTCCGGAAAAAGGCCCAGCGCAGCGGGCTTAGCTGCCCCGTCGTAGATCTCTCTGAGAGCTTTCCAACGGTATGCTGTGGGCCGCATAACTGCTTGCGGATCAAAAGTTATGGGCTCCGGAGCGACGGACACCTGGTCCCAAGCCCCGCGACCTCGTTTTGCCGGCCCAGCCACCACGTGAAGCGAAGTCGCCTTGCCCAAGGTACCGTGGGATTCGGTAACAGAAATGTGATGGATCAGGCAGTGGGCCTTCCCGCGGCTCACGACGTACGATCAGGGACGGGAAAACAGCACAAAAGCATAACAGTGTCCGGAAACTGATGAAAACGTTGGATTTTGGGCTCCGAAAAAAGGCCCAGCGAAGCGGGCTTTGCTGCCCCGTCGTAGAGCTCTCGGAGAGCTTTCCAACGGTATGCTGTGGGCCGCGTAACTCCTTGCAGATCAAAAGTTATGGGCCCCGGAGCGACGGAGACCTGGTCCCAAGCCCCTCGACCTCGGTTTGCGGGCCCAGCCTCTACGTGAAGCGATGTTGCCTCGCCCCAGGTGCCTTGGGATTCGGTAACAGAAATGAGATGGATCAGGCAGTGGGCCTTCCCGCGGGTCACGACGTACGATCAGGGACGGAAAAACAGCACAAAAGCATAACAGTGTCCGGAAACTGATGAAAACGTTGGATTTTGGGCTCTGAAAAAAGGCCCAGCAAAGCAAGCTTACCTGCCCTGTCGTAGAGCTCTCGGAGAGCTTTCCAACGGTATGCTGTGGGCCGCGTAACTCGTTGCAGATCAAAAGTTATGGGCTCCGGAGCGACGGACACCTAGTCCCAAGCCCCGCGACTTCGGTTTGCGGGCCCAGCCTCTACGTGAAGCGAAGTTGCCTCGCCCCAGGGGCCTTGGTATTCGGTAACAGAAATGTGATGGATCAGGTTGTCGGCCTTCCCGCGGCTCACGACGTACGATCAGGTACGGAAAAACAGCACAAAAGTAGAAAAGTGTCCGGAAACTGATGAAAACGTTGGATTTTGGGCTCCGAAAAAAGGCCCAGCTTAGCGTGCTTAGCTGCCCCATCGTAGAGCTCTCGGAGATCTTTCCAACGGTATGCTGTGGGCCGCGTAAGTCCTTGCGGATCAAAAGTTATGGGCCCCAAAGCGACGGAGACCTGGTCCCAAGCCCCACGACCTCGGTTTGCGGGCCCAGCCTCTACGTGAAGCGAAGTTGCCTCGCCCCAGGGGCCTTGGTATTCGGTAACAGAAATGTGATGGATCAGGTTGTCGGCCTTCCCGCGGGTCGCGACTTACGATCCGGGACGGAAAAACAGCACAAAAGCAGAAAAGTGTCCGGAAACTGATGAAACCGATCTATTTTGGGCTTTGAAAAAAGGCCCAGCGGAGCGGGCTTAGCTGCCCCGTCGTAGAGCTCTCGGAGAGCTTTCCAACGGTATGCTGTGGGCCGCGTAACTCCTTGCGGATCAATAGTTATGGGCTCCGGAGCGACAGAGACTTGGTCCAAAGCGCCGCGACCTCGGTTTGCGGGCCCAGCCTCTACGTGAAGCGAAGTTGCCTCGTCGCAGGTGCCTTGGGATTCGGTAACAGAAATGTGATGGATCAGGCAGTGGGCCTTCCCGCGGGTCACGACTTACGATCCGGGACGGAAAAACAGCACAAAAGCAGAAAAGTGTCCGGAAACTGATGAAAACGTTGGATTTTGGGCTATGAAAAAAGGCCCAGCGGAGCGGGCTTAGCTGCCCCGTCGTAGAGCTCTCGGAGAGCTTTCCAACGGTATGCTGAGGGCCGCGTAACTCCTTGCGGATCAAAAGTTATGGGCTCCGGAGCGACGGAGACCTGGTCCAAAGCCCCGCGACCTCGGTTTGCGGGCCCAGCCTCTACGTGAAGCGAAGTTGCCTCGTCGTAGGTGCCTTGGGATTCGGTAACAGAAATTTGATGGATCAGGCAGTGGGCCTTCCCGCGGGTCGCGACTTACGATCCGGGACGGAAAAACAGCACAAAAGCAGAAAAGTGTCCAGAAAATGATGAAAACGTTGGATTTTGGGCTCCGAAAAAAGGCCCAGCGAAGCGGGCTTAGCTGTCCAGTCGTAGAGCTCTCGGAGAGCTTTCCAACGGTATGCTGTGGGCCGCGTAACTCCTTGCGGATCAAAAGTTATGGGCTACGGAGCGACGGAGACCTGGTCCCAAGCCCCGCAACCTCGGTTTGCCGGCCCAGCCTCCACGTGAAGCGAAGTTGCCTCGTCGCAGGTGCCTTGGGATTCGGTAGCAGAAATTTGATGGATCAGGCTGTGGGCCTTCCCGCGGGTCGCGACGTACGATCAGGTACGGAAAAACAGCACAAAAGTAGAAAAGTGTCCGGAAACTGATGAAAATATTGGATTTTGGGCTCCGAAAAAAGGCCCAGCAAAGCGAGCTTAGCTGCCCCGTCGTAGAGCTCTCAAAGAGCTTTCCAACGGTATGCTGTGGGCCGCGTAACTCCTTGCGGATCAAAAGTTATGGGCTCCGAAGCGGCGGAGACCTGGTCCAAAGCCCCGCGACCTCGGTTTGCCGGCCCAGCCACCACGTGAAGCAAAGTTGCCTTGGCCAAGGTGCTGTGGAATTCGGGAACAGAAATGTGATGGATCAGGCAGTGGGCCTTCCCGCGGGTCACGACTTACGATCTGGGACGGAAAAACATCACAAAAGAAGAAATGTGTCCGGAAACTGATGAAAACATTCAATTTTGGGCTTCGAAAAAAGGCCCAGCAAAGCCAGTTTAGCTGCCCCGTCGTAGAGATCTCGGAGAGCTTTCCAACGGTATGCTGTGGGCCGCGTAACTCCTTGCGGATCAAAAGTTATGGGCTCCGGAGCGACGGACACCTAGTCCCAAGCCCCGCGACTTCGGTTTGCGGGCCCAGCCTCTACGTGAAGCGAAGTTGCCTCGTCGCAGGTGCCTTGGGATTCGGTAACAGAAATGTGATGGATCAGGCAGTGGGCCTTCCCGCGGGTCGCGACTTACTATCCGGGACGGGAAAACAGCACAAAAGCAGAACAGTGTCCGGAAACTGATGAAAACGTTGGATTTTGGGCTCCGAAAAAAGGCCCAGCGAAGCGGGCTTAGCTGCCCCGTCGTAGAGCTCTCGGAGAGCTTTCCAACGGTATGCTGTGGGCCGCGTAACTCCTTGCAGATCAAAAGTTATGGGCCCCGGAGCGACGGAGACCTGGTCCCAAGCCCCTCGACCTCGGTTTGCGGGCCCAGCCTCTACGTGAAGCGATGTTGCCTCGCCCCAGGTGCCTTGGGATTCGGTAACAGAAATGTGATGGATCAGGCAGTGGGCCTTCCCGCGGGTCGCGACTTACGATCCGGGACGGAAAAACAGCACAAAAGAGGAAAAGTGTCCCGAAACTGATGAAAACGATCTATTTTGGGCTTTGAAAAAAGGCCCAGCGGAGCGGGCTTAGCTGCCCCGTCGTAGAGCTCTCGGAGAGCTTTCCAACGGTATGCTGTGGGCCGCGTAACTCCTTGCGGATCAATAGTTATGGGCTCCGCAGCGACGGAGACTTTGTCCAAAGCCCCGCGACCTCGGTTTGCCGGCCCAGCCACCACGTTAAGCGAAGTTGCCTCGTCGTAGGTGCCTTGGGATTCGGTAACAGAAATTTGATGGATCAGGCAGTGGGCCTTCCCGCGGGTCGCGACTTACGATCCGGGACGGAAAAACAGCACAAAAGCAGAAAAGTGTCCAGAAAATGATGAAAACGTTCGATTTTGGGCTCCGAAAAAAGGCCCAGCGAAGCGGGCTTAGATGCCCCGTCGTAGAGCTCTCGGAGAGCATTCCAACGGTATGCTGTGGGCCGCGTAACTCCTTGCGGATCAAAAGGTATGGGCTCCAGAACGGCGGACACCTGGTCCCAAGCCCCGCGACCTCGGTTTGCCGGCCCAGCCACCACGTGAAGCGAAGTTGCCTCGTCGCAGGTGCCTTGGGATTCGGTAACAGAAATGTGATGGATCAGGCAGTGGGCCTTCCCGCGGGTCGCGACTTACGATCCGGGACCGAAAAACAGCACAAAAGCATAACAGTGTCCGGAAACTGATGAAAACGTTGGATTTTGGGCTCTGAAAAAAGGCCCAGCGAAGTGGGCTTTGCTGCCCCGTCGTAGAGCTCTCGGAGAGCTTTCCAACGGTATGCTGTGGGCCGCGTAACTCCTTGCGGATCAAAAGTTATGGGCCCCGGAGCGACGGAGACCTGGTCCCAAGCCCCACGACCTCGGTTTGCGGGCCCAGCCTCTACGTGAAGCGAAGTTGCCTCGCCCCAGGTGCCTTGGGATTCGGTAACAGAAATGAGATGGATCAGGTTGTCGGCCTTCCTGCGGCTCACGACGTACGATCCGGGACGAAAAAATAGCACAAAAGAAGAACAGTGTCTGGAAACTGATGAAAACGTTGGATTTTGGGCTCTGAAAAAAGGCCCAGCAAAGCGGGCTTAGCTGCCCCGTCGTAGAGCTCTCGGAGTGCTTTCCAACGGTATGCTGTGGGCCGCGTAACTCCTTGCGGATCAAAAGTTATGGGCCCCGGAGCGACGGACACCTAGTCCCAAGCCCCGCGACTTCGGTTTGCGGGCCCAGCCTCCACGTGAAGAGAAGTTGTCTTGTCCAAGGTGCCTTGGTATTCGGTAACAGAAATGTGATGGATCAGGTTGTCGGCCTTCCCGCGGCTCACGACGTACGATCAGGTACGGAAAAACAGCACAAAAGTAGAAAAGTGTCCGGAAACTGATGAAAACGTTGGATTTTGGGCTCCGAAAAAAGGCCCAGCTTAGCGTGCTTAGCTGCCCCATCGTAGAGCTCTCGGAGATCTTTCCAACGGTATGCTGTGGGCCGCGTAACTCCTTGCGGATCAAAAGTTATGGGCCCCGAAGCGACGGAGACCTGGTCCCAAGCCCCACGACCTCGGTTTGCGGGCCCAGCCTCTACGTGAAGCGAAGTTGCCTCGCCCCAGGTGCCTTGGTATTCGGTAACAGAAATGTGATGGATCAGGTTGTCGGCCTTCCTGCGGCTCACGACGTACGATCCGGGACGAAAAAACAGCACAAAAGCAGTACAGTGTCCGGAAACTGATGAAAACGTTGGATTTTGGCTTATGAAAAAATGCCCAGCGAAGCGGGCTTATCTGCCCCGTCGTAGAGCTCTCGGAGAGCTTTCTAACGGTATGCTGTGTGCTGCGTAACTCCTTGCGGATCAAAAGTTATGGGCTCCGGAGCGACGGAGACCTGGTCCAAAGCGCCGCGACCTCGGTTTGCGGGCCCAGCCTCTACGTGAAGCGAAGTTGCCTCGTCGCAGGTGCCTTGGGATTCGGTAACAGAAATGTGATGGATCAGGCAGTGGGCCTTCCCGCGGGTCACGACTTACGATCCGGGACGGAAAAACAGCACAAAAGCAGAAAAGTGTCCGGAAACTGATGAAAACGTTGGATTTTGGGCTATGAAAAAAGGCCTAGAGGAGCGGGCTTAGCTGCCCCGTCGTAGAGCTCTCGGAGAGCTTCCCAATGGTATACTGTGGGCCGCGTAACTCCTTGCGGATCAAAAGTTATGGGCTCCGGAGCGACAGAGACCTTGTCCCAAGCCACACGACCTCGTTTTGCGAGCCCAGCCTCCACGTGATGCGAAGTTGCCTCGTCGTAGGTGCCTTGGGATTCGGTAACAGAAATTTGATGGATCAGGCAGTGGGCCTTCCCGCGGGTCGCGACTTACGATCCGGGACGGAAAAACAGCACAAAAGCAGAAAAGTGTCCAGAAACTAATGAAAACCTTCGATTTTGGGCTCCGATAAAAGGCCCAGCAAAGCGGGCTTAGCCGCCCATTCGTAGAGCTCTCGGAGAGCTTTCCAGCGGAATGCTGTGGGCCGCGTAACTCCTTGCGGATCAAAAGTTATGGGCTCCGGAGCGATGGAGACCTGGTCCCAAGCCCCGCAACCTCGGTTTGCGGGCCCAGCCTCTACGTGAAGCGAAGTTGCCTCGTCGCAGGTGCCTTGGGATTCGGTAGCAGAAATTTGATGGATCAGGCTGTGGGCCTTCCCGCGGGTCGCGACTTACTATCCGGGACGTAAAAACAGCACAAAAGAAGAAAAGTGTCCGGAAACGGATGAAAACATTGGATTTTGGGCTCCGAAAAAAGGCCCAGCAAAGCGAGCTTAGCTGCCCCGTCGTAGAGCTCTCGGAGAGCTTTCCAACGGTATGATGTGGGCCGCGTAACTCCTTGCGGATCAAAAGTTATGGGCCCCGAAGCGACGGAGACCTGGTCCAAAGCGCCGCGACCTCGGTTTGCGGGCCCAGCCTCTACGTGAAGCGAAGTTGCCTCGTCGCAGGTGCCTTGGGATTCGGTAACAGAAATGTGATGGATCAGGCAGTGGGCCTTCCCGCGGGTCACGACTTACGATCCGGGACGGAAAAACAGCACAAAAGTAGAAAAGTGTCCGGAAACTGATGAAAACGTTGGATTTTGGGCTCTGAAAAAAGGCCCAGCAAAGCGGGCTTAGCTGCCCCGTCGTAGAGCTCTCGGAGAGCTTTCCAACGGTATGCAGTGGGCAGCGTAACTCCTTGCGGATCAAAAGTTATGGGCTCCGGAGCGACGGACACCTAGTCCCAAGCCCCGCGACTTCGGTTTGCGGGCCCAGCCTCTACGTGAAGCGAAGTTGCCTCGTCGCAGGTGCCTTGGGATTCGGTAACAGAAATGTGATGGATCAGGCAGTGGGCCTTCCCGCGGGTCGCGACTTACTATCCGGGACGGAAAAACAACAAAAAAGGAGAACAGTGTCCGAAAACTAATGAAAAGGTTGGATGTTGGGCTCAGAAAAAAGGCCCAGGGAAGCGGGCTTAGCTGCCCCGTCGTAGAGCTCTCGGAGAGCTTTTCAACGGTATGCAGTGGGGCGTGGAACGGCATGCGGATTAAAAGTTATGGGCCCCGGAGCGGCGGAGACCTGGTCCCAAGCCCCTCGACCTCGGTTTGCGGGCCCAGCATCTACGTGAAGCGATGTTGCCTCGCCCCAGGTGCCTTGGGATTCGGTAACAGAAATGAGATGGATCAGGCAGTGGGCCTTCCCGCGGGTCGCGACTTACGATCCGGGACGGAAAAACAGCATAAAAGCAGAAAAGTGTCCGGAAACTGATGAAAACGTTGGATTTTGGGCTTTGAAAAAAGGCCCAGCAGAGCGGGCTTAGCTGCCCCGTCGTAGAGCTCTCGGAGAGCTTTCCAACGGTATGCTGTGGGCCGCGTAACTCCTTGCGGATCAATAGTTCTGGGCTCCGGAGCGACAGAGACCTGGTCCCAAGCCCCACGACCTCGGTTTGCGGGCCCAGCCTCTACGTGAAGCGAAGTTGCCTCGTCGTAGGTGCCTTGGGATTCGGTAACAGAAATTTGATGGATCAGGCAGTGGGCCTTCCCGCGGGTCGCGACTTACGATCCGGGACGGAAAAACAGCACAAAAGCAGAAAAGTGTCCAGAAAATGATGAAAACGTTGGATTTTGGGCTCAGAAAAAAGGCCCAGCGAAGCGGGCTTAGCTGTCCAGTCGTAGAGCTCTCGGAGAGCTTTCCAACGGTATGCTGTGGGCCGCGTAACTCCTTGCGGATCAAAAGTTATGGGCTACGGAGCGACGGACACCTGGTCCCAAGCCCCGCGACCTCGGTTTGCGGGCCCAGCCACCACGTGAAGCGAAGTTGCCTCGTCGCAGGTGCCTTGGGATTCGGTAACAGAAATGTGATGGATCAGGCAGTGGGCCTTCCCGCGGGTCGCGACGTACGATCCGGGACGGGAAAACAGCACAAAAGCAGAACAGTGTCCGGAAACTGATGAAAACGTTGGATTTTGGGCTCCGAAAAAAGGCCCAGCGAAGCGGGCTTAGCTGCCCCGTCGTAGAGCTCTCGGAGAGCTTTCCAACGGTATGCTGTGGGCCGCGTAACTCCTTGCAGATCAAAAGTTATGGGCCCCGGAGCGACGGAGACCTGGTCCCAAGCCCCTCGACCTCGGTTTGCGGGCCCAGCCTCTACGTGAAGCGATGTTGCCTCGCCCCAGGTGCCTTGGGATTCGGTAACAGAAATGAGATGGATCAGGTTGTCGGCCTTCCTGCGGCTCACGACATACGATCCGGGATGAAAAAATAGCACAAAAGCAGAACAGTGTCCGGAAACTGATGAAAACGTTGGATTTTGGGCTCCGAAAAAAGGCCCAGCAAAGCGGGCTTAGCTGCCCCGTCGTAGAGCTCTCGGAGAGCTTTCCAACGGTATGCTGTGGGCCGCGTAACTCCTTGCGGATCAAAAGTTATGGGCCCCGGAGCGACGGACACCTAGTCCCAAGCCCCACGACCTCGGTTTGCGGGCCCAGCCTCTACGTGAGGCGAAGTTGCCTCGTCCCAGGTGCCTTGGGATTCGGTAACAGAAATGAGATGGATCAGGTTGTCGGCCTTCCTGCGGCTCACGACGTACCATCCGGGATGAAAAAACAGCACGAAAGCAGAACAGTGTCCGGAAAATGATGAAAACGTTGAATTTTGGGCTCCGAAAAGAGGTCCAGCTAAGCGGGCTTAGCTGCCCCGACGTAGAGCTCTCGGAGAGCTTTCCAACGGTATGCTGTGGGCCGCGTAACTCCTTGCTGATCAAAAGTTATGGGCCCCGGAGCGACGGAGACCTGGCCCCAAGCCCCACGACCTCGGTTTGCGGGCCCAGCCTCTACGTGAAGCGAAGTTGCCTCGCCCCAGGTGCCTTGGGATTCGGTAACAGAAATGAGATGGATCAGGCAGTCGGCCTTCCTGCGGGTCGCGACTTACGATCCGGGACGGAAAAACAGCACAAAAGCAGAAGAGTGTCCGAACCCTGCTGAAAACGTTGGATTTTGGGCTTTGAAAAAGGGCCCAGCAAAGCGGGCTTTGCTGCCCCGTCGTAGAGCTCTCGGAGAGCTTTCCAACGGTATGCTGTGGGCCGCGTAACTCCTTGCGGATCAAAAGTTATGGGCTCCGGAGCGACGGAGATATGGTCCAAAGCCCCGCGACCTCGGTTTGCCGGCCCAGCCACCACGTGAAGCTAAGTTGCCTCGTCGTAGGTGCCTTGGGATTCGGTAACAGAAATTTGATGGATCAGGCAGTGGGCCTTCCCGCGGGTCGCGACTTACGATCCGGGACGGAAAAACAGCACAAAAGCAGAAAAGTGTCCAGAAAATGATGAAAACGTTGGATTTTGGGCTCCGAAAAAAGGCCCAGCGAAGCGGGCTTAGATGTCCAGTCGTAGAGCTCTCGGAGAGCTTTCCAACGGTATGCTGTGGACTGCGTAACTCCTTGCGGATCAAAAGTTATGGGCTCCGGAGCGACGGACACCTGGTCCCAAGCCCCGCGCCCTCGGTTTGCGGGCCCAGCCACAACATGAAGAGAAGTTGCCTCGTCGCAGGTGCCTTGGGATTCGGTAACAGAAATGTGATGGATCAGGCAGTGGGCCTTCCCGCGGGTCGCGACGTACGATCCGGGACGGGAAAACAGCACAAAAGCAGAACAGTGTCCGGAAACTGATGAAAACGTTGGATTTTGGGCTCCGAAAAAAGGCCCAGCGAAGCGGGCTTAGCTGCCCCGTCGTAGAGCTCTCGGAGAGCTTTCCAACGGTATGCTGTGGGCCGCGTAACTCCTTGCGGATCAAAAGTTATGGGCCCCGGAGCGACGGAGACCTGGTCCCAAGCCCCTCGACCTCGGTTTGCGGGCCCAGCCTCTACGTGAAGCGATGTTGCCTCGCCCCAGGTGCCTTGGGATTCGGTAACAGAAATGTGATGGATCAGGTTGTGGGCCTTCCCGCAGGTCACGACTTACGATCCGAGATGGAAAAACAGCACAAACGCATAAGAGTGTCCGGAAACTGATGAAAACGTTGCATCTTGGGCCCTGAAAAAAGGCCCAGCAAAGCAGGCTTAGCTGCCCCGTCGTAGAGGTCTCGGAGAGCTTTCCAACGGTATGCAGTGGGCAGCGTAACTCCTTGCGGATCAAAAGTTATGGGCTCCGGAGCGACGGAGACCTGGTCCCAAGCCCCGCGACCTAGGTTTGCGGGCCCAGCCTCTACGTGAAGCGATGTTGCCTCGCCCCAGGTGCCTTGGGATTCGGTAACATAAATGAGATGGATCAGGCAGTGGGCCTTCCCGCGGGTCGCGACTTACGATCCGGGACGGGAAAACAGCACAAAAGCAGAACAGTGTCCGGAAACTGATGAAAACGTTGGATTTTGGGCTCCGAAAAAAGGCCCAGCGAAGCGGGCTTAGCTGCCCCGTCGTAGAGCTCTCGGAGAGCTTTCCAACGGTATGCTGTGGGCCGCGTAACTCCTTGCGGATCAAAAGTTATGGGCTCCGGAGCGACGGAGACCTGGTCCAAAGCGCCGCGACCTCGGTTTGCGGGCCCAGCCTCTACGTGAAGCGAAGTTGCCTCGTCGCAGGTGCCTTGGGATTCGGTAACAGAAATGTGATGGATCAGGCAGTGGGCCTTCCCGCGGGTCACGACTTACGATCCGGGACGGAAAAACAGCACAAAAGCAGAAAAGTGTCCGGAAACTGATGAAAACGTTGGATTTTGGGCTATGAAAAAAGGCCCAGCGGAGCGGGCTTAGCTGCCCCGTCGTAGAGCTCTCGGAGAGCTTTCCAACGGTATGCTGTGGTCCGCGTAACTCCTTGCGGATCAAAAGTTATGGGCTTCGGAGCGACGGAGACCTGGTCCAAAGCCCCGCGACCTCGGTTTGCGGGCCCAGCCTCTACGTGAAGCGAAGTTGCCTCGTCGTAGGTGCCTTGGGATTCGGTAACAGAAATTTGATGGATCAGGCAGTGGGCCTTCCCGCGGGTCGCGACTTACGATCCGGGACGGAAAAACAGCACAAAAGCAGAAAAGTGTCCAGAAAATGATGAAAACGTTGGATTTTGGCCTCCGAAAAAAGGCCCAGCGAAGCGGGCTTAGCTGTCCAGTCGTAGAGCTCTCGGAGAGCTTTCCAACGGTATGCTGTGGGCCGCGTAACTCCTTGCGGATCAAAAGTTATGGGCTCTGGAGCGAGGGCGACCTGGTCCCAAGCCCCGCAACCTCGGTTTGCTGGCCCAGCCACCACGTGAAGCGAAGTTGCCTCGTCGCAGGTGCCTTGGGATTCGGTAGCAGAAATTTGATGGATCAGGCTGTGGGCCTTCCCGCGGGTCGCGACATACGATCCGGGACGAAAAAACAGCACAAAAGCATAACAGTGTCCAGAAACTGATGAAAACATTGGATTTTGGGCTCTGAAAAAAGGCCCAGCGAAGCAGGCTTAGCTGCCCCATCGTAGAGCTCTTAGAGAGCTTTCCAACGGTATGCTGTGGGCCGCGTAACTCCTTGCGGATCAAAAGTTATGGGCTCCGGAGCGACGGAGACCTGGTCCCAAGCCCCTCGACCTCGGTTTGGGGGCCCAGCCTCTACGTGAAGCGATGTTGCCTCGTCGCAGGTGCCTTGGGATTCGGTAACAGAAATGTGATGGATCAGGCAGTGGGCCTTCCCGCGGCTCACGACGTACGATCAGGGACGGAAAAACAGCACAAAAGCATAACAGTGTCCGGAAACTGATGAAAACGTTGGATTTTGGGCTCTGAAAAAAGGCCCAGCAAAGCGGGCTTAGCTGCCCCGTCGTAGAGCTCTTGGAGAGCTTTCCAACGGTATGCTGTGGGCCGCGTAACTCCTTGCGGATCAAAAGTTATGGGCTCCGGAGCGACGGACACCTAGTCACAAGCCCCGCGACTTCGGTTTGCGGGCCCAGCCTCTACGTGAAGCGAAGTTGCCTCGTCGCAGGTGCCTTGGGATTCGGTAACAGAAATGTGATGGATCAGGCAGTGGGCCTTCCCGCGGGTCGCGACTTACGATCCGGGACGGGAAAACAGCACAAAAGCAGAACAGTGTCCGGAAACTGATGAAAACGTTGGATTTTGGGCTCCGAAAAAAGGCCCAGCGAAGCGGGCTTAGCTGCCCCGTCGTAGAGCTCTCGGAGAGCTTTCCAACGGTATGCTGTGGGCCGCGTAACTCCTTGCAGATCAAAAGTTATGGTCCCCGGAGCGACGGAGACCTGGTCCCAAGCCCCTCGACCTCGGTTTGCGGGCCCAGCCTCTACGTGAAGCGATGTTGCCTCGCCCCAGGTGCCTTGGGATTCGGTAACAGAAATGTGATGGATCAGGTTGTCGGCCTTCCCGCGGCTCACGACGTACGATCCGGGACGGGAAAATAGCACAAAAGCATAACAGTGTCCGAAAACTGATGAAAACGTTGGATTTTGGGCTCTGAAAAAAGGCCCAGCAAAGCGGGCTTAGCTGCCCCGTCGTAGAGCTCTCGGAGAGCTTTCCAACGGTATGCTGTGGGCCGCGTAACTCCTTGCGGATCAAAAGTTAAGGGCTCCGGAGCGGCGGAGACCTGGTCCCAAGCCCCGCGACCTCGGTTTGCGAGCCCGGCCTCAACGTCAAGCGAAGGTGCCTCGTCGCAGGTGCCTTGGGATTCGGTAACAGAAATGTGATGGATCAGGCAGTGGGCCTTCCCGCGGGTCGCGACTTACGATCCGGGACGAAAAAACAGTATAAAAGCGGAAAAGTGTCCTAAAACTGATGAAAACGTTCGATTTTGGGCTCCCAAAAAAGACCCTACGAAGCGGGTTTAGCTGCCCCGTCGTAGAGCTCTCGGAGAGCTTTCCAACGGTATGCTATGAGCCGCGTAACTACTTGCTGATCAAAAGGTATGGGCTCCGGAGCGACGGAGACCTGGTCCCAAGCCCCGCGACCTCGGTTTGCCGGCCCAGCCACCACGTGAAGCGAAGTTGCCTCGTCGCAGGTGCCTTGGGATTCGGTAACAGAAATGTGATGGATCAGGCAGTGGGCCTTCCCGCGGGTCACGACTTACGATCCGGGACGGAAAAACAGCACAAAAGCAGAAAAGTGTCCGGAAACTGATGAAAACGTTGGATTTTGGGCTATGAAAAAAGGCCCAGCGGAGCAGGCTTAGCTGCCCCGTCGTAGAGCTCTCGGAGAGCTTTCCAACGGTATGCTGTGGGCCGCGTAACTCCTTGCGGATCAAAAGTTATGGGCTCCGGAGCGGCGGAGACCTGGTCCAAAGCCCCGCGACCTCGGTTTGCCGGCCCAGCCTCTACGTGAAGCGAAGTTGCCTCGTCGTAGGTGCCTTGGGATTCGGTAACAGAAATTTGATGGATCAGGCAGTGGGCCTTCCCGCGGGTCGCGACTTACGATCCGGGACGGAAAAACAGCACAAAAGCAGAAAAGTGTCCAGAAAATGATGAAAACGTTGGATTTTGGGCTCCCAAAAAAGCCCCAGCGAAGCGGGCTTAGCTGTCCAGTCGTAGAGCTCTCGGAGAGCTTTCCAACGGTATGCTGTGGGCCGCGTAACTCCTTGCGGATCAAAAGTTATGGGCTCCGGAGCGACGGAGACCTGGTCCCAAGCCCCGCAACCTCGGTTTGCGGGCCCAGCCACAACGTGAAGCGAAGTTGCCTCGCCCCAGGGGGCTTGGGATTCGGTAGCAGAAATTTGATGGATCAGGCTGTGGGCCTTCCTGCGGCTCGCGACATACGATCCGGGACGAAAAAACAGCACAAAAGTAGAACAGAGTCTGGAAACTGATGAAAACATTGGATTTTGGGCTCCGAAAAAAGGCCCAGCAAAGCGGGCTTAGCTGCCCCGTCGTAGAGCTCTCGGAGAGCTTTCCAACGGTATGCTGTGGGCCGCGTAACTCCTTGCGGATCAAAAGTTATGGGCCCCGGAGCGACGGAGACCTGGTCCGAAGCCCCACGACCTCGGTTTGAGGGCCCAGCCTCTACGTGAAGCGAAGTTGCCTCGCCCCAGGTGCCTTAGGATTCGGTAACAGAAATGAGATGGATCAGGCAGTGGGCCTTCCCGCGGGTCACGACGTACGATCCGGGACAAAAAAATAGCACAAAAGCAGAACAGTGTCCGGAAACTGATGAAAACGTTGGATTTTGGGCTCTGAAAAAGGTCCCAGCAAAGCGGACTTAGCTGCCCCGCCGTAGAGCTCTCGGAGAGCTTTCCAACGGTATGCTGTGGGCCGTGTAACTCCTTGCGGATCAAAAGTTATGGGCCCCGGAGCGACGGAGACCTGGTCCCTAGCCCCACGACCTCGGTTTGTGGGTCCAGCCTCTACGTGAGGCGAAGTTGCCTCGCCCCAGGTGCCTTGGGATTCGGTAACAGAAATGAGATGGATCAGGCAGTGGGCCTTCCCGCGGGTCGCGACTTACTATCCGGGACGAAAAAACAGCACAAAAGCAGAACAGTGTCCGGAAACTGATGAAAACGTTGGATTTTGGGCTCCGAAAAAAGGCCCAGCGAAGCGGGCTTAGCTGCCCCGTCGTAGAGCTCTCGGAGAGCTTTCCAACGGTATGCTGTGGGCCGCGTAACTCCTTGCGGATCAAAAGTTATGGGCCCCGGAGCGACGGAGACCTGGTCCCAAGCCCCTCGACCTCGGTTTGCGGGCCCAGCCTCTACGTGAAGCGATGTTGCCTCGCCCCAGGTGCCTTGGGATTCGGTAACAGAAATGTGATGGATCAGGCAGTGGGCCTTCCCGCGGGTCGCGACTTACGATCCGGGACGGAAAAACAGCACAAAAGCAGAAAAGTGTCCGGAAACTGATGAAAACGTTGGATTTTGGGCTATGAAAAAAGGCCCAGCGGAGCGGGCTTAGATGCCCCATCGTAGAGCTCTCGGAGAGCTTTCCAACGGTATGCTGTGGGCCGCGTAACTCCTTGCGGATCAAAAGTTATGGGCTCCGGAGCGGCGGAGACCTGGTCCAAAGCCCCGCGACCTCGGTTTGCCAGCCCAGCCACCACGTGAAGCGAAGGTGCCTCGTCGTAGGTGCCTTGGGATTCGGTAACAGAAATTTGATGGATCAGGCAGTGGGCCTTCCCGCGGGTCGCGACTTACGATCCGGGACGGAAAAACAGCACAAAAGCAGAAAAGTGTCCAGAAAATGATGAAAACGTTGGATTTTGGGCTCCGAAAAAAGGCCCAGCGAAGCGGGCTTAGATGCCCAGTCGTAGAGCTCTCGGAGAACTTTCCAACGGTATGCTGTGGGCCGCGTAACTCCTTGCGGATCAAAAGTTATGGGCCCCGGAGCGACGGAGACCTGGTCCCAAGCCCCTCGACCTCGGTTTGCGGGCCCAGCCTCTACGTGAAGCGATGTTGCCTCGCCCCTGGTGCCTTGGGATTCGGTAACAAAATGTGATGGATCAGGTTGTCGGCCTTCCCGCGGTTCACGACGTACGATCAGGGACGGAAAAACAGCACAAAAGCAGAACAGTGCCCAGAAACTGATGAAAACGTTGGATTTTGGGCTCCGAAAAAAGGCCCAGCGAAGCGGGCTTAGCTGCCCCGTCGTAGAGCTCTCGGAGAGCTTTCCAACGGTATGCTGTGGGCCGCGTAACTCCTTGCAGATCAAAAGTTATGGGCCCCAGAGCGACGGAGACCTGGTCCCAAGCCCCTCGACCTCGGTTTGCGGGCCCAGCCTCTACGTGAAGCGATGTTGCCTCGCCCCAGGTGCCTTGGGATTCGGTAACAGAAATGTGATGGATCAGGTTGTTGGCCTTACTGCGGGTCACGACATACGATCCGGGATGAAAAAACAGCACAAAAGCAGAACAGTGTCCAGAAACTGATGACAATGTTGGATTTTGGCCTCTGAAAAAAGGCCAAGCAAAGCGGGCTTAGCTGCCACGTCGTAGAGCTCTCGGAGAGCTTTCCAACGGTATGCTGTGGGCCGCGTAACTCCTTGCAGATCAAAAGTTATGGGCCCCGGAGCGACGGAGACCTGGTCCCAAGCCCCGCGACTTCGGTTTGCGGGCCCAGCCTCTACGTGAAGCGAAGTTGCCTCGTCGCAGGTGCCTTGGGATTCGGTAACAGAAATGTGATGGATCAGGCAGTCGGCCTTCCTGCGGCTCACGACGTACGATCCGGGACGAAAAAACAGCACAAAAGCAGAACAGTGTCCGGAAACTGATGAAAACGTTGAATTTTGGGCTCCGAAAAAAGGCCCAGCAAAGCGGGCTTAGCTGCCCCGTCGTAGAGCTCTCGGAGAGCTTTCCAACGGTATGCTGTGGGCCGCGTAACTCCTTGCGGATCAAAAGTTATGGGCCCCGGAGCGACGGAGACCTGGCCCCAAGCCCCACGACCTCGGTTTGCGGGCCCAGCCTCTACGTGAAGTGAAGTTGCCTCGCCCCAGGTGCCTTGGGATTCGGTAACAGAAATGAGATGGATCAGGTTGTAGGCCTTCCTGCGGCTCACGACGTACGATCCGGGACGGAAAAACAGCACAAAAGCAGAAAAGTGTCCGGAAACTGATGAAAACGTTGGATTTTGGAGTCTGAAAAATGGCCCAACGAAGCGGGCTTAGCTACCCCGTCGTAGAGCTCTCGGAGAGCTTTCCAACGGTATGCTGTGGGCCGCGTAACTCCTTGCGGATCAAAAGTTATGGGCCCCGGAGCGACGGAGGCCTGGTCCAAAGCCCCACGACGTCGGGTTGGGGGGCCAGCCTCTACGTGGAGCGAAGGTGCCTCGTCGTAGGTGCCTTGGGATTCGGTAACAGAAATTTGATGGATCAGGCAGTGGGCCTTCCCGCGGGTCGCGACTTACGATCCGGGACGGAAAAACAGCACAAAAGCAGAAAAGTGTCCAGAAAATGATGAAAACGTTGGATTTTGGGCTCCGAAAAAAGGCCCAGCGAAGCGGGCTTAGATGCCCAGTCGTAGAGCTCTCGGAGAGCATTCCAACGGTATGCTGTGGGCCGCGTAACTCCTTGCGGATCAAAAGTTATGGGCTCCGGAGCGACGGACACCTGGTCCCAAGCCCCGTGACCTCGGTTTGCCGGCCCAGCCACCACGTGAAGCGAAGTTGCCTCGTCGCAGGTGCCTTGGGATTCGGTAACAGAAATGTGATGGATCAGGCAGTGGGCCTTCCCGCGGGTCGCGACGTACGATTCGGGACGGGAAAACAGCACAAAAGCAGAACAGTGTCCGGAAACTGATGAAAACGTTGGATTTTGGGCTCCGAAAAAAGGCCCAGCGAAGCGGGCTTAGCTGCCCCGTCGTAGAGCTCTCGGAGAGCTTTCCAACGGTATGCTGTGGGCCGCGTAACTCCTTGCAGATCAAAAGTTATGGGCCCCGGAGCGACGGAGACCTGGTCCCAAGCCCCTCGACCTCGGTTTGCGGGCCCAGCCTCTACGTGAAGCGATGTTGCCTCGCCCCAGGTGCCTTGGGATTCGGTAACAGAAATGTGATGGATCAGGTTGTCGGCCTTCCTGCGGCTCACGACGTACGATCCGGGACGAAAAAACAGCACAAAAGCATAACAGTGTCCGGAAACTGATGAAAACGTTGGATTTTGGGCTCTGAAAAAAGGCCCAGCAAAGCGGGCTTAGCTGCCCCGTCGTAGAGCTCTCGGAGAGCTTTCCAACGGTATGCTGTGGGCCGCGTAACTCCTTGCGGATCAAAAGTTATGGGCCCCGGAGCGACGGAGACCTGGTCCCAAGCCCCACGACCTCGGTTTGCGAGCCCAGCCTCTACATGAAGCAAAGTTGCCTCGCCTCAGGTGCCTTGGGATTCGGTTACAGAAATGAGATGGATCAGGCAGTGGGCCTTCCCGCGGCTCACGACGTACGATCAGGGACGAAAAAACAGCACAAAAGCATAACAGTGTCCGGAAACTGATGAAAACGTTGGATTTTGGGCTCCGAAAAAAGGCCCAGCGAAGCGGGCTTAGTTGCCCCGTCGTAGAGCTCTCGGAGAGCTTTCCAACGGTATGCTGTGGGCCGCGTAACTCCTTGCGGATCAAAAGTTATTGGCTCCGGAGCGACGGAGACCTGGTCCAAAGCGCCGCGACCTCGGTTTGCGGGCCCAGCCTCTACGTGAAGCGAAGTTGCCTCGTCGCAGGTGCCTTGGGATTCGGTAACAGAAATGTGATGGATCAGGCAGTGGGCCTTCCCGCGGGTCACGACTTACGATCCGGGACGGAAAAACAGCACAAAAGCAGAAAAGTGTCCGGAAACTGATGAAAACGTTGGATTTTGGGCTATGAAAAAAGGCCCAGCGGAGCGGGCTTAGCTGCCCCGTCGTAGGGCTCTCGGAGAGCTTTCCAACGGTATGCTGTGGGCAGCATAACTCCTTGCGGATCAAAAGTTATGGGCTCCGGAGCGACGGAGACCTGGTCCAAAGCCCCGCGACCTCGGTTTGCGGGCCCAGCCTCTACGTGAAGCGAAGTTGCCTCGTCGTAGGTGCCTTGGGATTCGGTAACAGAAATTTGATGGATCAGGCAGTGGGCCTTCCCGCGGGTCGCGACGTACGATTCGGGACGAAAAAATAGCGAAAAACATAAAAGTGTCCCGAAACTAATGAAAACCTTCAATTTTGGGCTCCGATAAAAGGCCCAGCGAAGCGGGCTTAGCTGCCCATTCGTAGAGCTCTCGGAGAGCTTTCCAGCGGTATGATGTGGGACGCGTAACTCCTTGCGGTTAAAAAGTTATGGGCTCCGGAGTGTCGGAGACCTGGTCCCAAGCCCCGCAACCTCGGTTTGCCGGCCCAGCCACCACGTGAAGCGAAGGTGCCTCGTCGCAGGTGCCTTGGGATTCGGTAGCAGAAATTTGATGGATCAGGCTGTGGGCCTTCCCGCGGGTCGCGACTTACTATCCGGGACGAAAAAACAGCACAAGCGCAGAAAAGTGCCCCGAAACTGATGAAAACGTTGGATTTTGGCCTCTGAAAAAAGGCCCAGCAAAGCGGGCTTAGCTGCCCCGTCGTAGAGCTCTCGGAGAGCTTTCCAACGGTATGCTGTGGGCCGCGTAACTCCTTGCAGATCAAAAGTTATGGGCCCCGGAGCGACGGAGACCTGGTCCCAAGCCCCACGACCTCCGTTTGCGGGCCCAGCCTCTACGTGAAGCGAAGTTGCCTCGCCTCAGGTGCCTTGGGATTCGTTAACAGAAATGTGATGGATCAGGTTGTCGGCCTTCCTACGGCTCACGACGTACGATCCGGGACGAAAAAACAGCACAAAAGCAGAAAAGTGTCTGGAACTGATGAAAACGTTGGATTTTAGACTCTGAAAAAAGGCCCAGCAAAGCAGGCTTAGCTACCCCGTGGTAGCGCTCTCGAATAGCTTTCCAACGGTATGCTGTGGGCCGCGTAACTCCTTGCGGATCAAAAGTTATGGGCCCCGGAGCGACGGAGACCTGGTCCCAAGCCCCACGACCTCGGTTTGTGGGCCCAGCCTCTACGTGAAGCGAAGTTGCCTCGTCGCAGGTGCCTTGGGATTCGGTAACAGAAATGTGATGGATCAGGCAGTGGGCCTTCCCGCGGGTCGCGACTTACGATCCGGGACGGGAAAACAGCACAAAAGCAGAACAGTGTCCGGAAACTGATGAAAACGTTGGATTTTGGGCTCCGAAAAAAGGCCCAGCGAAGCGGGCTTAGCTGCCCCGTCGTAGAGCTCTCGGAGAGCTTTCCAACGGTATGCAGTGGGCCGCGTAACTCCTTGCGGATCAAAAGTTATGGGCCCCGGAGCGACGGAGACCTGGTCCCAAGCCCCTCGACCTCGGTTTGCGGGCCCAGCCTCTACGTGAAGCGATGTTGCCTCGCCCCAGGTGCCTTGGGATTCGGTAACAGAAATGTGATGGATCAGGTTGTCGGCCTTCCCGCGGCTCACGACGTACGATCCGGGACGGAAAAACAGCACAAAAGCATAACAGTGTCCGGAAACTGATGAAAACGTTGGATTTTGGGCTCTGAAAAAAGGCCCAGCAAAGCGGGCTTAGCTGCCCCGTCGTAGAGCTCTCGGAGAGCTTTCCAACGGTATGCTGTGGGCCGCGTAACTCCTTGCAGATCAAAAGTTATGGGCCCCGGAGCGACGGAGACCTGGTCCCAAGCCCCTCGACCTCGGTTTGCGGGCCCAGCCTCTACGTTAAGCGAAGTTGCCTCGCCTCAGGTGCCTTGGGATTCGGTAACAGAAATGTGATGGATCAGGCAGTGGGCCTTCCCGCGGGTCGCGACGTACGATCCGGGACGAAAAAACATGACAAAAGAAGAACAGTGTTTGGAAACTGATGAAAACGTTGGATTTTGGGATCCGAAAAAAGGCCCAGCGAAGCGGGCTTAGCTGCCCCGTCGTAGAGCTCTCGGAGAGCTTTCCAACGGTATGTTGTGGGCCGCGTAACTCCTTGCGGATCAAAAGTTATGGGCCCCGGAGCGACGGAGTCCTTGTCCCAAGCCCCACCACCTCGGTTTGCGGGCCCAGCCTCTACGTGAAGCGAAGTTGCCTCGTCGCAGGTGCCTTGGGATTCGGTAACAGAAATGTGATGGATCAGGCAGTGGGCCTTCCCGCGGGTCACGACTTACGATCCGGGACGGAAAAACAGCACAAAAGCAGAAAAGTGTCCGAAAACTGATAAAAACGTTCGATTTTGGGCTCTGGAAAAAGGCCCAGCGGAGCAGGCTTAGCTGCCCCGTCGTAGAGCTCTCGGAGAGCTTTCCAACGGTATGCTGTGGGCCGCGTAACTCCTTGCGGATCAAAAATTATGGGCTCCGGAGCGACGGAGACCTGGTCCCAAGCCACACGACCTCGGTTTGCGGGCCCAGCCTCTACGTGAAGCGAAGTTGCCTCGTCGTAGGTGCCTTGGGATTCGGTAACAGAAATTTGATGGATCAGGCAGTGGGCCTTCCCGCGGGTCGCGACTTACGATCCGGGACGGAAAAACAGCACAAAAGCAGAATAGTGTCCAGAAAATGATGAAAACGTTGGATTTTGGGCTCCGAAAAAAGGCCCAGCGAAGCGAAGTTAGCTGCCCCGTCGTAGAGCTCTCAGAGAGCTTTCCAACGGTATGCTGTGGGCCGCATAACTCCTTGCGGATCAAAAGTTATGGGCTCCGGAGCGACGGAGACCTGGTCCCAAGCCCCGCAACCTCGGTTTGTGGGCCCAGCCTCTACGTGAAGTGAAGTTGCCTCGTCGCAGGTGCCTTGGGATTCGGTAGCAGAAATTTGATGGATCAGGCTGTGGGCCTTCCCGCGGGTCGCGACTTACTATCCGGGATGAAAAAATAGCACAAAAGCAGAACAGTGTTCGGAAACTGATGAAAACATTGGATTTTGGGCTCCGAAATAAGGCCCAGCAAAGTGGGCTTAGCTGCCCCGTCGTAGAGCTCTCGGAGAGCTTTCCAACGGTATACTGTGGGTCGCGTAACTCCTTGCGGATCAAAATTTATGGGCCCCTGGAGCGACGAAGACCTGGTCCCAAGCCCCACGACCTCGGTTTGCGGGCCCAGCCTCTACGTGAAGCGAAGTTGCCTCGCCCCAGGTGCCTTGGGATTCGGTAACAGAAATGAGATGGATCAGGTTTTCGGCCTTCCTGCGGCTCACGACCTACGATCCGGGACGAAAAAACAGCATAAACGCAGAACAGTGTCCGAAATCTGATAAAAACGTTGGGTTTTGGCCTCTGAAAAAAGGCCCAACGAAGCAGACTTAGCTGCCCCATCGTAGAACTCTCGGAGAGCTTTCCAACGGTATGTTGTGGGCCGCGTAACTCCTTGCGGATCAAAAGTTATGGGCTCCGGAGCGACGGACACCTAGTCCCAAGCCCCGCGACTTCTGTTTGCGGGCCCAGCCTCTACGTGAAGCGAAGTTGCCTCGTCGCAGGTGCCTTGGGATTCGGTAACAGAAATGTGATGGATCAGGCAGTGGGCCTTCCCGCGGGTCGCGACTTACTATCCGGGACGGGAAAACAGCACAAAAGCAGAACAGTGTCCGGAAACTGATGAAAACGTTGGATTTTGGGCTCCGAAAAAAGGCCCAGCGAAGCGGGCTTAGCTGCCCCGTCGTAGAGCTCTCGGAGAGCTTTCCAACGGTATGCTGTGGGCCGCGTAACTCGTTGCAGATCAAAAGTTATGGGCCCCGGAGCGACGGAGACCTGGTCCCAAGCCCCTCGACCTCGATTTACGGGCCCAGCCTCTACGTCAAGCGATGTTGCCTCGCCCCAGGTGCCTTGGGATTCGGTAACAGAAATGTGATGGATCAGGTTGTCGGCCTTCCCGCGGGTCGCGACTTACGATCCGGGACGGAAAAACAGCACAAAAGCAGAAAAGTGTCCGGAAACTGATGAAAACGTTGGATTTTGGGCTCCGGAAAAAGGCCCAGCAAAGTGGGCTTAGCTGCCCCATCGTAGCGCTCTCGGAGTGCTTTCCAACGGTATGCTGTGGGCCGTGTAACTCCTTGCGGATCAAAAGTTATGGGCTTCGGATCGACGGAGACCTGGTCCAAAGCCCCGAGACCTCGATTTGTGGGCTCGGCCTCAACGTCAAGAGAAGATGCCTCGTCGTAGGTGCCTTGGGATTCGGTAACAGAAATTTGATGGATCAGGCAGTGGGCCTTCCCGCGGGTCGCGACTTACGATCCGGGACGGAAAAATAGCACAAAAGCAAAACAGTGTCCGGAAACTGATGAAAACGTTGGATTTTGGCCTTTGAAAAAAGGCCAAGAGAAGCGGGCTTAGCTGCCCCGTCGTAGAGCTCTCGTAGAGCTTTCCAACGGTATGCTGTGTGCCGCGTAACTCCTTGCAAATCAAAAGTTATGGGCCCCGGAGCGACGGAGACCTGGTCCCCAGCCCCACGACCTCGGTTTGCGAGTCCAGCCTCTAGGTGAAGCGAAGTTGCCTCGCCTCAGGTGCATTGGGATTCGTTAACATAAATGTGATGGATCAGGTTGTCGGCCTTCCTGCGGCTCGCGACGTACGATCCGGGACGAAAAAACAGCACAAAAGCAAAAAAGTGTCTGGAAACTGATGAAAACGTTGGATTTTGGACTCTGAAAAAAGGCCCAGCAAAGCAGGCTTAGCTACCCCGTCGTAGAGCTCTCGAATAGCTTTCCAACGGTATGCTGTGGGCCGCGTAACTCCTTGCGGATCAAAAGTTATGGGCCCCGGAGCGACGGAGACCTGGTCCCAAGCCCCACGACCTCGGTTTGCGGGCCCAGCCTCTACGTGAAGCGAAGTTGCCTCGCCCCAGGTGCCTTGGTATTCGGTAACAGAAATGAGATGGATCAGGCAGTGGGCCTTCCCGCGGGTCACGACGTACGATCCGGGACGGAAAAACAGCATAAAAGTAGAAAATTGTCCGAAAACTGATGAAAACGTTGGATTTTGGGCTCTGAAAAAAGGCCCAGCAAAGCGGGCTTAGCTGCCCCGTCGTAGAGCTCTCGGAGAGCTTTCCAACGGTATGCTGTGGGCCGCGTAACTCCTTGCGGATCAAAAGTTATGGGCCCCGGAGCGACGGACACCTAGTCCCAAGCCCCGCGACTTCGGTTTGCGGGCCCAGCCTCTACGTGAAGCGATGTTGCCTCGCCCCAGGTGCCTTGGGATTCGGTAACAGAAATGTGATGGATCAGGTTGTGGGCCTTCCCGCGGCTCACGACGTACGATCCGGGACGGGAAAACAGCACAAAAGCAGAACAGTGTCCGGAAACTGATGAAAACGTTGGATTTTGGGCTCCGAAAAAAGGCCCAGCGAAGCGAGCTTAGCTGCCCCGTCGTAGAGCTCTCGGAGAGCTTTCCAACGGTATGCTGTGGGCCGCGTAACTCCTTGCAGATCAAAAGTTATGGGACCCGGAGAGACGGAGACCTGGTCCCAAGCCCCTCGACCTCGGTTTGCGGGCCCAGCCTCTACGTGAAGCGATGTTGCCTCGCCCCAGGTGCCTTGGGATTCGGTAACAGAAATGTGATGGATCAGGTTGTCGGCCTTCCCGCGGCTCACGACGTACGATCCGGGACGAAAAAATAGCACAAAAGTAGAAAATTGTCCGAAAACTGATGAAAACGTTGGATTTTTGACTTTAAAAAAAGGCCCAGCAAAGCGGGCTTAGCTGCCCCGTCGTAGAGCTCTCGGAGAGCTTTCCAACGGTATGCTGTGGGCCGTGTAACTCCTTGCGGATCAAAAGTTATGGGCTCCGGAGCGACGGAGACCTGGTCCCTAGCCCCGTGACCTCGGTTTGCGGGCCCGTCCACAACGTGAAGCGAAGTTGCCTCGCCTATGGTGCCATGGGATTCGTTGACAGAAATGAGATGGATCAGGTTGTCGGCCTTCCTGCGGCTCACGATATACGATCCGGGACAAAAAAAATAGCACAAAAGCAGAACAGTGTCCGGAAACTGATGAAAACGTTGGATTTTGGGCTCCTAAAAAAGGCCCAGCGAAGCGGGCTTAGCTGCTCCGTCGTAGAGCTCTCGGAGAGCTTTCCAACGATATGCTATGGGCCGCGTAACTCCTTGCGGATCAAAAGTTATGGGCCCTAGAGCGACGGAGACCTGGTCCCAAGCCCAACGACCTCGGTTTCCGAGCCCAGCCTCTACGTGAAGCGAAGTTGCCTCGCCTCAGGTGCCTTGGGATTCGGTAACAGAAATGTGATGGATCAGGCAGTGGGCCTTCCCGCGGGTCACGACTTACGATCCGGGACGGAAAAACAGCACAAAAGAAGAAATGTGTCCAGAAACTGATGAAAACGTTCGATTTTGGGCTATTGAAAAACGCCCTGCAAAGCGGGCTTAGCTACCCCATCGTAGAGCTCTCGGAGACCTTTCCAACGGTATGCTGTGAGCCGCGTAACTCCTTGCGAATCAAAAGTTATGGGCTCCGGAGCGACGGAGACCTGGTCCCAAGCCCCGCGACCTTGGTTTACCGGCCCAGCCTCTACGTGAAGCGAAGTTGCCTCGTCGCAGGTGCCTTGGGATTCGGTAACAGAAATGTGATGGATCAGGCAGTGGGCCTTCCCGCGGGTCACGACGTACGATCCGGGACGGAAAAACAGCACAAAAGTAGAACAGTGTCCGCAAACTGATGAAAACGTTGGATTTTGGGCTCTAAAAAATGGCCCAGCAAAGCGGGCTTAGCAGCCCCGTCGTAGAGCTCTCGGAGAGCTTTCCAACGGTATGCTGTGGGCCGCGTAACTCCTTGCGGATCAAAAGTTATGGGCCCCGGAGCGACGGAGACCTGGTCCCAAGCCCCTCGACCTCGGTTTGCGGGCCCAGCCTCTACGTGAAGCGATGTTGCCTCGCCCCAGGTGCCTTGGGATTCGGTAACAGAAATGTGATGGATCAGGTTGTGGGCCTTCCCGCGGCTCACGACGTACGATCCGGGACGGGAAAACAACACAAAAGCAGAACAGTGTCCGGAAACTGATGAAAACGTTGGATTTTGGGCTCCGAAAAAAGGCCCAGCAAAGCGGGCTTAGCTGCCCCGTCGTAGAGCTCTCGGAGAGCTTTCCAACGGTATGCTGTGGGCCGCGTAACTCCTTGCAGATCAAAAGTTATGGTCCCCGGAGCGACGGAGACCTGGTCCCAAGCCCCTCGACCTCGGTTTGCGGGCCCAGCATCTACGTGAAGCGATGTTGCCTCGGCCCAGGTGCCTTGGGATTCGGTAACAGAAATGTGATGGATCAGGTTGTCGGCCTTCCCGTGGCTCACGACGTACGATCCGGGACGGGAAAACAGCACAAAAGCAGAACAGTGTCCGGAAACTGATGAAAACATTGGATTTTGGGCCCTGAAAAAAGGCCCAGCGAAGCGGGCTTAGCTGCCCCGTCGTAGAGCTCTCGGAGAGCTTTCCAACGGTATGCTGTGGGCCGCGTAACTCCTTGCGGATCAAAAGTTATGGGCTCCGGAGCGACGGAGACCTGGTCCAAAGCCCCGCGACCTCGGTTTGCGGGCCCAGCCTCTACGTGAAGCGAAGTTGCCTCGTCGTAGGTGCCTTGGGATTCGGTAACAGAAATTTGATGGATCAGGCAGTGGGCCTTCCCGCGGGTCGCGACTTACGATCCGGGACGGAAAAACAGCACAAAAGCAGAAAAGTGTCCAGAAAATGATGAAAACGTTCGATTTTGGGATCCCAAAAAAGGCCCAGCGAAGCGGTCTTAGCTGCCCCGTTGTAGAGCTCTCGGAGAACTTTCCAACGGTATGCTGTGGGCCGCGTAACTCCTTGCGGATCAAAAGTTATGGGCTCCGGAGCGGCGGAGACCTGGTCCCAAGCCCCGCGACCTCGGTTTGCGGGCCCGGCCACAACGTGAAGCGAAGTTGCCTCGTCGCAGGTGCCTTGGGATTCGGTAACAGAAATTTGATGGATCAGGCTGTGGGCCTTCCCGCGGGTCGCGACTTACTATCCGGGACGGAAAAACAGCACAAAACCAGAAAAGTGTCCGGAAAGTGATGAAAACATTGGATTTTGGGCCCGGAAAAAGGCCCAGCATAGCAGGCTTGGCTGCCCCGTCGTATAGCTCTCGGAGAGCTTTCCAACGGTATGCTGTGGGCCGCGTAACTCCTTGCGGATCAAAAGTTATGGGCTCCGGAGCGGCGGAGACCTGGTCCCAAGCCCCGCGACCTCAGTTTGCCGGCCCAGCCACCACGTGAAGCGAAGTTGCCTTGGCCAAGGTGCCTTGGGATTCGTTAACATAAATGTGATGGATCAGGTTGTCGGCCGTCCTGCGGCTCACGACGTACGATCCGGGACGGAAAAATACCACAAAAGCAGAACAGTGTCCGGAAACTGATGAAAACGTTGGATTTTGGGCTCTGAAAAAGGGCCCATCCAAGCGGGCTTAGCTGCCCTGTCGTAGAGCTCTCGGAGAGCTTTCCAACGGTATGCTGTGGGCCGTGTAACTCCTTGCTGATCAAAAGTTATGGGCTCCGGAGCGGCGGAGACCTGGTCCATAGCCCCGCGACCTCGGTTTGCCGGCCCAGCCACCACATGAAGCGAAGTTGCCTCGTCGCAGGTGCCTTGGGATTCGGTAACAGAAATGTGATGGATCAGGCAGTGGGCCTTCCCGCGGGTCACGACTTACGATCCGGGACGGAAAAACAGCACAAAAGCAGAAAAGTGTCCGGAAACTGATGAAAACGTTGGATTTTGGGCTATGAAAAAAGGCCCACCGAAGCGGGCTTAGCTGCCCCGTCGTAGAGCTCTCGGAGAGCTTTCCAACGGTATGCTGTGGGCCAAGTAACTCCTTGCGGATCAAAAGTTATGGGCTTCGGAGCGGCGGAGACCTGGTCCAAAGCCCCGCGACCTCTGTTTGCCGGCCCAGCCACCACGTGAAGCGAAGTTGCCTCGTCGTAGGTGCCTTGGGATTCGGTAACAGAAATTTGATGGATCAGGCAGTGGGCCTTCCTGCGGCTCACGACATACGATCCGGGACGAAAAAATAGCACAAAAGCAGAACAATGTCCGGAAAATGATGAAAACGTTGGATTTTGGGCTCCAAAATAAGGCCCAGCGTAGCGGGCTTAGCTGCCCCGTTGTAGAGCTCTCGGAGAACTTTCCAACGGTATGCTGTGGGCCGCGTAACTCCTTGCGGATCAAAAGTTATGGGCTCCGGAGCGGCGGAGACCTGGTCCCAAGCCCCGCGACCTCGGTTTGGCAGCCCAGCCACCACGTGAGGCGATGTGGCCTGGCCCCAGGTGCCTTGGGATTCGGTGACAGAAATGTGAGGCGTCAGGTTGTGGGGCTTCCCGCGGGTCGCGACTTACTATCCGGGATGGGAAAACAGCACAAAAGCATAACAGTGTCCGGAAACTGATGAAAACGTTGGATTTTGGGCTCCGAAAAAAGGCCCAGCAAAGCGGGCTTAGCTGCCCCGTCGTAGAGCTCTCGGAGAGCTTTCCAACGGTATGCTGTGGGCCGCGTAACTCCTTGCGGATCAAAAGTTATGGGCCCCGGAGCGACGGAGACCTGGTCCCAAGCCCCACGACCTCGGTTTGCGAGCCCAGCCTCTACGTGAAGCGAAGTTGCCTCGCCTCAGGTGCCTTGGGATTCGTTAACAGAAATGTGATGGATCAGGTTATCGGACGTCCTGCGGCTCACGACGTACGATCCGTGATGGAAAAACAGCACAAAAGCAGAACAGTGTCCGAAAACTTATGAAAACGTTGGATTTTGGGATCTTAAAAAAGGCCCAGCAAAGCGGGCTTAGCTGCCCCGTCGTAGAGCTCTCAGAGAGCTTTCCAACGGTATGCTGTGGGCCGCGTAACTCCTTGCGGATCAAAAGTTATGGGCTCCGGAGTGACGGAGACCTGGTCCCTAGCCCCACGACCGCGGTTTGCGGGCCCAGCATCTACGTGAAGCGAAGTTGCCTCGCCCCTGGTGCCTTGGGATTCGGTAACAGAAATGAGATGGATCACGCTGTTGGCCTTCCCGCGGGTCACGACTTACGATCCGGGACGGAAAAACAGCACAAAAGCAGAAAAGTGTCCGGAAACTGATGAAAACGTTCGATTTTGGGCTCTGAAAAAAGGCCCAGCGGAGCGGGCTTAGCTGCCCCGTCGTAGAGCTCTCGGAGAGCTTTCCAACGGTATGCTGTGGGCCGCGTAACTCCTTGCGGATCAATAGTTATGGGCTCCGGAGCGACAGAGACCTGGTCCAAAGCCCCGCGACCTCGGTTTGCGGGCCCAGCCTCTACGTGAAGCGAAGTTGCCTCGTCGTAGGTGCCTTGGGATTCGGTAACAGAAATTTGATGGATCAGGCAGTGGGCCTTCCCGCGGGTCGCGACTTACGATCCAGGACGAAAAAACAGAACAAAAGAAGAAATGTGTCCAAAAACTGATGAAAACGTTCGATTTTGGGATCCCGAAAAAGGCCCAGCGAAGCGGTCTTAGCTGCCCCGTTGTAGAGCTCTCGGAGAACTTTCCAACGGTATGCTGTGGGCCGCGTAACTCCTTGCGGATCAAAAGTTATGGGCTCCGGAGCGGCGGAGACCTGGTCCCAAGCCCCGCGACCTCGGTTTGGCAGCCCAGCCACCACGTGAAGCGAAGTTGCCTCGTCGCAGGTGCCTTGGGATTCGGTAACAGAAATTTGATGGATCAGGTTGTCGGCCTTCCTGCGGCTCACGACGTACGATCCGGGACGGAAAAACAGCACAAAAGCAGAAAAGTGTCCGGAAACTGATGAAAACATTGGATTTTGGACTCCGAAAAAACTCCCAAGGAAGCGGGCTTAGATACCCCATTGTAGAGCTCTCGGAGAGCTTTCCAACGGTATGCTGTGGGCCGCGTAGCTCCTTGCGGATCAAAAGTTATGGGCCCCGGAGCGACGGAGACTTGGTCCCAAGCCCCGCGACCTCGGTTTGCGGTCCCAGCCTCAACGTGAAGCGAAGTTGCCTTGCCGCAAGTGCGGTGGGAGTCGGTAACATAAATGTGGTGGATCAGGCAGTGGACCTTCCCGCGGCTCATGACGTACGATCCGGGACGGAAAAACAGCACAAAAGGGGAAAAGTGTCCGGAAACTGATGAAAACGTTCGATTTTGGGCTCCGAAAAAAGGCCCAGCAAAGCGGGCTTAACTGCACCATCGTAGAGCTCTCGGAGAGCTTTCCAACGGTATGCTGTGGGCCGTGTAACTCCTTGCGGATCAAAAGTTATGGGCTCCGGAGCGACGGAGACCTGGTCCCTAGCCCCGTGACCTCGGTTTGTGGGCCCGTCCACAACGTGAAGCGAAGTTGCCTCGCCTATGGTGCCGTGGGATTCGGTAACAGAAATGTGATGGATCAGGCAGTGGGCCTTCCCGCGGGTCGCGACTTACGATCCGGGACGGGAAAATAGCACAAAAGCATAACATTGTCCGAAAACTGATGAAAACGTTGGATTTTGGGCTCCGAAAAAAGGCCCAGCGAAGCGGGCTTAGCTGCCACGTCATAGAGCTCTCGGAGAGCTTTCCAACCGTATCCTGTGGGCCGCGTAACTCCTTGCGGATCAAAAGTTATGGGCCCCGGAGCGGCGGGGACCTGGTCCCAAGCGCCGCGACCTCGGTTTGCTGGCCCACCCTCTACGTGAAGCGATTTTGCCTCGCGCGCGGTGCCTTGGGATTCGTTAACAGAAATGTGATGGATCAGCTTGTCGGCCTTCCTGCGGCTCACGACATACGATCCGAGACGGAAAAATAGCACAAAAGCAGAAAATTGTCCGGAAACTGATGAAAAAGTTGGATTTTGGACTCTGAAAAAAGGCCCAACGAAGCCGGCTTAGCTACCCCGTCGTAGAGCTCTCGGAGAGCTTTCCAACAGTATGCTGTGGGCTGCGTAACTCTTTGCGGATCAAAAGTTATGGGCACTGGAGCGACGGAGACCTGGTCCTAAGCCCCACGACCTCGGTTTGCGGGCCCAGCCTCTACGTGAAGCGAAGTTGCCTCGTCCAAGGTGCCGTGGGATTCGGTAACAGAAATTTGATGGATCAGGCAGTCGGCCTTCCCGCGGCTCACGACGTACGATCCGGGACGGGAAAACAGCACAAAAGCAGAACAGTGTCCGGAAACTGATGAAAACGTTGGATTTTGGGCTCCGAAAAAAGGCCCAGCGAAGCGGGCTTAGCTGCCCCGTCGTAGAGCTCTCGGAGAGCTTTCCAACGGTATGCTGTGGGCCGCGTAACTCGTTGCAGATCAAAAGTTATGGGCCCCGGAGCGACGGAGACCTGGTCCCAAGCCCCTCGACCTCGGTTTGCGGGCCCAGCCTCTACATGAAGCGATGTTGCCTCGCCCCAGGTGCCTTGGGATTCGGTAACAGAAATGTGATGGATCAGGTTGTCGGCCTTCCCGCGGCTCACGACGTACGATCCGGGACGAAAAAATAGCACAAAAGCAGAACAGTGTCCGGAAACTGATGAAAACATTGGATTTTGGGCTCCGAAAAAAGGCCCAGCAAAGCGGGATTAGCGGCCCCGTCGTAGAGCTCTCGGAGAGCTTTCCAACGGTATGCTGTGGGCCGCGTAACTCCTTGCGGATCAAAAGTTATGGGCCCCGGAGCGACGGAGACCTGGTCCCAAGCCCCACGACCTCGGTTTGCGGGCCCAGCCTCTACGTGAAGCGAAGTTGCCTCGCCTCAGGTGCCTTGGGATTCGTTAACAGAAATGTGATGGATCAGGTTGTTGGCCTTCCTGCGGCTCACGACGTACGATCCGGGACGGAACAACAGCACAAAAGTAGAAAAGTGTCCGGAAACTGATGAAAACGTTGGATTTTGGGCTCTGAAAAAAGGCCCAGCAAAGCGAGCTTAGCTGCCCCGTCGTAGAGCTCTCGGAGAGCTTTCCAACGGTATGCTGTGGGCCGCGTAACTCCTTGCGGATCAAAAGTTATGGGCCCCGGAGCGACGGAGACCTGGTCCCAAGCCCCACGACCTCGGTTTGCGGGCCCAGCCTCTACGTGAAGCGAAGTTGCCTCGCCCCAGGTGCCTTGGGATTCGGTAACAGAAATGAGATGGATCAGGTTGTCGGCCTTCCTGCGGCTCACGACATACGATCCGGGACGAAAAAACAGCACAAAAGCATAACAGTGTCCGAAAACTGATGAAAACGTTGGATTTTGGGCTCCGAAAAAAGGCCCAGCGAAGTGGGCTTAGCTGCCCCGTCGTAGAGCTCTCGGAGAGCTTTCCAACGGTATGCTGTGGGCCGCGTAACTCCTTGCGGATCAAAAGTTATGGGCCCCGGAGCGACGGAGACCTGGTCCCAAGCCCCACGACCTCGGTTTGCGGGCCCAGCCTCTACGTGAAGCGATGTTGCCTCGCCCCAGGTGCCTTGGGATTCGGTAACAGAAATGTGATGGATCAGGCAGCGGGCCTTCCCGCGGGTCGCGACTTACGATCAGGGACGGAAAAACAGCACAAAAGCAGAACAGTGTCCGGAAACTGATGAAAACGTTGGATTTTGGGCTCCGAAAAAAGGCCCAGCGAAGCGGGCTTAGCTGCCCCGTCGTAGAGCTCTCGGAGAGCTTTCCAACGGTATGCTGTGGGCCGCGTAACTCCTTGCGGATCAAAAGTTATGGGCTCCGGTGCGACGGAGACCTGGTCCAAAGCGCCGCGACCTCGGTTTGCGGGCCCAGCCTCTACGTGAAGCCAAGTTGACTCGTCGCAGGTGCCTTGGGATTCGGTAACAGAAATGTGATGGATCAGGCAGTGGGCCTTCCCGCGGGTCGCGACTTACGATCCGGGACGGAAAAACAGCACAAAAGCAGAAAAGTGTCCGGAAACTGATGAAAACGTTGGATTTTGGGCTATGAAAAAAGGCCCAGCGAAGCGAGCCTAGCTGCCCCGTCGTAGAGCTCTCGGAGAGCTTTCCAACGGTATGCTGTTGGCCGCGTAACTCCTTGCGGATCAAAAGTTATGGGCTCCGGAGCGGCGGAGACCTGGTCCCAAGACCTGCGACCTCGGTTTGCCGGGCCAGCCACCACGTGAAGCGAAGTTGCCTCGTCGTAGGTGCCTTGGGATTCGGTAACAGAAATTTGATGGATCAGGCAGTGGGCCTTCCCGCGGGTCGCGACCTACGATCCGGGACGGAAAAACAGCACAAAAGCAGAAAAGTGTCCGGAAACTGATGAAAACGTTGGATTTTGGGTTCCGAAAAAAGGCCTAGCGAAGCGTGCTTAGCTGCCCCGTCGTAGAGCTCTCGGAGAGCTTTCCAACGGTATGTTGTGGGCCGCGTAACTCCTTGCGGATTAAAAGTTATGGGCTCCGGAGCGACGGAGACCTGGTCCCAAGCCCCGCGACCTCGGTTTGCGGGCCCATCCTCTATGTGAAGCGAAGTTGCCACATCGCAGGTGCCTTGGGATTCGGTAACAGAAATTTGATGGATCAGGCAGTGGGCCTTCCCGCGGGTCGCGACTTACTATCCGGGACGGAAAAACAGCACAAAAGCAGAAAAGTGTCCGGAAACTGTTGAAAACGTTGGATTTTGGGCTCTGAAAAAAGGCCCAGCAAAGCGGGCTTAGCTGCCCCGTCGTAGAGCTCTCGGAGAGCTTTCCAACGGTATGCTGTGGGCCGCGTAACTCCTTGCGGATCAAAAGTTATGGGCTCCGGAGCGACGGAGACCTGGTCCCAAGCCCCGCGACCTCGGTTTGCGGGCCCAGCCTCAACGTGAAGCGATGTTGCCTCGCCCCAGGTGCCTTGGGATTCGGTAACAGAAATGTGATGGATCAGGCAGCGGGCCTTCCCGCGGGTCGCGACTTACGATCCGGGACGGAAAAAAAGCACAAAAGAAGAAAAGTGTCCGGAAACTGATGAAAACGTTGGATTTTGGGCTCCGAAAAAAGGCCCAGCGAAGCGGGCTTAGCTGTCCGGTCGCAGCGCTCTCGCAGAGCTGTCCAACGGTATGCTGTGGGCCGCGAAACTCCTTGCGGATCAAAAGTTATGGGCTCCGGTGCGACGGAGACCTGGTCCAAAGCGCCGCGACCTCGGTTTGCGGGCCCAGCCTCTACGTGAAGCCAAGTTGACTCGTCGCAGGTGCCTTGGGATTCGGTAACAGAAATGTGATGGATCAGGCAGTGGGCCTTCCCGCGGGTCGCGACTTACGATCCGGGACGGAAAAACAGCACAAAAGCAGAAAAGTGTCCGGAAACTGATGAAAACGTTGGATTTTGGGCTCCGGAAAAAGGCCCAGCGAAGCGGGCATAACTGCCCCGTCGTAGAGCTCTCGGAGAGCTTTCCAACGGTATGCTGTTGGCCGCGTAACTCCTTGCGGATCAAAATTTATGGGCTCCGGAGCGCCGGAGACCTGGTCCAAAGCCCCGCGACCTCGGTTTGCCGGCCCAGCCACCACGTGAAGCGAAGTTGCCTTGTCCTAGGCGCCGTGGGATTCGGTAACAAAAATTTGATGGATCAGGCAGTGGGCCTTCCCGCGGGTCGCGACTTACTATCCGGGACGGAAAAACAGCACAATAGCAGGAAAGTGTCCGGAAACTGATGAAAACGTTTGATTTTGGGCTCTGAAAAAAGGACCAGCAAAGCGGGCTTAGCTGCTCTGTCGTAGAGCTCTCGGAGAGCTTTCCAACGGTATGCTATGGGCCGCGTAACTCCTTACGGATCAAAAGTTATAGGCCCCGGAGCGACGGAGACCTGGTCCCAAGCCCCGCGACCTCGGTTTGCGGGCCCGTCCACAACGTGAAGCGAAGTTGCCTCGTCGCAGGTGCCTTGGGATTCGGTAACAGAAATTTGATGGATCAGGCAGTGGGCCTTCCCGCGGGTCGCGACTTACTGTCCGGGATGAAAAAACAGTACAAAAGCGGAAAAGTGTCCGAAAACTGATGAAAATGTTCGATTTTGGGCTCCAGAAAAAGTCCCAGCGAAGCAAGCTTAGCTGCCCCGTCGTAGAGCTCTCGGAGAGCTTTCCAACATTATGCTGTGGGCCGCGTAACTCCTTGTGGATCAAAAGTTATGGGCTCCGGAGCGACGGAGACCTGGTCCCAAGCCCCGCGACCTCGGTTTGCGGGCCCGGCCTCAACGTGAAGCGAAGTTGCCTCGTCGCAGGTGCCTTGGGATTCGGTAACAGAAATGTGATGGATCAGGCAGCGGGCCTTCCCGCGGGTCGCGACGTACGATCCGGGACAAAAAAACATCACAAAACCAGAACAGTGTCCAGAAATTGATGAAAACGTTGGATTTTGGGCTCCGAAAAAAGGCCCAGTGGAGCGGGCTTAGATGCCATGTCGTAGAGCTCTCGGAGAGCTTTCCAACGGTATGCTGTGGGCCGCGTAACTCCTTGCAGATCAAAAGTTATGGGCTCCGCAGCGACGGAGACCTGGTCCAAAGCGCCGCGACCTCGGTTTGCGGGCCCAGCCTCTACGTGAAGCGAAGTTGAATCGTCGCAGGTGCCTTGGGATTCGGTAACAGAAATGTGATGGATCCGGCTGTCGGCCTTCCCGCGGCTCACGACGTACGATCAGGTACGGAAAAACAGCACAAAAGCAGAAAAGTATCCGGAAACTGATGAAAACGTTGGATTTTGGGCTATGAAAAAAGGCCCAGCGAAGCGAGTTTAGCTACCTCGTCGTAGAGCTCTCGGAGAGCTTTCCAACGGTATGCTGTGGGCCGCGTAACTCCTTGCGGATCGAAAGTTATGCGCCCCGGAGCGACGGAGACCTGGTCCCAAGCCCCACGAACTCGGTTTGCGGGCCCAGCCTCTACGTGAAGCGAAGTTGCCTCGTCGTAGGTGCCTTGGGATTCGGTAACAGAAATTTGATGGATCAGGCAGTGGGCCTTCCCGCGGGTCGCGACATACGATCCGGGACGAAAAAATAGCACAAAAGCATAACAATGTCCGGAAACTGATGAAAACGTTGGATTTTGGGTTCCGAAAAAAGGCCCAGCGAATCGGGCTTAGCTGCCTCGTCGTAGAGCTCTCGGAGAGCTTTCCAACGGTATGTTGTGGGCCGCGTAACTCCTTGCGGATTAAAAGTTATGGGCCCCGGAGCGACGGAGACCTGGTCCCAAGCCCCATGACCTCGGTTTGCGGGCCCAACCTCTACGTGAAGCGAAGTTGCCACATCGCAGGTGCCTTGGGATTCGGTAACAGAAATTTGATAGATCAGGCAGTGGGCCTTCCCGCGGGTCGCGACTTACTATCCGGGACGGAAAAACAGCACAAAAGCAGAAAAGTGTCCGAAAACTGATGAAAACGCTCGATTTTGGGATCCGAAAAAAGGCCGAGCAAAGCGGGCTTAGCTGCCCCGTCGTAGAGCTCTCGGAAAGCTTTCCAACGGTATGCTGTGGGCCGTGTAACTCCTTGCGGATCAAAAGTTATGGGCTCCGGAGCGGCGGAGACCTGCTCCCAAGCCCCGCGACCTAGGTTTGCCGGCCCAGCCTCTAAGTGAAGCGAAGTTGCCTCGTCGCAGGTGCCTTGGGATTCGGTAACAGAAATTTGATGGATCAGGCAGTGGGCCTTCCCGCGGGTCGCGACTTACTGTCCGGGACGGAAAAACAGCACAAAAGTAGAAAAGTGTCCGGAAACTGATGAAAACGTTGGATTTTGGGCTCCGAAAAAAGGCCCAGCTTAGCGTGCTTAGATGCCCAGTCGTAGAGCTCTCGGAGAGCTTTCCAACGGTATGCTGTGGGCCGCGTAACTACTTGCGGATCAAAAGTTATGGGTTCCGGAGCGACGGAGACCTGGTCCCAAGCCCCACGTCCTCGGTTTGCGGGCCTAGCCTCTACGTGAAGCGAAGTTGCCTCGTCGTAGGTGCCTTGGGATTCGGTAACAGAAATGTGATGGATCAGGTAGTGGGCCTTCCCGCGGGTCGCGACTTACGATCCGGGACGGAAAGAGAGCAAAAAAGCATAACATTGTCCGGAAACTGATGAAAACGTTGGATTTTGGGCTCAGAAAAAAGGCCCAGCGAAGCAGGCTCAGCTGCCCCGTTGTAGAGCTCTCGGAGAGCTTTCCAACGGTATGCTGTGGGCCGCGTAACTCCTTGCGGATCAAAAGTAATGGGCTCCGGAGCGGCGGAGACCTGGTACCAAGCCCCGCGACCTCGGTTTGCCGGCCCAGGCACCACGTGAAACGAAGTTGCCACATCGCAGGTGCCTTGGGATTCGGTAACAGAAATGTGATGGATCAGGCAGCGGGCCTTCCCGCGGCTCACGACGTACGATCCGGGACAGAAAAACATCGAAAAGGCAGAAAAGTATCCCGAAACTAATGAAAACGTTCGATTTTGGGCTATGAAAAGAGGCTCAGCCAAGCGAGCTTAGTTGCCCCGTCGTAGAGCTCTCGGGGAGCTTTCCAACGGTATGCTGTGGGCCGCGTAACTACTTGCGGATCAAAAGTTATGGGCTCCGGAGCGACGGAGACCTGGTCCCAAGCCCCGCGACCTCGGTTTGCGGGCCCAGCCTCTACGTGAAGCGAAGTTGCCTCGTCGTAGGTGCCTTGGGATTCGGTAACAGAAATTTGATGGATCAGGCAGTGGGCCTTCCCGCGGGTCGCGACCTACGATCCGGGACGGAAAAACAGCACAAAAGCAGAAAAGTGTCCGGAAACTGATGAAAACGTTGGATTTTGGGTTCCGAAAAAAGGCCTAGCGAAGCGTGCTTAGCTGTCCCGTCGAAGGGCTCTCGGAGAGCTTTCCAACGGTATGTTGTGGGCCGCGTAACTCCTTGCGGATCAAAAGTTATGGGCTCCGGAGCGACGGAGACCTGGTCCCAAGACCCGCGACCTCGGTTTGCGGGCCCATCCTCTACGTGAAGCGAAGTTGCCACATCGCAGGTGCCTTGGGATTCGGTAACAGAAATTTGATGGATCAGGCAGTGGGCCTTCCCGCGGGTCGCGACTTACGATCCGAGATGGAAAAACAGCACAAAAGCAGAAAAGTGTCCGGAAAATGATGAAAACGTTGGATTTTGGACTCTGAAAAAAGGCCCAACGAAGCGGGCTTAGCTCCCCCATCGTAGCGCACTCAGAGAGCTTTCCAACGGTATGCTATGGGCCGCGTAACTCCTTGCGGATCAAAAGTTATGGGCTTCGGAGCGACGGAGACCTGGTCCAAAGCCCCGCGACCTCGGTTTACGGGCCCGGCCTCAACGTTAAGCGAAGTTGCCTCGTCGTAGGTGCCTTAGGATACGGTAACAGAAATGAGATGGATCAGGTTTTCGGCCTTCCTGCGGCTCACGACGTACGATCCGGGACGAAAAAATAGCACAAAAGAAGAATAGTTTCTGGGAACTAATGAAAATGTTGGATTTTGGGTTCCGAAAAAAGGCCTAGCGAAGCGGGCTAAGCTGCCCCGTCGTAGAGCTCTCGGAGAGCTTTCCAACGGTATGCTATGGGCCGCGTAACTCCATTCGGAATAAAAGTTATGGGCTCCGGAGCGACGGAGACCTGGTCCCAAGCCCCGCGACCTCGGTTTGCGGGCCCATCCTCTACGTGAAGCGAAGTTGCCACATCGCAGGTGCCTTGGGATTCGGTAACAGAAATGAGAAGGATCAGGTTGTCGGCCTTCCTGCGGCTCACGACTTAAGATCCGGGACGAAAAAACAGCACAAAAGCATAACAGTGTCCCGAAACTGATGAAAACGTTGGGTTTTGGGCTCTGAAAAAAGGCCCAGCAAAGCAGGCTTAGCTGCCCCGTCGTAGAGCTCTCGGAGAGCTCTCCAACGGTATGCTGTGGGCCGCGTAACTCCTTGCAGATCAAAAGTTATGGACCCCGGAGCGACGGAGACCTGGTCGCAAGCCCCACGACCTCGGTTTGCGGGCCCAGCCTCTACGTGAAGCGAAGTTGCCTCGCCCCAGGTGCCTTGGGATTCGGTAACAGAAATGTGATGGATCAGGCCGTCGGCCTTCCCGCGGCTCACGACGTACGATCCGGGACGAAAAAACAGCACAAAAGCATAACAGTGTCCGGAAACTGATGAAAACGTTGGTTTTTGGGCTCCGAAAAAAGGCCCAGCGAAGCGACCTTAGCTGCGCCGTCGTAGAGCTCTCAGAGATCTTTCCAACGGTATGTTGTGGGCCGCGTAACTCCTTGCGGATCAAAAGTTATGGCCCCCGGTGCGACGGAGACCTGGTCCCAAGCCCCACGACCTCGGTTTGCGAGCCCAGCCTCTACATGAAGCGAAGTTGCCTCGCCTCAGGTGCCTTGGGATTCGTTAATAGAAATGTGATGGATCAGGCAGTGGGCCTTCCCGCGGGTCGCGACTTACTATCCGGGACGGAAAAACAGCACAAAAGCATAATAGTGTCCGGAAACTGATGAAAACGTTGGATTTTGGGCTCTAAAAAAAGGCCCAGCTAAGCAGGCTTAGCTGCCCCGTCGTAGAGCTCTCGGAGAGCTTTCCAACGGTATGCTGTGGGCCGCGTAAATCCTTGCAGATCAAAAGTTATGGGCTCCGGAGCGGCGGAGACCTGGTCCCAAGCCCCGCGACCTCGGTTTTCCGGCCCAGCCTCTAAGTGAAGCGAAGTTGCCTCGTCGCAGGTGCCTTGGGATTCGGTAACAGAAATTTGATGGATCAGGCAGTGGGCCTTCCCGCGGGTCGCGACTTACGGTCCGGGACGGAAAAACAGCACAAAAGTAGAAAAGTGCCGGGAAACTGATGAAAACGTTGAATTTTGGGCTCCCGAAAAAGGCCCAGCAAAGCGGGCTTAGCTGCGCCGTCGTAGAGCTCTCGGAGAGCTTTCCAACGGTATGCTGCGGGCCATGTAACTCCTTGCGGATCGAAAGTTATTGGCTCCGAAGCGGCGGAGACCTGGTTCCAAGCCCCGCGACCTCGGTTTGCCGGCCCAGCCACCACGTGAAGCGAAGTTCCCTTGGCCAAGGTGCCATGGGATTCGGTAACACAAATGTGATGGATCAGGCAGTGGGCCTTCCCGCGGGTCGCGACTTACGATCCGGGACTGAAAAACTGCGCAAAAGAGGAAAAGTGTCCAAAAACTGGTGTGAACCTTCGATTTCGTGCTCCGAAAAAAGAGCCAGTGAAGCGGGATTAATTACTCCGTCGTAGAGCTCTCGGAGAGCTTTCCAGCGGTATGCTGTGGGCCGCGTAACTCCTTGCCGATCAAAATTTATGGGATCCGGAGCGCTGGAGACCTGGTCCCAAGCCCCGCGACCTCGGTTTGCCGGCCCAGCCACTACGTGAAGCGAAGTTGCCTCGCCCTAGGTGCCTTGGGATTCGGTAACAGAAATGAGATGGATCAGGTTGTCGGCCTTCCTGCGGCTCACGACATACGATCCGGGACGAAAAAACAGCACAAAAGCATAACAGTGTCCGAAAACTGATGAAAACATTGGATTTTGGGCTCCGAAAAAAGGCCCAGCGAAATGGGCTTAGCTGCTCCGTCGTAGAGCTCTCGGAGAGCTTTCCAACGGTATGCTGTGAGCCGCGTAACTCCTTGCGGATCAAAAGTTATGGGCCCCGGAGCGACGGAGACCTGGTCCCAAGCCCCACGACCTCGGTTTGCGGGCCCAACCTCTACGTGAAGCGAAGTTGCCTCGCCCTAGGTGCCTTGGGATTCGGTAACAGAAATGAGATGGATCAGGCAGTGGGCCTTCCCGCGGGTCGCGACTTACGATCCGGGACGGAAAAACAGCACAAAAGCAGAAAAGTGTCCGGAAACTGATGAAAATGTTGGATTTTGGACTATGGAAAAAGGCCCAGCGAAGCGGGCTTAGCTGCCCCGTCGTAGAGCTCTCGGAGAGCTTTCCAACGGTATGCTGTGGGCCGCGTAACTCCTTGCAGATCAAAAGTTATATGCCCCAGAGCGACGGAGACCTGGTCCAAAGCCCCGCGACCTCGGTTTGGCGGCCCAGCCACCACGTGAAGCAAAGTTGCCTCGTCGTAGGTGCCTTGGGATTCGGTAACAGAAATTTGATGGATCAGGCAGTGGGCCTTCCCGCGGGTCGCGACCTACGATCCGGGACGGAAAAACAGCACAAAAGCAGAAAAGTGTCCGGAAACTGATGAAAACGTTGGATTTTGGGTTCCGAAAAAAGGCCTAGCGAAGCGTGCTTAGCTGTCCCGTCGTAGAGCTCTCGGAGAGCTTTCCAACGGTATGTTGTGGGCCGCGTAACTCCTTGCGGATTAAAAGTTATGGGCTCCGGAGCGACGGAGACCTGGTCCCAAGCCCCGCGACCTCGGTTTGCGGGCCCATCCTCTACGTGAAGCGAAGTTGCCACATCGCAGGTGCCTTGGGATTCGGTAACAGAAATTTGATGGATCAGGCAGTGGGCCTTCCCGCGGGTCGCGACTTACTATCCGGGACGGAAAAACAGCACAAAAGCATAACAGTGTCCAGAAACTGATGAAATCGTTCGATTTTGGGCTTCGGAAAAAGGTCCAGCAAAGTGGGCTTAGCTGCCCCGTCGTAGAGCTCTCGGAGAGCTTTCCAACGGTATGCTGTGGGCCGCGTAACTCCTTGCGGATCAAAAGTTATGGACTCCGGAGCGGCGGGGACCTGGTCCCAAGCCCCGCGACCTCGGTTTGCCGGCCCAGCCTCTAAGTGAAGCGAAGTTGCCTCGTCGCAGGTGCCTTGGGATTCGGTAACAGAAATTTGATGGATCAGGCAGTGGGCCTTCCCGCGGGTCGCGACTTACTGTCCGGGACGGAAAAACAGCACAAAAGTAGAAAAGTGTCCGGAAACTGATGAAAACGTTGGATTTTGGGCTCGGAAAAAAGGCCCAGCGAAGTGGGCTTAGATGCACCGTCGTAGAGCTCTAGGAGTGCTTTCCAACGGTATGCTGTGGGCCGCGTAACTCCTTGCGGATCAAAAGTTATGGGCTCCGGAGCGGCGGAGACCTGGTCCCAAGCCCCGCGACCTCGGTTTGCCGGCCCAGCCTCCACGTGAAGCGAAGTTGCCTCGTCGTAGGTGCCTTGGGATTCGGTAACAGAAATGTGATGGATCAGGCAGTGGGCCTTCCCGCGGGTCGCGACTTACGATCCGGGACGGAAAAACAGCACAAAAGCAGAAAAGTGTACGGAAACTGATGAAAACGTTGGATTTTGGCCTCCGAAAAAAGGCCCAGCGAAGCGGGCTTAGCTGCCCCGTCGTAGAGCTCCCGGACAGCTTTCCAACGGTATGCTGTGGGCCGCGTAACTCCTTGCGGATCAAAAGTTATGGGTTCCGGAGCGGCGGAGACCTGGTCCCAAGACCCGCGTCCTCGGTTTGCCTGCCAAGCCACCACGTGAAGCGAAGTTGCCTCGTCCTAGGTGCCTTGGGATTCGGTAACAGAAATGAGATGGATCAGGCAGTGGGCCTTCCCGCGGGTCGCGACTTCCGATCCGGGACGGAAAAACTGCACAAAAGCAGAAAAGTGTCCGGAAACTGATGAAAACGTTGGATTTTGGGCTCCGAAAAAAGGCCCAGCGAAGCGGGCTTAGCTGCCCCGTCGTAGAGCTCTCGGAGAGCTTTCCAACCGGATGCTGTGGGCCGCGTAACTCCTTGCGGATCAAAAGTTATGGGCTCCGGAGCGACGGAGACCTGGTCCAAAGCGCCGCGACCTCGGTTTGCGGGCCCAGCCTCTACGTGAAGCGAAGTTGACTCGTCGCAGGTGCCTTGGGATTCGGTAACAGAAATGTGATGGATCAGGCAGTGGGCCTTCCCGCGGGTCGCGACTTACGATCCGGGACGGAAAAACAGCGCAAAAGAAGAAAAGTGTCCGGAAACTGGTGAAAAAGTTCAATTTTGGGCTCTGGAAAAAGGCCCAGCAAAGCGGGCTTAATTGCCCAGTCGTAGAGCTCTCGGAGAGCTTTCCAACGGTATGCTGTGGGCCAAGTAACTCCTTGCAGATCAAAAGTTATGGGCTCCGGAGCGGCGGAGACCTGGTCCAAAGTCCCGCGACCTCGGTTTGCCGTCCCAGCCACAACGTGAAGCGAAGTTGCCTCGTCGTAGGTGCCTTGGGATTCGGTAACAGAAATTTGATGGATCAGGCAGTGGGCCTTCCCGCGGGTCGCGACCTACGATCCGGGACGGAAAAACAGCACAAAAGCAGAAAAGTGTCCGGAAACTGATGAAAACGTTGGATTTTGGGTTCCGAAAAAAGGCCTAGCGAAGCGTTCTTAGCTGCCCCGTCGTAGAGCTCTCGGAGAGCTTTCCAACGGTATGTTGTGGGCCGCGTAACTCCTTGCAGATCAAAAGTTATGGGCTCCGGAGCGACGGAGACCTGGTCCCAAGCCCCGCGACCTCGGTTTGCGGGCCCATCCTCTACGTGAAGCGAAGTTGCCACATCGCAGGTGCCTTGGGATTCGGTAACAGAAATTTGATGGATCAGGCAGTGGGCCTTCCCGCGGGTCGCGACTTACTATCCGGGACGGAAAAATAGCACAAAAGCACAAAAGTGTCCGAAAACTGATGAAAACGTTGGATTTTGACCTCAGAAAAAAGGCCCATCAAAGCGGGATTAGCTGCCCCGTCGTACAGCTCTCGGAGAGCTTTCCAACGGTATGCTGTGGGCCGCGTAACTCCTTGCGGATCAAAAGTTATGGGCTCCGGAGCGGCGGAGACCTGGTCCCAAGCCCCGCGACCTCGGTTTGCCGGCCCAGCCACCACGTGAAGCGAAGTTGCCTCGTCGCAGGTGCCTTGGGATTTGGTAACAGAAATTTGATGGATCAGGCAGTGGGCCTTCCCGCGGGTCGCGACTTACTGTCCGGGACGGAAAAACAGCACAAAAGGAGAAAAGTGTCCGGAAACTGATGAAAACTTTCGATTTTGTGCTCTGAAAAAAGGCCCAGCAAAGCGGGCTTAGCTGCGCCGTCGTAGAGCTCTCGGAGAGCTTTCCAACGGCATGCTGTCGGCCGCGTAACTCCTTGCAAATCAAAAGTTATGGGCTCCGGAGCGACGGAGACCTGGTCCCTAGCCCCACTACCTCGCGTTGCGGGGCCGGCCTCAACGTCAAGCGAAGTTGCCTCGTCGTAGGTGCCTTGGGATTCGGTAACAGAAATGTGATGGATCAGGCAGTGGGCCTTCCCGCGGGTCGCGACATACGATCCGGGACGAAAAAACAGCACAAAAGTAGAACAGTGTCCGAAAACTGATGAAAACGTTGGATTTTGGGCTCCGAAAAAAGGCCCAGCGTAGCGGGCTTAGCTGTCCAGTCGTAGAGCTCTCGGAGAGCTTTCCAACGGTATGCTGTGGACCGCGTAACTCCTTGTGGATCGAAAAGTTATGGGCTCCGGAGCGACGGAGACCTGGTCCCAAGCCCCGCGCCCTCGGTTTGCGGGCCCATCCTCTACGTGAAGCGAAGTTCCCTCGTCGCAGGTGCCTTGGGATTCGGTAACAGAAATTTGATGGATCAGGCAGTGGGCCTTCCCGCGGGTCGCGACTTACTGTCCGGGACGGAAAAACAGCACAAAAGCAGAAAAGTCTCCGAAAACTGATGAAAACGTTGGATTTTGGGCTCTGAAAAAAGGCCCAGCGAAGCGAGCTTAGCTGTCCCATCGTAGAGCTCTCGGAGAGCTTTCCAATGGTATGCTGTGGGCCGCGTAACTCCTTGCGGATCAAACGTTATGGGCTCCGGAGCAGCGGAGACCTGGTCCCAAGCCCGGCGACCTCTGTTTGCCGTCCCAGCCACCACGTGAAGCGAAGTTGCCTCGTCGTAGGTGCCTTGGGATTCGGTAACAGAAATGTGATGGATCAGGCAGTGGGCCTTCCCGCGGGTCGCGACGTACGATCCGGGACGAAAAAATAGCACAAAAGCAGAACAGTGTCCGAAAACTGATGAAAACGTTGGATTTTGGGCTCTGAAAAAAGGCCCAGCGAAGCGGGCTTAGCTGCCCCGTCGTAGAGCTCTCGGAGAGCTTTCCAACGGTATGCTGTGGGCCGCGTAACTCCTTGCTGATCAAAAGTTATGGGCTCCGGAGCGACGGAGACCTGGTCCCAAGCCCCGCGACCTCGGTTTGCCGGCCCGGCCTCAACGTGAAGCAAAGGTGCCTCGTCGCAGGTGCCTTGGGATTCGGTAACAGAAATTTGATGGATCAGGCAGTGGGCCTTCCCGCGGGTCGCGACTTACTGTCCGGGACAGAAAAACAGCACAAAAGAAGAAAAGTGTCCGTAAACGGATGAAAACATTCGATTTTTGGCTCCGAAAAAAGGCCCAGCAATGCGGGCTTAGTTGCGCCGTAGTAGAGCTCACGGAGAGCTTTCCAACGGTATGCTGTGGGCCGCGTAACTCCTTGCGGATCAAAAGTTATGGGCTCCGGAGAGGCTGAGACCTGGTCCCAAGCCCCGCGACCTCGGTTTGTCGGCCCAGCCACCACGTGTAGCGAAGTTGCCTCGCCCCAGGTGCCTTGGGATTCGGTAACAGAAATGTGATGGATCAGGCAGTGGGCCTTCCCGCGGCTCACGACGTACGATCCGGGACGAAAAAACAGCACAAAAGAAGAACAATGTCTGGAAACTGATGAAAACGTTGGATTTAGGACCTTGAAAAAAGGCCAAACGAAGCAGGCTTACCTTCCCCGTCGTAGAGCTCTCGGAGAGCTTTCCAACGGTATGCTGTGGGCCGCGTAACTCCTTGCGGATCAAAAGTTATGGGCTCCGGAGCGACGGAGACCTGGTCCCAAGGCCCGCGACCTCGATTTGGGGGCCCAACCTCTACGTGAAGCGAAGTTGCCTCGTCGTAGGTGCCTTGGGATTCGGTAACAGAAATGTGATGGATCAGGCAGTGGGCCTTCCCGCGGGTCGCGACTTACGATCCGGGACGGAAAAACAGCACAAAGGCAGAAAAGTGTCCGGAAATTGATGACAACGTTCGACTTTGTGCTCCAAAAAAAGGTCCAGGGAAGCAGCCTTAGCAGCCCCATCGTAGAGCTCTCGGAGAGCTTTCCAACGGTATGCTATGGGCCGCGTAACCCCTTGCGGATCAAAAGTTCTGGGCTCCGGAGCGACGGAGACCTGGTCCCAAGCCCCGTGACCTCGGTTTACGGGCCCAGCCTCTACGTGAAGCGAAGTTGCCTCGCCCCAGGTGCCTTGGGATTCGGTAACAGAAATGTGATGGATCAGGCAGTCGGCCTTCCTGCGGGTCCCGACATACGATCCGGGACGGAAAAACAGCACAAAAGCAGAACAGTGTCCGGAAACTGATGAAAACGTTGGATTTTGGGCTCCGAAAAAAGGCCCAGCAAAGCGGTCTTAGCTGCCCCGTCGTAGAGTTCTCGGAGAGCTTTCCAACGGTATGCTGTGGGCCGCGTAACTCCTTGCGGATCAAAAGTTATGGGCTCCGGAGCTGCGGAGACCTGGTCCCAAGCCCCGCGACCTCGGTTTGCCGGCCCAGCCACCACGTGACGCGAAGTTGCCTTGGCAAAGGTGCCATGGGATTCGGTAACAGAAATGTGATGGATCAGGCAGTGGGCCTTCCTGCGGGTCACGCCATACGATCCGGGATGAAAAACTAGCACAAAAGCAGAACAGTGTCCGAAAACTGATGAAAACGTTGGATTTTGGGCTCCGAAAAAAGGCCCAGCGAAGCGGGCTTAGCTGCCCCGTCGTAGAGCTCTCGGAGAGCTTTCCAACGGTATGCTGTGGGCCGCGTAACTCCTTGCGGATCAAAAGTTATGGGCCCCGGAGCGGCGGAGACCTGGTCCCAAGCCCCGCGACCTCGGTTTGCCGGCCCAGCCACCACGTGAAGCGAAGTTGCCTCGCCTCAGGTGCCTTGGGATTCGTTAACAGAAATGTGATGGATCAGGTTGTCGGCCTTCCTGCGGCTCACGACGTACGATCCGAGACGGAAAAACAGCACAAAAGCAGAAAAGTGTCCAGAAACTGATGAAAACGTTGGATTTTGGGCTCCGAAAAAAGGCCCAGCGAAGCGGGCTTAGCTGCCCCGTCGTAGAGCTCTCGGAGAGCTTTCCAACGGTATGCTGTGGGCCGCGTAACTCGTTGCAGATCAAAAGTTATGGTCCCCGGAGCGACGGAGACCTGGTCCCAAGCCCCTCGACCTCGGTTTGCGGGCCCAGCCTCTATGTGAAGCGAAGTTGCCTCGCCTCAGGTGCCTTGGGATTCATTAACAAAAATGTGATGGATCAGGTTGTCGACCTTCCTACGGCTCACGACGTACGATCCGGGACGGAAAAACAGCACAAAAATAGAAAAGTGTCCGGAAACTGATGAAAATGTTGGATTTTGGACTCTGAAAAAGGCCCAAAGAAACGGGCTTAGCTACCTCATCGTAGAGCTCTCGGAGAGCTTTCCAACGGTATGCTGTGGGCCGCGTAACTCGTTGTGGATCAAAAGTTATGGGCTCCGGAGCGGCGGAGACCTGGTCCAAAGTCCCGCGACCTCGGTTTGCCGGTCCAGCCACAACGTGAAGCGAAGTTGCCTTGGCCTAGGTGCCGTGGGATTCGGTAACAGAAATTTGATGGATCAGGCAGTGGGCCTTCCCGCGGGTCGCGACCTACGATCCGGGACGGAAAAACAGCACAAAAGCAGAAAAGTGTCCGGAAACTGATGAAAACGTTGGATTTTGGGTTCCGAAAAAAGGCCTAGCGAAGCGTGCTTAGCTGTCCCGTCGTAGAGCTCTCGATGAGCTTTCCAACGGTATGTTGTGGGCCGCGTAACTCCTTGCGGATTAAAAGTTATGGGCTCTGGAGCGACGGAGACCTGGTCCCAAGCCCCGCGACCTCGGTTTGCGGGCCCATCCTCTACGTGAAGCGAAGTTGCCACATCGCAGGTGCCTTGGGATTCGGTAACAGAAATTTGATGGATCAGGCAGTGGGCCTTCCCGCGGGTCGCGACGTACGATCAGGGACGGAAAAACAGCACAAAAGCATAACAGTGTCCAGAAACTGATGAAAACGTTGGATTTTTGGCTCCGAAAAAATGCCCAGCAAAGTGGGCTTAGCTGCCCCGTCGTAGAGCTCTCGGAGAGCTTTCCAACGGTATGCTGTGGGCCACGTAAATCCTTGCAGATCAAAAGTTATGGGCCCCGGAGCGGCGGAGACCTGGTCCCAAGCCCCGCGACCTCGGTTTGCCGGCCCAGCCACCAAGTGAAGCGAAGTTGCCTCGTCGCAGGTGCCTTGGGATTCGGTAACAGAAATTTGATGGATCAGGCAGTGGGCCTTCCCGCGGGTCGCGACTTACTGTCCGAGACGAAAAAACAGCGCAAAAGAAGAAATGTGTCCGGAAACTGATGAAAACGTTCGATTTTGGGCTCCCGAAAAAGGCCCAGCAAAGCGGGCTTAGCTGCCCCGTCGTAGACCTCTAGGAGTGCTTTCCAACGGTATGCTGTGGGCCGCGTAACTCCTTGCGGATCAAAAGTTATGGGCTCCGGAGCGGCGGAGACCTGGTCCCAAGCCCCGCGACCTCGGTTTGCCGGCCCAGCCACCACGTGAAGCGAAGTTGCCTCGTCGTAGGTGCCTTGGGATTCGGTAACAGAAATGAGATGGATCAGGTTTTCGGCCTTCCTGCGGCTCACGATTTACGATCCGGGATGAAAAAACAACACAAAAGAAGAACAGTGTCTGGAAACTGATGAAAACGTTGGATTATGGGCTCCGAAAAAGGGCCCAGCGAAGCGGGCTTAGATGCCCCGTCGTAGAGCTCTCGGAGAGCTTTCCAACGGTATGCTGTGGGCCGCGTAACTCCTTGCGGATCAAAAGTTATGGGCCCCGGAGCGACGGAGACCTGGTCCCAAGACCCGCGTCCTCGGTTTGCGGGCCCAGCCTCTACGTGAAGCGAAGTTGCCTCGTCGTAGGTGCCTTGGGATTCGGTAACAGAAATGTGATGGATCAGGCAGTGGGCCTTCCCGCGGGTCGCGACTTACGATCCGGGACGGAAAAACAGCACAAAAGCAGAACAGTGTCCGGAAACTGATGAAAACGTTGGATTTTGGGCTCTGAAAAAAGACCCAGCGAAGCGGGCTTAGCTGCCCCGTCGTAGACCTCTCGGAGAGCTTTCCAACGGTATGCTGTGGGCCGCGTAACTCCTTGCGGATCAAAAGTTATGGGCTCCGGAGCGGCGGAGACCTGGTCCCAAGCGCCGCGACCTCGGTTTGCCGGCCCAGCCACCACGTGAAGCGAAGTTGACTCGTCGCAGGTGCCTTGGGATTCGGTAACAGAAATGTGATGGATCAGGCAGTGGGCCTTCCCGCGGGTCGCGACTTACGATCCGGGACGGAAAAAGAGCACAAAAGAAGAAATGTGTCCGAAAACTGATGAAAACGTTCGATTTTGGGATCCAAAAAAAGGCCCAGCAAAGCGAGCTTAGCTGCCCCGTCGTAGAGCTCTCGGAGAGCTTTCCAACGGTATGCTGTGAGCCGCGTAACTCCTTGCGGATCAAAAGTTATGGGCTCCGGAGCGGCGGAGACCTGGTCCCAAGCCCCGCCACCTCGGTTTGCCGGCCTAGCCACCACGTGAAGCGAAGGTGCCTCGTCGTAGGTGCCTTGGGATTCGGTAACAGAAATTTGATGGATCAGGCAGTGGGCCTTCCCGCGGGTCGCGACGTGCGATCCGGAACGAAAAAACAGCGCAAAAGAACAAATGTGTCCGGCAAGTGATTTAAACGTTCGATTTTGGGCTCCCGAAAAAGGCCCAGTGAAGCGTTCTTAGCTGCCCCGTCGTAGAGCTCTCGGAGAGCTTTCCAACGGTATGCTGTGGGCCGCGTAACTCCTTGCGGATCAAAAGATTTGGGCTCCGGAGCGGCGGAGACCTGGTCCCAAGCCCCGCGACCTCGGTTTGCGGGCCCAACCTCTACGTGAAGCGAAGTTGCCACATCGCAGGTGCCTTGGGATTCGGTAACAGAAATTTGATGGATCAGGCAGTGGGCCTTCCCGCGGGTCGCGACTTACTATCCGGGACGGAAAAACAGCACAAAAGAAGAAAAGTGTCCCGAAACTGATGAAAACGTTCAATTTTGGGCTCTGAAAAAAGGCCCAGGAAAGCGGGCTTAGCTGCCCCGTCGTACAGCTCTCGGAGAGCTTTCCAACGGTATGCTGTGGGCTGCGTAACTCGTTGCGGATCAAAAGTTATGGGCTCCGGAACGACGGAGACCTGGTCCCAAGCCCCGGGACCTCGGTTTGCAGGCGCAGCCTCTAAGTGAAGCGAAGTTGCCTCGTCGCAGGTGCCTTGGGATTTGGTAACAGAAATTTGATGGATCAGGCAGTGGGCCTTCCCGCGGGTCGCGACTTACTGTCCGGGACGGAAAAATAGCACAAAAGGAGAAAAGTGTTCAGAAACTAATGAAAACTTTCGATATTGTGCTCTGAAAAAAGGCCCAACAAAGCGGGCTTAGCTGCGCCGTCGCAGAGCTCTCGGAGAGCTTTCCAACGGTATGCTGTGGGCCGCGTAACTCCTTGCGGATCAAAAGTTATGGGCTCCGGAGCGACGGAGTCCTGGTCCCAAGCCCCGCGACCTCGATTTGCGGGCCCAGCCTCTACGTGAAGCGAAGTTGCCTTGCCCCAGGTGCCTTGGGATTCGGTAACAGAAATGAGATGGATCAGGTTGTCGGCCTTCCTGCGGCTCACGACATACGATCCGGGACGAAAAAACAGCACAAAAGTAGAACAGTGTCCGAAAACTGATGAAAACGTTGGATTTTGGGCTCCAAAATAAGGCCCAGCGTAGCGGGCTTAGCTGCCCCGTCGTAGAGCTCTCGGAGCGCTTTCCAACGGTATACTGTGGGCCGCGTAACTCCTTGCGGATCAAAAGTTATGGGCCCCGGAGCGACGGAGACCTGGTCCCAAGCCCCACGACCTCTGTTTGCGGGCCCAGCCTCTACGTGAAGCGAAGTTTCCTCGCCCCAGGTGCCTTGGGATTCGGTTACAGAAATGAGATGGATCAGGCAGTGGGCCTTCCCGCGGGTCGCGACTTACTGTCCGGGATGAAAAAATAGCACAAAAGCAGAAAAGTGTTCGAAAACTGATGAAAACGTTGGATTTTGGACTCTGAAAAAAGGCCCAACAAAGCGGGCTTAGCTACCCCGTCGTAGACCTATCGGAGAGCTTTCCAACGGTATGCTGTGGCCCGCGTAACTCCTTGCGGATCAAAAGTTATGGGCCCCAGAGCGACGGAGACTTGGTCCCTAGCCCCGCGACCTCGGTTTGCGGGCCCAGCCTCTAGGTGAAGTGAAGTTGCCTCGCCTCTGGTGCCTTGGGATACGTTAACAGAAATGTGATGGATCAGGTTGTCGGCCTTCCTGCGGCTCACGACGTACGATCCGGGACGAAAAAATAGCACAAAAGCAGAACAGTGTCCAGAAACTGATGACAACGTTGGATTTTGGCCTCTGAAAAAAGGCCAAGCAAAGCGGGCTTAGCTGCCCCGTCGTAGAGCTCTCGGAGAGCTTTCCAACGGTATGTTGTGGGCCGCATAACTCCTTGCGGATCAAAAGTTATGGGCCCCGGAGCGACGGAGACCTGGTCTCCAGCCCCACGACCTCGGTTCGCGGGCCCGGCCTCTACGTCAAGCGAACTTGCCTCGCCCCAGGTGCCTTGGGATTCGGTAACAGAAATTTGATGGATCAGGCAGTGGGCCTTCCCGCGGGTCGCGACTTACTGTCCGGGACGGAGAAACAGCTAAAAGAAGAAAAGTGTCCGAAAACTGATGAAAACGTTCGATTTTGGGCTCTGGAAAAAGGCCCAGCAAAGCCGGCTTAGCTGCCCCGTCGTAGAGCTCTCGGAGAGCTTTCCAACGGTATGCTGTGGACCGCGTAACTCCTTGCGGATCAAAAGTTATGGGCTACGGAGCGGCGGAGACCTGGTCCCAAGCCCCGCGACCTCGGTTTGCCGGCCCAGCCACCACGTGGAGCGATGTTGCCTCGCCCCAGGTGCCTTGGGATTCGGTAACAGAAATGTGATGGATCAGGCAGTGGGCCTTCCTGCGGCTCACGACATACGATCCGGGACGAAAAAACAGCACAAAAGCATAACAGTGTCTGGAAACTGATGAAAACGTTGGATTTTGGGCTCTGAAAAAGGCCCAGCGAAGCGGGCTTAGCTTCCCCGTCGTAGAGCTCTCGGAGAGCTTTCCAACGGTATGCTGTGGGCCGCGTAACTCCTTGCGGATCAAAAGTTATGGGCTCCGGAGCGACGGAGACCTGGTCCCAAGCCCCACGACCTCGGGTAGCGGGCCCAGCCTCTACGTGAAGCGAAGTTGCCTCACCGTAGGTGCCTTGGGATTCGGTAACAGAAATGTGATGGATCAGGCTGTCGGCCTTCCCGCGGCTCACGACGTAAGATCCGGGACGGGAAAAAAGCACAAAAACAGAAAAGTGTCCGAAAATTGATGAAAACATTGGATTTCGGGCTCCGAAAAAAGGCCCAGCGATGCGGGCTTCGCAGCCCCATCGTAGAGCTCTCGGAGAGCTTTCCAACGGTATGCTGTGGGCCGCGTAACTCCTTGCGGATCAAAAGTTATGGGCTCCGGAGCGACGGAGACCTGGTCCCAAGCTCCGCGACCTCGGTTTACGTGCCCGGCCTCAACGTTAAGCGAAGTTGCCTCGTCGCAGGTGCCTTGGGATTCGGTAACAGAAATGTGATGGATCAGGCAGTGGGCCTTCCCGCGGGTCGCGACTTACGATCCGGGACGAAAACACAGCACAAAAGCATAATAGTGTCCGGAAACTGATGAAAACGTTGGATTTTGGGCTCCGAAAAAAGGCCCAGCAAAGCGGGATTAGCTACCCCGTCGTAGAGCTCTCAGAGAGCTTTCCAACGGTATGTTGTGGGCCGCGTAACTCCTTGCGGATCAAAAGTTATGGGCTCCGGAGCTGCGGAGACCTGGTCCCAAGCCCCAGGACCTCGGTTTGCCGGCCCAGCCACCACGTGAAGCGAAGTTGCCTCGTCGCAGGTGCCTTGGGATTCGGTAACAGAAATGTGATGGATCAGGCAGTGGGCCTTCCCGCGGGTCGCGACGTACGATCCGGGACGGAAAAACAGCGCAAAAGCATAACAGTGTCCGGAAACTGATGAAAACGTTGGATTTTGGGCTCCGAAAAAAGGCCCAGCGAAGCGGGCTTAGCTGCCCCGTCGTAGAGCTCTCGGAGAGCTTTCCAACGGTATGCTGTGGGCCGCGTAACTCCTTGCGGATCAAAAGTTATGGGCCCCGGAGCGACGGAGACCTTGTCCAAAGCCCCGCGACCTCGGTTTGCCGGCCCAGCCACCACGTGAAGCGAAGTTGCCTCGTCCCAGGTGCCTTGGGATTCGGTAACAGAAATGAGATGGATCAGGCAGTGGGCCTTCCCGCGGGTCGCGACTTACGATCCGAGACGGAAAAACAGCACAAAAGCAGAAAAGTGTCCGGAAACTGATGAAAACGTTGGATTTTGGGCTCCGAAAAAAGGCCCAGCGAAGCGGGCTTAGCTGCCCCGTCGTAGACCTCTCGGAGAGATTTCCAAAGGTATGCTGTGGGCCGCGTAACTCCTTGCGGATCAAAAGTTATGGGCTCCGGAGCGGCGGATACCTGGTCCTAAGCGCCGCGACCTCGGTTTGACGGCCCAGCCACAACGTGAAGCGAAGTTGCCTCGCCCCAGGTGCCTTGGGATTCGGTAACAGAAATATGATGGATCAGGTTGTCGGCCTTCCCGCGGCTCACGACGTACGATCCGGGACGGAAAAACAGCACAAAAGCATAACAGTGTCCGGAAACTGATGAAAACGTTGGATTTTGGGCTCTGAAAAAAGGCCCAGCAAAGCGGGCTTAGCTGCCCCGTCGTAGAGCTCTCGGAGAGCTTTCCAACGGTATGCTGTGGGCCGCGTAACTCCTTGCAGATCAAAAGTTATGGGCCCCGGAGCGACGGAGACCTGGTCCCAAGCCCCTCGACCTCGGTTTGCGGGCCCAGCCTCTACGTGAAGCGATGTTGCCTCGCCCCAGGTGCCTTGGGATTCGGTAACAGAAATGTGATGGATCAGGTTGTCGGCCTTCCCGCGGCTCACGACGTACGATCCGGGACGGGAAAACAGCACAAAAGCAGAACAGTGTCCGGAAACTGATGAAAACGTTGGATTTTGGGCTCCGAAAAAAGGCCCAGCGAAGCGGGCTTAGCTGCCCAGTCGTAGAGCTCTCAGAGAGCTTTCCAACGGTATGCTGTGAGCTACGTAACTCCTTGCGGATCAAAAGTTATGGGCTCCGGAGCGACGGAGACCTTGTCCCAAGCCCCGCGTCCTCGGGTTGCGGGCCCAGCCTCTATGTGAAGCGAAGTTGCCTCGCCCCAGGTGCCTTGGGATTTGGTAACAGAAATGTGATGGATTAGGCAGTGGGCCTTCCCGCGGGTCGCGACTTACGATCCGGGACGGAAAAAGAGCACAAAAGCAGAAAAGTGTCCGGAAACTGATGAAAACGTTGGATTTTGGGCTATGAAAAAAGGCACAGCGAAGCGGGCTAAGCTGCCCCATCGTAGGGCTCTCGGAGAGCTTTCCAACGGTATGCTGTGGGCCAAGTAACTCCTTGCGGATCAAAAGTTAAGGGCTCCGGAGCGGCGGAGACCTGGTCCCAAGCCTCGCGACCTCGGTTTGCCGGCCCAGCCACCACGTTAAGCGAAGTTGCCTCGTCGTAGGTGCCTTGGGATTCGGTAACAGAAATTTGATGGATCAGGCAGTGGGCCTTCCCGCGGGTCGCGACCTACGATCCGGGACGGAAAAACAGAACAAAAGCAGAAAAGTGTCCGGAAACTGATGAAAGCGTCCGATTTTGGGCTACGAAAAGAGGCCTAGCAAAGCGGGCTTAGCTGCCACGTCGTAGAGCTCTCGCAGAGCTTTCCAACGGTATGTTGTGGGCCGCGTAACTCCTTGCGCATCAAAAGTTATGGGCTCCGGAGCGACGGAGACCTGGTCCCAAGGCCCGCGACCTCAGTTTGCGGGCCTGCCCTCAACGTGAAGAGAAGTTGCCTCGTCGCAGGTGCCTTGGGATTCGGTAACAGAAATTTGATGGATCAGGCAGTGGGCCTTCCCGCGGGTCGCGACTTACTATCCGGGACGGAAAAACAGCACAAAAACAGAAAAGTGACCAGAAACTGTTGAAAACGTTGGATTTTGGGCTCTGAAAAAAGGCCCAGCAAAGCGAGCTTAGCTGCCCCGTCGTAGAGCTCTCGGAGAGCTTTCCAACGGTATGCTGTGGGCCGCGTAACTCCTTGCGGATCAAAAGTTATGGGCTCCGGAGCGGCGGAGACCTGGTCCCAAGCCCCGAGACCTCGGTTTGCGGGCCCAGCCACAACGTGAAGCGAAGTTGCCTCGTCGCAGGTGCCTTGGGATTCGGTAACAGAAATTTGATGGATCAGGCAGTGGGCCTTCCCGCGGGTTGCGACATACTATCCGGGACGAAAAAACAGCACAAAAGCATAACAGTGTACGAAAACAGATGAAAACGTTGGATTTTGGGCTCCGAAAGAAGGCCCAGCAAAGCAGGCTTAGCTACCACGTCGTAGAGCTCTCGGAGAGCTTTCCAACGGTATGCTGTGGGCCGCGTAACTCCTTGCGGATCAAAAGTTATGGGCCCCGGAGCGACGGAGACCTGGTCCCAAGCCCCACGACCTCGGTTTGCCGGCCCAGCCACAACGTGAAGCGAAGTTGCCTCGTCGTAGGTGCCTTGGGATTCGGTAACAGAAATGTGATGGATCAGGCAGTGGGCCTTCCCGCGGGTCGCGACTTACGATCCGGGACGGAAAAACAGCACAAAGGCAGAAAAGTGTCCGGAAATTGATGAAAACGTTGGATTTTGGGATCCGAAAAAAGGCCCAGTGAAGCGGGCTTAGCTGCCACATCGTAGAGCTCTCGGAGAGCTTTCCAACGGTCTGCTGTGGGCCAAGTAACTCCTTGCGGATCAAAAGTTATGGGCTCCGTAGCGGCGGAGACCTGGTCCCAAGCCCCGCGACCTCGGTTTGCCGGCCAAGCCTCTACGTGAAGCGAATTTGCCTCGTCGCAGGTGCCTTGGGATTCGGTAACAGAAATTTGATGGATCAGGCAGTGGGCCTTCCCGCGGGTCACGACGTACGATCCGGGACGGAAAAACAGCACAAAATCAGAACAGTGTCCGGAAACTGATGAAAACGTTGGATTTTGGGCTCTGAAAAAAGGCCCAGCGAAGCGGGCTTAGCTGCCCCGTCGTAGAGCTCTCGGAGAGCTTTCCAACGGTATGCTGTGGGCCGCGTAACTCCTTGCAGATCAAAAGTTATGGGCCCCGGAGCTGCGGAGACCTGGTCCCAAGCCCCTCGACCTCGGTTTGCGGGCCCAGCCTCTACGTGAAGCGATGTTGCCTCGCCCCAGGTGCCTTGGGATTCGGTAACAGAAATGTGATGGATTAGGCAGTGGGCCTTCCTGCGGCTCACGATGTACGATCCGAGATGAAAAAACAGCACAAAAGAAGAACAGTGTCTGGAAACTGATGAAAACGTTGGAGTATGGGCTCCGAAAAAAGGCCCAGCGAAGCGGGTTTAGCTGCCCCGTCGTAGAGCTCTCGGAGAGGTTTCCAACGGTATGCTGTGGGCCGCGTAACTCCTTGCGGATCAAAAGTTATGGGCTCCGGAGCGGCGGAGACCTGGTCCTAAGCGCCGCGACCTCGGTTTGCCGGCCCAGCCTCTACGTGAAGCGAAGTTGCCTCGTCGCAGGTGCCTTGGGATTCGGTAACAGAAATGTGATGGATCAGGCAGTGGGCCTTCCTGCGGCTCACGACATACGATCCGGGACGAAAAAACAGCACAAAAGCATAACAGTGTCCGGAAACTGATGAAAACGTTGGATTTTGGGCTCTGAAAAAAGGCCCAGCAAAGCGGGCTTAGCTGCCCCGTCGTAGAGCTCTCGGAGAGCTTTCCAACGGTATGCTGTGGGCCGCGTAACTCCTTGCGGATCAAAAGTTATGGGCCCCGGAGCGACGGAGACCTGGTCCCAAGCCCCACGACCTCGGTTTGCGGGCCCAGCCTCTACGTGAAGCGATGTTGCCTCGCCCCAGGTGCCTTGGGATTCGGTAACAGAAATGAGATGGATCAGGTTGTCGGCCTTCCTGCGGCTCACGACATACGATCCGGGACGAAAAAACAGCACAAAAGCAGAACAGTGTCCGGAAACTGATGAAAACGTTGGATTTTGGGCTCCAAAAAAAGGCCCAGCGAAGCGGGCTTAGCTGCCCCGTCGTAGAGCTCTCGGAGAGCTTTCCAACGGTATGCTGTGGGCCGCGTAACTCCTTGCGGATCAAAAGTTATGGGCCCCGGAGCGACGGAGACCTGGTCCCAAGCCCCACGACCTCGGTTTGCGGGCCCAGCCTCTATGTGAAGCGATGTTGCCTCGACCCAGATGCCTTGGGATTCAGAAACAGAAATGTGATGGATCAGGCAGTGGGCCTTCCCGCGGGTCGCGACTTACGATCCGGGACCGAAAAACAGCACAAAAGCATAACAGTGTCCAGAAACTGATGAAAACATTGGATTTTGGGCTCTGAAAAAAGGCCCAGCGAAGCGGGCTTAGCTGCCCCGTCGTAGAGCTCTCGGAGAGCTTTCCAACGGTATGTTGTGGGCCGCGTAACTCCTTGCGGATCAAAAGTTATGGGCTCCGGAGCGGCGGAGACCTGGTCCCAAGCCCCGCGACCTCGGTTTGCCGGCCCAGCCACCACGTGAAATGAAGTTGCCACATCGCAGGTGCCTTGGGATTCGGTAACAGAAATTTGATGGATCAGGCAGTGGGCCTTCCCGCGGGTCGCGACTTACTATCCGGGACGGAAAAACAGCACAAAAGCAGAAAAGTGTCCGGAAACTGTTGAAAACGTTCAATTTTGGGCTCCGAAAAAAGGCCTAGCGAAGCGGGCTTAGCTGCCCCGTCGTAGAGCTCTCGGAGAGCTTTCCAACGGTATGGTGTGGGCCGCGTACCTCGTTGCGGATCAAAAGTTCTGGGCTCCGGAGCGACGGAGACCTGGTCCCAAGCCCCCCGACCTCGGTTTGCGGGCCCAGCCTCTAAGTGAAGCGAAGTTGCCACGTCGCAGGTGCCTTGGGATTCGGTAACAGAAATTTGATGGATCAGGCAGTGGGCCTTCCCGCGGGTCGCGACTTACGATCCGGGACGAAAAAATAGCACAAAAGCAGAACAGTGTCCGGAAACTGATGAAAACGTTCAATTTTGGGATCCGAAAAGTGGCCTAGCGAAGCCGGCTTAGCTTCCCCGTTGTAGAGCTATCGGAGAGCTTTCCAATGGTATGCTGTGGGCCGCGTAACTACATGCGGATCAAAAGTTATGGGCTCCGGAGCGACGGAGACCTGGTCCCAAGCCCCGCGCCCTCGGTTTGCGGGCCCAGCCTCTACGTGAAGCGAAGTTGCCTCGCCGCAGGTGCCATGGGATTCGGGAACAGAAATTTGATGGATCAGGCAGTGGGCCTTCCCGCGGGTCGCGACTTACGATCCGGGACGGAAAAACAGCACAAAGGCAGAAAAGTGTCCGGAAACTGATGAAAACGTTGGATTTTGGGCTCCGGAAAAAGGCCCAGCAAAGCAAGCTTCGCAGCCCCATCGTAGAGCTCTCGGAGAGCTTTCCAACGGTATGCTGTGGGCCAAGTAACTCCTTGCGGATCAAAAGTTATGGGCTCCGGAGCGGCGGAGACCTGGTCCCAAGCCCCGCGACCTCGGTTTGCCGGCCCAGCCACCACGTGAAGCGAATTTGCCTCGTCGCAGGTGCCTTGGGATTCGGTAACAGAAATTTGATGGATCAGGCAGTGGGCCTTCCCGCGGGTCGCGACTTACTATCCGGGACGGAAAAACAGCACAAAATCAGAAAAGTGTCCGGAAACTGATGAAAACGTTCGATTTTGGGCTCTGAAAAAAGGCCCAGCAAAGCGGGCTTCGCTGCCCCATCGTAGAGCTCTTGGAGATCTTTCCAACGGTATGCTGTGGGCCGCGTAACTCCTTGCGGATCAAAAGTTATGGGCTCCGGAACGGCGGAGACCTGGTCCTAAGCGCCGCGATCTCGGTTTGCGGGCCCAACCTCTACGTGAAGCGAAGTTGCCTCGTCGCAGGTGCCTTGGGATTCGGTAACATAAATTTGATGGATCAGGCTGTGGGCCTTCCCGCGGGTCGCGACTTACTATCCGGGACGGAAAAACAGCACAAAAGCCGAAAAGTGTCCGAAAACTGATGAAAACGTTGGATTTTGGGCTCTGAAAACATGCCCAGCAAAGCGAGCTTAGCTGCCCCGTCGTAGAGCTCTCGGAGAACTTTCCAACGGTATGCTGTGGGCCGCGTAACTCCTTGCGGATCAAAAGTTAAGGGCTGCGGAGCGGCGGAGACCTGGTCCCAAGCCCCGCGACCTCGGTTTGCCGGCCCACCCACCACGTGAAGCGAAGTTGCCTCGTCGCAGGTGCCTTGGGATTCGGTAACATAAATTTGATGGATCAGGCAGTGGGCCTTCCCGCGGGTCGCGACTTAGTATCCGGGACGGAAAAACAGCACAAAAGCAGAAAAGTGTCCGGAAACTGATGAAAACGTTGGATTTTGGGCTCCGAAAAAAGGCCCAGCAAAGCGAGCTTAGCTGCCCCGTCGTAGAGCTCTCGGAGAGCTTTCCAACGGTATCCTGTGGGCCGCGTAACTCCTTGCGGATCAAAAGTTATGGGCTCCGGAGCGACGGAGACCTTGTCCCAAGCCCCGCGACCTCGGTTTGCCGGCCCATCCACCACGTGAAGCGAAGTTGCCTCGTCGCAGGTGCCTTGGGATTCGGTAACAGAAATTTGATGGATCAGGCAGTGGGCCTTCCCGCGGGTCGCGACTTACTATCCGGGACGGAAAAACAGAACAAAATCAGAAAAGTGTCCGGAAACTGATGAAAACGTTGGATTTTGGGCTCTGAAAAAAGGCCCAGCAAAGCGAGCTTAGCTGCCCCGTCGTAGAGCTCTCGGAGAGCTTTCCAACGGTATGCTGTGGGCCGCGTAACTCCTTGCGGATCAAAAGTTATGGGCTCCGGAGCGACGGAGACCTAGTCCCAAGCCCCGCGACCTCGGTTTGCGGGCCTGCCCTCAACGTGAAGCGAAGGTGCCTCGTCGCAGGTGCCTTGGGATTCGGTAACATAAATTTGATGGATCAGGCTGTGGGCCTTCCCGCGGGTCGCGACTTACTATCCGCGACGGAAAAACAGCACAAAAGCAGAAAAGTGTCCAGAAACTGATGAAAATGTTGGATTTTGGGCTCCGAAAAAAGGCCCAGCAAAGCAAGCTTAGCTGCCCCGTCGTAGAGCTCTCGGAGAACTTTCCAACGGTATGCTGTGGGCCGCGTAACTCCTTGCGGATCAAAAGTTATGGGCTACGGAGGGGGGGAGGCGTGGTCCCAAGCGCCGCGACCTCGGTTTGCGGGCCCATCCTCTACGTGAAGCGAAGTTGCCTCGTCGCAGGTGCCTTGGGATTCGGTAACAGAAATTTGATGGATCAGGCAGTGGGCCTTCCCGCGGGTCGCGACTTAGTATCCGGGACGGAAAAACAGCACAAAAGCAGAAAAGTGTCCGGAAACTGATGAAAACGTTGGATTTTGGGCTCTGAAAAAAGGCCCAGCAAAGCGAGCTTAGCTGCCCCGTCGTAGAGCTCTCGGAGAGCTTTCCAACGGTATGCTGTGGGCCGCGTAACTCCTTACGGATCAAAAGTTATGGGCTCCGGAGCGACGGAGACCTGGTCCCAAGCCCCGCGACCTCGGTTTGCGGGCCCATCCTCTACGTGAAGCGAAGTTGCCTCGTCGCAGGTGCCTTGGGATTCGGTAACAGAAATTTGATGGATCAGGCAGTGGGCCTTCCCGCGGGTCGCGACTTACAATCCGGGACGAAAAAATAGCACAAAAGCAGAAAAGTGTCCAGAAACTGATGAAAATGTTGGATTTTGGGCTGCGAAAAAAGGCCCAGCGAAGCGGGCTTAGCTGCCCCGTCGTAGAGCTCTCGGAGAGCTTTCCAACGGTATGCTGTGGGCCGCGTAACTCCTTGCGGATCAAAAGTTATGGGCACCAGAGCGACGCAGACCTGGTCCCAAGCCCCGCGACCTCGGTTTGCGGGCCCAACCTCTACGTGAAGTGAAGTTGCCTCGCCCCAGGTGCCTTGTTATTCGGTAACAGAAATGAGATGGATCAGGTTGTCGGCCTTCCCGCGGCTCACGACGTACGATCCGGGACGAAAAAACAGCACAAAAGCAGAACAGTGTCTGGAAACTGATGAAAACATTGGATTTTGGGATCCGAAATACGGCCCACCGAAACGGGCTTAGCTGCCCCGTCGTAGAGCTCTCGGAGAGCTTTCCAACGGTATGCTGTGGGCCGCGTAACTCTTTGCGGATCAAAAGTTATGGGCCCCGGAGCGACGGAGACCTGGTCCCAAGCCCCACGACCTCGGTTTGCGGGCCCAGCCTCAACGTGAAGCGAAGTTGCCTCGTCGTAGGCGCCTTGGGATTCGGTAACAGAAATGTGATGGATCAGGCAGTGGGCCTTCCCGCGGGTCGCGACTTACGATCCGGGAGGGGAAAACAGTACAAAAGCAGAACAGTGTCCGGAAATTGATGAAAACGTTGGATTTTGGGCTCCTAAAAAAGGCCCAGCGAAGCGGGCTTAGCTGCCTCATCGTAGAGCTATCGGAGAGCTTTCCAACGGTATGCTGTGGGCCGCGTAACTCCTTGCGGATCAAAAGTTATGGGCTCCGGAGCGGCGGACAACTGGTCCCAAGCCATGCGACCTCGTTTTGCCGGCCCAACCTCTACGTGAAGCGGAGTTGCCTCGTCGCAGGTGCCTTGGGATTCGGTAACAGAAATTTGATGGATCAGGCAGTGGGCCTTCCCGCGGGTCGCGACTTACTATCCGGGATGGAAAGACAGCACAAAAGCTAAAAAGTGTGCGAAAACTGATGAACGTGTTGGATTTTGGGCTCTGAAAAAAGGCCCAGCAAAGCGGGCTTAGCTGCCCCGTCGTAGAGCTCTCGGAGAGCTTTCCAACGGTATGCTGTGGGCCGCGTAACTCCTTGCGGATCAAAAGTTATGGGCCCCGGAGCGACGGAGACCTGGTCCCAAGCCCCGCGACCTCGGTTTGCGGGCCCATCCTCTACGTGAAGCGAATTTGCCTCGTCGCAGGTGCCTTGGGATTCGGTAACAGAAATTTGATGGATCAGGCTGTGGGCCTTCCCGCGGGTCGCGACTTACTATCCGGGACGAAAAAACAGCACAAAATCAGAAAAGTGTCCGGAAACTGATGAAAACGTTGGATTTTGGGCTCCGAAAAAAGGCCCAGCAAAGCGGGCTTAGCTGCCCCGTCGTAGAGCTCTCGGAGAGCTTTCCAACGGTATGCTGCGGGCCGCGGAACTCCTTGCGGATCAAAAGTTATGGGCTCCGGAGCGATGAAGACCTGGTCCAAAGCGCCGCGACCTCGGTTTGCGGGCCCAGCCTCTACGTGAAGCGAAGTTGCCTCGTCGCAGGTGCCTTGGGATTCGGTAGTAGAAATGTGATGGGTCAGGCTGTCGGCCTTCCCGCGGCTCACGGAGTACGATCCGGGACAGAAAAACAGCACAAAAGCAGAAAAGTGTCCGGAAACTGATGAAAACGTTGGATTTTGGGCTCTGAAAAAAGGCCCAGCGGAGCGGGCTAAGCTGCCCTGTCGTAGAGCTCTCGGAGATCTTTCCAATGGTATGCTGTGGGCCGCGTAACTCCTTGCGGATCAAAAGTTATGGGCTCCGGAGCGGCGGAGACCTGGTTCAAAGCCCCGCGACCTCGGTTTGCCGGCCCAGCCACCACGTGAAGCGAAGTTGCCTCGCCCTAGGTGCCTTGGGATTCGGTAACAGAAATTTGATGGATCAGGCAGTGGGCCTTCCCGCGGGTCGCGACGTACGATCCGGGACGAAAAAACAGCACAAAAGCAGAAAAGTGTCCAGAAACTGATGAAAACGTTGGATTTCGGACTCTGAAAAAAGTCCCAACGAAGTAGGCTTAGCAACCCCGGCGTAGAGCTCTCGAAGAGCTTTCCAACGGTATGCTGTGGGCCGCGTAACTCCTTGCGGATCAAAAGTTATGGGCTCCGGAGCGACGGAGACCTGGTCCCAAGCCCCCCGACCTCGGTTTGCGGGCCCAGCCTCTACGTGAAGCGATGTTGCCTCGCCCCAGGTGCCTTGGGATTCGGGAACAGAAATGTGATGGATCAGGTTGTCGGCCTGCCCTCGGGTCACGAGCTACGATCAGGGACGGGAGAACAGCACAAAAGCAGAACAGTGTCCGGAAACTGATGAAAACGTTGGATTTTGGGCTCCGAAAAAAGGCCCAGCAAAGCGGGCTTAGCTGCCCCGTCGTAGAGCTCTCGGAGAGCTTTCCAACGGTATGCTGTGGGCCGCGTAACTCCTTGCGGATCAAAAGTTATGGGCCCCGGAGCGACGGAGACCTGGTCCCAAGCCCCACGACCTCGGTTTGCGGGCCCAGCCTTTACGTGAAGCGAAGTTGCCTCGCCCCAGGTGCCTTGGGATTCGGTAACAGAAATGAGATGGATCAGATTGTTGGCCTTCCTGCGGGTCACGACATACGATCCGGGACGAAAAAATAGCACAAAAGCAGAACAGTGTCCGAACACTGATGAAAACGTTGGATTTTGGGCTCTGAAAAAAGGCCCAGCAAAGCGGGCTTAGCTGCCCCTTCGTCGAGCTCTTGGAGAGCTTTCCAACCGTATGCTGTGGGCCGCGTAACTCCTTGCGGATCAAAAGTTATGGGCCCCATAGCGACGTAGACCTGGTCCCAAGCCCCACGACCTCGGTTTGCAGTCCCAGCCTCTACGTGAAGCGAAGTTGCCTTGCCATAGGTACCTTGGGATTCGGTAACAGAAATGAGATGGATCAGGCAGTGGGCCTTCCCGCGGGTCGCGACGTACGATTCGGGACGGGAAAACAGCACAAAAGCAGAACAGTGTCCGGAAACTGATGAAAACGTTGGATTTTGGGCTCTGAAAAAAGGCCCAGCGAAGCGGGCTTAGCTGCCCCGTCGTAGAGCTCTCGGAGAGCTTTCCAACGGTATGTTGTGGGCCGCTTAACTCCTTGCGGATCAAAAGTTATGGGCCCCGGAGCGGCGGAGACCTGGTCCCAAGCCCCACGACCTCGGTTTGCGGGCCCAGCTTCTACATGAAGCAAAGTTGCCTCGCCCCTGGTGCCTTGGGATTCGGTAACAGAAATGAGATGGATCAGGCAGCGGGCCTTCCCGCGGGTCGCGACTTACGATCCGGGACGAAAAAATAGCACAAAAGAAGAAAAGTGTCCGGAAACTGATGAAAACGTTGGATTTTGGGCTCCGAAAAAAGGCCCAGCGAAGCGGGCTTAGCTGCCCCGTCGTAGAGCTCTCGGAGAGCTTTCCAACGGTATGCTGTGGGCCGCGTAACTCCTTGCGGATCAAAAGTTATGGGCTCCGGAGCGACGGAGACCTGGTCCAAAGCGCCGCGACCTCGGTTTGCGGGCCCAGCCTCTACGTGAAGCGAAGTTGACTCGTCGTAGGTGCCTTGGGATTCGGTAACAGAAATTTGATGGATCAGGCAGTGGGCCTTCCCGCGGGTCGTGACTTACGATCCGAGACGGAAAAACAGCACAAAAGAAGAAAAGTGTCCAGAAACTGATGAAAACGTTGGATTTTGGGCTCCGAAAAAAGGCCCAGCGAAGCGGGCTTAATTGCCCAGCCGTAGAGCTCTCGGAGAGCTTTCCAACGGTATGCTGTGGGCCGCGTAACTCCTTGCGGATCAAAAGTTATGGAGTCCGGAGCGGCGGAGACCTGGTCCCAAGCCCCGCGACCTCGGTTTGCTGGCCCAGCCACCACGTGAAGCGAAGTTGCCTCGTCGCAGGTGCCTTGGGATTCGGTAACAGAAATTTGATGGATCAGGCTGTGGGCCTTCCCGCGGCCCCCGACGTACGATCGGGAACGGAAAAACAGCACAAAAGCAGAAAAGTGTCCGGAAACTGATGAAAACATTGGATTTTGGGCTCCGAAAAAAGGCCCAGCAAAGCGAGCTTAGCTGCCCCGTCGTAGAGCTCTCGGAGAGCTTTCGAACGGTATGATGTGGGCCGCGTGACTCCTTGCGGATCAAAAGTTATGGGCCCCGGAGCGACGGAGACCTGGTCCCAAGCCCCACGACCTCGGTTTGCGGGCCCAGCCTCTACGTGAAGCGAAGTTGCCTCGTCGCAGGTGCCTTGGGATTCGGTAACAGAAATGTGATGGATCAGGCAGTGGGCCTTCCCGCGGGTCGCGACTTACGATCCGGGACGAAAAAGCAGTACAAAAGCAGAAAAGTGTCTGAAAACTGATGAAAACGTTCGATTTTTGGGATCTGAAAAAAGACCCAGCAAAGTGTGCTTAGTTGCCCCGTCGTAGAGCTCTCTGAGAGCTTTCCAACGGTATGCTGTGGGCCGCGTAACCCCTTTCGGATCAAAAATTATGCGCTCCGGAGCGACGGAGACTTGGTCCCAAGACCCACGACCTCGGTTTGCCGGCCCAGCCTCTACGTTAAGCGATGTTGCCTCGCCCCAGGTGCCTTGGGATTCGGTAATAGAAATGTGATGGATCAGGTTGTCGGCCTTCCCGCGGCTCACGACGTACGATCCGGGACGGGAAAACAGCACAAAAGCAGAACAGTGTCCGGAAACTGATGAAAACGTTGGATTTTGGGCTCCGAAAAAAGGCCCAGCGAAGCGGGCTTAGCTGCCCCGTCGTAGAGCTCTCGGAGAGCTTTCCAACGGTATGCTGTGGGCCGCATAACTCCTTGCAGATCAAAAGTTATGGGCTCCGGAGCACCGGAGACCTGGTCCTAAGCCCCGCGACCTCGGTTTGCCGGCCCAGCCACCACGTTAAGCGAAGTTGCCTCGTCGCAGGTGCCTTGGGATTCGGTAACAGAAATGTGATGGATCAGGCAGCGGGCCTTCCCGCGGGTCACGACGTACGATCCGGGACGAAAAAATAGCACAAAAGAAGAACAGTGTCCGGAAACTGATGAAAACGTTGGATTTTGGGCTCCGAAAAAAGGACCAGTGAGGCAGGCTTAGCTGCCGCGTCGTAGAGCTCTCGGAGAGCTTTCCAACGGTATGCTGTGGGCCGCGTAACTCATTGCAGATCAAAAGTTATGGGCCCCGGAGCAACGGAGACTTGGTCCCAAGCCCCACGACCTCGGTTTGCCGGCCCAGCCACCACGTGAAGCGAAGTTGACTCGTCGCAGGTGCCTTGGGATTCGGTAACAGAAATGTGATGGATCAGGCAGTGGGCCTTCCTGCGGCTCACGACGTACGATCCGGGACGGAAAAATAGCCCAAAAGCATAACAGTGTCCAGAAACTGATGAAAGCGTTGGATTTTGGGCTCCGAAAAAAGGCCCAGCGAATCGGGCTTAGCTGCCCCGTCGTAGAGCTCTCGGAGAGCTTTCCAACGGTATGTTGTGGGCCGCGTAACTCCTTGCGGATCAAAAGTTATGGGCCCCGGAGCGACGGAGACCTGGTCCCAAGCCCCATGATCTCGGTTTGCGGGCCCAACCTCTACGTGAAGCGAAGTTGCCTCGCCCCAGGTGCCTTGGGATTCGGTAACAGAAATTTGATGGATCAGGCAGTGGGCCTTCCCGCGGGTCGCGACTTACGATCTGGGATGAAAAAACAGCACAAAAGCAGAACAGTGTCCGGAAACTGATGAAAACGTTGGATTTTGGGCTCCGAAAAAAGGCCCAGCAAAGCAGGCTTAGCTGCCCCGTCGTAGAGCTCTCGGAGAGCTTTCCAACGGTATGCTGTGGGCCGCGTAACTCCTTGCGGATCAAAAGTTATGGGCTCCGGAGCGGCGGAGAACTGGTCCCAAGTCCCGCGACCTCGGTTTGCGGGCCCGGCCACAACGTGAAGCGAAGTTGCCTCGTCGTAGGCGCCTTGGGATTCGGTAACAGAAATGTGATGGATCAGGCAGTGGGCCTTCCCGCGGGTCGCGACTTACGATCCGGGACGGAAAAACAGCGCAAAGGAAGAAATGTGTCCGAAAATTGATGAAAACGTTTGATTTTGGGCTCCCAAAAAAGGCCCAGCGAAGCGGGCTTAGCTGCCCCATCGTAGAGCTCTCGGAGAGCTTTCCAACGGTATGCTGTGGGCCGCGTAACTCCTTGCGGATCAAAAGTTATGGGCTCCGGAGCGGCGGAGACCTGGTCCCAAGCCCCGCGACCTCGGTTTGCCGGCCCAGCCACCACGTGAAGCGAAGTTGCCTCGCCCTAGGTGCCTTGGGATTCGGTAACAGAAATTTGATGGATCAGGTAGTGGGCCTTCCCGCGGGTCGCGACTTACGATCCGGGACGGAAAAACAGCACAAAAGCAGAAAAGTATCCGGAAACTGATGAAAACGTTGGATTTTGGGCTCCGAAAAAAGGCCCAGCGAAGCGGGCTTAGCTGCACCGTCGTAGAGCTCTCGGAGAGCTTTCCAACGGTATGCTGTGGGCCACGTAACTCCTTGCGGATCAAAAGTTATGGGCTCCGGAGCGGCAGAGACCTGGTCGCAAGCCCCGCGAGCTCGGTTTGCCGGGCCAGCCACCACGTGAAGCGAAGTTGACTCGTCGTAGGTGCCTTGGGATTCGGTAACAGAAATTTGATGGATCAGGCAGTGGGCCTTCCCGCGGGTCGTGACTTACGATCCAGGACTGAAAAACAGCACAAAAGCAAAAAATTGTCCAGAAACTGATGAAAATGTTGGATTTTGGGCTCTGAAAAAAGGCCCAGCGTTGCGGGCTTAGCTGCCCTGTCGTAGAGCTCTCGGAGAGCTTTCCAACGGTATGCTGTGGGCCGCGTAACTCCTTGCGGATCAAAAGTTATGGGCTCCGGAGCGACGGAGACCTGGTCCCAAGCCCAACGACCTCGGTTTATGGGCCCAGCCTCTACGTGAAGCGAAGTTGCCTCGTCCCAGGTGCCATGGGATTCGGTAACATAAATGTGATGGATCAGGCTGTGGGCCTTCCCGCGGGTCGCGACTTACGATCCGGGACGAAAAAATAGCACAAAAGCAGAACAGTGTCCGGAAACTGATGAAAACGTTGGATTTTGGGCTCCGAAAAAAGGCCCAGCAAAGCGGGCTTAGCTGCCCCGTCGTAGAGCTCTCGGAGAGCTTTCCAACGGTATGCTGTGGGCCGCGTAACTCCTTGCGGATCAAAAGTTATGGGCCCCGGAGCGACGGAGACCTGGTCCCAAGCCCCACGACCTCGGTTTGCGAGCCCAGCCTCTACGTGAAGCGAAGTTGCCTCGCCTCAGGTGCCTTGGGATTCGTTAACAGAAATGTGATGGATCAGGTTGTCGGCCTTCCTGCTGCTCACGACGTACGATCCAGGACAAAAAAATAGCACAAAAGCAGAACAGTGTCCGGAAACTGATGAAAACGTTGGATTTTGGATCCAAAAAAGGGCCCAGCAAAGTGGGCTTACCTGCCCCGTCGTAGAGCTCTCGGAGTGCTTTCCAACGGTATGCTGTGGGCCGCGTAACTCCTTGCGGATCAAAAGTTATGGGCCCCGGAGCGACGGAGACCTGGTCCCAAGCCCCTCGACCTCGGTTTGCGGGCCCAGCCTCTACGTGAAGCGATGTTGCCTCGCCCCAGGTGCCTTGGGATTCGGTAACAGAAAAGTGATGGATCAGGGTGGCGGCCTTCCCGCGGGTCGCGACGTACGATCCGGGACGGGAAAACAGCACAAAAGCAGAACAGTGTCCGGAAACTGATGAAAACGTTGGATTTTGGGCTCCGAAAAAAGGCCCAGCGAAGCGGGCTTAGCTGCCCCGTCGTAGAGCTCTCGGAGAGCTTTCCAACGGTATGCTGTGGGCCGCGTAACTCCTTGCAGATCAAAAGTTATGGTCCCCGGAGCGACGGAGACCTGGTCCCAAGCCCCTCGACCTCGGTTTGCGGGCCCAGCATCTACGTGAAGCGATGTTGCCTCGCCCCAGGTGCCTTGGGATTCGGTAACAGAAATGTGATGGATCAGGCAGCGGGCCTTCCCGCGGGTCGCGACTCACGATCCGGGACGAAAAAACAGCACAAAAGTAGAACAGTGTCCGGAAACTGATGAAAACGTTGGATTTTTGGCTCCGAAAAAAGGCCCAGCGAAGCGGGCTTAGCTGCCGCGTCGTAGAGCTCTCGGAGAGCTTTCCAACGGTATGCTGTGGGCCGCGTAACTCCTTGCAGATCAAAAGTTATGGGCTCCGGAGCGACGGAGACCTGGTCCAAAGCGCCGCGACCTCTGTTTGCGGGCCCAGCCTCTACGTGAAGCGAAGTTGACTCGTCGCAGGTGCCTTGGGATTCGGTAACAGAAATGTGATGGATCAGGCAGTGGGCCTTCCTGCGGCTCACGACGTACGATCCGGGACGGAAAAACAGCATAAAAGCAGAAAAGTATCCGGAAACTGATGAAAACGTTAGATTTTGGACTCTGAAAAAAGGCCCAACGAAGCGGGCTTAGCTACCTCGTCGTAGAGCTCTCGGAGAGCTTTCCAACGGTATGCTGTGGGCCGTGTATCTCTTTGCGGATCAAACGTTATTGGCCCCGGAGCGACGGAGACCTGGTCTCAAGCCCTCCCACCTCGGTTTGCGGGCCCAGCCTCTAAGTGAAGCGAAGTTGCCTCGCCCAGGTGCCTTGGGATTCGGTAACAAAAATGAGATGGATCAGGTTGTCGGCCTTCCCGCGGGTCGCGACTTACTGTCCGGGACGGAAAAACAGCACAAAAGTAGAAAAGTGTCCGGAAACTGATGAAAACGTTGGATTTTGGGCTCTGAAAAAAGGCCCAGCAAAGCGCGCTTAGCTGCCCTGTCGTAGAGCTCTCGGAGAGCTTTCCAACGGTATGCTTTGGGCCGCGTAACTCCTTGCAGATCAAAAGTTATGGGCCCCGGAGCGACGGAGACCTGGTCCCAAGCCCCTCGACCTCGGTTTGCGGGCCCAGCCTCTACGTGAAGCGATGTTGCCTCGCCCTTGGTGCCTTGGGATTTGGTAACAAAATGTGATGGATCAGGTTGTCGGCCGTCCTGCGGCTCACGACGTACGATCCGGGACGGAAAAACAGCACAAAAGCAGAACAGTGTCCGGAAACTGATGAAAACGTTGGATTTTGGGCTCCGAAAAAGGGCCCAGCAAAGCGGGCTTAGCTGCCCCGTCGTAGAGCTCTCGGAGAGCTTTCCAACGGTATGCTGTGGGCCGCGTAACTCCTTGCGGATCAAAAGTTATGGGCCCCGGAGCGACGGAGACCTGGTCCCAAGCCCCTCGACCTCGGTTTGCGGGCCCAGCCTCTACGTGAAGCGATGTTGCCTCGCCCCAGGTGCCTTGGGATTCGGTAACAGAAATGTGATGGATCAGGCAGCGGGCCTCCCCGCGGCTCACGACGTACGATCCGGGACGGAAAAACAGCACAAAAGCAGAAAAGTGTCCAGAAACTGATGAAAACGTTGGATTTTGGGCTCTGAAAAAAGGCCCAGCGAAGCGGGCTTAGCTGCCCCGTCGTAGAGCTCTCGGAGAGCTTTCCAACGGTATGCTGTGGGCCGCGTAACTCCTTGCAGATCAAAAGTTATGGGCCCCGGAGCGACGGAGACCTGGTCCAAAGCGCCGCGACCTCGGTTTGCGGGCCCAGCCTCTACGTGAAGCGAAGTTGACTCGTCGCAGGTGCCTTGGGATTCGGTAACAGAAATGTGATGGATCAGGCAGTGGGCCTTCCCGCGGGTCGCGACTTACGATCCGGGACGGAAAAACAGCACAAAAGCAGAAAAGTGTCCGAAAACTGATGAAAATGTTGGATTTTGGGCTCCGAAAAAAGGCCCAGCGAAGCGGGCTTAGCTGCCCCGTCGTAGACTTCTCGGAGAGCTTTCCAACGGTATGCTGTGGGCCGCGTAACTCCTTACGGATCAAAAGTTATGGGCTCCGGAGCGGCGAAGACCTGGTCCATAGCCCCGCGACCTCGGTTTGCCGGCCTAGCCACCACGTGAAGCGAAGTTGCCTCGTCGTAGGTGCCTTGGGATTCGGTAACAGAAATTTGATGGATCAGGCAGTGGGCCTTCCCGCGGGTCGCGACCTACGATCCGGGACGAAAAAACAAGGCAAAAGAATAAAAGTGTCCCGAAACTGATGAAAACGTTCGATTTTTTTCTCCGAAAAGAGGCCTAGCTAAGCGGGCTTAGCTACCCCGTCGTAGAGCTCTCGGAGAGCTTTCCAACGGTATGTTGTGGGCCGCGTAACTCCTTGCGGATCAAAAGTTATGGGCTCCGGAGCGACGGAGACCTGGTCCCAAGCCCCACGCCCTCGGTTTGGGGGCCCAGCCTCTACGTGAAGCGAAGTTGCCACATCGCAGGTGCCTTGGGATTCGGTAACAGAAATTTGATGGATCAGGCAGTGGGCCTTCCCGCGGTTCGCGACTTACTTTCCGGGACGGAAAAACAGCACAAAAGCAGAACAGTGTCCGGAAACTGATAAAAACGTTGAATTTTGGGCTCTGAAAAAAGGCCCAGCAAAGCATAATTAGCGGCCCCGTCGTAGAGCTCTCGGAGAGCTTTCCAACGGTATGCTGTGGGCCGCGTAACTCCTTGCGGATCAAAAGTTATAGGCCCCGGAGCGACGTGGACCTGGCCCCTAGCCCCACGACCTCGGTTTGTGGGCCCAGCCTCTACGTGAAGTGAAGTTGCCTCACCCCTGGTGCCTTGGGATTCGGTAACAGAAATTTGATGGATCAGGCAGTGGGCCTTCCCGCGGGTCGCGACTTACTGTCCGGGACGGAAAAATAGCACCAAAGAAGAAATGTGTCCGAAAACTGATGAAAACGTTCAATTTTGGGCTCCCGAAAAAGGCCCAGCAAAGCGGGCTTAGGTGCCCCGTCGTAGGACGCTCGGAGAGCTTTCCAACGCTATGCTGTGGTTCGTTTTACTCCTTGCAGATCAAAAGTTATGGTCCCCGGAGCGACGGAGACCTGGTCCCAAGCCCCTCGACCTCGGTTTGCGGGCCCAGCCTCTACGTGAAGTGATGTTGCCTCGCCCTAGGTGTCTTGGGATTCGGTAACAGAAATGTGATGGATCAGGCAGTGGGCCTTCCCGCGGGTCACGACGTACGATCCGGGACGGGAAAACAACACAAAAGCAGAACAGTGTCCGGAAACTGATGAAAACGTTGGATTTTGGGCTCCGAAAAAGGGCCCAGCAAAGCGGGCTTAGCTGCCCCGTCGTAGAGCTCTCGGAGAGCTTTCCAACGGTATGCTGTGGGCCGCGTAACTCCTTGCGGATCAAAAGTTATGGGCTCCGGAGCGGCGGAGACCTGGTCCCAAGCCCCGCGACCTCGGTTTTCCGGCCCAGCCACCACGTGAAGCGAAGTTGCCTTGGCCAAGGTGTCATGGGATTCGGTAACAGAAATATGATGGATCAGGCAGCGGGCCTTCCTGCGGCTCACGACGTACGATCCGGGACGAAAAAACAGCACAAAAGCAGAACAGTGTCCGGAAACTGACGAAAACGTTGAATTTTGGGCTCCGAAAAAAGGCCCAGCGAAGCGGGCTTAGCTGCCCCATCGTAGAGCTCTCGGAGAGCTTTCCAACGGTATGCTATGGGCCGCGTAACTCCTTGCGGATCAAAAGTTATGGGCCCCGGAGCGGCGGAGACCTGGCCCCAAGCCCCACGACCTCGGTTTGCGGGCCCAGCCTCCACGTGAAGCGAAGTCGCCTCGTCGTAGGTGCCTTGGGATTCGGTAACAGAAATGTGATGGATCAGGCAGTGGGCCTTCCTGCGGCTCACGACATACGATTCGGGACGAAAAAACAGCATAAATGCAGAACAGTGTTCGGAAACTGATGAAAACGTTGAATTTTGGGCTCCGAAAAAAGGCCCAGCAAAGCGGGCTTAGTTGCCCCGTCGTAGAGCTCTCGGAGAGCTTTCCAACGGTATGCTGTGGGCCGCGTAACTCCTTGCGGATCAAAAGTTATGGGCCCCGGAGCGACGGAGACCTGGTCCCAAGCCCCACGACCTCGGTTTGTGGGCCCAGCCACCACGTGAAGCGAAGTTGCCTCGCCCTAGGTGCCTTGGGATTCGGTAACAGAAATGTGATGGATCAGGCAGTGGGCCTTCCCGCGGGTCGCGACTTACGATCCGGGACGAGAAACCAGCACAAAACCAGAAAAGTGTCCGGAAATTGATGAAAACGTTGGATTTTGGACTCTGAAAAAAGGCCCAGCGAAGCGGGCTTAGCTGCCCCATCGTAGAGCTCTCGGAGAGCTTTCCAACGGTATGCTGTGGGCCGCGTAACTCCTTGCGGATCAAAAATTATGGGCTCCGGAGCGGCGGAGACCTGGTCCCAAGCCCCGCGACCTCGGTTTGCCGGCCCATCCTCTACGTGAAGCGAATTTGCCTCGTCGCAGGTGCCTTGGGATTCGGTAACAGAAATTTGATGGATCAGGCAGTGGGCCTTCCCGCGGGTCGCGACTTACTATCCGGGACGGAAAACCAGCGCAAAAGAAGAAAAGTGTCCAAAAATTGATGAAAACGTTCGATTTTGGGCTCTGAAAAAAGGCCAAGCAAAGCAGGCTTAGCTGCCCCGTCGTAGAGCTCTCGGAGAGCTTTCCAACGGTATGCTGTGGGCCGCGTAACTCCTTGCGGATCAAAAGTTATGGGCTCCGGAGAGACGGAGACCTGGTCCCAAGCCACACGACCTCGGTTTGCGGGCCCAGCCTCTACGTGAAGCGAAGTTGCCTCGTCGCAGGTGCCTTGGGATTCGGTAACAGAAATTTGATGGATCAGGCTGTGGGCCTTCCCGCGGGTCGCGAATTACTATCCGGGACGGAAAAACAGCACAAAAGCAGAAAAGTGTCCGGAAACTGATAAAAACGTAGGATTTTGGGCTCTGAAAAAAGGCCAAGCAAAGCGGGCTTAGCTGCCCCGTCGTAGAGCTCTCGGAGAGCTTTCCAACGGTATGCTGTGGGCCGCGTAACTCCTTGCGGATCAAAAGTTATGGGCTCCGGAGCAACAGAGACCTGGTCCCAAGCCCCGCGACCTCGGTTTGCGGGCCCATCCTCTACGTGAGGCGAAGTTGACTCGTCGCAGGTGCCTTGGGATTCGGTAACAGAAATTTGATGGATCAGGCAGTGGGCCTTCCCGCGGGTCGCGACTTACTATCAGGGACGGAAAAACAGCACAAAAGCAGAACAGTGTCCGGAAACTGATGAAAACGTTGGATTTTGGGCTCTGAAAAAAGGCCCAGCAAAGCGGGCTTAGCTGCCCCGTCGTAGAGCTCTCGGAGAGCTTTCCAACGGTATGCTGTGGGCCGCGTAACTCCTTGCGGATCAAAAGTTATGGGCTCCGGAGAGACGGAGACCTGGTCCCAAGCCCCGCGACCTCGGTTTGTGGGCCCATCCTCTACGTGAAGCGAAGTTGCCTCGTCGCAGGTGCCTTGGGATTCGGTAACAGAAATTTGATGGATCAGGCAGTGGGCCTTCCCGCGGGTCGCGACTTACTATCCGGGACGGAAAAACAGCGCAAAAGAAGAATAGTGTCCAGAAACTGATGAAAATGTTCGATTTTGGGCTCGGAAAAAGGAACAGCGAAGCGGGCTTAGCTGCCCCGTCGTAGAGCTCTCGGAGAGCTTTCCAACGGTATGCTGTGGGCCGTGTAACTCCTTGCGGATCAAAAGTTATGGGCTCCGAAGCGGCGGAGACCTGGTCTCTAGCCCCACGACCTCGGTTTGCGGGCCCAGCCTCTACGTGAAGCGAAGTTGCGTCACCCCAGATGCCTTGGGGTTCGGGAACAGGAATGAGATGGATCAGGTTGTCGGCCTTCCTGCGGCTCACGACGTACGATCCGGGATGAAAAAACAGCACAAAAGCAGAACAGTGTCCGGAAACTGATGAAAACGTTGGATTTTGGCCTCTGAAAAAAGCTCCAGCAAAGCTGGCTTAGCTGCCCCGTCGTAGAGCTCTCGGAGAGCTTTCCAACGGTATGCTGTGGGCCGCGTAACTCCTTGCGGATCAAAAGTTATGGGCCCCGGAGCGACGGAGACCTGGTCCCAAGCCCCACGACCTCGGTTTCTGGGCCCAGCCTCTACGTGAACCGAAGTTGCCTCACCCCAGTTGCCTTGGGATTCGTTAACATAAATGAGATGGATCAGGTTGTCGGCCTTCCTGCGGCTCACGACGTACAATCCGGGACGAAAAAACAGCACAAAAGCAGAACAGTGTCTGAAAACTGATGAAAACGTTGGATTTTGGCCTCTGAAAAAAGGCCCAGCGTAGCGGACTTAGCTGCCCCGTCGTAGAGCTCTCGGAGAGCTTTCCAACGGTATGCTGTGGGCCGCGTAACTCCTTGCAGATCAAAAGTTATAGGCCCCGGAGCGGCGGAGACCTGGTCCAAAGCCCCACGACCTCGGTTTGCGGGCCCAACCTCTACGTGAAGCGAAGTCGCCTCGTCGTAGGTGCCTTGGGATTCGGAAACAGAAATGTGATGGATCAGGTTGTCGGCCTTCCCGCGGCTCACGACGTACTATCAGGGACGGAAAAACAGCATAAAAGCATAATAGTGTCCGGAAACTGATGAAAACGTTGGATTTTGGGCTCCTAAAAAAGGCCCAGCAAAGCGGGCTTAGCTGCCCCGTCGTAGAGCTCTCGCAGAGATTTCTAACTGTATGCTGTGGGCCGCGTAACTCCTTGCGGATCAAAAGATATGGGCTCCGGAGCGACGGAGACCTGGTCCCAAGCCCCGCGACCTCGGTTTGCCGGCCCAGCCATCACATGAAGCGAAGATGCCTTGGCCAAGGTGCCGTGGGATTCGGTAACAGAAATGTGATGGATCAGGCTGTGGGCCTTCCCGCGGGTCGCGACTTACTATCCGGGACGGAAAAATAGCACAAAAGCAGAAAAGTGTCCGGAAACAGATGAAAACGTTGGATTTTGGGCTCAGAAAAAAGGCCCAGCCAAGCTGACTTAGCTGCCCCGTCGTAGAGCTCTCGGAGAGCTTTCCAACGGTATGCTGTGGGCCGCGTAACTCCTTGCGGATCAAAAGTTATGGGCTCCGGAGCGGCGGAGACCTGGTCCCAAGCCCCGCGACCTCGGTTTGCCGGCCCAGCCTCAACGTGAAGTGAAGTTGCCTCGTCGTAGGTGCCTTGGGATTCGGTAACAGAAATGTGATGGATCAGGCAGTGGGCCTTCCCGCGGGTCGCGACTTACGATCCGGGACGGAAAAACAGCACAAAAGCAGAAAAGTGTCCGGAAATTGATGAAAATGTTGGATTTGGGCTCCAAAAAAAAACCCAGCAAAGCGGGCTTGGCTGCTCCGTCGTGGAGCTCTCGGAGAGCTTTCCAACGGTATGCTGTGGGCTGCGTAACTCCTTGCGGATCAAAAGTTATGGGCTCCGGAGCGGCGGAGAACTGGTCCTAAGACCCGCGACATCGGTTTGCGGGCCCATCCTCTACGTGAAGCGAAGTTGCCTCGTCGCAGGTGCCTTGGGATTCGGTAACAGAAATGAGATGGATCATGTTGTCGGCCTTCCTGCGGCTCACGACGTACGATCCGGGACGAAAAAATAGCACAAAAGAAGAACAGTGTCCGGAAACTGATGAAAACGTTGGATTTTAGCCTCTGAAAAAGTCAAAGTGATGCGGGCTTAGCTGCCCCGTCGTAGAGCTCTCGGAGAGCTTTCCAACGGTATGCTGTGGGCCACGTAACTCCTTGCAGATCAAAAGTTATGGGCCCCGGAGCGACGGAGACCTGGTCTAAAGCCCCGCGACCTCGGTTTGCCGGCCCAGCCTCTACGTGAAGCGAAGTTGCCTCGTCGTAGGTGCCTTGGGATTCGGTAACAGAAATTTGATGGATCAGGCAGTGGGCCTTCCCGCGGGTCGCGACCTACGACCCGGGACGAAAAAACAGCACAAAAGCAGAACAGTGTCCGGAAACTGATGAAAACGTTGGATTTTGGGTTCCGAAAAAAGGCCCAGCAAAGCGGGCTTAGCTGCCCCGTCGTAGAGCTCTCGGAGAGCTTTCCAACGGTATGCTGTGGGCCGCGTAACTCCTTGCGGATCAAAAGTTATGGGCTCCGGAGCGGCGGAGACCTGGTCCCAAGTCCCGCGACCTCGGTTTGCGGGCCCATCCTCTACGTGAAGCGAAGTTGCCTCGTCGCAGGTGCCTTGGGATTCGGTAACAGAAATTTGATGGATCAGGCAGTGGGCCTTCCCGCGGGTCGCGACTTACTATCCAGGATGGAAAAACAGCGCAAAAGAAGAAAAGTGTCCAGAAACTGGTGAAAACGTTCGATTTTGGGCTCCAGAAAAAGGCCCAGCAAAGCGAGCTTAGCTGCCCCGTCGTAGAGCTCTCGGAGAGCTTTCCAACGGTATGCTGTGGTCCGCGTAACTCCATGCGGATCAAAAGTTATGGGCTCCGGAGCGCCGGAGACTTGGTCCCAAGCCCCGCGACCTCGGTTTGCCGGCCCAGCCACCACATGAAGCGAAGTTGCCTTGGCCAAGGTGTCGTGGCATTCGGTAACAGAAATGTGACGGATCAGGTAGTGGGCCTTCCCGCGGGTCGAGACTCGCGATCCGGGACGGAAAAACAGCGCAAAAGAAGAATAGTGTCCGAAAACTGATGAAAACGTTTGATTTTAGGCTCCAGAAAAAGGCCTAGCGAAGCGGGCTTAATTGCCCCGTCGTAGAGCTCTCGGAGAGCTTTCCAACGGTATGCTGTGGCCCGCGTAACTCCTTGCGGATCAAAAGTTATGGGCTCCGGAGCGGCGGAGACCTGGTCCCAAGCCCCGCGACCTCGGTTTGCCGGCCTAGCCTCTACGTGAAGCGAAGTTGCCTCGTCGCAGGTGCCTTGGGATTCGGTAACAGAAATTTGATGGATCAGGCTGTGGGCCTTCCCGCGGGTCGCGACTTACTATCCGGGACGGAAAAACAGCACAAAAGAAGAAATGTGTCCGAAAACTGATGAAAACGTTCGATTTTGGGCTCCCGAAAAAGGCCCAGCGAACCGGGTTTAGCTGCCCCGTCGTAGAGCTCTCGGAGAGCTTTCCAATGGTATGTTGTGGGCCGCGTAACTCATTGCGGATCAAAAGTTATGGGCTCCGGAACGGAGGGGACCTGGTCCCAAGCCCCGGCGACCTCGGTTTGCCGGCCCATCCACCACGTTAAGCGAAGTTGCCTCGTCGCAGGTGCCTTGGGATTCGGTAACAGAAATTTGATGGATCAGGCAGTGGGCCTTCCCGCGGGTCGCGACTTACTATCCAGGACGGAAAAACAGCACAAAATCAGAAAAGTGTCCGGAAACTGATGAAAACGTTAGATTTTGGGCTCTGAAAAATGGCCCAGCAAAGTGGGCATAATTGCCTCGTCGTAGAGCTCTCGGAGAGCTTTCCAACGGTATGCTGTGGGCCGCGTAACACCATGCGGATCAAAAGTTATGGGCTCCGGAGCGGCGGAGACCTGGTCCCAAGCCCCGCGACCTCGGTTTACCGGCCCAGCCACCACATGAAGCGAAGTTGCCTCGTCGTAGGTGCCTTGGGATTCGGTAACAGAAATTTGATGGATCAGGTAGTGGGCCTTCCCGCGGGTCGCGACTTACGATCCGGGATGGAAAAATAGCGCAAAAGAAGAAAAGTGTCCGAAAATTGGTGAAAACGTTCGATTTTGGGCTCCGAAAAAAGGACTAGCATAGCGGGCTTAATAGCCCAGTCGTAGAGCTCTCGGAGAGCTTTCCAACTGTATTCTGTGGGCCGCGTAACTCCTTGCGGACGAAAGGTAATGGGCTCCGGAGCGGCGGAGACCTGGTCCCAAGCCCCGCGACCTCGGTTTGCCGGCCCAGCCACTACGTGAAGCGAAGTTGCCTCGCCGCAGGTGCCTTGGGATTCGGTAACAGAAATTTGATGGATCAGGCTGTGGGCCTTCCCGCGGGTCGCGACTTACTATCCGGGACGAAAAAATAGCACAAAAGCAGAACAGTGTCCAAAAACTGATGAAAACGTTGGATTTTGGGCACCGAAAAAAGGCCCAGCGAAGCGGGCTTAGCTGCCCCGTCGTAGAGCTCTCGGAGAGCTTTCCAACGGTATGCTGTGGGGCGCGTAACTGCTTGCGGATCAAAAGTTATGGGCCCCGGAGCGACGGAGACCTGGTCCCAAGCCCCACGACCTCGGTTTGCGGGCCCATCCTCTACGTGAAGCGAAGTTGCCTCGCCCCAGGTGCCTTGTGATTCGGTAACAGAAATTTGATGGATCAGGCAGTGGGCCTTCCCGCGGGTCGCGACTTACTATCCAGGACGAAAAAACAGCACAAAAGCATAACAGTGTCCGGAAACTGATGAAAACGTTGGATTTTGGGCTCTGAAAAAAGACCCAGCAAAGCGGGCTTAGCTGCCCCGTCGTAGAGCTCTCGGAGAGCTTTCCAACGGTATGCTGTGGGCCGCGTAACTCCTTGCGGATCAAAAGTTATGGGCTCCGGAGCTGCGGAGACCTGGTCCCAAGCCCCGCGACCTCGGTTTGCCGGCCAAGCCAGCACGTGAAGCGAAGTTGCCTCGCCCTAGGTGCCTTGGGATTCGGTAACAGAAATGAGATGGATCAGGTTGTCGGCCTTCCTGCGGCTCACGACCTACGATCCGGGACGAAAAAACAGCACAAAAGCATAACAATTTCCGAAAACTGATGAAAACGTTGGATTTTGGGCTCCGAAAAAAGGCCTAGCGAAGCGGGATTAGCTGCACCGTCGTAGAACTCTCGGAGAGCTTTCCAACGGTATGCTGTGGGCCGCGTAACTCCTTGCGGATCAAAAGTTATGGGCCCCGAAGCGACGGAGACCTGGTCCCAAGCCCCACGACCTCGGTTTGCGGGCCCAGCCTCTAAGTGAAGCGAAGTTGCCTCGCCCCAGGTGCCTTGGGATTCGGTAACAGAAATGAGATGGATCAGGGTGTCGGCCTTCCTGCGGCTCACGACATACGATCCGTGACGAAAATACAGCACAAAAGCAGAAAAGTGTCCAGAAACTGATGAAAATGTTGGATTTTGGGCTGCGAAAAAAGGCCCAGCGAAGCGGGCTTAGCTGCCCCGTCGTAGAGCTCTCGGAGAGCTTTCCAACGGTATGCTATGGGCCGCGTAACTCCTTGCGGATCAAAAGTTAAGGGCCCCGGAGCGACGGAGACCTAGTCCCAAGCCCCATGACCTCGGTTTGCGGGCCCAGCCTCTACGTGAAGCGAAGTTGCCTCGCCCCAGGTGCCTTGGGATTCGGTAACAGAAATGAGATGGATTAGGCAGTGGGCCTTCCCGCGGGTCGCGACGTACGATCCGGGACGTAAAAACAGCACAAAAGCATAACAGTGTCCGGAAACTAATGAAAACGTTGGATTTTGGGCTTCGAAAAAAGGCCCAGCGAAGCGGACTTAGCTGCCCCGTCGTAGAGCTCTCGGAGAGCTTTCCAACGGTATGCTGTGGGCCGCGTAACTCCTTGCGGATCAAAAGTTATGGGCTCCGGAGCGGCGGAGACCTGGTCCGAAGCTCCGCGACCTCGGTTTGCTGGCCCAGCCTCTACGTGAAGCGAAGTTGCCTCGCCTCAGGTGCCTTGGGATTCGTTAACAGAAATGTGATGGATCAGGTTGTCGGCCTTCCTGCGGCTCACGACGTACGATCCGGGACAAAAAAATAGCACAAAAGCAGAACAGTGTCCGGAAACTGATGAAAACGTTGGATTTTGGGCTCTGAAAAAGGTCCCAGCAAAGCGGGCTTAGCTGCCCCGTCGTAGAGCTCTCGGAGAGCTTTCCAACGGTATGCTGTGGGCCGCGTAACTCCTTGCGGATCAAAAGTTATGGGCTCCGGAGCGGCGGAGACCTGGTCCCAAGCCCCGCGACCTCGGTTTGCGGGCCCAGCCTCTACGTGAAGCGAAGTCGCCTCGTCGTAGGTGCCTTGGGATTCGGTAACAGAAATTTGATGGATCAGGCAGTGGGCCTTCCCGCGGGTCGCGACTTACGATCCGGGACGGAAAAACAGCATAAAAGCATAAAAGTGTCCGGAAACTGATGAAAACGTTGGATTTTGGGCTCCGAAAAAAGGCCCAGCGAAGCGGGCTTAGCTGCCCCGTCGTAGAGCTCTCGGAGAGCTTTCCAACTGTATGCTGTGGGCCGCGTAACTCCTTGCGGATCAAAAGTTATGGGCTCCGGAGCGGCGGAGACCTGGTCCCAAGCCCCGCGACCTCGGTTTGCCGGCCCAGCCACCACGTGAAGCAAAGTTGCCTCGCCCCAGGTGCCTTGGGATTCGGTAACAGAAATTTGATGGATCAGGCTGTGGGCCTTCCCGCGGGTCGCGACTTACTATCCGGGACGGAAAAACAGCACAAAAGCAGAAAAGTGTCCGAAAACTGATGAAAACGTTCGATTTTGGGCTCCGAAAAAAGGCCCAGCTAAGTGGGCTTAGTTGCCCCGTCGTAGAGCTCTCGGAGAGCTTTCCAACGGTATGCTGTGGGCCGCGTAACTCCTTGCGGATCAAAAGTTATGGGCACAGGAGCGGCGGAGACCTGGTCCCAAGCCCCGCGACCTCGGTTTGCCGGCCCAGCCACCACGTGAAGCGAAGTTGCCTCGTCGTAGGTGCCTTGGGATTCGGTAACAGAAATGTGATGGATCAGGCAGTGGGCCTTCCCGCGGGTCGCGACTTACGATCTGGGACGGAAAAACATCGCAAAAGAAGAAAAGTGTCCGGAAATTGATGAAAACGTTCGATTTTGGGCTCCAGAAAAAGGCCCAACAAAGCGAGCTTAGCGGCCCCGTCGTAGATCTCTCGGAGAGCTTTCCAACGGTATGCTGTGGGCCGCGTAACTTCCTGCGGTTCAAAATTTATGGGCTCCGTAGCGGCGGAGACCTGGTCCCAAGCCCCGCGACCTCGGTTTGCGGGCCCATCCTCTACGTGAAGCGATGTTGCCTCGCCCCAGGTGCCTTGGGATTCGGTAACAGAAATTTGATGGATCAGGCAGTGGGCCTTCCCGCGGGTCGCGACTTACTATCCGGGACGGAAAAACAGCACAAAAGCAGAAAAGTGTCTGGAAACTGATGAAAACGTTGGATTTTAGACTCTGAAAAAAGGCCCAGCAAAGCAGGCTTAGCTACCCCGTCGTAGAGCTCTCGAATAGCTTTCCAACGGTATGCTGTGGGCCGCGTAACTCCTTGCGGATCAAAAGTTATGGGCCCTGGAGCGACGGAGACCTGGTCTAAAGCCCCGCGACCTCGGTTTGCGGGCCCAGCCTCTACGTGAAGCGAAGTTGCCTCGTCGTAGGTGCCTTGGGATTCGGTAACAGAAATTTGATGGATCAGGCAGTGGGCCTTCCCGCGGGTCGCGACCTACGATCTGGGACGAAAAAACAGCGAAAAAAGAGAAAAGTGTCCCGAAACTGATGAAAATATTCGATTTTGGGCCCCGAAAAAAGGCCCAGCAGAGCGGGCATAGTTTCCCCGTCGTAGAGCTCTCGGAGTGCTTTCCAACGGTATGCTGTGGGCCGCCTAACTCCTTGCGGCTCAAAAGTTATGGGCTCTGGAGCGACGGAGACCAGGTCCCAAGCCACACGACCTCGGTTTGCGGGCCCATCCTCTACGTGAAGCGAAGTTGCCTCGTCGCAGGTGCCTTGGGATTTGGTAACAGAAATTTGATGGATCAGGCAGTGGGCCTTCCCGCGGGTCGCGACTTACTATCCAGGACGGAAAAACAGCACAAAATCAGAAAAGTGTCCGGAAACTGATGAAAACGTTTAATTTTGGGCTCCGAAAAAAGGCCCAGCGAGGCGGGCTTACTTGCCCCGTCGTAGAGCTCTCGGAGAGCTTTCCAACGGTATGCTGTGGGCCGCGTAACTCCATGCGGATCAAAAGTTATGGGCTCCGGAGCGACGGAGACCTGGTCCCAAGCCCCGCCACCTCGGGTTGCCGGCCCAGCCACAACGTGAAGCGAAGTTGCCTCGTCGTAGGTGCCTTGGGATTCGGTAACAGAAATTTGATGGATCAGGTAGTGGGCCTTCCCGCGGGTCGCGACTTACGATCCGGGACGGAAAAACAGCACAAAAGCGGAAAAGTGTCTGAAAACTGATGAAAACGTTAGATTTTGGGCTCCGAAAAAAGGCCCAGCGAAGCGAGCTTGGCTGCCCCGTCGTAGGGCTCTCGGAGAGCTTTCCAACGGTATGCTGTGGGCCGCGTAACTCCTTGCGGATCAAAAGTTATGGGCTCCGGAGCGACGGAGACCTGGTCCCAAGCCCCGCGACCTCGGTTTGTGGGCCCGGCCTCAACGTCAAGCGAAGTTACCTCATCCATGCTGCCGTGGGATTCGGTGACAGATATGTGATGAATCAGGCTGTGGGCCTTCCCGCGGGTCGCGACTTACTATCCGGGACGGAAAAACAGCACAAAAGCAGAAAAGTGTCCGGAAACTGATGAAAACGTTGGATTTTGGGCACCGAAAAAAGGCCCAGCGAAGCGGGCTTTGCTGCCCCGTCGTAGAGCTCTCGGAGAGCTTTCCAACGGTATGCTGTGGGCCGCGTAACTCCTTGCGGATCAAAAGTTATGGGCTCCGGAGCGGCGGAGACCTGGTCCCAAGCCCCGCGACCTCGGTTTGCCGGCCCATCCTCTACGTGAAGCGAAGTTGCCTCGTCGCAGGTGCCTTGGGATTCGGTAACAGAAATTTGATGGATCAGGCAGTGGGCCTTCCCGCGGGTCGCGACTTACTATCCAGGACGGAAAAACAACACAAAATCAGAAAAGTGTCCGGAAACTGATGAAAACGTTCGATTTTGGGCTCTGGAAAAAGGCCCAGCAAAGTGGGCTTAGCTGCCCCGTCGTAGAGCTCTCGGAGAGCTTTCCAACGGTATGCTGTGGGCCGCGTAACTCCATGCGGATCAAAAGTTATGGGCTCCGGAGCGGCGGAGACCTGGTCCCAAGCCCTGCGACCTTGGTTTGTCGGCCCAGCCACCACGTGAAGCGAAGGTGCCTCGTCGTAGGTGCCTTGGGATTCGGTAACAGAAATTTGATGGATCAGGTAGTGGGCCTTCCCGCGGGTCGCGACTTACGATCCGGGACGGAAAAATAGTAAAAAAGTAGAAAAGTGTCCGGAAACTGATGAAAATGTTGGATTTTGGGCACCGAAAAAAGGCCCAGCAAAGCGGGCTTGGCTGCCCAGTCGTAGAGCTCTCGGAGAGCTTTCCAACTGTATGCTGTGGGCCGCGTAACTCCTTGCGGATCAAAAGTTATGGGCTCCGGAGCGACGGAGACCTGGTCCCAAGCCCCACGACCTAGGTTTGCAGGCCCAGCCTCTACGTGAAGCGAAGTTGCTTCGCCGCAGGTGCCTTGGGATTCAGAAACAGAAATATGATGGATCAGGCTGTCGGCCTTCCAGCGGCTCACGACGTACGATCCGGGATGAAAAAACAGCACAAAAGCAGGCCAGTGTCAGGAAACTGATGAAAACGTTGGATTTTGGGCTCCGAAAAAAGGCCCAGTGAAGCGGGCTTAGCTGCCCCGTCGTAGAGCTCTCGGAGAGCTTTCCAACGGTATGCTGTGGGCCGCGTAACTCCTTGCGGATCAAAAGTTATGGGCCCCCGAGCGACGGAGACCTGGTCCCAAGGCCTGCGACCTCGGTTTGCGGGCCCACCCTCTACGTGAAGCGAAGTTGCCTCGTCGCAGGTGCCTTGGGATTCGGTAACAGAAATTTGATGGATCAGGCAGTGGGCCTTCCAGCGGCTCACGACGTACGATCCGGGACGAAAAAATAGCACAAAAGCAGAAAAGTGTCCAGAAACTGATGAAAACGTTGAATTTTGGGCTCTGAAAAAAGGCCCAGCAAAGCAGGCTTAGCTGCCACATCGTAGAGCTCTCGGAGAGCTTTCCAACGGTATGCTGTGGGCCGCGTAACTCCTTGCGGATCAAAAGTTATGGGATCCAGAGCGACGGAGACCTGGTCCCAAGCCCCGCCACCTCGGTTTGCCGGCCCAGCCTCTACGTGAAGCAAAGTTGCCTCGTCGTAGGTGCCTTGGGATTCGGTAACAGAAATTTGATGGATCAGGTAGTGGGCCTTCCCGCGGGTCGCGACTTACGATCCGGGACGGAAAAACAGCACAAAAGCAGAAAAGTGTCCGGAAACTGATGAAAACGTTGGATTTTGGGCTCCGAAAAAAGGCCTAGCGAAGCGGGCTTAGCTGCCCAGTCGTAGAGCTCTCGGAGAGCTTTCCAACGGTATGCTGTGGGCCGCGTAACTCCTTGCGGATCAAAAGTTATGGGCTCCGGAGCGACGGAGACCTGGTCCAAAGCGCCGCGACCTCGGTTTGCGGGCCCAGCCTCTACGTGAAGCGAAGTTGCCTCGTCGCAGGTGCCTTGGGATTCGGTAACAGAAATGTGATGGATCAGGCAGTGGGCCTTCCCGCGGGTCGCGACTTACGATCCGGGACGGAAAAACAGCACAAAAGCATAACAGTGTCCGGAAACTGATGAAAACGTTGGATTTTGGGCTCTGAAAAAAGGCCCAGCGAAGCGGGCTTAGCTGCCCCGTCGTAGAGCTCTCGGAGAGCTTTCCAACGGTATGCTGTGGGCCGCGTAACTCCTTGCAGATCAAAAGTTATGGGCCCCGGAGCGACGGAGACCTGGTCCCAAGCCCCTCGACCTCGGTTTGCGGGCCCAGCCTCTACGTGAAGCGATGTTGCCTCGCCCCAGGTGCCTTGGGATTCGGTAACAGAAATGTGATGGATCAGGTTGTCGGCCTTCCCGCGGCTCACGACGTACGATCAGGGACGGAAAAATAGCACAAAAGCATAACAGTGTCCGGAAACTGATGAAAACGTTGGATTTTGGGCTCCGAAAAAAGGCCCAGCGAAGCGGGCTTAGCTGCCACGTCATAGAGCTCTCGGAGAGCTTTCCAACGGTATCCTGTGGGCCGCGTAACTCCTTGCGGATCAAAAGTTATGGGCCCCGGAGCGACGGAGACCTGGTCCCAAGCCCCTCGACCTCGGTTTGCGGGCCCAGCCTTTACGTGAAGCGATGTTGCCTCGTCGCAGGTGCCTTGGGATTCGGTAACAGAAATGTGATGGATCAGGCAGTGGGCCTTCCCGCGGGTCGCGACTTACGATCCGGGACGGAAAAACAGCACAAAAGCAGAAAAGTGTCCGGAAACTGATGAAAACGTTGGATTTTGGGCTATGAAAAAAGGTCCAGCGAAGCGGGCTTAACTGCCCCGTCGTAGAGCTCTCGGTGAGATTTCCAATGGTATGCTGTGGGCAGCGTAACTCCTTGCGGATCAAAAGATATGGGCTCCGGAGCGGCGGAGACCTGGTCAAAAGCCCCGCGACCTCGGTTTACCGGCCTAGCCACCATGTGAAGCGAAGTTGCCTCGTCGTAGGTGCCTTGAGATTCGGTAACAGAAATGTGATGGATCAGGCTGTCGGCCTTCCCACGGCTCAGGACGTACGATCCGGGACGGAAAAATAGCTCAAAAGGAGAAAAGTGTCCAGAAAATGATGAAAACGTTCGATTTTGGGCTCAGAAAAAAGGCCCAGCAAAGCGAGCTTAGCTGCACCGTCGTAGAACTCTCGGCGAGCTTTCCAACGGTATGCTGTGGGCCGTGTAACTCCTTACGTATCAAAGTAATGGGCTCCGGAGCGACGAAGACCTGGTCCCAAGCCCCGCGTCCTCGGTTTGCGGGCCCATCCTCTACGTGAAGCGAAGTTGCCTCGTCGCAGGTGCCTTGGTATTCGGTAACAGAAATTTGATGGATCAGGCAGTGGGCCTTCCCGCGGGTCGCGACTTACTATCCAGGACGGAAAAACAGCACAAAATCAGAAAAGTGTCTGAAAACTGATGAAAACGTTCGATTTTGGGCTCTGAAAAAAGGCCCAGCAAAGCTTTGCTTTTATGCCCCGTAGTAGAGCTCTCGGAGAGCTTTCCAACGGTATGCTGTGGGCCGCGTAACTCCATCCGGATCAAAAGTTATGGGCTCCGGAGCGACGGAGACCTGGTCCCAAGCCCCGCGCCCTCGGCTTGCGGGCCCAGCCTCCACGCGAAGCGAAGTTGCCTCGTCGTAGGTGCCTTGGGATTCGGTAACAGAAATTTGATGGATCAGGTAGTGGGCCTTCCCGCGGGTCGCGACTTACGATCCGGGACGGAAAAACAGCACAAAAGCAGAAAAGTGTCCGGAAACTGATGAAAACGTTGGATTTTGGGCTCCGAAAAGAGGCCTAGCGAAGCGGGCTTAGCTTCCCAGTCGTAGAGCTCTCGTAGAGCTTTCCAACGGTATGCTGTGGGCCGCGTAACTCCTTGTGGATCAAAAGTTATGGGACCCAGAGTGACGGGGACCTGGTCCCAAGCCCCACGACCTCGGTTTGCGGGCCGAGCCTCTCCGTGAAGCGAAGTTGCCTCGCCCCAGGTGCCTTGGGATTCGGTAACAGAAATTAGATGGATCAGGCTGTGGGCCTTCCCGCGGGTCGCGACTTACTATCCGGGACGGAAAAACAGCGCAAAGGAAGAAAAGTGTCCGAAAACTGATTAAAACGTTTGATTTTGGTCTCCGGAAAAAGGCCTAGCGAAGCGGACTTAGCTTCCCCGTCGTAGAGATCTCGGAGAGCTTTCCAACGGTATGCTGTGGGCCGCGTAACTCCTTGCGGATCAAAAGTTATGGGCTCCGGAGCGGCGGAGACTTGTTCCCAAGCCCCGCGACCTCGGTTTTCCGGCCCAGCCACCACGTGAAGCGAAGTTGCCTCGTCGCAGGTGCCTTGGGATTCGGTAACAGAAATGTGATGGATCAGGTTGTCGGCCTTCCCGCGGCTCACGACGTACGATCAGGGACGGAAAAACAGCACAAAAGCATAACAGTGTCCGGAAACTGATGAAAACGTTGGATTTTATGCTCTGAAAAAAGGCCCAGCAAAGCAGGCTTACCTGCCCCGTCGTAGAGCTCTCGGAGAGCTTTCCAACGGTATGCTGTGGGCCGCGTAACTCCTTGCGGATCAAAAGTTATGGGCTCCGGAGCGGCGGAGACCAGGTCCCAAGCCCCGCGACCTCGGTTTTCCGACCCAGCCACCACGTGAAGCGAAGTTGCCTTGGCCAAAGTGCCTTGGGATTCGGTAACAGAAATTTGATGGATCAGGCTGTGGGCCTTCCCGCGGGTCGCGACTTACTATCCGTGACGGAAAAACAGCACAAAAGCAGAAAAGTGTCCGGAAACTGATGAAAACGTTGGATTTTGGGCTCCGAAAAAAGGTCCAGCAAAGCGGGCTTGCTGCCCCGTCGTAGAGCTCTAGGAGTGCTTTCCTACGGTATGATGTGTGCCGCGTAACTCCTTGCGGATCAAAAGTTATGGGCTCCGGAGCGGCGGAGACCTGGTCCCAAGCCCCGCGACCTCGGTTTGCAGGCCCAACCTCTACGTGAAGCGAAGTTGCCTCGCCCCAGGTGCCTTGGGATTCGGTAACAGAAATGAGATGGATTAGGTTGTCGGCCTTCCTGCGGCTCACGTCGTACGATCCGGGACAAAAAAATACCACAAAAGCAGAACAGTGACCGGAAATTGATGAAAACGTTGGATTTTGGGCTCCGAAAAAGGGCCCAGCAAAGCGGGCTTAGCTGCCCCGTCGTAGAGCTCTCGGAGAGCTTTCCAACGGTATGCTGTGGGCCGCGTAACTCCTTGCGGATCAAAAGTTATGGGCTCCGGAGCAGCGGAGACCTGGTCCCAAGCCCCGGGACCTCGGTTTGCCAGCCCATCCTCTACGTGAAGCGATGTTGCCTCGCCCCAGGTGCCTTGGGATTCGGTAACAGAAATTTGATGGATCAGGCAGTGGGCCTTCCCGCGGCTCACGACGTACGATCAGGGACGGAAAAACAGCACAAAAGCATAACAGTGTCCGGAAACTGATGAAAACGTTGGATTTTATGCTCTGAAAAAAGGCCCAGCAAAGCAGGCTTACCTGCCCCGTCGTAGAGCTCTCGGAGAGCTTTCCAACGGTATGCTGTGGGCCGCGTAACTCGTTGCAGATCAAAAGTTATGGGCCCCGGAGCGACAGAGAACTGGTCCCAAGCCCCTCGACCTCGGTTTGCGGGCCCGGCCACTACGTGAACCGAAGTTGCCTCGTCGCAGGTGCCTTGGGATTCGGTAACAGAAATTTGATGGATCAGGCTGTGGGCCTTCCCGCGGGTCGCGACTTACTATCCGTGACGGAAAAACAGCACCAAAGGACAACAGTGTCCGGACACTGATGAAAACGTTGGATTTTGGGCTCCGAAAAAAGGGCCAGCAAAGCGGGCTTAGCTGCCCCGTCGTAGAGCTCTCGGAGAACTTTCCAACGGTATGCTGTGGGCCGCGTAACTCCTTGCGGATCAAAAGTTATGGTCTCCGGAGCGGCGGAGACCTGGTCCCAAGCCCCGCGACCTCGGTTTGCGAGCCCAGCCTCTACGTGAAGCAAAGTTGCCTCGCCTCATGTGCCTTGGGATTCGTTAACAGAAATGAGATGGATCAGGTTGTCGGCCATCCTGCGGCTCACGACGTACGATCCGGGACGAAAAAAAAGCACAAAAGCAGAAAAGTGTCCGGAAACTGATGAAAATGTTGGATTTTGGAGTCTGAAAGATGGCCCAACGAAGTGGGCTTAGCTACCCCGTCGTAGAGCTCTCGGAGAGATTTCCAACGGTATGCTGTGGGCCGCGTAACTCCTTGCGGATCAAAAGTTATGGGCCCCGGATCGACGGAGACCTGGTCCCAAGCCCCACGACCTCTGTTTGCGGGCCCAGCCTCTACGTGAAGCGAAGTTTCCTCGTCGTAGGTGCCTTGGGATTCGGTAACAGAAATTTGATGGATCAGGTAGTGGGCCTTCCCGCGTGTCGCGACTTACGATCCGGGACGGAAAAACAGCACAAAAGCAGAAAAGTGTCCGGAAACTGATGAAAACGTTGGATTTTGGGCTCCGAAAAAAGGCCTAGCGAAACGGTCTTAGCTGCCCAGTCGTAGAGCTCTCGGAGAGCTTTCCAACGGTATGCTGTGGGCCGCGTAACTCCTTGCGGATCAAAAGTTATGGGCTCCGGAGCGACGGGGACCTGGTCCCAAGGCCCGCGACCTCGGTTTGCGAGCCCAGCCTCTACGTGAAGCGAAGTTGTCTCGTCCAAGGTGCCACGGGATTCGGTAACAGAAATTTGATGGATCAGGCTGTGGGCCTTCCCGCGGGTCGCGACTTACTATCCGGGATGAAAAAACAATACAAAAGCAGAAAAGTGTCCGGAAACTGATGAAAACGTTCGATTTTGGGCTCCGAAAAAAGGCCCAGCGAAGCAGGCTGCCCCATCGTAGAGCTCTCGGAGAGCTTTCCAACGGTATGATGTGGGCCGCGTAACTCCTTGCAGATCAAAAGTTATGGGCTCCGGAGCGGCGGAGACCTGGTCCCAAGCCCTGCGACCTCGGTTTTCCGGCCCAGCCACAACGTGAAGCGAAGTTGCCTTGGCGAAGGTGCCGTGGGATTCGGTAACAGAAATGTGTTGGATCAGGCAGTGGGCCTTCCCGCGGGTCACGACTTACGATCCGGGACGGAAAAACAGCGCAAAAGAAGAAAAGTGTCTGAAAACTGGTTAAAACGTTGGATTTTGGGCTCTGAAAAAAGGCCCAGCAAAGCGGCCTTAGCTGCCCCGTCGTAGAGCTCTCGGAGAGCTTTCCAACGGTATGCTGTGGGCCGCGTAACTCCTTGCGGATCAAAAGTTATGGGCTCCGGAGCGGCAGAGACCTGGTCCCAAGCCCCGCGACCTCGGTTTGCGGGCCTGGCCTCAACGTCAAGCGAAGTTGACTCGTCGCAGGTGCCTTGGGATTCGGTAACAGAAATGTGATGGATCAGGCAGTGGGCCTTCCCGCGGGTCGCGACTTACGATCCGGGACGGAAAAACAGCACAAAAGCAGAAAAGTGTCCGGAAACTGATGAAAACGTTGGATTTTGGACTATGAAAAAAGGCCCAGCGAAGCGGGCTTAGCTGCCCCGTCGTAGAGCTCTCGGAGAGCTTTCCAACGGTATGCTGTGGGCTGTGTCACTGCTTGCGGATCAAAAGTTATGGGCTCCGGAGCGGCGGAGACCTGGTCTAAAGCCCCGCGACCTCGGTTTGCCGGCCCATCCACCATGTGAAGCGAAGTTGCCTCGTCGTAGGTGCCTTGGGATTCGGTAACAGAAATTTGATGGATCAGGCAGTGGGCCTTCCCGCGGGTCGCGACCTACGATCCGGGACGGAAAAACAGCACAAAAGCAGAAAAGTGTCCGGAAACTGATGAAAACGTTCGATTTTGGGCTCCGAAAAAAGGCCCAGCAAAGCGAGCTTAGCTGCCCTGTTCTAGAGCTCTCGGAGAGCTTTCCAACGGTATGCTGTGGGACGCGTAACTCCTTGCGGATCAAAAGTTATGGGCTCCGAAGCGGCGGAGACCTGGTCCCAAGCCCCGCGACCTCGATTTGCCGGGCCCATCCTCTACGTGAAGCGAAGTTGCCTCGTCGCAGGTGCCTTGGGATTCGGTAACAGAAATTTGATGGATCAGGCAGTGGGCCTTCCCGCGGGTCGCGACTTACTATCCAGGACGGAAAAACAGCACAAAAGCAGAAAAGTGTCCGGAAACTGATGAAAACGTTAGATTTTGGGCTCTGAAAAACGGCCCAGCAAAGCGAGCTTAGCTGCCCCGTCGTAGAGCTCTCGGAGAGCTTTCCAACGGTATGCTGTGAGCCGCGTAACTCCATGCGGATCAAAAGTTATGGGCTCCGGTGCGGCGGAGACCTGGTCCCAAGCCCCGCGACCTCCGTTTGCCGGCCCAGCCTCTACGTGAAGCGAAGTTGCCTCGTCGTAGGTGCCTTGGGATTCGGTAACAGAAATTTGATGGATCAGGTAGTGGGCCTTCCCGCGGGTCGCGACTTACGATCCGGGACGGAAAAACAGCACAAAAGCAGAAAAGTGTCCGGAAACTGATTAAAACGTTGGATTTTGGGCTCCAAAAAAAGGCCTAGCGAAGCGGGCTTAGCTGCCCAGTCGTAGAGCTCTAGGAGAGCTTTCCAACGGTATGCTGTGGGCCGCGTAACTCCTTGCGGATCAAAAGTTATGTGCTCCGGAGCGACGGAGACCTGGTCCCAAGCCCCGCGACCTCGGTTTGCAGGCCCAGCCTCAACGTGAAGCGAAGGTGCCTCGTCGCAGGTGCCTTGGGATTCGGTAACAGAAATGTGATGGATCAGGCAGTGGGCCTTCCCGCGGGTCACGACTTACGATCCGGGACGGAAAAACAGCACAAAAGTAGAAAAGTGTCCGGAAACTGATGAAAACGTTGGATTTTGGGCTCCGAAAAAAGGCCCTGCAAAGCGGGCTTTGCTGCCCCGTCGTAGAGCTCTCGGAGAGCTTTCCAACGGTATGCTGTGGGCCGCGTAACTCCTTGCGGATCAAAAGTTATGGGCTCCGGAGCGGCGGAGACCTGGTCCCAAGCCCCGCGACCTCGGTTTGCCGGCCCAGCCTCTACGTGAAGCGAAGTTGACTCGTCGCAGGTGCCTTGGGATTCGGTAACAGAAATGTGATGGATCAGGCAGTGGGCCTTCCCGCGGGTCGCGACTTACGATCCGGGACGGAAAAACAGCACAAAAGCAGAAAAGTGTCCGGAAACTGATGAAAACGTTGGATTTTGGGCTATGAAAAAAGGCCCAGCGAAGCGGGCTTAGCTGCCCCGTCGTAGAGCTCTCGGAGAGCTTTCCAACGGTATGCTGTGGGCTGCGTAACTCCTTGCGGATCAAAAGTTATGGGCTCCGGAGCGGCGGAGACCTGGTCTAAAGCCCCGCGACCTCGGTTTGCCGGACCAGCCACCACGTGAAGCGAAGTTGCCTCGTCGTAGGTGCCTTGGGATTCGGTAACAGAAATTTGATGGATCAGGCAGTGGGCCTTCCCGCGGGTCGCGACGCACGATCCGGGACCGAAAAACATCTACAAAGCAGAAAAGTGCCTCGAAACTGATGAAAACGTTCGATTTTGGGCTCCGAAAAAAGGCCCAGCAAAGCTTTGCTTTTCTGCCCCGTCGTAGAGCTCTCGGAGAGCTTTCCAACGGTATGCTGTGGGCCGCGTAACTCCATCCGGATCAAAAGTTATGGGCTCCGGAGCGACGGAGACCTGGTCCCAAGCCCAGCGCCCTCGGCTTGCGGGCCCAGCCTCCACGCGAAGCGAAGCTGTCTCGCCCAAGGTGCCGCGGGATTCGGTAACAGAAATTTGATGGATCAGGTTGTCGGCCATCCTGCGGCTCACGACGTACAATCCGGGATGAAAAAACAGCACAAAAGCATAACAGTGTCCGAAAACTGATGAAAACGTTGGATTTTGGGTTCCGAAAAAGGCCCAGCGAAGCGAACTTAGCTGCCCCATCGTCGAGCTCTCGGAGAGCTTTCCAACGGTAAGCTGTGGGCCGCGTAACTCCATGCGGATCAAAAGTTATGGGCCCCGGAGCTACGGAGACCTGGTCCCAAGCCCCATGACCTCGGTTTGCGAGCCCAACCTCTACGTGAAGCGAAGTTGCCTCGTCGCAGGTGCCTTGGTATTCGGTAACAGAAATTTGATGGATCAGGCAGTGGGCCTTCCCGCGGGTCGCGACTTACTATCCAGGACCGAAAAACATCTTAAAAGCAAAAAAGTGCCTCGAAACTGATGAAAACGTTCGATTTTGGGCTCTGAAAAAAGGCCCAGCAAAGCTTTGCTTTTATGCCCCGTAGTAGAGCTCTCGGAGAGCTTTCCAACGGTATGCTGTGGGCCGCGTAACTCCATCCGGATCAAAAGTTATGTGCTCCGGAGCGACGGAGACCTGGTCCCAAGCCCAGCGCCCTCGGCTTGCGGGCCCAGCCTCCACGCGAAGCGAATTTGTCTCGTCGTAGGTGCCTTGGGATTCGGTAACAGAAATTTGATGGATCAGGTTGTCGGCCTTCCTGCGGCTCACGACATACGATCCGGGACGAAAAAACAGCACAAAAGCATAATAGTGTCCGAAAACTGATGAAAATGTTGGATTTTGGGCTCCGAAAAAAGGCCTAGCGAAGCAGGCTTAGCTGCATCGTCGTAGAACTCTCGGAGAGCTTTTCAACGGTATGCTGTGGGCCGCGTAACTCCTTGCGGATCAAAAGTTATGGGCCCCGGAGCGACGGAGACCTGGTCCCAAGCCCCACGACCTCGGTTTGCGGGCCCAGCCTCTACGTGAAGTGAAGTTGCCTCGTCCCAGGTGCCTTGGGATTCGGTAACAGAAATGTGATGGATCAGGTTGTCGGCCTTCCTGCGGGTCACGACAGACGATTCGGGACGAAAAAACAGCACAAAAGCATAACAGTGTCCGGAAACTGATGAAAACGTTGGATTTTGGGCTCCGAAAAAAGGCCCAGCGAAGCGGGCTTAGTTGCCCCGTCGTAGAGCTCTCGGAGAGCTTTCCAACGGTATGCTGTGGGCCGCGTAACTCCTTGCGGATCAAAAGTTATGGCCCCCGGAGCGACGGAGACCTGGTCCCAAGCCCCACGACCTCGGTTTGCGGGCCCAGCCTCTACGTGAAGCGAAGTTGCCTCGCCCCAGGTGCCTTGGGATTCGGTAACAGAAATGAGATGGATCAGGTTGTCGGCCTTCCTGCGGGTCACGACAGACGATTCGGGACGAAAAAATAGCACAAAAGCATAACAGTGTCCGGAAACTGATGAAAACGTTGGATTTTGGGCTCCGAAATAAGGCCCAACGAAGCGGGCTTAGTTGCCCCGTCGTAGAGCTCTCGGAGAGCTTTCCAACGGTATGCTGTGGGCCGCGTAACTCTTTGCGGATCAAAAGTTATGGGCTCCGGAGCGGTGGACACCAGGGCCCAACGCCCGCGACCTCGGTTTGCGGGCCCAGCCTCTACGTGAAGTGAAGTTGCCTCGCCCCAGGTGCTTTGGGATTCGGTAACAGAAATGAGATGGATCAGGTTGTAGTCCTTCCTGCGGTTCACGACGTACGATCCGGGATGGAAAAATAGCACAAAAGTAGAAAAGTGTCCGGAAATTGATGAAAACGTTGAATTTTGGAGTCTGAAAAACGGCCCAACAAAGCGGGCTTACCTAACCCGTCGTAGAGCTCTCGGAGAGCTTTCCAACTGTATGTTGTGGGCCGCGTAACTCCTTGCGGATCAAAAGTTATGGGCCCCGGAGCGGCGGAGACCTGGTCCCAAGCCCCACGACCTCGGTTTGCGGGCCCATCCTCTACGTGAAGCGAAGTTGCCTCGTCGCAGGTGCCTTGGGATTCGGTAACAGAAATTTGATGGATCAGGCAGTGGGCCTTCCTGCGGCTCACGACGTACGATCTGGGACGGAAAAAACAACACAAAATCAGAAAAGTGTCCGGAAACTGATGAAAACGTTGAATTTTGGGCTCTTAAAAAAGGCCCAACAAAGCGGGCTTAGCTTCCACATCGTAGAGCTCTCGGAGAGCTTTCCAAAGGTATGCTGTGGGCCGCGTAACTCCTTGCAGATCAAAAGTTATGGGCACCGGAGCGACAGAGACCTGGTCCCAAGCCCCGCGACCTCGGTTTGCGAGCCTAGCCTCTACGTGAAGCGAAGTTGCCTCGCCTCAGGTGCCTTGGGATTCGTTAACAGAAATGTGATGGATCAGGTTGTGGGCCTTCCCGCGGGTCGCGACTTACTATCCGGGACGGAAAAACAGCACAAAAGCAGAAAAGTGTCCGAAAACTGATGAAAACGTTGAATTTTGGGCTCCGAAAAAACGCCCAACAAAGCGGGCTTAGCTGCCCCGTCGTAGATCTCTCGGAGAGCTTTCCAACGGTATGCTGTGGGCCGCGTAACTCCTTGCGGATCAACAGTTATGGGCCCCGGAGCGACGGAGACCTGGTCCGAAGCCCCATGACCTCGGTTTGCGAGCCCAGCCTCTACGTGAAGCAAAGTTGCCTCGCCTCATGTGCCTTGGGATTCGTTAATAGAAATGTGATGGATCAGGTTGTCGGCCTTCCTGCGGCTCACGACGTACGATCCGGGACGAAAAAAAAGCACAAAAGCAGAAAAGTGTCCGGAAAATGATGAAAACGTTGGATTTTGGATTCTGAAAGATGGCCCAACAAAGCGGGCTTAGCTACCCCGTCGTAGAGCTCTCGGAGAGCTTTCCAACGGTATGCTGTGGGCCGCGTAACTCCTTGCGGATCAAAAGTTATGGGCCCCGGATCGACGGAGACCTGGTCCTAAGCCCCACGACCTCTGTTTGCGGGCCCAGCCTCTACGTGAATCGAAGTTGCCTCGTCGTAGGTGCCTTGGGATTCGGTAACAGAAATTTGATGGATCAGGTAGTGGGCCTTCCCGCGTGTCGCGACTTACGATCCGGGACGGAAAAACAGCACAAAAGCAGAAAAGTGTCCGGAAACTGATGAAAACGTTGGATTTTGGGCTCTGAAAAATGGCCTAGCAAAGCAGGCTTAGCTGCCCAGTCGTAGAGCTCTAGGAGAGCTTTCCAACGGTATGCTGTGGGCCGCGTAACTCCTTGCGGATCAAAAGTTATGGGCTCCGGAGCGACGGAGACCTGGTCCCAAGCCCTGCGACCTCGGTTTACGGGCCCGGCCTCAACGTGAAGCGAAGGCGCCTCGTCGTAGGTGCCTTGGGATTCGGTAACAGAAATTTGATGGATCAAGTAGTGGGCCTTCCCGCGGGTCGCGACTTACTATCCGGGACGGAAAAACAGCACAAAAGCAGAAAAGTGTCCGAAAACTAATGAAAACGTTCGATTTTGGACTCTGAAAAATGGCCTAGCAAAGCAGGCTTAATTGCCCAGTCGTAGAGCTCTCGGAGAGCTTTCCAACGGTATGCTGTGGGCCGCGTAACTCCTTGCGGATCAAAAGTTATGGGCTCCGGAGCGGCGGAGACTTGGTCTAAAGCCCCTCGACCTCGGTTTGCCGGCCCAGCCACCACGTGAAGCGAAGTTGACTCGTCGCAGGTGCCTTGGGATTCGGTAACAGAAATGTGATGGATCAGGCAGTGGGCCTTCCCGCGGGTCGCGACTTACGATCCGGGACCGAAAAACAGCACAAAAGAAGAAATGTGTCCAGAAATAGATGAAAACGTTCGATTTTAGGCTATCGAAAAAGGCCCTCCGAAGCGGGCTTCGCTGCCCCGTCGTAGAGCTCTCGGAGAGCTTTCCAACGGTGTGTTGTGAGCCGCGTAACTCCTTGCGGATCAAAAGTTATGGGCTCCGGAGCGGCGGAGACCTGGTCCCAAGCCCCGCGACCTCGGTTTGCCGGCCCAGCCTCTACGTGAAGCGATGTTGCCTCGCCCCAGGTGCCTTGGGATTCGGTAACAAAATGTGATGGATCAGGCAGTGGGCCTTCCCGCGGGTCGCGACTTACGATCCGGGACGGAAAAACAGCACAAAAGCAGAAAAGTGTCCGGAAACTGATGAAAACGTTGGATTTTGGGCTCCGAAAAAAGGCCTAGCGAAGCGGGCTTAGCTGCCCAGTCGTAGAGCTCTCGGAGAGCTTTCCAACGGTATGCTGTGGGCCGCGTAACTCCTTGCGGATCAAAAGTTATGGGCTCCGGAGCGACGGAGACCTGGTCCAAAGCGCCGCGACCTCGGTTTGCGGGCCCAGCCTCTACGTGAAGCGAAGTTGACTCGTCGCAGGTGCCTTGGGATTCGGTAACAGAAATGTGATGGATCAGGCAGTGGGCCTTCCCGCGGGTCGCGACTTACGATCCGAGACGAAAAAACAGCACAAAAGCAGTACAGTGTCCGGAAACTGATGAAAACGTTGGATTTTGGCTTATGAAAAAATGCCCAGCGAAGCGGGCTTATCTGCCCCGTCGTAGAGCTCTCGGAGAGCTTTCTAACGGTATGCTGTGGGCCGCGTAACTCCTTGCGGATCAAAAGTTATGGGCTCCGGAGCGACGGAGACCTGGTCCCAAGCCCCGTACCCTAGGTTTGCTGGTCCAGCCTCTACGTGAAGCGAAGTTGCCTCGTCGCAGGTGCCTTGGGATTCGGTAACAGAAATGTGATGGATCAGGCAGTGGGCCTTCCCGCGGGTCGCGACTTACGATCCGGGACGGAAAAACAGCACAAAAGCAGAAAAGTGTCCGGAAACTGATGAAAACGTTGGATTTTGGGCTATGAAAAAAGTCCCAGCGAAGCGGGCATAGCTGGCCCGTCGTAGAGCTCTCGGAGAGCTTTCCCACGGTATGCTGTGGGCCGCGTAACTCCTTGCGGATCAAAAGTTATGGGCTCCGGAGCGGCAGAGACCTGGTTTAAAGCCCCGCGACCTCGGTTTGCCGGACCAGCCAGCACGTGAAGTGAAGTTGCCTCGTCGTAGGTGCCTTGGGATTCGGTAACAGAAATTTGATGGATCAGGCAGTGGGCCTTCCCGCGGGTCGCGACGTACGATCCGGGACGGGAAAATAGCACAAAAGCAGAACAGTGTCCGGAAGCTGATGAAAACGTTGGATTTTGGGCTCCGAAAAAGGGCCCAGCAAAGCGGGCTTAGCTGCCCCGTCGTAGAGCTCTCGGAGAGCTTTCCAACGGTATGCAGTGGGCCGCGTAACTCCTTGCGGATCAAAAGTTATGGGCCCCGGAGCGACGGAGACCTGGTCCCAAGCCCCTCGACCTCGGTTTGCGGGCCCAGCCTCTACGTGAAGCGAAGTTGCCTCGTCGCAGGTGCCTTGGGATTCGGTAACAGAAATTTGATGGATCAGGCTGTGGGCCTTCCCGCGGGTCGCGACTTACTATCCGGGACGAAAAAACAGCACAAAAGCAGAACAGTGTCCGGAAACTGATGAAAACGTTGGATTTTGGGCACCGAAAAAAGGCCCAGCAAAGCGAGCTTAGCTGCCCCGTAGTAGAGCTCTCGGAGAGCTTTCGAACGGTATGCTGTGGGCCGCGTAACTCCTTGCGGATCAAAAGTTATGGGCTCCGGAACGGCGGAGACCTGGTCCCAAGCCCCGCGACCTCGGTTTCCCGACCCAGCCACCACGTTAAGCGAAGTTGCCTTGGCCAAGGTGCCCTGGGATTCGGTAACAGAAATGTGACGGATCAGGCAGTGGGCCTTCCCGCGGGTCGCGACTTACGATCCGGGATGGAAAAAATCACAAAACAAGAAATGTGTCCGGATACTGATGAAAATGTTCAATTTTGGGCTCACGAAAAAGGCCCAGCGAAGCGGGCTTAGCTGCCCCGTCGTAGAGCTCTCGGAGAGCTTTCCAACGGTAGGCTTTTGGCCGCGTAACTCCTTGCGGATCAAAAGTTATGGGCTCCGGAGCGGCGGAGACCTGGTCCCAAGCCCCGCGACCTCGGTTTGCGGGCCCAGCCTCTACGTGAAGCGAACTTGCCTCGCCCTAGGTGCCTTGGGATTCGGTAACAGAAATTAGATGGATCAGGTAGTGGGCCTTCCCGCGGGTCGCGACGTACGATCCGGGACGAAAAAACAGTACAAAAGCAGAAAAGTGTCCGAAAACTGATGAAAACGTTGGATTTTGGGCTCCAAAAAAAGGCCTAGCAAAGCGGGCTTAGATGCCCTGTCGTAGAGCTCTCGGAGAGCTTTCCAACGGTATGCTATGGACCGCGTAACTCTTTGCGGATCAAAAGTTATGGGCCCCGGAGCGACGGAGACCTGGTCCCAAGCCCCACGACCTCAGATTGCGGCGCCAGCCTCTACGTGAAGCGAAGTTGCCTCGTCGCAGGTGCCTTGGGATTCGGTAACAGAAATGTGATGGATCAGGTTGTCGGCCTTCCCGCGGCTCACGACGTACGATCAGGGATGGAAAAACAGCACAAAAGCATAACAGTGTCCGGAAACTGATGAAAATGTTGGATTTTGGGCTCTGAAAAAAGGCCCAGCGAAGCGGGCTTAGCTGCCCCGTCGTAGAGCTCTCGGAGAGCTTTCCAACGGTATGCTGTGGGCCGCGTAACTCCTTGCAGATCAAAAGTTATGGTCCTCGGAGCGACGAAGACCTGGTCCCAAGCCCCTCGACCTCGGTTTGCGGGCCCAGCATCTACGTGAAGCGATGTTGCCTCGCCCCAGGTGCCTTGGGATTCGGTAACAGAAATGTGATGGATCAGGTTGTCGGCCTTCCCGCGGCTCACGACGTACGATCCGGGACGGAAAAACAGCACAAAAGCAGAAAAGTGTCCGGAAACTGATGAAAACGTTGGATTTTGGGCTCCGAAAAAAGGCCTAGCGAAGCAGGCTTAGCTGCCCAGTCGTAGAGCTCTCGGAGAGCTTTCCAACGGTATGCTGTGGGCCGCGTAACTCCTTGCGGATCAAAAGTTATGGGCTCCGGAGCGACGGAGACCTGGTCCAAAGCGCCGCGACCTCGGTTTGCGGGCCCAGCCTCTACGTGAAGCGAAGTTGACTCGTCGCAGGTGCCTTGGGATTCGGTAACAGAAATGTGATGGATCAGGTTGTCGGCCTTCCCGCGGCTCACGACGTACGATCAGGGACGGAAAAACAGCACAAAAGCATAACAGTGTCCGGAAACTGATGAAAACGTTGGATTTTGGGCTCCGAAAAAAGGCCCAGCGAAGCGGGCTTAGCTGCCCCGTCGTAGAGCTCTCGGAGAGCTTTCCAACGGTATGCTGTGGGCCGCGTAACTCCTTGCAGATCAAAAGTTATGGGCCCCGGAGCGACGGAGACCTGGTCCCAAGCCCCTCGACCTCGGTTTGCGGGCCCAGCCTCTACGTGAAGCGATGTTGCCTCGCCCCAGGTGCCTTGGGATTCGGTAACAGAAATGTGATGGATCAGGTTGTCGGCCTTCCCGCGGCTCACGACGTACGATCCGGGACGGGAAAACAGCACAAAAGCAGAACAGTGTCCGGAAACTGATGAAAACGTTGGATTTTGGGCTCCGAAAAAAGGCCCAGCGAAGCGGGCTTAGCTGCCCCGTCGTAGAGCTCTCGGAGAGCTTTCCAACGGTATGCTGTGGGCCGCGTAACTCCTTGCAGATCAAAAGTTATGGGATCCGGAGCGGCGGAGACCTGGTCCTAAGCGCCGCGACCTCGGTTTGACGGCCCATCCACAAGGTGAAGCGAAGTTGCCTCGCCCCAGGTGCCTTGGGATTCGGTAACATAAATGAGATAGATTAGGTTGTCGGCCTTCCTGCGGCTCACGATGTACGATCCGGGATGAAAAAACAGCACAGAAGCAGAATTGTGTCCGGAAACTGATGAAAACGTTGGATTTTGGCCTCTGAAAGAAGGCCAAGCGAAGCGGGCTTAGCTGCCCCGTCGTAGAGGTCTCGGAGAGCTTTCCAACGGTATGCTGTGGGCTGCGTAACTCCTTGCAGATCAAAAGTTATGGGCCCCGGAGCGACGGAGACCTGGTCCCAAGCCCCACGACCTCGATTTGCAGGCCCAGCCTCTACGTGAAGCGAAGTTGCCTCGTCGTAGGTGCCTTGGGATTCGGTAACAGAAATTTGATGGATCAGGCAGTGGGCCTTCCCGCGGGTCGCGACCTACGATCCGGGACGGAAAAACAGCACAAAAGCAGAAAAGTGTCCGGAAACTGATGAAAACGTTGGATTTTGGGTTCCGAAAAAAGGCCCAGCAAAGCGAGCTTAGCTGCCCCGTCGTAGAGCTCTCGGAGAGCTTTCCAACGGTATGCTGTGGGCCGCGTAACTCCTTGCGGATCAAAAGTTATGGGCTCCGGAGCGACGGAGACCTGGTCCCAAGCCCCGCGACCTCGGTTTGCCGGCCCATCCACCACGTGAAGCGAAGTTGCCTCGTCGCAGGTGCCTTGGTATTCGGTAACAGAAATTTGATGGATCAGGCAGTGGGCCTTCCCGCGGGTCGCGACTTACTATCCAGGACGGAAAAACAGCACAAAATCAGAAAAGTGTCCGGAAACTGATGAAAACGTTGGATTTTGGGCTCCCAAAATAGGCCCAGCAAAGCGGGCTTAGCTGCCCCGTCGTAGAGCTCTCGGAGAGCTTTCCAACGGTATGCTGTGGGCCGCGTAACTCATTGCGGATCAAAAGTTATGGGCTACGGAGCGGCGGAGACCTGGTCCCAAGCCCCGCGACCTCGGTTTGCCGGCCCAACCACCACGTGAAGCGAAGTTGCCTCGTCGTAGGTGCCTTGGGATTCGGTAACAGAAATTTGATGGATCAGGTAGTGGGCCTTCCCGCGGGTCGCGACTTACGATCCGGGACGGAAAAACAGCACAAAAGCAGAACAGTGTCCGGAAACTGATGAAAACGTTGGATTTTGGGCTCCGAAAAAAGGCCTAGTGAAGCAAGCTTAGCTGCCCAGTCGTAGAGCTCTCGGAGAGCTTTCCAACGGTATGCTGTGGGCCGCGTAACTCCTTGCGGATCAAAAGTTATGGGCTCCGGAGCGGCGGAGTCCTGGTCCCAAGCACCGCGACCTCGGTTTGCTGGCCCAGCCACCACGTGAAGCGAAGCTGCCTCGTCGCAGGTGCCTTGGGATTCGGTAACAGAAATTTGATGGATCAGGCTGTGGGCCTTCCCGCGGGTCGCGACTTACTATCCGGGACGAAAAAACAGCACAAAAACAGAACAGTGTCCGGAAACTGATGAAAACGTTCGATTTTGGGAACCGAAAAAAGGCCCAGGGAAGCGGGCTTAGCTGCCCCGTAGTAGAGCTCTCGGAGAGCTTTCTAACGGTATGCTGTAGGCCGCGTAACTCCTTGCGGATCAAAAGTAATGGGCTCCGGAGCGACAAAGACCTGGTCCCAAGCCACACGACCTCGGTTTGCGGGCCCAGCCTCCACGTGATGCGAAGTTGCCTTGCCCAAGGTGCCGTGGGAGTCGGTAACAGAAATGTGATGGATCAGGCAGTGGGCCTTCCCGCGGGTCGCGACTTACGCTCCGAGACGAAAAAACAGCCCAAAAGCAGAACAGTGTCCGGAAACTGATGAAAACGTTCGATTCTGGGCTCCGAAATAAGGCCCAGCAAAGCGGGCTTAGTTGCCCCGTCGTAGAGCTCTCGGAGAGCTTTCCAACGGTATGCTGTGGGCTGCGTAACTCCTTGCGGATCAAAAGTTATGGGCTCCGGAGCGGCGGAGACCTGGTCCCAAGCGCCGCGACCTCGGTTTGCCGGCCCAGCCGCCACGTGAAGCGAAGTTGCCTTGGCCAAGGAGCCGTGGGATTCGGTAACAGAAATGTGATGGATCAGGCAGTGGGCCTTCCCGCGGGTCGCGACTTACGATCCGGGACGGAAAAACAGCACAAAAGCAGAAAAGTGTCCGGAAACTGATGAAAACATTGGATTTTGGGCTATGAAAAAAGGCCCAGCGAAGCGGGCTTAGCTGCCCCGTCGTAGAGCTCTCAGAGAGCTTTCCAACGGTATGCTGTGGGCTGCGTAACTCCTTATGGATCAAAAGTTATGGGCTCCGGAGCGACGGAGACCTGGTCCAAAGCGCCGCGACCTCGGTTTGCGGGCCCAGCCTCTACGTGAAGCGAAGTTGACTCGTCGCAGGTGCCTTGGGATTCGGTAACAGAAATGTGATGGATCAGGCAGTGGGCCTTCCCGCGGGTCGCGACGTACGATCCGGGACGGAAAAACAGCACAAAAGCAGAACAGTGTCCGGAAACTGATGAAAACGTTGGATTTTGGGCTATGAAAAAAGGCCCAGCGAAGCGGGCTTAATTGCCCCGTCGTAGAGCTCTCGGAGAGCTTTCCAACGGTATGCTGTGGGCTGTGTAACTGCTTGCGGATCAAAAGTTATGGGCTCCGGAGCGGCGGAGACCTGGTCTAAAGCCCCGCGACCTCGGTTTGCCGGACCAGCCACCACGTGAAGTGAAGTTGCCTCGTCGTAGGTGCCTTGGGATTCGGTAACAGAAATTTGATGGATCAGGCAGTGGGCCTTCCCGCGGGTCGCGACCTACGATCCGGGACGGAAAAACAGCGCAAAAGAAGAAATATATCTGAAAACTGATGAAAACGTTCGATTTTGGGCTTCCGAAATGGCCCAGCAAAGCGGGCTTAGTTGCCACGTCGTAGAACTCTCGGAGAGCTTTCCAACGATATGCTGTGGGCCGCGTCACTCCTTGCGAATCAAAAGTTATGGGCTCCGGAGCGGCGGAGACCTGGTCCCAAGCCCCGCGACCTCGGTTTGGCGGCCCAGCCACCACGTGAAGCGAAGTTGCCTCGTCGCAGGTGCCTTGGTATTCGGTAACAGAAATTTGATGGATCAGGCAGTGGGCCTTCCCGCGGGTCGCGACTTACTATCCAAGACGAAAAAATAGCACAAAAGCAGAACAGTGTCCGAAAACTGATGAAAACGTTGGATTTTGGGCTCGGAAAAAAGGCCCAGCAAAGCGAACTTAGCTGCCCCGTCGTAGAGCTCTCGGAGACCTTTCCAACGGTATGCTGTGGGCCGCGTAACTCCATGCGGATCAAAAGTTATGGGCCCCGGAGCGACGGAGACATGGTCCCAAGCCCCGCGACCTCGGTTTGCCGGCCCAGCCACAATGTGAAGCGAAGTTGCCTCGTCGTAGGTGCCTTGGGATTCGGTAACAGAAATTTGATGGATCAGGTAGTGGGCCTTCCCGCGGGTCGCGACTTACGATCCGGGACGGAAAAACAGCACAAAAGCAGAAAAGTGTCCGGAAACTGATGAAAACGTTGGATTTTGGGCTCCGAAAAGAGGCCTAGCGAAGCGGACTTAGCTGCCCAGTCGTAGAGCTCTCGGAGAGCTTTCCAACGCTATGCTGTGGGCCGCGTAACTCCTTGCAGATCAAAAGTTATGGGCTCCGCAGCGGCGGAGTCCTGGTCCCAAGCACCGCGACCTCGGTTTGCAGGCCCAGCCTCTACGTGAAGCGAAGTTGCCTCGCCCCAGGTGCCTTGGGATTCAGTAACAGAAATGAGATGGATCAGGTTTTCGGCCTTCCTGCGGCTCACGACGTACGATCCGGGACGAAAAAACAGCACAAAAGAAGAACAGTGTCTGGAAACTGATGAAAACGTTGGATTTTGGGCTCCGAAAAAAGGCCCAGCAAAGCGGGCTTAGCTGCCCCGTAGTAGAGCTCTCAGAGAGCTTTCCAACGGTATGTTGTGGGCCGCGTAACTCCTTGCGGATCAAAAGTTATGGGCCCCGGAGCGACGGAGACCTGGTCCCAAGCCCCACGACCTCGGTTTGCGAGCCCAGCCTCTACGTGAAGCAAAGTTGCCTCGCCTCAGGTGCCTTGGGATTCATTAACAGAAATGAGATGGATCAGGCAGTGGGCCTTCCCGCGGGTCGCGACTTACGATCCGGGACGAAAAAACAGCACAAAAGAAGAACAGTGTCTGGAAACTGATGAAAACGTTGGATTTTGGGCTCCGAAAAAAGGCCCAGCGAAGCGGGCTTAGCTGCCCCGTCGTAGAGCTCTCGGAGTGCTTTCCAACGGTATGCTGTGGGCCGCGTAACTCCTTGCGGATCAAAAGGTATGGGCCCCGGAGCGGCGGAGACATGGTCCCAAGCGCCGCGACCTCGGTTTGCCGGCCCAGCCACCACGCGAAGCGAAGTTGCCTCGTCGCAGGTGCCTTGGGATTCGGTAACAGAAATGTGATGGATCAGGCAGTGGGCCTTCCCGCGGGTCGCGACTTACGATCCGGGACGGAAAAACAGCACAAAAGCAGAAAAGTGTCCGGAAACTGATGAAAACGTTGGATTTTGGGCTATGAAAAAAGGCCCAGTAAAGCGGGCTTAGCTGCCCCATCGTAGAGCTCTCGGAGAACTTTCCAACGGTATGCTGTGGGCCGCGTAACTCCTTGCGGATCAAAAGTTATGGGCTCCGGAGCGGCGGAGACATGGTCCTAAGCGCCGCGACCTCGGTTTGACGGCCCAGCCACAACGTGAAGTGAAGTTGACTCGTCGCAGGTGCCTTGGGATTCGGTAACAGAAATGTGATGGATCAGGCAGTGGGCCTTCCCGCGGGTCGCGACTTACGATCCGGGACGGAAAAACAGCACAAAAGCAGAAAAGTGTCCGGAAACTGATGAAAACGTTGGATTTTGGGCTATGAAAAAATGCCCAGCGTAGCGGGCTTAGCTGCCCCGTCGTAGCGCTCTCGGAGAGCTTTCCAACGGTATGCTTTGGGCCGCGTAACTCCTTGCGGATCAAAAGTTATGGGCTCCGGAGCGACGGAAACCTGGTCCCAAGCCCCACGACCTCGGTTTGCGGGCCCAGCCTCTACGTAAAGCGAAGTTGCCTCGTCGTAGGTGCCTTGGGATTCGGTAACAGAAATGAGATGGATCAGGTTGTTGGCCTTCCTGCGGGTCACGACATACGATCCGGGATGAAAAAACAGCACAAAAACAGAACAGTGTCCGAAAACTGATGAAAACGTTGGATTTTGGGTTCCGAAAAAAGGCCCAGCAAAGCGAGCTTAGCTGCATCGTCGTAGAACTCTCGGAGAGCTTTCCAACGGTATGCTGTGGGCCGCGTAACTCCTTGCGGATCAAAAGTTATGGGCCCCGGAGCGACGGAGACCTGGTCCCAAGCCCCGCGACCTCGGTTTGCGGGCCCATCCTCTACGTGAAGCGAAGTTGCCTCGTCGCAGGTGCCTTGGTATTCGGTAACAGAAATTTGATGGATCAGGCAGTGGGCCTTCCCGCGGGTCGCGACTTACTATCCAGGACGGAAAAACAGCACAAAATCAGAAAAGTGTCCGAAAACTGATGAAAACGTTCGATTTTGTGCTCCAGAAATAGGCCCAGCGAAGCGGGCTTAGCTGCCCCATCGTAGAGCTCTCGGAGAGCTTTCCAACGGTATGCTGTGGGCCGCGTAACTCCATGCGGATCAAAATTTATGGGCTCCGGAGCGGCGGAGACCTGGTCCCAAGCCCCGCGACCTCGGTTTGCCGGCCCAGCCACCACGTGAAGCGAAGTTGCCTCGTCGTAGGTGCCTTGGGATTCGGTAACAGAAATTTGATGGATCAGGTAGTGGGCCTTCCCGCGGGTCGCGACTTACGATCCGGGACGGAAAAACAGCACAAAAGCAGAAAAGTGTCCGGAAACTGATGAAAACGTTCGATTTTGGGCTCCGAAGAACGGACTAGCATAGGGGCCTTAGTAGCCCAGTCGTAGAGCTCTCGGAGAGCTTTCCAACGGTATTCTGTGGGCCGCGTAACTCCTTGCGGATGAAAAGTAATGGGCTCCGGAGCGGCGGAGACCTGGTCCCAAGCCCCGCGACCTCGGTTTGCCGGCCCAGCCACAACGTGAAGCGAAGTTGCCTCGTCGCCGGTGCCTTGGGATTCGGTAACAGAAATTTGATGGATCAGGCTGTGGGCCTTCCTGCGGCTCACGACGTACGATCCGGGACGAAAAAACAGCACAAAAGCATAATAGTGTCCCGAAACTGACGAAAACGTTGAATTTTGGGCACCGAAAAAAGGCCCAGCGAAGCGGGCTTAGCTGCCCCATCGTAGAGCTCTCGGAGAGCTTTCCAACGGTATGCTGTGGGCCGCGTAACTCCTTGCGGATCAAAAGTTATGGGCCCCGGAGCGACGGAGACCTGGTCCCAAGCCCCACGACCTCGGTTTGCGGGCCCAACCTCTACGTGAAGTGAAGTTGCCTCGCCCCAGGTGCCTTGGGATTCAGAAACAGAAATGAGATGGATCAGGCAGTGGGCCTTCCCGCGGGTCGCGACGTACGATCCGGGATGAAACAACAGCACAAAAGCAGACCAGTGTCCGGAAACTGATGAAAACGTTGGATTTTGGGCTCCGAAAAAAGGCCCAGCGAAGCGGGCTTAGCTGCCCCGTCGTAGAGCTCTCGGAGAGCTTTCCAACGGTATGCTGTGGGCCGCGTAACTCCTTGCGGATCAAAAGTTATGGGCTCCGGAGCGGCGGAGACCTGGTCCCAAGCGCCGCGACCTCGGTTTGCCGGCCCAGCCTCTACGTGAAGCGAAGTTGCCTCGTCGCAGGTGCCTTGGGATTCGGTAACAGAAATGTGATGGATCAGGCAGTGGGCCTTCCCGCGGGTCGCGACTTACGATCCGGGACGGAAAAACAGCACAAAAGCATAAAAGTGTCCGGAAACTGATGAAAACATTGGATTTTGGGCTCTGAAAAAAGGCCCAGCGAAGCAGGCTTAGCTGCCCCATCGTAGAGCTCTTAGAGAGCTTTCCAACGGTATGCTGTGGGCCGCGTAACTCCTTGCGGATCAAAAGTTATGGGCCCCGGAGCGACGGAGACCTGGTCCAAAGCGCCGCGACCTCGGTTTGCGGGCCCAGCCTCTACGTGAAGCGAAGTTGACTCGTCGCAGGTGCCTTGGGATTCGGTAACAGAAATGTGATGGATCAGGCAGTGGGCCTTCCCGCGGCTCACGACGTACGATCAGGGACGGAAAAACAGCACAAAATCAGAAAAGTGTCCGGAAACTGATGAAAACGTTGGATTTTGGTCTCCGAAAAAAGGCCCAGCGAAGCGGGCTTGGCTGCCCCGTCGTAGAGCTCTCGGAGAGCTTTCAACGGTATGCTGTGGGCTGTGTAACTGCTTGCGGATCAAAAGTTATGGGCTCCGGAGCGGCGGAGACCTGGTCTAAAGCCCCGCGACCTCGGTTTGCCGGCCCATCCACCATGTGAAGCGAAGGTGCCTTGGCCAAGGTGGTGTGGGATTCGGTAACAGAAATGTGATGGATCAGGCAGTGGGCCTTCCCGCGGGTCACGACGTACGATCCGGGATGAAAAAACAGCACAAAAGCAGAACAGTGTCCAGAAACTGATGAAACCGTTGAATTTTGGGTTCCGAAAAAAGGCCCAGCAAAGCAGGCTTAACGGCCCCGTCGTAGAGCTCCCGGAGAGCTTTCCAACGGTATGCTGTGGGCCGCGTAACTCCTTGCGGATCAAAAGTTATGGGCCCCGGAGCGACGGAGGCCTGGTCCCAAGCCCCGCGACCTCGGTTTGCGGGCCCATCCTCTACGTGAAGCGAAGTTGCCTCGTCGCAGGTGCCTTGGTATTCGGTAACAGAAATTTGATGGATCAGGCAGTGGGCCTTCCCGCGGGTCGCGACTTACTATCCAGGACGGAAAAACAACACAAAATCAGAAAAGTGTCCGGAAACTGATGAAAACGTTGGATTTTGGGCTCTGAAAAAAGGCCCAGCAAAGCGGCCTTAGCTGCCCCGTCGTAGAGCTCTCGGAGAGCTTTCCAACGGTATGCTGTGGGCCGCGTAACTCCATGCGGATCAAAAGTTATGGGCCCCGGAGTGACGGAGACCTGGTCCCAAGCGCCACGACCTCGGTTTTCCGGCCCAGCCTCTACGTGAAGCGAAGTTGTCTCACCCCAGGTGCCTTGGGATTCGGTAACAGAAATTAGATGGATCAGGTTGTCGGCCTTCTTGCGGCTCACGACGTACGATCCGGGATGAAAAAACAGCACAAAAGCAGAACAGTGTCCGAAAACTGATGAAAACGTTGTATTTTGGGCTCCGAAAAAAGGCCTAGCGAAGCGGGCTTAGCTGCACCGTCGTAGAACTCTCGGAGAGCTTTCCAACGGTATGCTGTGGGCCGCGTAACTCCTTGCGGATCAAAAGTTATGGGCCCCGGAGCGACGGAGACCTGGTCCCAAGCCCCACGACCTCGGTTTGCGGGCCCAGCCTCTACGTGAAGCGAAGTTGCCTCGCCCCAGGTGCCTTGGGATTCGGTAACAGAAATGAGATGGATCAGGTTGTTGGCCTTCCTGCGGGTCACGACATACGATCCGGGATGAAAAAACAGCACAAAAGCATAACAGTGTCCGAAAACTGATGAAAACGTTGGATTTTGGGCTCCGAAAAAAGGCCCAGCAAAGCGGGCTTAGCTGCCCCGTCGTAGAGCTCTCGGAGAGCTTTCCAACGGTATGCTGTGGGCCGCGTAACTCCTTGCGGATCAAAAGTTATGGGCCCCGGAGCGACGGAGACCTGGTCCCAAGCCCCACGACCTCGGTTTGCGGGCCCAGCCTCTACGTGAAGCGAAGTTGCCTCGTCCTAGGTGCCTTGGGATTCGGTAACAGAAATTAGATGGATCAGGCTGTGGGCCTTCCCGCGGGTCGCGACTTACTATCCGGGACGGAAAAACAGCACAGAAGCAGAACAGTGTCCGGAAACTGATGAAAACGTTGGATTTTGGGCACCGAAAAAAGGCCCAGCGAAGCGGGCTTTGCTGCCCCGTCGTAGAGCTCTCGGAGAGCTTTCCAACGGTATGCTGTGGGCCGCGTAACTCCTTGCGGATCAAAAGTTATGGGCTCCGGAGCGGCGGAGACCTGGTCCCAAGCCCCGCGACCTCGGTTTGCGGGCCCATCCTCTACGTGAAGCGAAGTTGCCTCGTCGCAGGTGCCTTGGGATTCGGTAACAGAAATTTGATGGATCAGGCAGTGGGCCTTCCCGCGGGTCGCGACTTACGATCCGGGACGGAAAAACAGCGGAAAAGCGGAAAAGTGTCTGGAAACTGATGAAAACGTTCGATTTTGGGCTATGGAAAAAGGCCCAGCGAAGCGGGCTAAGCTGCCCCGTCGTCGGGCTCTCGGAGAGCTTTCCAACGGTATGTTATGGGCCGCGTAACTCCTTGCGAATCAAAAGTTATGGGCTCCGAAGCGGCGGAGACCTGGTCCCAAGCCCCGCGACCTCGGTTTGCCGGCCCAGCCACCACCTGAAGTGAAGTTGCCTTGGCCAAGGTGCTGTGGGATTCGGTAACAGAAATTTGATGGATCAGGTAGTGGGCCTTCCCGCGGGTCGCGACTTACTATCCAGGACGAAAAAACAGCGCAAAAGAAGAAAAGTGTCCGAAAACTGATGAAAACGTTGGATTTTGGGCTCCGAAAAAAGGCCCAGCATAGCGGGCTTAGCTGCCCCGTCGTAGAGCTCTCGGAGAGCTTTCCAACGGTATGCTGTGGGCCGCGTAACTCCTTGCGGATCAAAAGTTATGGGCTCTGGAGCGGCGGAGACCTGGTCCCAAGCCCCGCGACCTCGGTTTGCGGGCCCAGCCTCTACGTGAAGCGAAGTTGACTCGTCGTAGGTGCCATGGGATTCATTAACAGAAATGTGATGGATCAGGTTGTCGGCCTTCCTGCGGCTCACGACATACGATTCGGGACGAAAAAATAGCACAAAAGCATAACAGTGTCCGGAAACTGATGAAAACGTTGGATTTTGGGCTCCGAAAAAAGGCCTAGCGAAGCAGGCTTAGCTGCACCGTTGTAGAACTCTCGTAGAGCTTTCCAACGGTATGCTGTGGGCCGCGTAACTGCATGCGGATCAAAAGTTATGGGCCCCGGAGCGACGGAGACCTGGTCCCAAGCCCCACGACCTCGGTTTGCAGGCCCAGCCTCTACGTGAAGCGAAGTTGCCTCGCCCCAGGTGCCTTGGGATTCGGTAACAGAAATGTGATGGATCAGGCAGTGGGCCTTCCCGCGGCTCCCGACGTAGGATTCGGGACGGGAAAACAACACAAAAGAAGAACAGTGTCCGAAAACTGATGAAAACGTTGGATTTTGGCCTCCGAAAAAAGGCCCAGCGAAGCGGGCTTAGCTGCCCCGTCGTAGAGCTCTCGGAGAGCTTTCCAACGGTATGCTGTGGGCCGCGTAACTCCTTGCAGATCAAAAGTTATGGGCTCCGGAGCGGCGGAGACCTGGTCCCAAGCCCCGCGACCTCGGTTTGCGGGCCCAGCCTCTACGTGAAGCGAAGTTGCCTCGTCGCAGGTGCCTTGGGATTCGGTAACAGAAATGTGATGGATCAGGCAGTGGGCCTTCCCGCGGGTCGCGACTTACGATCCGGGACGGAAAAACAGCACAAAAGCAGAACAGTGTCCGGAAACTGATGAAAACGTTGGATTTTGGGCTCCGAAAAAAGGCCTAGCGAAGCGGGCTTAGCTGCCCAGTCGTAGAGCTCTCGGAGAGCTTTCCAACGGTATGCTGTGGGCCGCGTAACTCCTTGCGGATCAAAAGTTATGGGCTCCGGAGCGACGGAGACCTGGTCCAAAGCGCCGCGACCTCGGTTTGCGGGCCCAGCCTCTACGTGAAGCGAAGTTGACTCGTCGCAGGTGCCTTGGGATTCGGTAACAGAAATGTGATGGATCAGGCAGTGGGCCTTCCCGCGGGTCGCGACTTACGATCTGGGACGAAAAACAGCACAAAAGCTGAAAAGTGTCCGGAAACTGATGAAAACGTTGGATTTTGGACTCTGAAAAATGGCCCAACGAAGTGGGCTTAGCCACCTCGTTGTAGAGCTCTCGGAGAGCTTTCCAACGGTATGCTGTGGGCCGCGTAACTCCTAGCGGATCAAAAGTTATGGGCTCCGTAGCGACGGAGACCTGGTCCCAAGCCCCGCGACCTCGGTTAGCGGGCCCGGCCACAACGTGAAGCGAAGGTACCTCGCCCCAAGTGCCTTGGGATTCGGTAACAGAAATGTGATGGATCAGGCAGTGGGCCTTCCCGCGGCGCACGACGTTAGATCCGGGACGAAAAAACAGTACAAAAGCGGAAAAGTGTCTGAAAACTGATGAAAATGTTTGATTTTGGGCTCCGGAAAAAGGCCCGGCGAAGCGGGCTTAACTGCCGCATCGTAGCGCTCTCGGAGAGCTTTCCAACGGTATGCTGTGGGCCGCGTAACTCCTTGCGGATCAAAAGTTATGGGCTCCCGAGCGACGGAGACCTGGTCCCAAGCCCTGAGACCTCGGTTTGCGGGCCCAGCCTCTACGTGAAGCGAAGTTGGCTCGCCCCAGGTGCCTTGGGATTCGGTAACAGAAATGAGATGGATCAGGTTGTCGGCCTTCCTGCGGCTCACGACGTACGATCCGGGACGGAAAAACAGCACAAAAGCAGAAAAAGTGTCCGGAAACTGATGAAAACGTTGGATTTTGGAGTCTAAAAAATGGCCCAACGAAGCGGGCTTAGCTACCCCGTCGTAGAGCTCTCGGAGAGCTTTCCAACGGTATGCTGTGGGCCGCGTAACTCCTTGCGGATCAAAAGTTATGGGCCCCGGAGCGACGGAGACCTGGTCCCAAGCCCCGCGACCTCGGTTTGCCGGCCCAGCCACCACATGAAGCGAAGGTGCCTCGTCGTAGGTGCCTTGGGATTCGGTAACAGAAATTTGATGGATCAGGCAGTGGGCCTTCCTGCGGCTCACGACATACGATCCGGGATGAAAAAACAGCACAAAAGCATAACAGTGTTCGAAAACTAATGAAAACGTTGGATTTTGGGCTCCGAAAAAAGGCCCAGCAAAGCGGGCTTAGCTGCGCCGTCGTAGAGCTCTCGTAGAGCTTTCCAACGGTATGCTGTGGGCCGCGTAACTCCTTGCGGATCAAAAGTTATGGGCGCCGGAGCGACGGAGACCTGGTCCGAGCACCACGACCTCGGTTTGCGGGCCCATCCTCTACGTGAAGCGAAGTTGCCTCGTCGCAGGTGCCTTGGGATTCGGTAACAGAAATTTGATGGATCAGGCAGTGGGCCTTCCCGCGGGTCGCGACTTACTATCCAGGACGGAAAAACAGCACAAAATCATAAAAGTGTCCGGAAACTGATGAAAACGTTGGATTTTGGGCTCTGGAAAAAGGCCCAGCAAAGCGGGCTTAGCTGCCCCGTCGTAGAGCTCTCGGAGAGCTTTCCAACGATATGCTGTGGGCCGCGTAACTCCATGCGGATCAAAAGTTATGGGCTCCGGAGCGGCGGAGACCTGCTCCCAAGCCCCGCGAGCTCGGTTTGCCAGCCCAGCCACCACGTGAAGCAAAGTTGCCTCGTCGTAGGTGCCTTGGGATTCGGTAACAGAAATTTGATGGATCAGGTAGTGGGCCTTCCCGCGGCTCACGACATACGATCCGGGATGAAAAAACAGCACAAAAGCATAACAGTGTCCGAAAACTGATGAAAACGTTGTATTTTGGGCTCCGAAAAAAGGCCTAGCGAAGCGGGCTTAGCTGCACCGTCGTAGAACTTTCGGAGAGCTTTCCAACGGTATGCTGTGGGCCGCGTAAATCCTTGCGGATCAAAAGTTATGGGCCTCGGAGCGATGGAGAACTGGTCCCAAACCCCGCGACCTCGGTTTGGCGGCCCATCCACCACGTGAAGCGAAGTTGCCTCGCCTCAGGTGCCTTGGGATTCATTAACAGAAATGAGATAGATCAGGTTGTTGGCCTTCCTGCGGCTCACGACATACGATCCGGGTCGAAAAAAAAGTACAAAAGAAGAACAATGTCTGGAAACTGATGAAAACGTTGGATTTTGGGCTCCAAAAGAAGGTCCAGCGACGCAGGCTTTGCTACCACGTCGTAGAGCTCTCGGAGAGCTTTCCAACGGTATGCTGTGGGTCGCGTAACTCCTTGCGGATCAAAAGTTATGGGACCCGGAGCGACGGAGACCTGGTCCCAAGCCCCACGACCTCGGTTTGCCGGCCCAGCCACCACGTGAAGCGAAGTTGCCTCGCCTCAGGTGCCTTGGGATTCGGTAACAGAAATGTGATGGATCAGGCAGTGGGCCTTCCCGCGGGTCACGACGTACGATCCGGGACGAAAAAACAGCACAAAAGAAGAAAAGTGTCCGGAAACTGATGAAAACGTTGGATTTTGGGCTCCAAAAAAAGGCCCAGCAAAGCGGGCTTAGCTTCCCCGTCGTAGAGCTCTAGGAGTGCTTTCCAACGGTATGCTGTGGGCCGCGTAACTCCTTGCGGATCAAAAGTTATGGGCTCCGGAGCGGCGGAGACCTGGTCCCAAGCCCCGCGACCTCGGTTTGCCGGCCCAGCCACCACGTGAAGCGAAGTTGCCTCGCCTCAGGTGCCTTTGGATTCGGTAACAGAAATATGATGGATCAGGCAGTGGGCCTTCCTGCGGCTCACGACGTACGATCCGGGATGAAAAAACAGCACAAAAGAAGAACAGTGTCCGGAAACTGATGAAAACGTTGGATTTTGGGCTCCGAAAAAAGGCCCAGCGAAGCAGGCTTAGCTGCCTCGTCGTAGAGCTCTCGGAGAGCTTTCCAACGGTATGCTGTGGGCCGCGTAACTCCTTGCGGATCAAAAGTTATGGGCCCCGGAGCGACGGAGACCTGGTCCCAAGCGCCACGACCTCGGTTTGCGGGCCCAGCCTCTACGTGAAGCGAACTTGCCTCGCCCCAGGTGCCTTGGGATTCGGTAACAGAAATTAGATGGATCAGGTTGTAGGCCTTCCTGCGGCTCACTACGTACGATCCGGGACGAAAAAACAGTACAAAAGCAGAAAAGTGTCCAAAAACTGATGAAAACGTTGGATTTTGGGCTCCGAAAAAAGGCCCAGCAAAGCGGACTTAGCTGCCCCGTCGTAGAGCTCTCGGAGAGCTTTCCAACGGTATACTGTGGGCCGCGTAACTCCTTGCGGATCAAAAGTTATGGGATCCAGAGCAGCGGAGACCTAGTTCCAAGCCCCGCGACCTCGGTTTGTCGGCCCAGCCACCACGTGAAGCGAAGATGCCTTGGCCAAGGTGCCTTGGGATTCGGTAACAGAAATTTGACGGATCAGGCTGTGGGCCTTCCCGCGGGTCGCGACTTACTATCCGGGACGGAAAAACAGCACAGAAGCAGAAAAGTGTCCGGAAACTGATGAAAACGTTGGATTTTGGGCACCGAAAAAAGGCCCAGCGAAGCGGGCATAGCTGCCCTGTCGTAGAGCTCTCGGAGAGCTTTCCAACGGTATGCTGTGGGCCGCGTAACTCCTTGCGGATCAAAAGTAATGGGCTCCGGAGCGGCGTTGACCTGGTCCCAAGCCCCGCGACCTCGGTTTGCGGGCCCAGCCTCTACGTGAAGCGAAGTTGCCTCGTCGCAGGTGCCTTGGGATTCGGTAACAGAAATTTGATGGATCAGGCAGTGGGCCTTCCCGCGGGTCGCGACGTACGATCCGGGACGAAAACACAGCACAAAAGCAGTACAGTGTCCGGAAACTGATGAAAACGTTGGATTTTGGCTTATGAAAAAATGCCCAGCGAAGCGGGCTTATCTGCCCCGTCGTAGAGCTCTCGGAGAGCTTTCTAACGGTATGCTGTGGGCTGCGTAACTCCTTGCGGATCAAAAGTTATGGGCCCCGGAGCGACGGAGACCTGGTCCCTAGCCCCACGACCTCGGTTTACGGGCCCAGCCTCTACGTGAAGCGAAGTTGCCTCGTCGTAGGTGCCTTGGGATTCGGTAACAGAAATTTGATGGATCAGGCAGTGGGCCTTCCTACGGCTCACGACATACGATCCGGGACGAAAAAACAGCACAAAAGCATAACAGTGTCCAGAAACTGATGAAAACGTTGGATTTTGGGATCCGAAAAGAGGCCCAGCAAAGCGGGCTTAGCTGCCCTGTCGTAGAGCTCTCGGAGAGCTTTCCAACGGTATGCTGTGGGCCGCGTAACTCCTTGCGGATCAAAAGTTATGGGCCCCGGAGCGACGGAGACCTGGTCCCAAGCCCCACGACCTCGGTTTGCGGGCCCAGCCTCTACGTGAAGCGAAGTTGCCTCGCCCTAGGGGCCTTGGGATTCGGGAACAGAAATGAGATGGAGCAGGGTGTGGGCCTTCCTGCGGCTCACGACATACGGTCCGGGGGGAAAAAAGAGCACAAAAGCAGAACAGTGTCCGAAAACTGATGAAAACGTTGGATTTTGGGCTCCGAAAAAAGGCCCAGCGAAGCGGGCTTAGCTGCCCCGTCGTAGAGCTCTCGGAGAGCTTTCCAACGGTATGCTGTGGGCCGCGTAACTCCCTGCGGATCAAAAGTTATGGGCTCCGGAGCGACGGAGACCTGGTCCCAAGCCCCGCGACCTCGGTTTGCGGGCCCAGCCTCTACGTGAAGCGAAGTTGCCTCGTCGCAGGTGCCTTGGGATTCGGTAACAGAAATTTGATGGATCAGGCAGTGGGCCTTCCCGCGGGTCGCGACTTACTATCCAGGACGGAAAAACAGCACAAAATCAGAAAAGTGTCCGGAAACTGATGAAAACGTTGGATTTTGGGCTCTGAAAAAAGGCCCAGCAAAGCGGGCTTAGCAGCCCCGTCGTAGAGCTCTCGGAGAGCTTTCCAACGGTATGCTGTGGGCCGCGTAACTCCATGCGGATCAAAAGTTATGGGCTCCGGAGCGACAGAGACCTGGTCCCAAGCCCCGCGACCTCGGTTTGCGGGCCCAGCCTCTACGTGAAGCGAAGTTGCCTCGTCGTAGGTGCCTTGGGATTCGGTAACAGAAATTTGATGGATCAGGTAGTGGGCCTTCCCGCGGCGCACGACGTACGATCCGGGACGGAAAAACAGCGCAAAAACAGAAAAGTGTCAAAAAACTGATGAAAACATTTGATTTTGGGCTATGAAAAAAGGCCCAGCGAAGATGGCTTGGCGGCCCCGTCGTAGAGCTCTCGGAGAGCTTTCCAACGGTATGCTGTGGGCTGCGTTACTCGTTACGGATCAAAAGTTATGGGCTCCGGAGCGAAGGTGACCTGGTCCAAAGCGCCGCGACCTCGGTTTGCGGGCCCAGCCTCTACGTGAAGCGAAGTTGACTCGTCGCAGGTGCCTTGGGATTCGGTAACAGAAATGTGATGGATCAGGCAGTGGGCCTTCCCGCGGGTCGCGACTTACGATCCGGGACGGAAAAACAGCACAAAAGCAGAAAAGTGTCCGGAAACTGATGAAAACGTTGGATTTTGGGCTCCGAAAAAAGGCCCAGCGAATCGAACTTAATTGCCCCGTCGTAGAGCTCTCGGAGACTTTCCAACGGTATGCTGTGGGCTGTGTAACTGCTTGCGGATCAAAAGTTATGGGCTCCGGAGCGGCGGAGACCTGGTCTAAAGCCCCGCGACCTCGGTTTGCCGGCCCAGCCTCTACGTGAAGCGAAGTTGCCTCGTCGTAGGTGCCTTGGGATTCGGTAACAGAAATGTGATGGATCAGGCTGTCGGCCTTCCCGCGGCTCACGACGTACGATCCGGGACGAAAAAACAGCACAAAAGCAGAAAAGTGTCCGGAAACTTATGAAAACGTTGGATTTTGGGCTCCGAAAAAAGGACCAGCAAAGCGGGCTTAGCTGTCCCGTCGTAGAGCTCTCGGAGAGCTTTCCAACGGTATGCTGTGGACCGCGTAACTCCTAGCGGATCAAAAGTTATGGGCTCCGGAGCGACGGAGACATGGTCCCAAGCCCCGCGACCTCGGTTTGCCGGCCCATCCTCTACGTGAAGCGAAGTTGCCTCGTCGCAGGTGCCTTGGTATTCGGTAACAGAAATTTGATGGATCAGGCAGTGGGCCTTCCCGCGGGTCGCGACTTACTATCCAGGACGGAAAAACAGCACAAAATCAGAAAAGTGTCCGGAAACTGATGAAAACAATGGATTTTGGGCTCCGGAAAAAGGCCCAGCAAAGTGGGCTTAGCTGTCCCGTCGTAGAGCTCTCGGAGAGCTTTCCAACGGTATGCTGTGGGCCGCGTAACTCCATGCGGATCAAAAGTTATGGGCTCCGGAGCGGCGGAGACTTGGTCCCAAGCCCCGCGACCTCGGTTTGCCGGCCCAGCCACCACGTGAAGCGAAGTTGCCTCGTCGTAGGTGCCTTGGGATTCGGTAACAGAAATTTGATGGATCAGGTAGTGGGCCTTCCCGCGGGTCGCGACGTACGATCAGGTACGGAAAAACAGCACAAAAGCAGAAAAGTGTCCGGAAACTGATGAAAACGTTGGATTTTGGGCTCCGAAAAAAGGCCTAGCGAAGCGCGCTTAGCTGCCCTGTCGTAGAGCTCTTGGAGAGCTTTCCAACGGTATGCTGTGGGGCGGGGAACTCCTTGGGGATCAAAAGTTATGGGCTCCGGAGCGACGGAGACCTGGTCCCAAGCCCCGCGACCTCGGTTTGCGGGCCCAGCCTCTACGTGAAGCGAAGTTGCCTCGTCGCAGGTGCCTTGGGATTCGGTAACAGAAATTTGATGGATCAGGCTGTGGGCCTTCCCGCGGGTCGCGACGTACGATCCGGGACGGGAAAACAGCACAAAAGCAGAACAGTGTCCGGAAACTGATGAAAACGTTGGATTTTGGGCTCCGAAAAAAGGCCCAGCGAAGCGGGCTTAGCTGCCCCGTCGTAGAGCTCTCGGAGAGCTTTCCAACGGTATGCAGTGGGCCGCGTAACTCCTTGCGGATCAAAAGTTATGGGCTCCGGAGCGACGGAGACCTGGTCCCAAGCCCCGCGACCTCGGTTTGCGGGCCCAGCCTCTACGTGAAGCGATGTTGCCTCGCCCCAGGTGCCTTGGGATTCGGTAACAGAAATGTGATGGATCAGGCAGTGGGCCTTCCCGCGGGTCGCGACTTACGATCCGGGACGGAAAAACAGCACAAAAGCAGAAAAGTGTCCGGAAACTGATGAAAACGTTGGATTTTGGGCTCCGAAAAAAGGCCTAGCGAAGCGGGCTTAGCTGCCCAGTCGTAGAGCTCTCGGAGAGCTTTCCAACGGTATGCTGTGGGCCGCGTAACTCCTTGCGGATCAAAAGTTATGGGCTCCGGAGCGACGGAGACCTGGTCCAAAGCGCCGCGACCTCGGTTTGCGGGCCCAGCCTCTACGTGAAGCGAAGTTGACTCGTCGCAGGTGCCTTGGGATTCGGTAACAGAAATGTGATGGATCAGGCAGTGGGCCTTCCCGCGGGTCGCGACTTACGATCCGGGACGGAAAAACAGCACAAAAGCAGAAAAGTGTCCGGAAACTGATGAAAACGTTGGATTTTGGGCTATGAAAAAAGGCCCAGCGAAGCGGGCTTAGCTGCCCCGTCGTAGAGCTCTCGGAGAGCTTTCCAACGGTATGCTGTGGGCCGCGTAACTCCTTGCGGATCAAGAGTTATGGGCTCCGGAGCGGCGGAGACCTGGTCCCAAGCCCCGCGACCTCGGTTTGCCGGCCCAGCCTCTACGTGAAGCGAAGTTGCCTCGTCGCAGGTGCCTTGGGATTCGGTAACAGAAATGTGATGGATCAGGCAGTGGGCCTTCCTGCGGCTCACGATGTATGATCCGGGACGAAAAAACGGCACAAAAGAAGAACAATGTCTGGAAACTGATGAAAACGTTGGATTATGGGCTCCGAAAAAAGGCCCAGCGAAGCGGGCTTAGCTGCCACGTCGTAGAGCTCTCGGAGAGCTTCCCAACGGTATTCTGTGGGCCGCGTAACTCCTTGCGGATCAAAAGTTATGGGCCCCAGAGCGACGGAGACCTGGTCCCAAGCCCCACGACCTCGGTTTGTGGGCCCAGCCTCTACGTGAAGCGAAGTTGCCTCGCCTCAGGTGCCTTGGGATTCGTTAACAGAAATGTGATGGATCAGGATGAAGGCCTTCCTGCGGCTCACGACGTACGATACGGGACGAAAAAACAGCACAAAAGCAAAAAAGTGTCCGGAAACTGATGAAAACGTTGGATTTTGGAGTCTGAAAAATGGCCCAACGAAGCGGGCTTAGCTACCCCGTCGTAGAGCTCTCGGAGAGCTTTCCAACGGTATGCTGTGGGCCGCGTAACTCCTTGCGGATCAAAAGTTATGGGCCCCGGAGCGACGGAGACCTGGTCTCAAGCCCCACGACCTCGGTTTGCGGGCCCAGCCTCTACGTGAAGCGAAGTTGCCTCGTCGTAGGTGCCTTGGGATTCGGTAACAGAAATTTGATGGATCAGGCAGTGGGCCTTCCCGCGGGTCGCGACCTACGATCCGGGACGGAAAAACAGCACAAAAGAAGAAAAGTGTCGGGAAACTGATGAAAATGTTCGATTTTGGCCTTCGAAAAAAGGCCCAGCAAAGCGGGCTTAGCTGCCCCGTCGTAGAGCTCTCGGAGAGCTTTCCAACGGTATGCTGTGGGCCGCGTAACTCCTTGCGGATCAAAAGTTATGGGCTCCGGAGCGGCGGAGACCTGGTCCCAAGCCCCGCGACCTCGGTTTGCGGGCCCATCCTCTACGTGAAGCGAAGTTGCCTCGTCGCAGGTGCCTTGGGATTCGGTAACAGAAATTTGATGGATCAGGCAGTGGGCCTTCCCGCGGGTCGCGACTTACTATCCAGGACGAAAAAACAGCACAAAAGCATAAAAGTGTCCGGAAACTGATGAAAACGTTCGATTTTGGGCTATGGAAAAAGGCCCAGCAAAGTGGACTTAGCTGCCCCGTCATAGAGCTCTCGGAGAGCTTTCCAACGGTATGTTGTGGGCCGCGTAACTCCATGCGGATCAAAAGTTATGGGCTCCGAAGCGGCGGAGACTTGGTCCCAAGCCCCGCAACCTCGGTTTGCCGGCCCAGCCACCACGTGAAGCGAAGTTGCTTCGCCGCAGGTGCCTTGGGATTCAGAAACAGAAATATGATGGATCAGGCTGTCGGCCTTCCAGCGGCTCACGACGTACGATCCGGGATGAAAAAACAGCACAAAATCAGAAAAGTGTCCGGAAACTGATGAAAATGTTGGATTTTGGGCTCCGGAAAAAGGCCAAGCGAAGCGGGCTTAGCTGCCCACTCGTAGAGCTCTCGGAGAGCTTTCCAACAGTATGCTGTGAGCCGCGTAACTCCCTGCGGATCAAAAGGTATGGGCTCCGGAGCGACGGAGACCTGGTCCTAAGCCCCCCGACCTCGATTTGCGGGCCCAGCCTCTACGTGAAGCGAAGTTGCCTCGTCGCAGGTGCCTTGGGATTCGGTAACAGAAATTTGATGGATCAGGCTGTGGGCCTTCCCGCGGGTCGCGACTTACTATCCGGGACGGAAAAACAGCACAAAAGCAGAAAAGTGTCCGGAAACTGATGAAAACGTTCGATTTTGGGCTCCGGAAAAAGGCCCAGCGAAGCGGGCTTGGCTGGCCCGTCATATAGCTCTCGGGGAGCTTTCCAACGGTATGCTTGTGGGTCGCGTAACTCCTTGCGGATCAAAAGTTATGGGCTCCGGAGCGGCGGAGACCTGGTCCCAAGCCCTGCGACCTCGGTTTGCCGGCCCAGCCACAACGTGAAGCGAAGTTGCCTCGCCCCAGGTGCCTTGGGATTCGGTAACAGAAATGTGATGGATCAGGCAGTGGGCCTTCCCGCGGCTCACGACGTACGATCTGGGACGGAAAAACAGCACAAAAGCAGAAAAGTGTCCGGAAACTAATGAAAACGTTGGATTTTGGGCTCCCAAAAAAGGCCCAGCAAAGCGGGCTTAGCTGCCCCGTCGTAGAGCTCTAGGAGTGCTTTCCAACGGTATGCTGTGGGCCGCGTAACTCCTTGCGGATCAAAAGTTATGGGCTCCGGAGCGGCGGAGACCTGGTCCCAAGCCCCGCGACCTCGGTTTGCCGGCCCAGCCACCACGTGAAGCGAAGTTGCCTCGTCGCAGGTGCCTTGGGATTCGGTAACAGAAATATGATGGATCAGGCAGTGGGCCTTCCCGCGGGTCGCGACTTACGATCCGGGACGGAAAAAAAGCACAAAAGAAGAAATGTGTCCAGAAACTGATGAAAAGTTTGATTTTGGGCTCCCGAAAAAGGACCAGCGAAGTGGGCATAGCTGTCCCGTCGTAGAGCTCTCGGAGAGCTTTCCAACGGTATGCTGTGGGCCGCGTAACTCCTTGCGGATCAAAAGTTATGGGCTCCGGAGCGACGGAGACCTGGTCCAAAGCGCCGCGACCTCGGTTTGCGGGCCCAGCCTCTACGTGAAGCGAAGTTGACTCGTCGCAGGTGCCTTGGGATTCGGTAACAGAAATGTGATGGATCAGGCAGTGGGCCTTCCCGCGGGTCGCGACGTACGATCCGGGACGGAAAAACTGTACAAAAGCAGAAAAGTGTCCGGAAACTAATGAAAACGTTCGATTTTGGGTTCCGAAAAAAGGCCCAGAAAGCGCGCTTGGCTGCCTCGTCGTAGAGCTCTCGGAGAGCTTTACAACGGTATACTGTAGGCCGCGTAACTCCTTACGGATCAAAAGTAATGCGCTCCGGAGCGACAGAGACCTGGTCCCAAGCCCCACGACCTCGGTTTGCGAGCCCAGCCTCTACGTGAAGCGAAGTTGTCTCGCCCTAGTTGCCTTGGGATTCGATAACAAAAATGTGATGGATCAGGCAGTGGGCCTTCCCGCGGTTCACGACCTACGATCCGGGACGGAAAAACAGCGAAAAACATAAAAGTGTCTCAAAACTAATGAAAACCTTTGATTTTGGGCTCCGAAAAAAGGCCCAGGGAAGCGGGCTTATCTGCCCATTAGTAGAGCTCTCGGAGAGCTTTCCAGCGGTATGCTGTGGGCCTCGTAACTCCTTGCGGATCAAAAGTTATGGGCCCCGGAGCGACGGAGACCTGGCCCCAAGCCCCACGACCTCGGTTTGCGGGCCCAGCCTCTACGTGAAGTGAAGTTGCCTCGCCCCAGGTGCCTTGGGATTCGGTTACAGAAATGAGATGGATCAGGTTGTCGGCCTTCCTGCGGCTCACGACGTACGATCCGGGACGGAAAAACAGCACAAAAGCAGAAAAGTGTCCGGAAACTGATGAAAACGTTGGATTTTGGAGTCTGAAAAATGGCCCAACTAAGCGGGCTTAGCTACCTCGTCGTAGAGCTCTCGGAGAGCTTTCCAACGGTATGCTGTGGGCCGCGTAACTCCTTGCGGATCAAAAGTTATGGGCTCCGGAACGGCGGAGACTTGGTCCAAAGCCCCGCGACCAAGGTTTGTCAGCCCAGCCACCACGTGAAGCGAAGTTGCCTTGGCTAAGGTGCCGTGGGATTCGGTAACAGAAATGTGATGGATCAGGCAGTGGGCCTTCCCGCGGGTCGCGACCTACGATTCGGGACGGAAAAACAGCACAAAAGAAGAAAAGTGTCCGGAAACTGATGAAAACGTTGGATTTTGGGTTCCGAAAAAAGGCCCAGCAAAGCGGGCTTAGCTGCCCCGTCGTAGAGCTCTCGGAGAGCTTTCGAACGGTATGCAGTGGGCAGCGTAACTCCTTGCGGATCAAAAGGTAAGGACTCCGGGGCGACGGTGACCTGGTCCCAAGGCCTGCGACCTCAGTTTGCGGGCCCAGCCTCTACGTGAAGCGAAGGTGCCTCGCCCTAGTTGCCTTGGGGTTCGGTAACAGAAATGAGATGGATCAGGCAGTGGGCCTTCCCGCGGCTCACGACGTACGATCCGGGACGAAAAAACAGCACAAAAGCAGAACAGTGTCCGAAAACTGATGAAAATGTTGGATTTTGGGCTCCGAAAAAAGGCCCAGCGAAGCGGGCTTAGCTGCCCCGTCGTAGAGCTCTCGGAGAGCTTTCCAACGGTATGCTGTGGGCCGCGTAACTCCTTGCGGATCAAAAGTTATGGTCCCCGGAGCGACGGAGACCTGGTCCCAAGCCCCACGACCTCGGTTTGCGGGCCCAACCTCTACGTGAAGCGAAGTTGCCTCGCCCCAGGTGCCTTGGGATTCGGTAACAGAAATTAGATAGATCAGGTTGTCGGCCTTCCCGCGGGTCGCGACTTACTATCCAGGACGGAAAAACAGCACAAAATCAGAAAAGTGTCCGGAAACTGATGAAAACGTTGGATTTTGGGCTCTGAAAAAAGGCCCAGCAAAGCGGGCTTAGCAGCCCCGTCGTAGAGCTCTCGGAGAGCTTTCCAACGGTATGCTGTGGGCCGCGTAACACCATGCGGATCAAAAGTTATGGGCTCCGGAGCGGCGGAGACCTGGTCCCAAGCCCCGCGACATCGGTTTGCCGGCCCAGCCACCACGTGAAGCGAAGTTGCCTCGTCGTAGGTGCATTGGGATTCGGTAACAGAAATGAGATGGATCAGGTTGTCGGCCTTCCTGCGGCTCACGACGTACGATCCGGGATGAAAAAATAGCACAAAAGCAGAACAGTGTCCGGAAACTGATGAAAACGTTGAATTTTGGGCTCCGAAAAAAGGCCCAGCGAAGCGGGCTTAGCTGCCCCATCGTAGAGCTCTTGGAGAGCTTTCCAACGGTATGCTATGGGCCGCGTAACTCCTTGCGGATCAAAAGTTATGGGCCCCGGAGCGACGGAGACCTGGCCCCAAGCCCCACGACCTCGGTTTGCGGGCCCAGCCTCTACGTGAAGTGAAGTTGCCTCGTCCCAGGTGCCTTGGGATTCTGTAACAGAAATGAGATGGATCAGGCAGTGGGCCTTCCCGCGGGTCGCGACTTACGATCCGGGACGGAAAAACAGCACAAAAGCAGAAAAGTGTCCGGAAACTGATGAAAACGTTGGATTTTGGGCTATGAAAAAAGGCCCAGCGAAGCGGGCTTAGCTGCCCCGTCGTAGAGCTCTCGGAGACTTTCCAACGGTATGCTGTGGGCTGTGTAACTGCTTGCGGATCAAAAGTTATGGGCTCCGGAGCGGCGGAGACCTGGTCTAAAGCCCCGCGACCTCGGTTTGCCGGCCCATCCACCATGTGAAGCGAAGTTGCCTCGTCGTAGGTGCCTTGGGATTCGGTAACAGAAATTTGATGGATCAGGCAGTGGGCCTTCCCGCGGGTCGCGACCTACGATTCGGGACGGAAAAACAGTACAAAAGAAGAAAAGTGTCCGGAAACTGATGAAAATGTTCGATTTTGGGTTCCGAAAAAAGGCCCAGCAAAGCGGGCTTAGCTGCCCCGTCGTAGAGCTCTCGGAGTGCTTTCCAACGGTATGCTATAGGCCGCGTAACTCCTTGTGGATCAAATGTTATGGGCTCTGGAGCGGCGGAGACCTGGTCCCAAGCCCCGCGGCCTCGGTTTGCCGGCCCATCCACCACGTGAAGCGAAGTTGCCTCGTCGCAGGTGCCTTGGTATTCGGTAACAGAAATTTGATGGATCAGGCAGTGGGCCTTCCCGCGGGTCGCGACTTACTATCCAGGACGGAAAAACAACACAAAATCAGAAAAGTGTCCGAAAATAGATGAAAACGTTCAATTTTGGGCTCCGGAAAAAGGCCCAGCAAAGCTGGCTTAGCTGCCCCATCATAGAGCTCTCGGAGAGCTTTCCAACAGTATGCTGTGGGCCAAGTAACTCCATGCGGATCAAAAGTTATGGGCTCCGGAGTGGCGGAGACCTGGTCCCAAGCCCCGCGACCTCAGTTTGCCGGCCTAGCCACCACGTGAAGCGAAGTTGCCTCGTCGTAGGTGCCTTGGGATTCGGTAACAGAAATTTGATGGATCAGGTAGTGGGCCTTCCCGCGGGTCGCGACTTACGATCCGGGACGGAAAAACAGCACAAAAGAAGAAAAGTGTCCCGAAACTGATGAAAACGTTGGATTTTGGGCTCCGAAAAGAGGCCTAGCGAAGCGGGCTTAGCTTCCCCATCGTAGAGCTCTCGGAGAGCTTTCCAGCGGTATGCTGTGGGCCGCGTAACTCCTTGCGGATCAAAAGTTATGGGCTCCGGAGCGATGGAGACCTGGTCCCAAGCTCCGCGACCTCGGTTTGCCGGCCCAGCCTCTACGTGAAGCGAAGTTGCCTCGTCGCAGGTGCCTTGGGATTCGGTAACAGAAATTTGATGGATCAGGCTGTGGGCCTTCCCGCGGCTCACGACGTACGATCCGGGACGGAAAAACAGCGAAAGTAATAAAAGTGTCCCGAAACTGATGAAAATCTTCGATTTTGGGCTCCGAAAAAATGCCTAGCGAAGCGGGCTTATCTGCCCATTCGTAGAGCTCTCGGAGAGCTTTCCACCGGTATCCTGTGGGCCCCTTAACTCCTTCGGTATCAAAAGTTATGGGCTCCGGAGCGGCGGAGACCTGGTCCCAAGCGCCGCGACCTCGGTTTGCCGGCCCAGCCACCACGTGAAGCGAAGTTGCCTCGTCGCAGGTGCCTTGGGATTCGGTAACAGAAATTTGATGGATCAGGCAGTGGGCCTTCCCGCGGGTCGCGACCTACGATCCGGGACGGAAAAACAGCACAAAAGCAGTACAGTGTCCGGAAACTGATGAAAACGTTGGATTTTGGCTTATGAAAAAAGGCCCAGCGAAGTGGGCTTACCTGCCCCGTCGTAGAGCTCTCGAAGAGCTTTCCAACGGTATGCTGTGGGCTGCGTAACTCCTTGCGGATCAAAAGTTATGGGCTCCGGAGCGGCGGAGACCTGGTCCCAAGCCCTGCGACCTCGGTTTGCGGGCCCAGCCTCTACGTGAAGCGAAGTTGCCTCGTCGTAGGTGCCTTGGGATTCGGTAACAGAAATTTGATGGATCAGGCAGTGGGCCTTCCCGCGGGTCGCGACATACGATCCGGGACGGAAAAACAGCACAAAAGCAGAAAAGTGTCCGGAAACTGATGAAAACGTTCGATTTTGGGTTCCGAAAAAAGGCCCAGCAAAGCGGGCTTAGCTGCCCCGTCGTAGAGCTCTCGGAGAGCTTTCCAACGGTATGCTGTGGGCCGCGTAACTCCTTGCGGATCAAAAGTTATGGGCCCCGGAGCGACGGAGACCTGGTCCCAAGCCCCACGACCTCGGTTTGCGGGCCCAGCCTCTACGTGAAGCGAAGTTGCCTCGCCCTAGGTGCCTTGGGATTCGGTAACAGAAATGAGATGGATCAGGTTGTCGGCCTTCCTGCGGCTCACGACATACGATCCGGGACGAAAAAACAGCACAAAAGCATAACAGTGTCCGAAAACTGATGAAAACGTTGGATTTTGGGCTCCGAAAAAAGGCCCAGCGAAGCGGGCTTAGCTGCCCCGTCGTAGAGCTCTCGGAGAGCTTTCCAACGGTATGCTGTGGGCCGCGTAACTCCTTGCGGATCAAAAGTTATGGGCCCCGGAGCGACGGAGACCTGGTCCCAAGCCCCATGACCTCGGTTTGCGGGCCCAACCTCTACGTGAAGCGAAGTTGCATCGCCCCAGGTGCCTTGGGATTCGGTAACAGAAATTTGATGGATCAGGCAGTGGGCCTTCCCGCGGGTCGCGACTTACTATCCAGGACGGAAAAACAGCACAAAATCAGAAAAGTGTCCGGAAACTGATGAAAACGTTGGATTTTGGGCTCTGAAAAAAGGCCCAGCGAAGTGGGCTTAGCAGCCCCGTCGTAGAGCTCTCGGAGAGCTTTCCAACGGTATGCTGTGGGCCGCGTAACTCCATCCAGATCAAAAGTTATGGGCTCCGGAGCGACGGAGACCTGGTCCCAAGCCCAGCGCCCTCGGCTTGCGGGACCAGCCTCCACGCGAAGTGAAGTTGCCTCGTCGTAGGTGCCTTGGGATTCGGTAACAGAAATTTGATGGATCAGGTAGTGGGCCTTCCCGCGGGTCGCGACTTACGATCCGGGACGGAAAAACAGCACAAAAGCAGAAAAAGTGTCCGGAAATTGATGAAAACATTGGATTTTGGGCTCTGAAAAAAGGCCCAGCGAAGCGGGCTTAGCTGCCCCGTCGTAGAGCTCTCGGAGAGCTTTCCAACGGTATGCTGTGGGCCGCGTAACTCCTTGCAGATCAAAAGTTATGGTCCCCGGAGCGACAGAGACCTGGTCCCAAGCGCCGCGACCTCGGTTTGCGGGCCCAGCCTCTACGTGAAGCGAAGTTGACTCGTCGCAGGTGCCTTGGGATTCGGTAACAGAAATGTGATGGATCAGGCAGTGGGCCTTCCCGCGGGTCGCGACTTACGATCCGGGACGGAAAAACAGCACAAAAGCAGAAAAGTGTCCGGAAACTGATGAAAACGTTGGATTTTGGGCTATGAAAAAAGGCCCAGCGAAGCGGGCTTAATTGCCCCGTCGTAGAGCTCTCGGAGACTTTCCAACGGTATGCTGTGGGCTGCGTAACTCCTTGCGGATCAAAAGTTATGGGCACCGGAGCGGCGGAGACCTGGTCTAAAGCCCCGCGACCTCGGTTTGCCGGCCCATCCACCATGTGAAGCGAAGTTGCCTCGTCGTAGGTGCCTTGGGATTCGGTAATAGAAATGAGATGGATCAGGTTGTCGGCCTTCATGCGGCTCACGACGTACGATCCGGGATGAAAAAACAGCACAAAAGCAGAACAGTGTCCAGAAACTGATGAAACCGTTGAATTTTTTGTTCCGAAAAAAGGCCCAGCAAAGCGGGCTTAGCGGCCCCATCGTAGAGCTCTCGGAGAGCTTTCCAACGGTATGCTGTGGGCCGCGTAACTCCTTGCGGATCAAAAGTTATGGGCCCCGGAGCGACGGAGACCTGGTCCCAAGCCCCGCGACCTCGGTTTGCGGGCCCATCCTCTACGTGAAGCGAAGTTGCCTCGTCGCAGGTGCCTTGGTATTCGGTAACAGAAATTTGATGGATCAGGCAGTGGGCCTTCCCGCGGGTCGCGACTTACTATCCAGGACGGAAAAACAGCACAAAATCAGAAAAGTGTCCGGAAACTGATGAAAACGTTGGATTTTGGGCTCTGAAAAAAGGCCCAACAAAGCGCGCTTAGCTGCCCCGTCGTAGAGCTCTCGGAGAGCTTTCCAACGGTATGCTGTGGGCCGCGTAACTCCATGCGGATCAAAAGTTATAGGCTCCGGAGCGGCGGAGACTTGGTCCCAAGCCCCGCGACCTCGGTTTGCCGGCCCAGCCACCACCTGAAGCGAAGTTGCCTCGTCGTAGGTGCCTTGGGATTCGGTAACAGAAATTTGATGGATCAGGTAGTGGGCCTTCCCGCGGGTCGCGACTTACGATCCGGGACGGAAAAACAGCACAAAAGCAGAAAAGTGTCCGGAAACTGATGAAAACGTTGGATTTTGGGCTCTGAAAAAAGGCCCAGCGAAGCAGGCTTAGCTGCCCCATCGTAGAGCTCTTAGAGAGCTTTCCAACGGTATGCTGTGGGCCGCGTAACTCCTTGCGGATCAAAAGTTATGGTACCCGGAGTGACGGAGACCTGGTCCCAAGCCCCACGACCTCGGTTTGCAGGCCCAGCCCCTACGTGAAGCGAAGTTGCCTCGCCCCAGGTGCCTTGGGATTCGGTAACAGAAATGAGATGGATCAGGTTGTCGGCCTTCCTGCGGCTCACGACGTACGATCCGGGACGAAAAAATAGCACAAAAGAAGAACAGTGTCTGGAAACTGATGAAAACGTTGGATTTTGGGCTCCGAAAAAAGGCCCAGCAAAGCGGGCTTAGCTGCCCCGTAGTAGAGCTCTCGGAGAGCTTTCCAACGGTATGTTGTGGGCCGCGTAACTCCTTGCGGATCAAAAGTTATGGGCCCCGGAGCGACGGAGACCTGGTCCCAAGCCCCACGACCTCGGTTTGCGGGCCCAGCCTCTACGTGAAGCGAAGTTGCCTCGCCCCAGGTGCCTTGGGATTCGGTAACAGAAATGAGATGGATCAGGTTGTCGGCCTTCCTGCGGGTCACGACATACGATCCGGGACGAAAAAACAGCACAAAAGCAGAACAGTGTCCGAAAACTGATGAAAACGTTGGATTTTGGGCTCCGAAAAAAGGCCCAGCGAAGCGGGCTTAGCTGCCCCGTCGTAGAGCTCTCGGAGAGCTTTCCAACGGTATGCTGTGGGCCGCGTAACTCCCTGTGGATCAAAAGTTATGGGCTCTGGAGCGGCGGAGATCTGGTCCGAAGCCCCGCGACCTCGTTTTGCCGGCCCAGCCACAACGTGAAGCGAAGTTGCCTTGGAAAAGGTGCCGTGGGATTCGGTAACAGAAATTTGATGGATCAGGCAGTGGGCCTTCCCGCGGGTCGCGACTTACTATCCAGGACGGAAAAACAGCACAAAATCAGAAAAGTGTCCGGAAACTGATGAAAACGTTGGATTTTGGGCTCTGAAAAAAGGCCCAGCAAAGCGGCCTTAGCTGCCCCGTCGTAGAGATCTCGGAGAGCTTTCCAAAGGTATGCTGTAGGCCGCGTAACTCCATGCGGATCAAAAGTTATGGGCTCAGGAGCGGCGGAGACCTGGTCCCAAGCCCCGCGACCTCGGTTTGCCGGCCCAGCCACCACATGAAGCGAAGTTGCCTCGTCGTAGGTGCCTTGGGATTCGGTAACAGAAATTTGATGGATCAGGTAGTGGGCCTTCCCGCGGGTCGCGACATACGATCCGGGATGAAAAAACAGCACAAAAGCATAACAGTGTCCGGAAACTGATGAAAACATTGGATTTTGGGCTCTGAAAAAAGGCCCAGCGAAGCGGGCTTAGCTGCCCCATCGTAGAGCTCTTAGAGAGCTTTCCAACGGTATGCTGTGGGCCGCGTAACTCCTTGCAGATCAAAAGTTATGGTCCCCGGAGCGACGGAGACCTGGTCCAAAGCGCCGCGACCTCGGTTTGCGGGCCCAGCCTCTACGTGAAGCGAAGTTGACTCGTCGCAGGTGCTTTGGGATTCGGTAACAGAAATGTGATGGATCAGGCAGTGGGCCTTCCCGCGGGTCGCGACTTACGATCCGGGACGGAAAAACAGCATAAAAGCAGAAAAGTGTACGGAAACTGATGAAAACGTTGGATTTTGGAGTCTGAAAAACGGGCCAACGAAGCGGGCTTATCTACCCCGTCGTAGAGCTCTCGGAGAGCTTTCCAACGGAATGCTGTGGGCCGCGTAACTCCTTGCGGATCAAAAGTTATGGGCTCCGGAGCGGCGGAGACCTGGTCTAAAGCCCCGCGTCCTCGGTTTGCCGGCCCATCCACCATGTGAAGCGAAGTTGCCTCGTCGTAGGTGCCTTGGGATTCGGTAACAGAAATTTGATGGATCAGGCAGTGGGCCTTCCCGCGGGTCGCGACCTACGATCCGGGACGGAAAAACAGCACAAAAGAAGAAAAGTGTCCGGAAACTGATGAAAACGTTGGATTTTGGGTTCAGACAAAAGGCCCAGCAAAGCGGGCTTAGCTGCCCCGTCGTAGAGCTATCGGAGAGCTTTCCAACGGTATGTTGTGGGCCGCGTAACTACTTGCGGATCAAAAGTTATAGGCTCCGGAGCAACGGAGACCTGGTCCCAAGCCCCGGGACCTCGATTTACGGGCCCATCCTCTACGTGAAGCGAAGTTGCCTCGTCGCAGGTGCCTTGGTATTCGGTAACAGAAATTTGATGGATCAGGCAGTGGGCCTTCCCGCGGGTCGCGACTTACTATCCAGGACGGAAAAACAGCACAAAATCAGAAAAGTGTCCGGAAACTGATGAAAACGTTGGATTTTGGACTCTGGAAAAAGGCCCAGCAAAGCGGGCTTAGCTGCCCCGTCGTAGAGCTCTCGGAGAGCTTTCCAACGGTATGCTGTGGGCCGCGTAACTCCATGCGGATCAAAAGTTATGGGCTCCGGAGCGGCGGAGACCTGGTCCCAAGCCCTGCGAGCTCGGTTTGGCGGCCCAGCCACCACGTGAAGCGAAGTTGCCTCGTCGTAGGTGCCTTGGGATTCGGTAACAGAAATTTGATGGATCAGGTAGTGGGCCTTCCCGCGGGTCGCGACTTACGATCCGGGACGGAAAAACAGCACAAAAGAAGAAAAGTGTCCGAAAACTGATGAACACGTTCGATTTTGGGCTCCGAAAAAAGGCACTGCGAAGCGGGTTTAGCTGCCCCATCGTAGAGCTCTTGGAGAGCTTTCCAACGGTATGCTGTGGGCCGCGTAACTCCTTGCGAATCAAATGATATGGGCTACGGAGCGGCGGAGACCTGGTCCCAAGCCCCGCGACCTCGGCTTGCCGGCCCAGCCACCACGTGAAGCGAAGTTGCCTCGTCGCAGGTGCCTTGGGATTCGGTAACAGAAATTTGATGGATCAGGCTGTGGGCCTTCCTGCGGCTCACGACGTACGATCCGGGACGAAAAAACAGCACAAAAGAAGAACAGTGTCTGGAAACTGATGAAAACGTTGGATTTTGGGCTCCGAAAAAAGGCCCAGCAAAGCGGGCTTAGCTGCCCCGTAGTAGAGCTCTCGGAGAGCTTTCCAACGGTATGTTGTGGGCCGCGTAACTCCTTGCGGATCAAAAGTTATGGGCCCCGGAGCGACGGAGACCTGGTCCCAAGCACCACGACCTCGGTTTGGCCGCCCAGCCTCTACGTGAAGCGAAGTTGCCTCGTCGCAGGTGCCTTGGGATTCGGTAACAGAAATGTGATGGATCAGGCAGTGGGCCTTCCCGCGGGTCGCGACTTACGATCCGGGACGGGAAAACAACACAAAAGCAGAACAGTGTCCGGAAACTGATGAAAACGTTGGATTTTGGGCTCCGAAAAAAGGCCCAGCGAAGCGGGCTTAGCTGCCCCGTCGTAGAGCTCTCGGAGAGCTTTCCAACGGTATGCTGTGGGCAGCGTAACTCCTTGCGGATCAAAAGTTATGGGCCCCGGAGCGACGGAGACCTGGTCCCTAGCGCCGCGACCTCGGTTTGCGGGCCCAGCCTCTACGTGAAGCGAAGTTGCCTCGTCGCAGGTGCCTTGGGATTCGGTAACAGAAATGTGATGGATCAGGCAGTGGGCCTTCCCGCGGGTCGCGACTTACGATCCGGGACGGAAAAATAACGCAAAAGAAGAATGGTGTCCGAAAACTGAAGAAAACGTTTGATTTTGGGCTCCAGAAAAAGGCCCAGCGAAGCGGGCATAGCTGCCCCGTCGTAGACCTCTCGGAGAGCTTTCCAACGGTATACTGTGGGCCGCGTAACTCCTTGCGGATCAAAAGTTATGGGCTCCGGAGCGGCGGAGACCTGGTCCTAAGCGCCGCGACCTCGGTTTGCCGGCCCAGCCTCTACGTGAAGCGAAGTTGACTCGTCGCAGGTGCCTTGGGATTCGGTAACAGAAATGAGATGGATCAGGTTGTCAGCCTTCCTGCGGGTCACGACGTACGATCCGGGATGAAAAAACAGCACAAAAGCAGAACAGTGTCCGGAAACTGATGAAAACGTTGGATTTTGGGCTCTGAAAAAAGGCCCAGCGAAGCGGGCTTAGCTGCCCCGTCGTAGAGCTCTCGGAGAGCTTTCCAACGGTATGCTGTGGGCCGCGTAACTCCTTGCGGATCAAAAGTTATGGGCCCCGGAGCGACGGAGACCTGGTCCCAAGCCCCACGACCTCGGTTTGCGGGCCCAGCCTCTACGTGAAGCGAAGTTGCCTCGCCCCAGGTGCCTTGGGATTCGGTAACAGAAATGAGATGGATCAGGTTGTCGGCCTTCCTGCGGCTCACGACGTACGATCCGGGATAGAAAAACAGCGCAAAAGAAGAAAAGTGTCCGAAAACTGATGAAAACGACCGATTTTGGGCACCGAAAAAAGGCCCCGCTATGCGGGCTTAGCTGCCCCGTCGTAGAGCTCTCGGAGAGCTTTCCAATGGTATGCTGTGGGCTGCGTAACTCCTTACGGATCAAAAGTTATGGGCCCCGGAGCGACGGAGACCTGGTCCCAAGCCCCACGTCCTCGGTTTGCGGGCCCAGCCTCTACGTGAAGCGAAGTTGCCTCGCCCAAGGTGCAGAGGGATTCGGTAACAGAAATGTGATGGATCAGGTTGTCGGCCTTCCCGCGGCGCACGACGTACTATCCGGGATAGAAAAACAGCGCAAAAGAAGAAAAGTGTTCGAAAACTGATGAAAACGTCCGATTTGGGGCTCCGAAAAAAGGCCATGCGAAGCGGGATTAGCTGCACCGTCGTAGAGCTCTCGGAGAGCTTTCCAACGGTATGCTGTGGGCTGCGTAACACCTTACGGATCAAAAGTTATGGGCTCCGGAGCGACGGAGACCTGGTCCCAAGCCCCATGGCCTCGGTTTGCGGGCCCAGCCTCTACGTGAAGCGAATTTGTCTCGCCCAAGGTGCAGAGGGATTCGGTAACAGAAATGTGATGGATCAGGTTGTCGGCCTTCCCGCGGCGCACGACGTACTATCCGGGATAGAAAAACAGCGCAAAAGAAGAAAAGTGTCCGAAAACTGATGAAAACGACCGATTTTGGGCTCCGAAAAAAGGCCCAGCAAAGCGGGCTTAGCTGCCCCGTCGTAGAGCTCTCGGAGAGCTTTCCAACGGTATGTTGTGGGCTGCGTAACTCCTTACGGATCAAAAGTTATGGGCCCCGGAGCGACGGAGACCTGGTCCCAAGCCCCACGACCTCGGTTTGCGGGCCCAGCCTCTACGTGAAGCGAAGTTGCCTCGCCCAAGGTGCCATGGGATTCGGTAACGGAAATGTGATGGATCAGGTTGTCGGCCTTCCCGCGGCGCACGACGTACTATCCGGGATAGAAAAACAGCGCAAAAGAAGAAAAGTGTCCGAAAACTGATGAAAACGACCGATTTTGGGCTCCGAAAAAAGGCCCAGCGAATCGGGCTTGGCTGCCCCGTCGTAGAACTCTCGGAGAGCTTTCCAACGGTATGCTGTGGGCTGCGTAACTCCTTACGGATCAAAAGTTATGGGCCCCGGAGCGACGGAGACCTGGTCCCAAGCCACACGACCTCGGTTTGCGGGCCCAGCCTCTACGTGAAGCGAAGTTTCCTCGCCCAAGGTGCCATGGGATTCGGTAACAGAAATCTGATGGATCAGGTTGTCGGCCTTCCCGCGGCGCACGACGTACTATCCGGGATAGAAAAACAGCGCAAAAGAAGAAAAGTGTCCGAAAACTGATAAAAACGACCGATTTTGGGCTCCGAAAAAAGGCCCAGCGAAGCGGGCTTAGATGCCCCGTCGTAGAGCTCTCGGAGAGCTTTCCAACGGTATGCTGTGAGCCGCGTAACTCCTTGCGGATGAAAAGTTATGGTCTCCGGAGCAACGGAGACCTAGTCCCAAGCCCCACGACCTCGGTTTGCGGGCCCAGCCTCTGCGTGAAGCGAAGTTGCCTCGCCCAAGGTGCCGTGGGATTCGGTAACATAAATGTGATGGATCAGGTTGTCGGTCTTCCAGCGGCGCACGACGTACTATCCGGGACAGAAAAACAGCGTAAAAGAAGAAAAGTGTTGAGAAACTGATGAAAACGTCCGATTTTGGGCTCTGAAAAAAGGTCCAGCAAAGCGAGCTTAGCTGCCCCGTCGTAAAGCTCTCGGAGAGCTTTCCAACGGTATGCTGTGGGCCGCGTAACTCCTTGCGGATCAAAAGTTATGGGCCCCGGAACGATAAAGACCTGGTCCCAAGCCCCACGACCTCGGTTTGCGGGCCCAGCCTCTACGTGAAGCGATGTTGCCTCGCCCCAGGTGCCTTGGGATTCGGTAACAGAAATGTGATAGATCAGGTTGTCGGCCTTCCCGCGGCTCACGACGTACGATCCGGGATAGAAAAACAGCGCAAAAGAAGAAAAGTGTCTGAAAACTGATGAAAACGACCGATTTTGGGCACCGAAAAAAGGCCCCGCTATGCGGGCTTAGCTGCCCCGTCGTAGAGCTCTCGGAGAGCTTTCCAATGGTATGCTGTGGGCTGCGTAACTCCTTACGGATCAAAAGTTATGGGCCCCGGAGCGACGGAGACCTGGTCCCAAGCCCCACGACCTCGGTTTGCGGGCCCAGCCTCTACGTGAAGCGAAGTTGCCTCGCCCAAGGTGCAGAGGGATTCGGTAACAGAAATGTGATGGATCAGGTTGTCGGCCTTCCCGCGGCGCACGACGCGCGATCCGGGACGGAAAAACATCGCAAAAGAAGAAATGTGTCCGAAAACTGATGAAAACTTTCGATTTTGGGCTCCGGAAAAAGGCCCAGCGAAGCGGGCTTGGCTGCCCCGTCGTAGAGCTCTCGAAGAGCTTTCCAACGGTATGCTGTGGGCCGCGTAACTCCTTACGGATCAAAAGTTATGGGCCCCGGAGCGACGGAGACCTGGTCCCAAGCCCCACGACCTCGGTTTGCGGGCCCAGCCTCTACGTGAAGCGAAGTTGCCTCGCCCAAGGTGCAGAGGGATTCGTTAACAGAAATGTGACGGATTAGGTTGTCGTCCTTTTCGCAGCGCACGACGCGCTATCCGGGACGGAAAAACAGCGCAAAAGAAGAAATGTGTCCAGAAACTGATGAAAACGTTCGACTTTGGGCTACCAAAAAAGGCCCACCGAAGCGGACTTAGCTGCCCAGTCGTAGAGCTCTCGGAGAGCTTTCCAACGGTATGTTGTGGGCTGCGTAACTCCTTACGGATCAAAAGTTATGGGCTCCGCAGCGGCGGAGTCCTGGTCCCAAGCACCGCGACCTCGGTTTGCTGGCCCAGCCACAACGTGAAGCGAAGTTACCTAGGCCACGGTGTCATGGGATTCGGTATCAGAAATGTGATGGATCAGGTTGTCGGCCTTCCCGCGGCGCACGACGTACTATCCGGGATAGAAAAACAGCGCAAAAGAAGAAAAGTGTCCGAAAACTGATGAAAACGACCGATTTTGGGCTCCAAAAAAAGGCTCAGCGAAGCGGGCTTGGCTGCCACGTCGTAGAACTCTCGGAGAGCTTTCCAACGGTATGCTGTGGGCTGCGTAACCCCTTGCGGATCAAAAGTTATGGGCCCCGGAGCGACGGAGACCTGGTCCCAAGCCCCACGACCTCGGTTTGCGGGCCCAGCCTCTAAATGAAGCAAAGTTTCCTTGCCCCAAGTGCCTTGGGATTCAGTAACAGAAATGAGATGGATCAGGTTGTCGGCCTTCCCGCGGCGCACGACGTACTATCCGGGATAGAAAAACAGCGCAAAAGAAGAAAAGTGTCCGAAAACAGATAAAAACGACCGATTTTGGGCTCCGAAAAAAGGCCCAGCGAAGCGGGCTTAGATGCCCCGTCGCGGAGCTCTCGGAGAGCTTTCCAACGGTATGCTGTGGGCTGCGTAACTCCTTACGGATCAAAAGTTATGGGCCCCGGAGCGACGGAGACCTGGTCCCAAGTCCCACGACCTCGGTTTGCGGGCCCAGCATCTACGTGAAGCGAATTTGCCTCGCCCAAGGTGCAGAGGGATACGGTAACAGAAATGTGATGGATCAGGTTGTCGGCCTTCCCGCGGCGCACGACGTACTATCCGGGATAGAAAAACAGCGCAAAAGAAGAAAAGTGTCCGAAAACTGATAAAAACGACCGATTTTGGGCTCCGGAAAAAGGCCCAGCGAAGCGGGCTTAGATGCCCCGTCGCGGAGCTCTCGGAGAGCTTTCCAACGGTATGCTGTGGGCTGCGTAACTCCTTACGGATCAAAAGTTATGGGCCCCGGAGCGAAGGATACCTGGTCCCAAGCCCCACGACCTCGGTTTGCGGGCCCAGCCTCTACGTGAAGCGAAGTTTCCTCGCCCAAGGTGCCATGGGATTCGGTAACATAAATGTGATGGATCTGGTTGTCGGCCTTCCCGCGGCGCACGACGTACTATCCGGGATAGAAAAACAGCGCAAAAGAAGAGAAGTGTCTGAAAACTGATGAAAATGACCGATTTTGGGCTCCGAAAAAAGGCCTAGCGAAGGGGGCTTAGATGCCCCGTCGCGGAGCTCTCGGAGAGCTTTCCAACGGTTTGCTGTGGGCTGTGTAACTCCTTGCGGATGAAAAGTTATGGTCTCCGGAGCAACGGAGACCTAGTCCCAAGCCCCACGACCTCGGTTTGCGGGCCCAGCCTCTGCGTGAAGCGAAGTTGCCTCGCCCAAGGTGCTGTGGGATTCGGTAACATAAATGTGATGGATCAGGTTGTCGGTCTTCCAGCGGCGCACGACGTACTATCCGGGACAGAAAAACAGCGTAAAAGAAGAAAAGTGTTCAGAAACTGATGAAAACGTCCGATTTTGGGCTCTGAAAAAAGGTCCAGCAAAGCGAGCTTAGCTGCCCCGTCGTAGAGCTCTCGGAGAGCTTTCCAACGGTATGCTGTGGGCTGCGTAACGGCTTGCGGATCAAAAGTTATGGGCCCCGGAGCGACGGTGACCTGGTTCCAAGCCCTACGACCTCGGTTTGCGGGCCCAGCCTCTATGTGAAACGAAGTTGCCTCGCCCAAGGTGCCGTGGTATTCGGTAACAGAAATGTGATAGATCAGGTTGTCGGCCTTCCCGCGGCTCACGACGTACTATCCGGGATAGAAAAACAGCGCAAAAGAAGAAAAGTGTCTGAAAACTGATGAAAACGACCGATTTTGGGCACCGAAAAAAGGCCCCGCTATGCGGGCTTAGCTGCCCCGTCGTAGAGCTCTCGGAGAGCTTTCCAATGGTATGCTGTGGGCTGCGTAACTCCTTACGGATCAAAAGTTATGGGCCCCGGAGCGACGGAGACCTGGTCCCAAGCCCCACGACCTCGGTTTGCGGGCCCAGCCTCTACGTGAAGCGAAGTTGCCTCGCCCAAGGTGCAGAGGGATTCGGTAACAGAAATGTGATGGATCAGGTTGTCGGCCTTCCCGCGGCGCACGACGTACTATCCGGGATAGAAAAACAGCGCAAAAGAAGAAAAGTGTTCGAAAACTGATGAAAACGTTCGATTTTGGGCTCCGGAAAAAGGCCCAGCAAAGCGTGCTTAGCTGCCCCGCCGTAGAGCTCTCGGAGATCTTTCCAACGGTATGCTGTGGGCCGCGTAACTCCTTACGGATCAAGAGTTATGGGCCCCGGAGCGACGGAGACCTGGTCCCAAGCCCCACGACCTCGGTTTGCGGGCCCAGCCTCTACGTGGAGCGAAGTTGCCTCGCCCAAGGTGCAGAGGGATTCGGTAACAGAAATGTGATGGATCAGGTTGTCGGCCTTCCCGCGGCGCACGACGTACTATCCGGGATAGAAAAACAGCGCAAAAGAAGAAAAGTGTCCGAAAACTGATGAAAAAGTCTGATTTTGGGCTCCGAAAAAAGGCCCAGCGAAGCGGGCTTAGCTGCCCCGTCGTAGAGCTCTCGGAGAGCTTTCCAACGGTATGTTATGGGCCGCATAACGCCTTACGGATCAAAATTTATGGGCCCCGGAGCGACGGAGACCTGGTCCCAAACCCCACAACCTCGGTTTGCGGGCCCAGCCTCTGCGTGAAGCGAAGTTGCCTCGTCTAAGGTGTCGTGGGATTCGGTAACAGAAATGTGATGGATCAGGTTGTCGGCCTTCCCGCAGCGCACGACGTACTATCCGGGATAGAAAAACAGCGCAAAAGAAGAAAAGTGTCCGAAAACTGATGAAAACGACCGATTTTGGGCTCCGAAAAAAGGCCCAGCGAAGCGGGCTTGGCTGCCCCGTCGTAGAACTCTCGGAGAGCTTTCCAACGGTATGCTGTGGGCTGCGTAACTCCTTACGGATCAAAAGTTATGGGCCCCGGAGCGACGGAGACCTGGTCCCAAGCCCCACGACCTCGGTTTGCGGGCCCAGCCTCTACGTGAAGCGAAGTTTCCTCGCCCAAGGTGCCATGGGATTCGGTAACAGAAATGTGATGGATCAGGTTGTCGGCCTTCCCGCGGCGCACGACGTACTATCCGGGATAGAAAAACAGCGCAAAAGAAGAAAAGTGTCCGAAAACAGATAAAAACGACCGATTTTGGGCTCCGAAAAAAGGCCCAGCGAAGCGGGCTTAGATGCCCCGTCGCGGAGCTCTCGGAGAGCTTTCCAACGGTATGCTGTGGGCTGCGTAACTCCTTACGGATCAAAAGTTATGGGCCTCGGAGCGACGGAGACCTGGTCCCAAGCCCCACGACCTCGGTTTGCGGGCCCAGCCTCTACGTGAAGCGAAGTTGCCTCGCCCAAGGTGCAGAGGGATACGGTAACAGAAATGTGATGGATCAGGTTGTCGGCCTTCCCGCGGCGCACGACGTACTATCCGGGATAGAAAAACAGCGCAAAAGAAGAAAAGTGTCCGAAAACTGATAAAAACGACCGATTTTGGGCTCCGGAAAAAGGCCCAGCGAAGCGGGCTTAGATGCCCCGTCGCGGAGCTCTCGGAGAGCTTTCCAACGGTATGCTGTGGGCTGCGTAACTCCTTACGGATCAAAAGTTATGGGCCCCGGAGCGACGGAGACCTGGTCCCAAGCCCCACGACCTCGGTTTGCGGGCCCAGCCTCTACGTGAAGCGAAGTTGCCTCGCCCAAGGTGCAGAGGGATTCGGTAATAGAAATGTGATGGATCAGGTTGTCGGCCTTCCCGCGGCGCACGACGTACTATCCGGGATAGAAAAACAGCGCAAAAGAAGAGAAGTGTCTGAAAACTGATGAAAATGACCGATTTTGGGCTCCGAAAAAAGGCCTAGCGAAGGGGGCTTAGATGCCCCGTCGCGGAGCTCTCGGAGAGCTTTCCAACGGTATGCTGTGGGCTGCGTAACTCCTTACGGATCAAAAGTTATGGGCCCCGGAGCGACGGAGACCTGGTCCCAAGCCCCACGACCTCGGTTTGCGGGCCCAGCCTCTACGTGAAGCGAAGTTGCCTCGCCCAAGGTGCAGAGGGATTCGGTAACATAAATGTGATGGATCAGGTTGTCGGCCTTCCTGCGGCGCACGACGCGCGATCCGGGACGAAAAAACAGCGCAAAAGAAGAAATGTGTCTGAAAACTGATGAAAACGTTCGATTTTGGGCTCCCAAAAAAGGCCCAGCAAAGCGGGCTTAGCTGCCCCGTCGTAGAGCTCTAGGAGTGCTTTCCAACGGTATGCTGTGGGCCGCGTAACTCCTTGCGGATCAAAAGTTATGGGCTCCGGAGCGGCGGAGACCTGGTCTCAAGTCCCACGAACTCGGTTTGCGGGCCCAGCCTCTACGTGAAGCGAATTTGTCTAGCCCAAGGTGCAGTGGGATTCGGTAACAAAAATGTGATGGATTAGGTTGCCGCCCTTCCCGCGGCGCACGACGTACGATCCGGGAAGGAAAAACATCGCAAAAGAAGAAATGTGTCTGAAAATTGATGAAAATGATCGATTTTGGTCTCTGAAAAAAGGCCCAGCGAAACGGGCTTAGCTTCCCCGTCATAGAGCTCTCGGAGAGCTTTCCAACGGCATGCTGTGGGCCGCGTAACTCTTTGCGGATCAAAAGTTATGGGCTACGGAGCGGCGGAGACCTGGTCCCAAGCCCTGCGACCTCGGTTTGCTGGCCCAGCCTCTACGTGAAGTAAAGTTACCTCGCCCAAGGTGCAGAGGGATTCGGTAACAGAAATGTGATGGATCAGGTTGTCGGCCTTCCAGCGGCGCACGACGTACTATCCGGGATAGAAAAACAGCGCAAAAGAAGAAAAGTGTCTGAAAACTGATGAAAACGACCGATTTTGGGCTCTGAAAAAAGGCCCAGCAAAGCGAGCTTAGCTGCCCCGTCGTAGAGCTCTCGGAGAGCTTTCCAACGGTATGCTGTGGGCTGCGTAACTCCTTACGGATCAAAAGTTATGGGCCCCGGAGCGACGGAGACCTGGTCCCAAGCCCCACGACCTCGGTTTGCGGGCCCAGCCTCTACGTGAAGCGAAGTTGCCTCGCCCAAGGTGCCATGGGATTCGGTAACGGAAATGTGATGGATCAGGTTGTCGGCCTTCCCGCGGCGCACGACGTACTATCCGGGATAGAAAAACAGCGCAAAAGAAGAAAAGTGTCCGAAAACTGATGAAAACGACCGATTTTGGGCACCGAAAAAAGGCCCCGCTATGCGGGCTTAGCTGCGCCGTCGTAGAGCTCTCGGAGAGCTTTCCAATGGTATGCTGTGGGCTGCGTACCTCCTTGCGGATCAAAAGTTATGGGCTCCGGAGCGACGGAGACCTGGTCCCAAGCCCCGCGTCCTCGGTTTACGGGCCCAGCCTATATGTGAAGCGAAGTTGCCTCGCCCAAGGTGCAGAGGGATTCGGTAACAGAAATGTGATGGATCAGGTTGTCGGCCTTCCCGCGGCGCACGACGTACTATCCGGGATAGAAAAACAGCGCAAAAGAAGAAAAGTGTTCGAAAACTGATGAAAACGTCCGATTTGGGGCTCCGGAAAAAGGCCCAGCGAAGCGGGCTTAGCTGCACCGTCGTAGAGCTCTCGGAGAGCTTTCCAACGGTATGCTGTGGGCTGCGTAACTCCTTACGGATCAAAAGTTATGGGCCCCGGAGCGACGGAGACCTGGTCCCAAGCCCCACGACCTCGGTTTGCGGGCCCAGCCTCTACGTGAAGCGAAGTTGCCTCGCCCAAGGTGCAGAGGGATTCGGTAACAGAAATGTGATGGATCAGGTTGTCGGCCTTCCCGCGGCGCACGACGTACTATCCGGGATAGAAAAACAGCGCAAAAGAAGAAAAGTGTCCGAAAACTGATGAAAACGACCGATTTTGGGCTCCGAAAAAAGGCCCAGCAAAGCGGGCTTAGCTGCCCCGTCGTAGAGCTCTCGGAGAGCTTTCCAACGGTATGTTGTGGGCTGCGTAACTCCTTACGGATCAAAAGTTATGGGCCCCGGAGCGACGGAGACCTGGTCCCAAGCCCCACGACCTCGGTTTGCGTGCCCAGCCTCTACGTGAATCGAAGTTGCCTCGCCCAAGGTGCCATGGGATTCGGTAACGGAAATGTGATGGATCAGGTTGTCGGCCTTCCCGCGGCGCACGACGTACTATCCGGGATAGAAAAACAGCGCAAAAGAAGAAAAGTGTCCGAAAACTGATGAAAACGACCGATTTTGGGCTCCGAAAAAAGGCCCAGCGAATCGGGCTCAGCTGCCCCGTCGTAGAACTCTCGGAGAGCTTTCCAACGGTATGCTGTGGGCCGCGTAACTCTTTGCGGATCAAAAGTTATGGGCCCCGGAGCGACGGAGACCTGGTCTCTAGCCCCACGACCTCGGTTTGCGGGCCCAGCCTCTACGTGAAGCGAAGTTGCCTCGCCCTAGGTGCCTTGGGATTCGGTAACAGAAATGAGATGGATCAGGTTGTCGGCTGTCCTGCGGCTCACGACGTACGATCCGGGACGAAAAAACAGCACAAAAGCAGAACAGTGTCCGGAAACTGATGAAAACGACCGATTTTGGGCACCGAAAAAAGGCCCCGCTATGCGGGCTTAGCTGCCCCGTCGTAGAGCTCTCGGAGAGCTTTCCAATGGTATGCTGTGGGCTGCGTAACTCCTTACGGATCAAAAGTTATGGGCCCCGGAGCGACGGAGACCTGGTCCCAAGCCCCACGACCTCGGTTTGCGGGCCCAGCCTCTACGTGAAGCGAAGTTGCCTCGCCCAAGGTGCAGAGGGATTCGGTAACAGAAATGTGATGGATCAGGTTGTCGGCCTTCCCGCGGCACACGACGCGCTATCCGGGACGGAAAAACAGTGCAAAAGAAGAAAAGTGTTCGAAAACTGATGAAAACGTTCGATTTTGGGCTCCGGAAAAAGGCCCAGCGAAGCGGGCTTGGCTGGCCCGTCATATAGCTCTCGGAGAGCTTTCCAACGGTATGCTGTGGGCCGCGTAACTCCTTGCGGATCAAAAGTTATGGGCTCCGGAGCGACGGATACCTGGTCCCAAGCCCCACGACCTCGGTTTGCGGGCCCAGCCTCTACGTGAAGCGAAGTTGCCTCGCCCAAGGTGCAGAGGGATTCGGTAACAGAAATGTGATGGATCAGGTTGTCGGCCTTCCCGCGGCGCACGACGTACTATCCGGGATAGAAAAACAGCGCAAAAGAAGAAAAGTGTCCCAAAACTGATGAAAACGACCGATTTTGGGCTCCGAAAAAAGGCCCAGCGAAGCGGGCTTAGCTGCCCCGTCGTAGAGCTCTCGGAGAGCTTTCCAACGGTATGTTGTGGGCTGCGTAACTCCTTACGGATCAAAAGTTATGGGCCCCGGAGCGACGGAGACCTGGTCCCAAGCCCCACGACCTCGGTTTGCGGGCCCAGCCTCTACGTGAAGCGAAGTTGCCTCGCCCAAGGTGCAGAGGGATTCGGTAACAGAAATGTGATGGATCAGGTTGTCGGCCTTCCCGCGGCGCACGACGTACTATCCGGGATAGAAAAACAGCGCAAAAGAAGAAAAGTGTCCGAAAACTGATGAAAACGACCGATTTTGGGCTCCGAAAAAAGGCCCAGCGAAGCGGGCTTAGCTGCCCCGTCGTAGAGCTCTCGGAGAGCTTTCCAACGGTATGTTGTGGGCTGCGTAACTCCTTACGGATCAAAAGTTATGGGCCCCGGAGCGACGGAGACCTGGTCCCAAGCCCCACGACCTCGGTTTGCGGGCCCAGCCTCTACGTGAAGCGAAGTTGCCTCGCCCAAGGTGCCATGGGATTCGGTAACGGAAATGTGATGGATCAGGTTGTCGGCCTTCCCGCGGCGCACGACGTACTATCCGGGATAGAAAAACAGCGCAAAAGAAGAAAAGTGTCCGAAAACTGATGAAAACGACCGATTTTGGGCTCCGAAAAAAGGCCCAGCGAAGCGGGCTTGGCTGCCCCGTCGTAGAACTCTCGGAGAGCTTTCCAACGGTATGCTGTGGGCTGCGTAACTCCTTACGGATCAAAAGTTATGGGCCCCGGAGCGACGGAGACCTGGTCCCAAGCCCCACGACCTCGGTTTGCGGGCCCAGCCTCTACGTGAAGCGAAGTTTCCTCGCCCAAGGTGCCATGGGATTCGGTAACAGAAATGTGATGGATCAGGTTGTCGGCCTTCCCGCGGCGCACGACGTACTATCCGGGATAGAAAAACAGCGCAAAAGAAGAAAAGTGTCCGAAAACAGATAAAAACGACCGATTTTGGGCTCCGAAAAAAGGCCCAGCGAAGCGGGCTTAGATGCCCCGTCGCGGAGCTCTCGGAGAGCTTTCCAACGGTATGCTGTGGGCTGCGTAACTCCTTACGGATCAAAAGTTATGGGCCCCGGAGCGACGGAGACCTGGTCCCAAGCCCCACGACCTCGGTTTGCGGGCCCAGCCTCTACGTGAAGCGAAGTTGCCTCGCCCAAGGTGCAGAGGGATACGGTAACAGAAATGTGATGGATCAGGTTGTCGGCCTTCCCGCGGCGCACGACGTACTATCCGGGATAGAAAAACAGCGCAAAAGAAGAAAAGTGTCTGAAAACTGATAAAAACGACCGATTTTGGGCTCCGGAAAAAGGCCCAGCGAAGCGGGCTTAGATGCCCCGTCGCGGAGCTCTCGGAGAGCTTTCCAACGGTATGCTGTGGGCTGCGTAACTCCTTACGGATCAAAAGTTATGGGCCCCGGAGCGACGGAGACCTGGTCCCAAGCCCCACGACCTCGGTTTGCGGGCCCAGCCTCTACGTGAAGCGAAGTTTCCTCGCCCAAGGTGCCATGGGATTCGGTAACAGAAATGTGATGGATCAGGTTGTCGGCCTTCCCGCGGCGCACGACGTACTATCCGGGATAGAAAAACAGCGCAAAAGAAGAGAAGTGTCTGAAAACTGATGAAAATGACCGATTTTGGGCTCCGAAAAAAGGCCTAGCGAAGGGGGCTTAGATGCCCCGTCGCGGAGCTCTCGGAGAGCTTTCCAACGGTTTGCTGTGGGCTGTGTAACTCCTTACGGATCAAAAGTTATGGGCCCCGTAGCGACGGAGACCTGGTCCCAAGCCCCACGACCTCGGTTTGCGGGCCCAGCCTCTACGTGAAGCGAAGTTGCCTCGCCCAAGGTGCAGAGGGATTCGGTAACATAAATGTGATGGATCAGGTTGTCGGCCTTCCTGCGGCGCACGACGTACTATCCGGGATAGAAAAACAGCGCAAAAGAAGAAAAGTGTCCAAAAACTGATGAAAACGACCGATTTTGGGCTCCGAAAAAAGGCCCAGCGAAGCGGGCTTAGCTGCCCTGTCGTAGAGCTCTCGGAGAGCTTTCCAACGGTATGCTGTGGGCTGCGTAACTCCTTACGGATCAAAAGTTATGGGCCCCGGAGCGACGGAGACCTGGTCTCAAGTCCCACGAACTCGGTTTGCGGGCCCAGCCTCTACGTGAAGCGAAGTTGCCTCGCCCAAGGTGCAGAGGGATTCGGTAACAGAAATGTGATGAATCAGGTTGTCGGCCTTCCCGCGGCGCACGACGTACTATCCGGGATAGAAAAACAGCGCAAAAGAAAAAAAGTGTCCGAAAACTGATGAAAACGACCGATTTTGGGCTCCGAAAAAAGGCCCAGCGAAGCGAGCTTAGCTGCCCCGTCGTAGAGCTCTCGGAGAGCTTTCCAACGGTATGCTGTGGGCTGCGTAACTCCTTACGGATCAAAAGTTATGGGCCCCGGAGCGACGGAGACCTGGTCCCAAGCCCCACGACCTCAATTTGCGGGCCCAGCCTCTACGTGAAGTAAAGTTGCCTCGCCCAAGGTGCAGATGGATTCGGTAACATAAATGTGATGGATCAGGTTGTCGGTCTTCCAGCGGCGCACGACGTACTATCCGGGACAGAAAAACAGTGTAAAAGAAGAAAAGAGTTGAGAAACTGATGAAAACGTCCGATTTTGGGCTCTGAAAAAAGGTCCAGCAAAGCGAGCTTAGCTGCCCCGTCGTAGAGCTCTCGGAGAGCTTTCCAACGGTATGCTGTGGGCTGCGTAACGTCTTGCGGATCAAAAGTTATGGGCCCCGGAGCGACGGTGACCTGGCTCCAAGCCCTACGACCTCGGTTTGCGGGCCCAGCCTCTATGTGAAACGAAGTTGCCTCGCCCAAGGTGCCGTGGTATTCGGTAACAGAAATGTGATGGATCAGGTTGTCGGTCTTCCCACGGCGCACGATGTACTATCCGGGATAAAAAAACAGCGCAAAAGAAGAAAAGTGTCCGAAAACTGATGAAAACGACCGATTTTGGGCACCGAAAAAAGGCCCCGCTATGCGGGCTTAGCTGCCCCGTCGTAGAGCTCTCGGAGAGCTTTCCAATGGTATGCTGTGGGCTGCGTAACTCCTTACGGATCAAAAGTTATGGGCCCCGGAGCGACGGAGACCTGGTCCCAAGCCCCACGTCCTCGGTTTGCGGGCCCAGCCTCTACGTGAAGCGAAGTTGCCTCGCCCAAGGTGCAGAGGTATTCGGTAGCAGAAATGTGATGGATCAGGTTGTCGGCCTTCCCGCGGCGCACGACGTACTATCCGGGATAGAAAAACATCGCAAAAGAAGAAAAGTGTTCGAAAACTGATGAAAACGTCCGATTTGGGGCTCCGGAAAAAGGACCAGCGAAGCGAGCTTAGCTGCCCCGTCGTAGAGCTCTCGGAGAGCTTTCCAACGGTATATTGTGGGCTGCGTAACTCCCTGCGGATCAAAAGTTATGGGTCCCGGAGCGACGGAGACCTGGTCCCAAGCCCCACGACCTCGGTTTGCGGGCCCAGCCTCTATGTGAAGCGAAGTTGCCTCACCCAAGGTGCCGTGGGATTCGGTAAAAGAAATGTGATGGATCAGGTTGTCGGTCTTCCCGCGGCGCACGACGTACTATCCGGGACAGAAAAACAGCGTAAAAGAAGAAAAGTGTTCGAAAATTGATGAAAACGTTGGATTTTGGGCTCCGAAAAAAGGCCCAGCAAAGCGGGCTTAGCTGCCCCGTCGTAGAGCTCTCGGAGAGCTTTCCAACGGTATGTAGTGGGCAGCGTAACTCCTTGCGGATCAAAAGTTAAGGGCCCCGGAGCGACGGAGACCTGGTCCCAAGCCCCTCGACCTCGGTTTGCGGGCCCAGCCTCTACGTGAAGCGATGTTGCCTCGCCCCAGGTGCCTTGGGATTCGGTAACAGAAATGTGATGGATCAGGTTGTCGGCCTTCCCGCGGCGCACGACGTACTATCCGGGATAGAAAAACAGCGCAAAAGAAGAAAAGTGTCCGAAAACTGATGAAAACGACCGATTTTGGGCTCCGAAAAAAGGCCCAGCGAAGCGGGCTTGGCTGCCCCGTCGTAGAACTCTCGGAGAGCTTTCCAACGGTATGCTGTGGGCTGCGTAACTCCTTACGGATCAAAAGTTATGGGCCCCGGAGCGACGGAGACCTGGTCCCAAGCCCCACGACCTCGGTTTGCGGGCCCAGCCTCTACGTGAAGCGAAGTTTCCTCGCCCAAGGTGCCATGGGATTCGGTAACAGAAATGTGATGGATCAGGTTGTCGGCCTTCCCGCGGCGCACGACGTACTATCCGGGATAGAAAAACAGCGCAAAAGAAGAAAAGTGTCCGAAAACTGATAAAAACGACCGATTTTGGGCTCCGAAAAAAGGCCCAGCGAAGCGGGCTTAGATGCCCCGTCGCGGAGCTCTCGGAGAGCTTTCCAACGGTATGCTGTGGGCTGCGTAACTCCTTACGGATCAAAAGTTATGGGCCCCGGAGCGACGGAGACCTGGTCCCAAGCCCCACGACCTCGGTTTGCGGGCCCAGCCTCTACGTGAAGCGAAGTTGCCTCGCCCAAGGTGCAGAGGGATTCGGTAACAGAAATATGATCGATTAGGTTGTCGTCCTTTTCGCCGCGCACGACGCGCGATCCGCGACTGAAAAACAGCGCAAAAGAAATAAAGTGTCCGAAAACTAATGAAAACATTCGATTTTGGGCTCCAGAAAAAGGCCCAGCAAAGCTAGCTTAGCTGCCCCATCGTAGAGCTCTCGGAGAGCTTTCCAACGGTATGTTGTGGGCCGCGTAACTCCTTGCGGATCTAAAGTTATGGGCTCCGGAGCGGCGGAGACTTGGTCCCAAGCCCCGCGAGCTCGGTTTGCCAGCCCAGCCACCACGTGAAGCGAAGTTGCCTTGGCCAAGGAGCCGTGGGATTCGGTAACGGAAATGTGATGGATCAGGTTGTCGGCCTTCCCGCGGCGCACGACGTACTATCCGGGATAGAAAAACAGCGCAAAAGAAGAAAAGTGTCCGAAAACTGATGAAAACGACCGATTTTGGGCTCCGAAAAAAGGCCCAGCGAAGCGGGCTTAGCTGCCCCGTCGTAGAACTCTCGGAGAGCTTTCCAACGGTATGCTGTGGGCTGCGTAACTCCTTACGGATCAAAAGTTATGGGCCCCGGAGCGACGGAGACCTGGTCCCAAGCCCCACGACCTCGGTTTGCGGGCCCAGCCTCTACGTGAAGCGAAGTTTCCTCGCCCAAGGTGCCATGGGATTCGGTAACAGAAATGTGATGGATCAAGTTGTCGGCCTTCCCGCGGCGCACGACGTACTATTCGGGATAGAAAAACAGCGCAAAAGAAGAAAAGTGTCCGAAAACTGATGAAAACGACCGATTTTGGGCTCCGAAAAAAGGCCCAGCGAAGCGGGCTTAGCTGCCCCGTCGTAGAACTCTCGGAGAGCTTTCCAACGGTATGCTGTGGGCTGCGTAACTCCTTACGGATCAAAAGTTATGGGCCCCGGAGCGACGGAGACCTGGTCCCAAGCCCCACGACCTCGGTTTGCGGGCCCAGCCTCTACGTGAAGCGAAGTTTCCTCGCCCAAGGTGCCATGGGATTCGGTAACAGAAATGTGATGGATCAGGTTGTCGGCCTTCCCGCGGCGCACGACGTACTATCCGGGATAGAAAAACAGCGCAAAAGAAGAAAAGTGTCCGAAAACTGATAAAAATGACCGATTTTGGGCTCCGAAAAAAGGCCCAGCGAAGCGGGCTTAGATGCCCCGTCGCGGAGCTCTCGGAGAGCTTTCCAACGGTATGCTGTGGGCTGCGTAACTCCTTACGGATCAAAAGTTATGGGCCCCGGAGCGACGGAGACCTGGTCCCAAGCCCCACGACCTCGGTTTGCGGGCCCAGCCTCTACGTGAAGCGAAGTTGCCTCGCCCAAGGTGCAGAGGGATACGGTAACAGAAATGTGATGGATCAGGTTGTCGGCCTTCCCGCGGCGCACGACGTACTATCCGGGATAGAAAAACAGCGCAAAAGAAGAAAAGTGTCTGAAAACTGATGAAAACGACCGATTTTGGGCTCCGAAAAAAGGCCCAGCAAAGCGAGCTTAGCTGCCCCATCGTAGAGCTCTCGGAGAGCTTTCCAACGGTATGTTGTGGGCTGCGTAACTCCTTACGGATCAAAAGTTATGGGCCCCGGAGCGACGGAGACCTGGTCCCAAGCCCCACGACCTCGGTTTGCGGGCCCAGCCTCTACGTGAAGCGAAGTTGCCTCGCCCAAGGTGCCATGGGATTCGGTAACGGAAATGTGATGGATCAGGTTGTCGGCCTTCCCGCGGCGCACGACGTACTATCCGGGATAGAAAAACAGCGCAAAAGAAGAAAAGTGTCCGAAAACTGATGAAAACGACCGATTTTGGGCTCCGAAAAAAGCCCCAGCGTAGCGGGATTAGCTGCCCCGTCGTAGAACTCTCGGAGAGCTTTCCAACGGTATGCTGTGGGCCGCGTAACTCCTTGCGGATCAAAAGTTATGGGCCCCGGAGCGACGGAGACCTGGTCCTAAGCCCCACGACCTCGGTTTGCGGGCCCAGCCTCTACGTGAAGCGAAGTTTGCCTCGCCCAAGGTGCCGTGGGATTCGGTAACAGAAATGTGATGGATCAGGTTGTCGGTCTTCCCGCGGCGCACGACGTACTATTCGGGATAGAAAAACAGCGAAGAAGAAGAAAAGTGTTCGAAAACTGATGAAAACGTCCGATTTTGGGCTCCAAAAAAAGGCCCAGCGATGCGAGCTTGGCGGCCCCGTCGTAGAGCTCTCGGAGATCTTTCCAACGGTATGCTGTGGGCCGCGTAACTCCTTGCTGATCAAAAGTTATGGGCCCCGGAGCGACGGAGACCTGGTCCCAAGGCCCACGACCTCGGTTTGCGGGCCCAGCCTCTACGTGAAGCGAAGTTGCCTCGCCTAAGGTGCTGTGGGATTCGGTAACAGAAATGTGATGGATCAGGTTGCCGGCCTTCCCGCGGCGCACGACGTACTATCCGGGATGAAAAACAGCGCAAAAGAAAAAAAGTATCCGAAAACTGATGAAAACGACCGATTTTGGGCTCCGAAAAAAGGACCAGCGAAGCGGGCTTAGCTGCCCCGTCGTAGAGCTCTCGGAGAGCTTTCCAACGGTATGCTGTGGGCTGCGTAACTCCTTACGGATCAAAAGTTATGGGCCCCGGAGCGACGGAGACCTGGTCCCAAGCCCCACGACATCAATTTGCGGGCCCATCCTCTACGTGAAGTAAAGTTGCCTCGCCCAAGGTGCCGTGGGATTCGGTAACATAAATGTGATGGATCAGGTTGTCGGTCTTCCAGCGGCGCACGACGTACTATCCGGGACAGAAAAACAGCGTAAAAGAAGAAAAGTGTTGAGAAACAGATGAAAACGTCCGATTTTGGGCTCTGAAAAAAGGTCCAGCAAAGCGAGCTTAGCTGCCCCGTCGTAGAGCTCTCGGAGAGCTTTCCAACGGTATGCTGTGGGCTGCGTAACGTCTTGCGGATCAAAAGTTATGGGCCCCGGAACGACGGTGACCTGGTTCCAAGCCCTACGACCTCGGTTTGCGGGCCCAGCCTCTATGTCAAACGAAGTTGCCTCGCCCAAGGTGCCGTGGTATTCGGCAACAGAAATGTGATGGATCAGGTTGTCGGTCTTCCCACGGCGCACGATGTACTATCCGGGACAAAAAAACAGCGCAAAAGAAGAAAAGTGTCCGAAAACTGATGAAAACGACCGATTTTGGGCTCCGAAAAAAGGCCCAGCGAAGCGGGCTTAGCTGCCCCGTCGTAGAACTCTCGGAGAGCTTTCCAACGGTATGCTGTGGGCTGCGTAACTCCTTACGGATCAAAAGTTATGGGCCCCGGAGCGACGGAGACCTGGTCCCAAGCCCCACGACCTCGGTTTGCGGGCCCAGCCTCTACGTGAAGCGAAGTTTCCTCGCCCAAGGTGCCATGGGATTCGGTAACAGAAATGTGATGGATTAGGTTGTCGTCCTTTTCGCGGCGCACGACGTGCTATCCGGGATGGAAAAATAGCGCAAAAGAAGAAAAGTGTCCGAAAACTGAAGAAAACGTTCAATTTAGGGCTCCGAAAAAAGGCCCAGCGAAGCGGGATTAGCTGCCCCGTCGTAGAACTCTCGGAGAGCTTTCCAACGGTATGCTGTGGGCTGCGTAACTCCTTACGGATCAAAAGTTATGGGCCCCGGAGCGACGGAGGCCTGGACCCAAGCCCCCCCTCCTCGGTTTGCGGGCCCAGCCTCTACGTGAAGCGAAGTTTCCTCGCCCAAGGTGCCATGGGATTCGGTAACAGAAATGTGATGGATCAGGTTGTCGGCCTTCCCGCGGCGCACGACGTACTATCCGGGATAGAAAAACAGCGCAAAAGAAGAAAAGTGTCCGAAAACTGATAAAAATGACCGATTTTGGGCTCCGAAAAAAGGCCCAGCGAAGCGGGCTTAGATGCCCCGTCGCGGAGCTCTCGGAGAGCTTTCCAACGGTATGCTGTGGGCTGCGTAACTCCTTACGGATCAAAAGTTATGGGCCCCGGAGCGACGGAGACCTGGTCCCAAGCCCCACGACCTCGGTTTGCGGGCCCAGCCTCTACGTGAAGCGAAGTTGCCTCGCCCAAGGTGCAGAGGGATACGGTAACAGAAATGTGATGGATCAGGTTGTCGGCCTTCCCGCGGCGCACGACGTACTATCCGGGATGGAAAAACTGCGCAAATGAAGAAAAGAGTCTGAAAACTGATGAAAACTTTGTATTTTGGGCTCCAGAAAAAGGCCCAGCAAAGCGAGCTTAGCTGCCCCATCGTAGAGCTCTCGGAGAGCTTTCCAACGGTATGCTGTGGGCCGCGTAACTCCTTGCGGATCAAAATTTATGGGCTCCGGAGTGCCGGAGACCTGGTCCCAAGCCCCGCGACCTCGGTTTGCGGGCCCAGCCTCTACGTGAAGCGAAGTTGCCTCGCCCAAGGTGCCATGGGATTCGGTAACGGAAATGTGATGGATCAGGTTGTCGGCCTTCCCGCGGCGCACGACGTACTATCCGGGATAGAAAAACAGCGCAAAAGAAGAAAAGTGTCCGAAAACTGATGAAAACGACCGATTTTGGGCTCCGAAAAAAGGCCCAGCGAAGCGGGCTTGGCTGCCCCGTCGTAGAACTCTCGGAGAGCTTTCCAACGGTATGCTGTGGGCTGCGTAACTCCTTACGGATCAAAAGTTATGGGCCCCGGAGCGACGGAGACCTGGTCCCAAGCCCCACGACCTCGGTTTGCGGGCCCAGCCTCTACGTGAAGCGAAGTTTCCTCGCCCAAGGTGCCATGGGATTCGGTAACAGAAATGTGATGGATCAGGTTGTCGGCCTTCCCGCGGCGCACGACGTACTATCCGGGATAGAAAAACAGCGCAAAAGAAGAAAAGTGTCCGAAAACAGATAAAAACGACCGATTTTGGGCTCCGAAAAAAGGCCCAGCGAAGCGGGCTTAGATGCCCCGTCGCGGAGCTCTCGGAGAGCTTTCCAACGGTATGCTGTGGGCTGCGTAACTCCTTACGGATCAAAAGTTATGGGCCCCGGAGCGACGGAGACCTGGTCCCAAGCCCCACGACCTCGGTTTGCGGGCCCAGCCTCTACGTGAAGCGAAGTTGCCTCGCCCAAGGTGCAGAGGGATACGGTAACAGAAATGTGATGGATCAGGTTGTCGGCCTTCCCGCGGCGCACGACGTACTATCCGGGATAGAAAAACAGCGCAAAAGAAGAAAAGTGTCTGAAAACTGATAAAAACGACCGATTTTGGGCTCCGGAAAAAGGCCCAGCGAAGCGGGCTTAGATGCCCCGTCGCGGAGCTCTCGGAGAGCTTTCCAACGGTATGCTGTGGGCTGCGTAACTCCTTACGGATCAAAAGTTATGGGCCCCGGAGCGACGGAGACCTGGTCCCAAGCCCCACGACCTCGGTTTGCGGGCCCAGCCTCTACGTGAAGCGAAGTTTCCTCGCCCAAGGTGCCATGGGATTCGGTAACAGAAATGTGATGGATCAGGTTGTCGGCCTTCCCGCGGCGCACGACGTACTATCCGGGATAGAAAAACAGCGCAAAAGAAGAGAAGTGTCTGAAAACTGATGAAAATGACCGATTTTGGGCTCCGAAAAAAGGCCTAGCGAAGGGGGCTTAGATGCCCCGTCGCGGAGCTCTCGGAGAGCTTTCCAACGGTTTGCTGTGGGCTGTGTAACTCCTTACGGATCAAAAGTTATGGGCCCCGTAGCGACGGAGACCTGGTCCCAAGCCCCACGACCTCGGTTTGCGGGCCCAGCCTCTACGTGAAGCGAAGTTGCCTCGCCCAAGGTGCAGAGGGATTCGGTAACATAAATGTGATGGATTAGGTTGTCGGCCTTCCTGCGGCGCACGACGTACGATCCGGGACGAAAAAATAGTACAAAGCAGCAAACTGTCCAGAAACTGATGAAATCGTTCAATTTTGGGCACCAAAAAAAAGACTAGCGAAGCGAGCTTGGCTACCCCATCGTAGAACTCTCAGAGAGCTTTCCAACGATATGATGTGGGCAGCTTAACTCCCTACGGATCAAAAGTTATGGGCTCCGAAGCGACGGAGACCTGGTCTCAAGTCCCACGAACTCGGTTTGCGGGCCCAGCCTCTACGTGAAGCGAATTTGTCTAGCCCAAGGTGCAGTGGGATTCGGTAACAGAAATGTGATGAATCAGGTTGTCGGCCTTCCCGCGGCGCACGACGTACTATCCGGGATAGAAAAACAGCGCAAAAGAAAAAAAGTGTCCGAAAACTGATGAAAACGACCGATTTTGGGCTCCGAAAAAAGGCCCAGCGAAGCGAGCTTAGCAGCCACGTCGTAGAGCTCTCGGAGAGCTTTCCAACGGTATGCTGTGGGCCGCGTAACTCCTTGCGGATCAAAAGTTATGGGCCCCGGAGCGACGGAGACCTGGTCCCAAGCCCCACGACCTCGGTTTGCGGGCCCAGCCTCTACGTGAAGTAAAGTTGCCTCGCCCAAGGTGCAGATGGATTCGGTAACAGAAATGTGATGGATCAGGTTGTCAGCCTTCCAGCGGCGCACGACGTACTATCCGGGATAGAAAAACAGCGCAAAAGAAGAAAAGTGTCTGAAAACTGATGAAAACGACCGATTTTGGGCTCTGAAAAAAGGCCCAGCAAAGCGAGCTTAGCTGCCCCGTCGTAGAGCTCTCGGAGAGCTTTCCAACGGTATGCTGTGGGCTGTGTAACTCCTTGCGGATCAAAAGTTATGGGCCCCGGAGCGACGGAGACCTGGTCCCAAGCCCCACGACCTCGGTTGGCGGGCCCAGCCTCTACGTGAAGCGAAGTTGCCTCGCCCAAGGTGCCATGGGATTCGGTAACGGAAATGTGATGGATCAGGTTGTCGGCCTTCCCGCGGCGCACGACGTACTATCCGGGATAGAAAAACAGCGCAAAAGAAGAAAAGTGTCCGAAAACTGATGAAAACGACCGATTTTGGGCACCGAAAAAAGGCCCCGCTATGCGGGCTTAGCTGCCCCGTCGTAGAGCTCTCGGAGAGCTTTCCAATGGTATGCTGTGGGCTGCGTAACTCCTTACGGATCAAAAGTTATGGGCCCCGGAGCGACGGAGACCAGGTCCCAAGCCCCACGTCCTCGGTTTGCGGGCCCAGCCTCTACGTGAAGCGAAGTTGCCTCGCCCAAGGTGCAGAGGTATTCGGTAGCAGAAATGTGATGGATCAGGTTGTCGGCCTTCCCGCGGCGCACGACGTACTATCCGGGATAGAAAAACATCGCAAAAGAAGAAAAGTGTTCGAAAACTGATGAAAACGTCCGATTTGGGGCTCCGGAAAAAGGCCCAGCAAAGCGAGCTTAGCTGCACCGTCGTAGAGCTCTCGGAGAGCTTTCCAACGGTATGCTGTGGGCTGCGTAACTCCTTACGGATCAAAAGTTATGGGCCCCGGAGCGACGGAGACCTGGTCCCAAGCCCCACGACCTCGGTTTGCGGGCCCAGCCTCTACGTGAAGCGAAGTTGCCTCGCCCAAGGTGCAGAGGGATTCGGTAACAGAAATGTGATGGATCAGGTTGTCGGCCTTCCCGCGGCGCACGACGTACTATCCGGGATAGAAAAACAGCGCAAAAGAAGAAAAGTGTCCGAAAACTGATGAAAACGACCGATTTTGGGCTCCGAAAAAAGGCCCAGCAAAGCGGGCTTAGCTGCCCCGTCGTAGAGCTCTCGGAGAGCTTTCCAACGGTATGTTGTGGGCTGCGTAACTCCTTACGGATCAAAAGTTATGGGCCCCGGAGCGACGGAGACCTGGTCCCAAGCCCCACGACCTCGGTTTGCGGGCCCAGCCTCTACGTGAAGCGAAGTTGCCTCGCCCAAGGTGCCATGGGATTCGGTAACGGAAATGTGATGGATCAGGTTGTCGGCCTTCCCGCGGCGCACGACGTACTATCCGGGATAGAAAAACAGCGCAAAAGAAGAAAAGTGTCCGAAAACTGATGAAAACGACCGATTTTGGGCTCCGAAAAAAGGCCCAGCGAAGCGGGCTTGGCTGCCCCGTCGTAGAACTCTCGGAGAGCTTTCCAACGGTATGCTGTGGGCTGCGTAACTCCTTACGGATCAAAAGTTATGGGCCCCGGAGCGACGGAGACCTGGTCCCAAGCCCCACGACCTCGGTTTGCGGGCCCAGCCTCTACGTGAAGCGAAGTTTCCTCGCCCAAGGTGCCATGGGATTCGGTAACAGAAATGTGATGGATCAGGTTGTCGGCCTTCCCGCGGCGCACGACGTACTATCCGGGATAGAAAAACAGCGCAAAAGAAGAAAAGTGTCCGAAAACTGATAAAAACGACCGATTTTGGGCTCCGAAAAAAGGCCCAGCGAAGCGGGCTTAGATGCCCCGTCGCGGAGCTCTCGGAGAGCTTTCCAACGGTATGCTGTGGGCTGCGTAACTCCTTACGGATCAAAAGTTATGGGCCCCGGAGCGACGGAGACCTGGTCCCAAGCCCCACGACCTCGGTTTGCGGGCCCAGCCTCTACGTGAAGCGAAGTTGCCTCGCCCAAGGTGCAGAGGGATACGGTAACAGAAATGTGATGGATCAGGTTGTCGTCCTTCCCGCGGCGCACTACGTTCGATCCGGGACGAAAAAACAGTGCAAAAGCCGAAAAGTGTCCGAAAACTGATGAAAACGTTCGATTTTGGGCTCCGAAAAAAGGCCCAGCAAAGTGAGTTTGGCTGCCCCATCGTAGGGCTCTCAGAGAGCATTCCAACGGTATGTTGTGGGCTGCGTAACTCCTTGCGGATCAAAAGTTATGGGCTCCGGAGCGACGGAGACCTGGTACCAAGCCCCGTGACCTCAGTTTGCGGGCCCAGCCTCAACGTGAAGCGAAGGTGCCTCGCCCATGGTGCCGTGGGATTCGGTAACGGAAATGTGATGGATCAGGTTGTCGGCCTTCCCGCGGCGCACGACGTACTATCCGGGATAGAAAAACAGCGCAAAAGAAGAAAAGTGTCCGAAAACTGATGAAAACGACCGATTTTGGGCTCCGAAAAAAGGCCCAGCGAAGCGGGCTTAGCTGCCCCGTCGTAGAACTCTCGGAGAGCTTTCCAACGGTATGCTGTGGGCTGCGTAACTCCTTACGGATCAAAAGTTATGGGCCCCGGAGCGACGGAGACCTGGTCCCAAGCCCCACGACCTCGGTTTGCGGGCCCAGCCTCTACGTGAAGCGAAGTTTCCTCGCCCAAGGTGCCATGGGATTCGGTAACAGAAATGTGATGGATCAAGTTGTCGGCCTTCCCGCGGCGCACGACGTACTATTCGGGATAGAAAAACAGCGCAAAAGAAGAAAAGTGTCCGAAAACTGATGAAAACGACCGATTTTGGGCTCCGAAAAAAGGCCCAGCGAAGCGGGCTTAGCTGCCCCGTCGTAGAACTCTCGGAGAGCTTTCCAACGGTATGCTGTGGGCTGCGTAACTCCTTACGGATCAAAAGTTATGGGCCCCGGAGCGACGGAGACCTGGTCCCAAGCCCCACGACCTCGGTTTGCGGGCCCAGCCTCTACGTGAAGCGAAGTTTCCTCGCCCAAGGTGCCATGGGATTCGGTAACAGAAATGTGATGGATCAGGTTGTCGGCCTTCCCGCGGCGCACGACGTACTATCCGGGATAGAAAAACAGCGCAAAAGAAGAAAAGTGTCCGAAAACTGATAAAAATGACCGATTTTGGGCTCCGAAAAAAGGCCCAGCGAAGCGGGCTTAGATGCCCCGTCGCGGAGCTCTCGGAGAGCTTTCCAACGGTATGCTGTGGGCTGCGTAACTCCTTACGGATCAAAAGTTATGGGCCCCGGAGCGACGGAGACCTGGTCCCAAGCCCCACGACCTCGGTTTGCGGGCCCAGCCTCTACGTGAAGCGAAGTTGCCTCGCCCAAGGTGCAGAGGGATACGGTAACAGAAATGTGATGGATCAGGTTGTCGGCCTTCCCGCGGCGCACGACGTACTATCCGGGATAGAAAAACAGCGCAAAAGAAGAAAAGTGTCTGAAAACTGATGAAAACGACCGATTTTGGGCTCCGAAAAAAGGCCCAGCAAAGCGAGCTTAGCTGCCCCATCGTAGAGCTCTCGGAGAGCTTTCCAACGGTATGTTGTGGGCTGCGTAACTCCTTACGGATCAAAAGTTATGGGCCCCGGAGCGACGGAGACCTGGTCCCAAGCCCCACGACCTCGGTTTGCGGGCCCAGCCTCTACGTGAAGCGAAGTTGCCTCGCCCAAGGTGCCATGGGATTCGGTAACGGAAATGTGATGGATCAGGTTGTCGGCCTTCCCGCGGCGCACGACGTACTATCCGGGATAGAAAAACAGCGCAAAAGAAGAAAAGTGTCCGAAAACTGATGAAAACGACCGATTTTGGGCTCCGAAAAAAGGCCCAGCGAAGCGGGCTTAGCTGCCCCGTCGTAGAACTCTCGGAGAGCTTTCCAACGGTATGCTGTGGGCTGCGTAACTCCTTACGGATCAAAAGTTATGGGCCCCGGAGCGACGGAGACCTGGTCCCAAGCCCCACGACCTCGGTTTGCGGGCCCAGCCTCTACGTGAAGCGAAGTTTCCTCGCCCAAGGTGCCATGGGATTCGGTAACAGAAATGTGATGGATCAAGTTGTCGGCCTTCCCGCGGCGCACGACGTACTATTCGGGATAGAAAAACAGCGCAAAAGAAGAAAAGTGTCCGAAAACTGATGAAAACGACCGATTTTGGGCTCCGAAAAAAGGCCCAGCGAAGCGGGCTTAGCTGCCCCGTCGTAGAACTCTCGGAGAGCTTTCCAACGGTATGCTGTGGGCTGCGTAACTCCTTACGGATCAAAAGTTATGGGCCCCGGAGCGACGGAGACCTGGTCCCAAGTCCCACGACCTCGGTTTGCGGGCCCAGCCTCTACGTGAAGCGAAGTTGCCTCGCCCAAGGTGCAGAGGGATTCGGTAACAGAAATGTGATGGATCAGGTTGTCGGCCTTCCCGCGGCGCACGACGTACTATCCGGGATAGAAAAACAGCGCAAAAGAAAAAAAGTATCCGAAAACTGATGAAAACGACCGATTTTGGGCTCCGAAAAAAGGACCAGCGAAGCGGGCTTAGCTGCCCCGTCGTAGAGCTCTCGGAGAGCTTTCCAACGGTATGCTGTGGGCTGCGTAACTCCTTACGGATCAAAAGTTATGGGCCCCGGAGCGACGGAGACCTGGTCCCAAGCCCCACGACATCAATTTGCGGGCCCATCCTCTACGTGAAGTAAAGGTGCCTCGCCCAAGGTGCAGAGGGATTCGGTAACAGAAATGTGATGGATCAGGTTGTCGGCCTTCCCGCGGCGCACGACGTACTATCCGGGATAGAAAAACAGCGCAAAAGAAGAAAAGTGTCTGAAAACTGATGAAAACGACCGATTTTGGGCTCTGAAAAAAGGCCCAGCAAAGCGAGCTTAGCTGCCCCGTCGTAGAGCTCTCGGAGAGCTTTCCAACGGTATGCTGTGGGCTGCGTAACTCCTTACGGATCAAAAGTTATGGGCCCCGGAGCGACGGAGACCTGGTCCCAAGCCCCACGACCTCGGTTTGCGGGCCCAGCCTCTACGTGAAGCGAAGTTGCCTCGCCCAAGGTGCCATGGGATTCGGTAACGGAAATGTGATGGATCAGGTTGTCGGCCTTCCCGCGGCGCACGACGTACTATCCGGGATAGAAAAACAGCGCAAAAGAAGAAAAGTGTCCGAAAACTGATGAAAACGACCGATTTTGGGCTCCGAAAAAAGGCCCAGCGTAGCGAGCTTAGCTGCCCCGTCGATGAACTCTCGGAGAGCTTTCCAACGGTATGCTGTGGGCTGCGTAACTCCTTACGGATCAAAAGTTATGGGCCCCGGAGCGACGGAGGCCTGGGCCCAAGCCCCACGACCTCGGTTTGCGGGCCCAGCCTCTACGTGAAGCGAAGTTTCCTCGCCCAAGGTGCCATGGGATTCGGTAACAGAAATGTGATGGATCAAGTTGTCGGCCTTCCCGCGGCGCACGACGTACTATTCGGGATAGAAAAACAGCGCAAAAGAAGAAAAGTGTCCGAAAACTGATGAAAACGACCGATTTTGGGCTCCGAAAAAAGGCCCAGCGAAGCGGGCTTAGCTGCCCCGTCGTAGAACTCTCGGAGAGCTTTCCAACGGTATGCTGTGGGCTGCGTAACTCCTTACGGATCAAAAGTTATGGGCCCCGGAGCGACGGAGCCCTGGTCCCACGCCCCACCACCTAGGTTTGCGGGCCCAGCCTCTACGTGAAGCGAAGTTTCCTCGCCCAAGGTGCCATGGGATTCGGTAACAGAAATGCTATGGATCAGGTTGTCGGCCTTCCCGCGGCGCACGACGTACTATCCGGGATAGAAAAACAGCGCAAAAGAAGAAAAGTGTCCGAAAACTGATAAAAATGACCGATTTTGGGCTCCGAAAAAAGGCCCAGCGAAGCGGGCTTAGATGCCCCGTCGCGGAGCTCTCGGAGAGCTTTCCAACGGTATGCTGTGGGCTGCGTAACTCCTTGCGGATCAAAAGTTATGGGCCCCGGAGCGGCGGAGACCTGGTCCCAAGCCCCGTGACCTCGGTTTGCCGGCCCAGCCACCACGTGAAGCGAAGTTGCCTTGGCCAAGGTGTTGTGGGATTTGGTAACAAAAATGTGACGGATTAGGTTGTTGTCCTTTTCGCGGTGCACGACGCGCGATCCGGGATGGAAAAACTGCGCAAATGAAGAAAAGAGTCTGAAAACTGATGAAAACTTTGTATTTTGGGCTCCAGAAAAAGGCCCAGCAAAGCGAGCTTAGCTGCCCCATCGTAGAGCTCTCGGACGGCCTTCCAACGGTATGTTGTGGGCTGCGTAACTCCTTACGGATCAAAAGTTATGGGCCCCGGAGCGACGGAGACCTGGTCCCAAGCCCCACGACCTCGGTTTGCGGGCCCAGCCTCTACGTGAAGCGAAGTTGCCTCGCCCAAGGTGCCATGGGATTCGGTAACGGAAATGTGATGGATCAGGTTGTCGGCCTTCCCGCGGCGCACGACGTACTATCCGGGATAGAAAAACAGCGCAAAAGAAGAAAAGTGTCCGAAAACTGATGAAAACGACCGATTTTGGGCTCCGAAAAAAGGCCCAGCGAAGCGGGCTTAGCTGCCCCGTCGTAGAACTCTCGGAGAGCTTTCCAACGGTATGCTGTGGGCTGCGTAACTCCTTACGGATCAAAAGTTATGGGCCCCGGAGCGACGGAGACCTGGTCCCAAGCCCCACGACCTCGGTTTGCGGGCCCAGCCTCTACGTGAAGCGAAGTTTCCTCGCCCAAGGTGCCATGGGATTCGGTAACAGAAATGTGATGGATCAAGTTGTCGGCCTTCCCGCGGCGCACGACGTACTATTCGGGATAGAAAAACAGCGCAAAAGAAGAAAAGTGTCCGAAAACTGATGAAAACGACCGATTTTGGGCTCCGAAAAAAGGCCCAGCGAAGCGGGCTTAGCTGCCCCGTCGTAGAACTCTCGGAGAGCTTTCCAACGGTATGCTGTGGGCTGCGTAACTCCTTACGGATCAAAAGTTATGGGCCCCGGAGCGACGGAGACCTGGTCCCAAGTCCCACGACCTCGGTTTGCGGGCCCAGCCTCTACGTGAAGCGAAGTTGCCTCGCCCAAGGTGCAGAGGGATTCGGTAACAGAAATGTGATGGATCAGGTTGTCGGCCTTCCCGCGGCGCACGACGTACTATCCGGGATAGAAAAACAGCGCAAAAGAAAAAAAGTATCCGAAAACTGATGAAAACGACCGATTTTGGGCTCCGAAAAAAGGACCAGCGAAGCGGGCTTAGCTGCCCCGTCGTAGAGCTCTCGGAGAGCTTTCCAACGGTATGCTGTGGGCTGCGTAACTCCTTACGGATCAAAAGTTATGGGCCCCGGAGCGACGGAGACCTGGTCCCAAGCCCCACGACATCAATTTGCGGGCCCATCCTCTACGTGAAGTAAAGGTGCCTCGCCCAAGGTGCAGAGGGATTCGGTAACAGAAATGTGACTGATTAGGTTGTCGTCCTTTTCACGGCGCACGACGCCCGATCCGGGACAGAAAAACAGCGCAAAAGAAGAAAAGTGTCTGAAAACTGATAAAAACGTTCGATTTTGGGCTCTGAAAAAAGGCACAGTAAAGCGGGCTTAGCTGCCCCGTCGTAGAGCTCTCGGAGAGCTTTCCAACAGTATGCTGTGGGCCTCGTAACTCCTTGCGGAGCAAAAGTTATGGGCTCCAGAGCGGCGGAGACCTGGTCCCAAGCCCCGCGACCTCGGTTTGCCGGCCCAGCCACCACGTGAAGCGAAGTTGCCTTGGCCAAGGTGCCATGGGATTTGGTAACGGAAATGTGATGGATCAGGTTGTCGGCCTTCCCGCGGCGCACGACGTACTATCCGGGATAGAAAAACAGCGCAAAAGAAGAAAAGTGTCCGAAAACTGATGAAAACGACCGATTTTGGGCTCCGAAAAAAGGCCCAGCGAAGCGGGCTTAGCTGCCCCGTCGTAGAACTCTCGGAGAGCTTTCCAACGGTATGCTGTGGGCTGCGTAACTCCTTACGGATCAAAAGTTATGGCCTCCGGAGCGACGAAGACCTGGTCCCAAGCCCCATGACCTCGGTTTGCGGGCCTAGCCTCTACGTGAAGCGAAGTTGTCTCACCCAAGGTGCCGGTGGATTCGGTAACAGAAATGTGATATATCAGGTTGTCGGCCTTCCAGCGGCGCACGACATACTATCCGGGATAGAAAAACAGCGCAAAAGAAGAAATGTGTCCAGAAATTGATGAAAATGTTCGATTTTGTGCTCCCGAAGAAGGCCCAGCAAAGCGAGCTGAACTGCCACGTCGTAGAGCTCTCGGAGAGCGTTCCAATGGTAGGCTGTGGGCTGCGTAACTCCTTACGGATCAAAAGTTATAGGCCCCGGAGCGACGGAGCCCTGGTCCCACGCCCCACCACCTAGGTTTGCGGGCCCAGCCTCTACGTGAAGCGAAGTTTCCTCGCCCAAGGTGCCATGGGATTCGGTAACAGAAATGCTATGGATCAGGTTGTCGGCCTTCCCGCGGCGCACGACGTACTATCCGGGATAGAAAAACAGCGCAAAAGAAGAAAAGTGTCCGAAAACTGATAAAAATGACCGATTTTGGGCTCCGAAAAAAGGCCCAGCGAAGCGGGCTTAGATGCCCCGTCGCGGAGCTCTCGGAGAGCTTTCCAACGGTATGCTGTGGGCTGCGTAACTCCTTACGGATCAAAAGTTATGGGCCCCGGAGCGACGGAGACCTGGTCCCAAGCCCCACGACCTCGGTTTGCGGGCCCAGCCTCTACGTGAAGCGAAGTTGCCTCGCCCAAGGTGCAGAGGGATACGGTAACAGAAATGTGATGGATCAGGTTGTCGGCCTTCCCGCGGCGCACGACGTACTATCCGGGATAGAAAAACAGCGCAAAAGAAGAAAAGTGTCTGAAAACTGATGAAAACGACCGATTTTGGGCTCCGAAAAAAGGCCCAGCAAAGCGAGCTTAGCTGCCCCATCGTAGAGCTCTCGGAGAGCTTTCCAACGGTATGTTGTGGGCTGCGTAACTCCTTACGGATCAAAAGTTATGGGCCCCGGAGCGACAGAGACCTGGTCCCAAGCCCCACGACCTCGGTTTGCGGGCCCAGCCTCTACGTGAAGCGAAGTTGCCTCGCCCAAGGTGCCATGGGATTCGGTAACGGAAATGTGATGGATCAGGTTGTCGGCCTTCCCGCGGCGCACGACGTACTATCCGGGATAGAAAAACAGCGCAAAAGAAGAAAAGTGTCCGAAAACTGATGAAAACGACCGATTTTGGTCTCCGAAAAAAGGCCTAGCGAAGAGGGCTTAGCTGCCCCGTCGTAGAACTCTCGGAGTGCGTTCCAACGGTATGCTGTGCGCCGCGTAACTCCTTGCGGATCAAAAGTTATGGGCCCCGGAGCCACGGAGACCTGGTCCCAAGCCCCACGACCTCGGTTTGCGGGCCCAGCCTGTACGTGAAGCGAAGTTACCTCGCCCAAGGTGCCATGGGATTCGGTATCAGAAATGTGATGAATCAAGTTGTCGGCCTTCCCGCGGCGCACGACGTACTATTCGGGATAGAAAAACAGCGAAGAAGAAGAAAAGTGTTCGAAAACTGATGAAAACGTCCGATTTTGGGCTCCGAAAAAAGGCCCAGCGAAGCGGGCTTAGCTGCCCCGTCGTAGAGCTCTCGGAGAGCTTTCCAACGGTATGCTGTGGGCTGCGTAACTCCTTACGGATCAAAAGTTATGGGCCCCGGAGCGACGGAGACCTGGTCCCAAGTCCCACGACCTCGGTTTGCGGGCCCAGCCTCTACGTGAAGCGAAGTTGCCTCGCCCAAGGTGCAGAGGGATTCGGTAACAGAAATGTGATGGATCAGGTTGTCGGCCTTCCCGCGGCGCACGACGTACTATCCGGGATAGAAAAACAGCGCAAAAGAAAAAAAGTATCCGAAAACTGATGAAAACGACCGATTTTGGGCTCCGAAAAAAGGACCAGCGAAGCGGGCTTAGCTGCCCCGTCGTAGAGCTCTCGGAGAGCTTTCCAACGGTATGCTGTGGGCTGCGTAACTCCTTACGGATCAAAAGTTATGGGCCCCGGAGCGACGGAGACCTGGTCCCAAGCCCCACGACATCAATTTGCGGGCCCATCCTCTACGTGAAGTAAAGGTGCCTCGCCCAAGGTGCAGAGGGATTCGGTAACAGAAATGTGATGGATCAGGTTGTCGGCCTTCCCGCGGCGCACGACGTACTATCCGGGATAGAAAAACAGCGCAAAAGAAGAAAAGTGTCCGAAAACTGATGAAAACGTTGGATTTTGGGCTCTGAAAAAAGGCCCAGCAAAGCGAGCTTAGCTGCCCCGTCGTAGAGCACTCGGAGAGCTTTCCAACGGTAAGCTGTGGGTTGCGTAACTCCTTGCGGATCAAAAGATATGGGCACCGGAGCGACGGAGACCTGGTCCCTAGCCCCGCGACCTCGGTTTGCGGGCCTAGCCTCTACGTGAGGCGAAGTTGCCACGCCCAAGGTGCCATAGGATTCGATAACAGAAATATGATGGAGCAGGTTGTCGGCCTTCCCGCGGCGCACGACGTACTATCCGGGATAGAAAAACAGCGCAAAAGAAGAAAAGTGTCCGAAAACTGATGAAAACGACCGATTTTGGGCTCCGAAAAAAGGCCCAGCGAAGCGGGCTTAGCTGCCCCGTCGTAGAACTCTCGGAGAGCTTTCCAACGGTATGCTGTGGGCTGCGTAACTCCTTACGGATCAAAAGTTATGGGCCCCGGAGCGACGGAGACCTGGTCCCAAGCCCCACGACCTCGGTTTGCGGGCCCAGCCTCTACGTGAAGCGAAGTTGCCTCGCCCAAGGTGCAGAGGGATTCGGTAACAGAAATGTGATATATCAGGTTGTCGGCCTTCCAGCGGCGCACGACATACTATCCGGGATAGAAAAACAGCGCAAAAGAAGAAAAGTGTCCGAAAACTGATGAAAACGTCCGATTTTGGGCTCCAGAAAAAGGCCCAGTGAAGCGGGCTTAGCTGCCCCGTCGTAGACCTCTCAGAGAGCTTTCCAATGGTATGCTGTGGGCTGCGTAACTCCTTACGGATCAAAAGTTATGGGCCCCGGAGCGACGGAGACCTGGTCCCAAGCCCCACGACCTCGGTTTGCGGGCCCAGCCTCTACGTGAAGCGAAGTTTCCTCGCCCAAGGTGCCATGGGATTCGGTAACAGAAATGTGATGGATCAAGTTGTCGGCCTTCCCGCGGCGCACGACGTACTATTCGGGATAGAAAAACCAGCACAAAAGAAGAACAGTGTCCGGAAACTGATGAAAACGTTGGAGTATGGGCTCCGAAAAAAGGCCCAGCGAAGCGGGTTTAGGTGCCCCGTCGTAGAGCTCTCGGAGAGCTTTCCAACGGTATGCTGTGGGCCGCGTAACTCCTTGTGGGTCAAAAGTTATGGGCCCCGGAGCGACGGAGACCTGTTCTGAGCCCCACGACCTCGGTTTGCAGGCCCAGCCTCTACGTGAAGCGAAGTTTCCTCGCCCCAGGTGCCTTGGGATTCGGTAACAGAAATGAGATGGATCAGGTTTTCGGCCTTCCTGCGGCTCACGATGTACGATCCGAGATGAAAAAACAGCACAAAAGAAGAAATGTGTTCGAAAACTGATGAAAACGTTCGATTTTGGGCTCCCGAAAAAGGCCCAGCGATGCGGGCATAGCTGCCCCGTCGTAGAACTCTCGGAAAGCTTTCCAACGGTATGCTGTGGGCCGCATAACTCCTTGCGGATCAAATGTTATGGGCTCCGGAGCGGCGGAGACCTGGTCCCAAGCCCCACGACCTCGGTTTGCGGGCCCAGCCTCTACGTGAAGCGAAGTTTCCTCGCCCAAGGTGCCATGGGATTCGGTAACATAAATGTGATGGATCAGGTTGTCGGTCTTCCCGCGGCGCACGACGTACTATCCGGGACAGAAAAACAGCGTAAAATCAGAAAAGTGTCTGAAAACTGATAAAAACGACCGATTTTGCGCTCCGAAAAAAGGCCCAGCGAAGCGGGCTTAGATGCCCCGTCGCGGAGCTCCCGGAGAGCTTTCCAACGGTATGCTGTCGGCCGCGTAACTCCTTGCGGATCAAAAGTTATGGGCTCCGGAGCGACGGAGACCTGGTCCCAAGCCCCGCGACCTCGGTTTGCGGGCCCGGCCTCAACGTCAAGCGAAGTTGCCTCGCCCATGGTGTAGGGGGATTCGGTGATAGATACGTGATGAATTAAGTTGCCGTCCTTCCCGCGGCGCACGACGTTCGATCCGGGATAGAAAAACAGCGCAAAAGAAGAAAAGTGTCCAAAAACGGATGAAAACGACCGATTTTGGGCTCCGAAAAAAGGCCCATCGAAGCGGGCTTAGCTGCCCCGTCGTAGAGCTCTCGGAGAGCTTTCCAACGGTATGCTGTGGGCTGCGTAACTCCTTACGGATCAAAAGTTATGGGCCCCGGAGCGAGGGAGACCTGGTCCCAAGTCCCACGACCTCGGTTTGCGGGCCCAGCCTCTACGTGAAGCGAAGTTGCCTCGCCCAAGGTGCAGAGGGATTCGGTAACAGAAATGTGATGTATCAGGTTGTCGGCCTTCCCGCGGCGCACGACGTACTATCCGGGATAGAAAAACAGCGCAAAAGAAAAAAAGTGTCCGAAAACTGATGAAAACGACCGATTTTGGGCTCCGAAAAAAGGCCCAGCGAAGCGGGCTTAGCTGCCCCGTCGTAGAGCTCTCGGAGAGCTTTCCAACGGTATGCTGTGGGCTGCGTAACTCCTTACGGATCAAAAGTTATGGGCCCCGGAGCGACGGAGACTTGGTCTCAAGTCCCACGACCTCGGTTTGCGGGACCAGCCTCTACGTGAAACGAAGTTGCCTCGCCCAAGGTGCAGAGGGATTCGGTAACAGAAATGTGATGGATCAGGTTGTCGGCCTTCCCGCGGCGCACGACGTACTATCCGGGATAGAAAAATAGCGCAAAAGAAAAAAAGTATCCGAAAACTGATGAAAACGACCGATTTTGGGCTCCGAAAAAAGGACCAGCGAAGCGGGCTTAGCTGCCCCGTCGTAGAGCTCTCGGAGAGCTTTCCAACGGTATGCTGTGGGCTGCGTAACTCCTTACGGATCAAAAGTTATGGGCCCCGGAGCGACGGAGACCTGGTCCCAAGCCCCACGACCTCAATTTGCGGGCCCAGCCTCTACGTGAAGTAAAGGTGCCTCGCCCAAGGTGCAGAGGGATTCGGTAACAGAAATGTGATGGATCAGGTTGTCGGCCTTCCCGCGGCGCACGACGTACTATCCGGGATAGAAAAACAGCGCAAAAGAAGAAAAGTGTCTGAAAACTGATGAAAACGACCGATTTTGGGCTCTGAAAAAAGGCCCAGCAAAGCGAGCTTAGCTGCCCCGTCGTAGAGCTCTCGGAGAGCTTTCCAACGGTATGCTGTGGGCTGCGTAACTCCTTCCGGATCAAAAGTTATGGGCCCCGGAGCGACGGAGACCTGGTCCCAAGCCCCACGACCTCGGTTTGCGGGCCCAGCCTCTACGTGAAGCGAAATTGCCTCGCCCAAGGTGCCATGGGATTCGGTAACAGAAATGTGATAGATCAGGTTGTCGGCCTTCCCACGGCGCACGACGTACTATCCGGGATAGAAAAACAGCGCAAAACAAGAAAAGTGTCCGAAAACTGATGAAAACGTCCGATTTTGGGCTCCAGAAAAAGGCCCAGTGAAGCGGGCTTAGCTGCCCCGTCGTAGAGCTCTCGGAGAGCATTCCAACGGTATGCTGTGGGCTGCGTAACTCCTTACGGATCAAAAGTTATGGGCCCCGGAGCGACGGAGACCTGGTCCCAAGCCCCACGACCTCGGTTTGCGGGCCCAGCCTCTACGTGAAGCGAAGTTGCCTCGCCCAAGGTGCAGAGGGATTCGGTAACAGAAATGTGATATATCAGGTTGTCGGCCTTCCAGCGGCGCACGACATACTATCCGGGATAGAAAAACAGCGCAAAAGAAGAAATGTGTCCGAAAACTGATGAACACGTTCGATTTTGGGCTCCCGAAAAAGGCCCAGCGAAGCAGGCTTAGCTGCCCCGTCGTAGACCTCTCAGAGAGCTTTCCAATGGTATGCTGTGGGCTGCGTAACTCCTTACGGATCAAAAGTTATGGGCCCCGGAGCGACGGAGACCTGGTCCCAAGCCCCACGACCTCGGTTTGCGGGCCCAGCCTCTACGTGAAGCGAAGTTTCCTCGCCCAAGGTGCCATGGGATTCGGTAACAGAAATGTGATGGATCAAGTTGTCGGCCTTCCCGCGGCGCACGACGTACTATTCGGGATAGAAAAACAGCGCAAAAGAAGAAAAGTGTCCGAAAACTGATGAAAACGACCGATTTTGGCCTCTGAAAAAAGGCCCAGCGAAGCGGGCTTAGCTGCCCCGTCATAGAACTCTCGGAGAGCTTTCCAACGGTATGCTGTGGGCCGCGTAACTCCTTGCAGATCAAAAGTTATGGGCCCCGGAGCGACGGAGACCTGGTCCCAAGCCCCACGACCTCGGTTTGCGAGTCCAGCCTCTACGTGAAGCGAAGTTTCCTCGCCCTAGGTGCCATGGGATTCGGTAACAGAAATGTGATGGATCAGGTTGTCGGCCTTCCCGCGGCGCACGACGTACTATCCGGGATAGAAAAACAGCGCAAAAGAAGAAAAGTATCCGAAAACTGATGAAAACGACCGATTTTGGGCTCCGAAAAAAGGCCCAGCGAAGCGGGCTTTGCTGCCCCGTCGTAGAGCTCTCGGAGAGCTTTCCAACGGTATGCTGTGGGCTACGTAACTCCTTACGGATCAAAAGTTATGGGCCCCGGAGCGACGGATACCTGGTCCCAATCCCCACGACCTCGGTTTGCGGGCCCAGCCTCTACGTGAAGCGAAGTTTCCTCGCCCAAGGTGCCATGGGATTCGGAAATAGAAATGTGATGGATCAGGTTGTCGGCCTTCCCGCGGCGCACGACGTACTATCCGGGATAGAAAAACAGCGTAAAAGTAGAAAAGTGTCCGAAAACTGATAAAAACGACCGATTTTGGGCTCCGAAAAAAGGCCCAGCGAAGCGGGCTTAGCTGCCCCGTCGTAGAGCTCTCGGAGAGCTTTCCAACGGTATGCTGTGGGCTGCGTAACTCCTTACGGATCAAAAGTTATGGGCCCCGGAGCGACGGAGACCTGGTCCCAAGTCCCACGACCTCGGTTTGCGGGCCCAGCATCTACGTGAAGCGAAGTTGCCTCGCCCAAGGTGCAGAGGGATTCGGTAACAGAAATGTGATGGATCAGGTTGTCGGCCTTCCCGCGGCGCACGACGTACTATCCGGGATAGAAAAACAGCGCAAAAGAAGAAAAGTGTCCGAAAACTGATGAAAACGACCGATTTTGGGCTCCGAAAAAAGGCCCCGCGAAGAGGGCTTAGCTGCCCCGTCGTAGAGCTCTCGGAGAGCTTTCCAACGGTATGTTGTGGGCTGCGTAACTCCTTGCGGATCAAAAGTTATGGGCCCCGGAGCGACGGAGACCTGGTCCCAAGCCCCACGACCTCGGTTTACGGGCCCAGCATCTACATGAAGCGAAGTTTCCTCGCCCAAGGTGCAGAGGGATTCGGTAACATAAATGTGATGGATCAGGTTGTCGGCCTTCCTGCGGCGCACGACGTACTATCCGGGATAGAAAAACAGCGCAAAAGAAGAAAAGTGTCCAAAAACTGATGAAAACGACCGATTTTGGGCTCCGAAAAAAGGCCCAGCAAAGCGGGCTTAGCTGCCCCGTCGTAGAGCTCTCGGAGAGCTTTCCAACGGTATGCTGTCCGTCGCGTAACTCCTTACGGATCAAAAGTTATGGGCCCCGGAGCGAAGGAGACCTGGTCCCAAGCCCCACGACCTCGGTTTGCGGGCCCAGCCTCTACGTGAAGCGAAGTTGCCTTGGCCAAGGTGCCGTGGGATTCGGTAATAGAAATTTGACGGATTAGGTTGTCGTCCTTTTCGCGGCGCACGACGCGCGATCCAGGATCGAAAAACAGCGCGAAAGAAGAAAAGTGTCCAAAAATTGATGAAAATGTTCGATTTTGGGCTCCGGAAAAAGGCCCAGGGAAGCGGGCTTAGCTGTCCCGTCGTAGAGCTCTCGGAGAGCTTTCCAACGGTATGCTGTGGGCCAAGTAACACCTTGCGGATCAAAAGTTATGGGCTCCGGAGCGACGGAGACCTGGTCCCAAGTCCCACGACCTCGGTTTGCGGGCCCAGCATCTACGTGAAGCGAAGTTGCCTCGCCCAAGGTGCAGAGGGATTCGGTAACAGAAATGTGATGGATCAGGTTGTCGGCCTTCCCGCGGCGCACGACGTACTATCCGGGATAGAAAAACAGCGCAAAAGAAAAAAAGTGTCCGAAAACTGATGAAAACGACCGATTTTGGGCTCCGAAAAAAGGCCCAGCAAAGCGGGCTTAGCTGCCCCGTCGTAGAGCTCTCGGAGAGCTTTCCAACGGTATGCTGTGGGCTGCGTAACTCCTTACGGATCAAAAGTTATGGGCCCCGGAGCGACGGAGACCTGGTCCCAAGCCCCACGACCTCGGTTTGCGGGCCCCGCCTCTACGTGAAGCGAAGTTGCCTCGCCCAAGGTGCCATGGGATTCGGTAACATAAATGTGATAGATCAGGTTGTCGGCCTTCCCGCGGCTCACGACGTACTATCCGGGATAGAAAAACAGCGCAAAAGAAGAAAAGTGTCCGAAAACTGATGAAAACGACCGATTTTGGGCACCGAAAAAAGGCCCCGCTATGCGGGCTTAGCTGCCCCGTCGTAGAGCTCTCGGAGAGCTTTCCAATGGTATGCTGTGGGCTGCGTAACTCCTTACGGATCAAAAGTTATGGGCCCCGGAGCGACGGAGACCTGGTCCCAAGCCCCACGACCTCGGTTTGCGGGCCCAGCCTCTACGTGAAGCGAAGTTGCCTCGCCCAAGGTGCAGAGGGATACGGTAACAGAAATGTGATGGATCAGGTTGTCAGCCTTCCCGCGGCGCACGACGTACTATCCGGGATAGAAAAACAGAGCAAAAAAAGAAAAGTATTCGAAAACTGATGAAAACGTTCGATTTTGGGCTCCGGAAAAAGGCCCAGCGAAGCGGGCTTAGCTGCACCGTCGTAGAGCTCTCGGAGAGCTTTCCAACGGTATGCTGTGGGCCGCGTAACTCGTTGCGAATCAAAAGTTATAGGCCCCTGAACGACGGAGACCTGGTCCCAAGCCCCACGACCTCGGGTTGCGGGCCCAGCCTCTGCGTGAAGCGAAGGTGCCTCGCCCAAGGTGCAGAGGGATTCGGTAACAGAAATGTGATGGATCAGGTTGTCGGCCTTCCCGCGGCGCACGACGTACTATCCGGGATAGAAAAACAGCGCAAAAGAAGAAAAGTGTCCGAAAACTGATGAAAACGACCGATTTTGGGCTCCGGAAAAAGGCCCAGCAAAGCGGGCTTAGCTGCCTCTTCGTAGAGCTCTCGGAGAGCTTTCCAACGGTCTGTTGTGGGCTGCGTAACTCCTTGCGGATCAAAAGTTATGGGCCCCGGAGCGACGGAGACCTGGTCCCAAGCCCCACGACCTCGGTTTGCGGGCCCAGCCTCTACGTGAAGCGAAGTTGCCTCGCCCAAGGTGCCATGGGATTCGGTAACAGAAATGTGATGGATCAGGTTGTCGGCCTTCCCGCGGCGCACGACGTACGATCCGGGAGAAAAAAAACTGCGCTAAAGAAGAAAAGTGTCCCGAAACTGATGAAAACGTTCGATTTTGGGATCTGAAATCAGGCCCAGCTAAGCGGGCTTCGCTCCCCTGTCGTAGAGCTCTCGGAGAGCTTTCGAACGGTATGCTGTAGGCCGCGTAACTCCTTACGGATCAAAATTTATGGGCTCCAGGGCGACGGAGACCTGAGCCCAAGACCCACGCCCTCGGTTTGCGGGACCAGCCTCCACGTGAAGCGAAGTTGCATTGCCCAAGGTGTCATGGGATTCTGTAATAGAAATGTGATGGATCAAGTTGTCGGCCTTTCCGCGGCGCACGACGTACTATCCGGGATAGAAAAACATCGCAAAATAAGAAAAGTGTCCGAAAACTGATGAAAACGTCCGATTTTGGGCTCTGAAAAAAGGCCCATCGAAGCGGGCATAGCTGCCCCGTCGTAGAACTCTCGGAGAGCTTTCCAACGGTATGCTGTGGGCTGCGTAACTCCTTACGGATCAAAAGTTATGGGCCCCGGAGCGACGGAGACCTGGACCCAAGCCCCCCGACCTCGGTTTGCGGGCCCAGCCTCTACGTGAAGCGAAGTTGCCTCGCCCAAGGTGCCGTGGGATTCGGTAACAGAAATGTGATGGATCAGGTTGTCGGCCTTTCCATGGCGCACGACGTACTATCCGAGATAGAAAAACATCGTAAAAGTAGAAAAGTGTCCGAAAACTGATAAAAACGACCGATTTTGGGCTCCGAAAAAAGGCCCAGCGAAGCGAGTTTACCGGCCTCGTCGTAGAGCTCTCGGAGAGCTTTCCAACGGTATGCTGTGGGCTGCGTAACTCCTTGCGGATCAAAAGTTATGCGCCCCGGAGCGACGGAGACCTGGTCCCAAGTCCCACGACCTCGGTTTGCGGGCCCAGCCTCTACGTGAAGCAAAGTTGCCTCGCCCAAGGTGCAGAGGGATTCGGTAACAGAAATGTGATGGATCAGGTTGTCGGCCTTCACGCGGCGTACGACGTACTATCCGGGATAGAAAAACAGCGTAAAAGAAGAAAAGTGTCCGAAAACTGATGAAAACATTCGATTTTGGGCCCTGAAAAAAGGCCCAGCGAAGCGAGCTTGGCTGCCCCGTCGTAGAGCTCTCGGAGAGCTTTCCAACGGTATGTTGTGGGCTGCGTAACTCCTTACGGATCAAAAGTTATGGGCCCCGGATCGACGGAGACCTGGTCCCAAGCCCCACGACCTCGGTTTGCGGGCCCAGCCTCTACGTGAAGCGAAGTTTCCTCGCCCAAGGTGCAGAGGGATTCGGTAACATAAATGTGATGGATCAGGTTGTCGGCCTTCCTGCGGCGCACGACGTACTATCCGGGATAGAAAAACAGCGCAAAAGAAGAAAAGTGTCCAAAAACTGATGAAAACGACCGATTTTGGGCTCCGAAAAAAGGCCCAGCAAAGCGGGCTTAGCTGCCCCGTCGTAGAGCTCTCGGAGAGCTTTCCAACGGTATGCTGTGGGCTGCGTAACTCCTTACGGATCAAAAGTTATGGGCCCCGGAGCGAAGGATACCTGGTCCCAAGCCCCACGACCTCGGTTTGCGGGCCCAGCCTCTACGTGAAGCGAAGTTGCCTCGCCCAAGGTGCAGAGGGATTCGGTAACAGAAATGTGATGGATCAGGTTGTCGGCCTTCCCGCGGCGCACGACGTACTATCCGGGATAGAAAAACAGCGTAAAAGAAGAAAAGTGTCCAAAAACTGATGAAAACGTTCGATTTTGGGCTCCGAAAAAAGGCCGAGCGAAGCGGGCTTAGCTGTCCCGTCGTAGAGCTCTCGGAGTGCTTTCCAACTGTATGCTGTGGGACGCGTAACTCCTTGCGGATCAAAAGTTATGGGCCCCGGAGCGACGGAGACCTGGTCCCAAGTCCCACGACCTCGGTTTGCGGGCCCAGCATCTACGTGAAGCGAAGTTGCCTCGCCCAAGGTGCAGAGGGATTCGGTAACAGAAATGTGATGGATCAGGTTGTCGGCCTTCCCGCGGCGCACGACGTACTATCCGGGATAGAAAAACAGCGCAAAAGAAAAAAAGTGTCCGAAAACTGATGAAAACGACCGATTTTGGGCTCCGAAAAAAGGCCCAGCAAAGCGGGCTTAGCTGCCCCGTCGTAGAGCTCTCGGAGAGCTTTCCAACGGTATGCTGTGGGCTGCGTAACTCCTTACGGATCAAAAGTTATGGGCCCCGGAGCGACGGAGACCTGGTCCCAAGCCCCACGACCTCGGTTTGCGGGCCCCGCCTCTACGTGAAGCGAAGTTGCCTCGCCCAAGGTGCCATGGGATTCGGTAACATAAATGTGATAGATCAGGTTGTCGGCCTTCCCGCGGCTCACGACGTACTATCCGGGATAGAAAAACAGCGCAAAAGAAGAAAAGTGTCCGAAAACTGATGAAAACGACCGATTTTGGGCACCGAAAAAAGGCCCCGCTATGCGGGCTTAGCTGCCCCGTCGTAGAGCTCTCGGAGAGCTTTCCAATGGTATGCTGTGGGCTGCGTAACTCCTTACGGATCAAAAGTTATGGGCCCCGGAGCGACGGAGACCTGGTCCCAAGCCCCACGACCTCGGTTTGCGGGCCCAGCCTCTACGTGAAGCGAAGTTGCCTCGCCCAAGGTGCAGAGGGATACGGTAACAGAAATGTGATGGATCAGGTTGTCAGCCTTCCCGCGGCGCACGACGTACTATCCGGGATAGAAAAACAGAGCAAAAAAAGAAAAGTATTCGAAAACTGATGAAAACGTTCGATATTGGTCTCCGGAAAAAGGCCCTGCTACCCAGGCTTAGCTGCCCCATCGTAGAGCTCTCGGAGAGCTTTCCAACGGTATGCTGTGAGCCGCGTAGCTCCTTGCGGATCAAAAGTTATGGGCTCCGGCGCGGCGGAGACCTGGTCCCAAGCCTCGCGACCTCGGTTTGCGGGCCCAGCCTCTACGTGAAGCGAAGTTGCCTCGCCCAAGGTGCAGAGGGATTCGGTAACAGAAATGTGATGGATCAGGTTGTCGGCCTTCCCGCGGCGCACGACGTACTATCCGGGATAGAAAAACAGCGCAAAAGAAGAAAAGTGTCCGAAAACTGATGAAAACGACCGATTTTGGGCTCCGAAAAAAGGCCCAGCAAAGCGGGCTTAGCTGCCCCGTCGTAGAGCTCTCGGAGAGCTTTCCAACGGTATGCTGTGGGCCGCGTAACTCTTTGCGGATCAAAAGTTATGGGCCCCGGAGCGACGGAGACCTGGTCCCAAGCCCCACGATCTCGGTTTGCGGGCCCAGCCTCTACGTGAAGCGAAGTTGCCTCGCCCAAGGTGCCATGGGATTCGGTAACAGAAATGTGATGGATCAGGTCGTCGGTCTTCCCGCGGCGCACGACGTACTATCCGGGACAGAAAAACAGCGTAAAAGAAGAAAAGTGTCCGGAACCTGATGAAAGCTTCCGATTTTGGGCTCTTAAATCAGGCCCAGCTAAGCGGGCTTCGCTTCCCTTGTCGTAGAGCTCTCGGAGAGCTTTCCAACTGTATGCTATGGGCCGCGTAACTCCTTACGGATCAAAAGTTATGGGCCCCGGAGCGACGGAGACCTGGTCCCAAGCCCCACGACCTCGGTTTGCGGGCCCAGCCTCTACGTGAAGCGAAGTTTCCTCGCCCAAGGTGCCATGGGATTCGGTAACAGAAATGTGATGGATCAGGTTGTCGACCTTCCCGAGGCGCACGACGTACTATCCGGGATAGAAAAACAGCGCAAAAGAAGAAAAGTGTCCGAAAACTGATAAAAACGACCGATTTTGGGCTCCGAAAAAAGGCCTAGCGAAGGGGGCTTAGATGCCCCGTCGCGGAGCTCTAGGAGAGCTTTCCAACAGTATGCTATGGGATGCGCAACTCTTTAGGGATCAAAAGTTATGGGCTCCGGAGCGACGAAGACCTGGTCCCATGCCCCACGACCTCGGTTTGCGGGCCCAGCCTCTACGTGAAGCGAAGTTGCCTCGCCCAAGGTGCAGAGGGATACGGTAACAGAAATGTGATGGACCAGGTTGTCGGCCTTCCCGCGGCGCACGACGTACTATCCGGGATAGAAAAACAGCGCAAAAGAAGAAAAGTGTCCGAAAACAGATGTAAACGACCGATTTTGGGCTCCGAAAAAAGGCCCAGCAAAGCGAGCTTAGCTGCCCCGTCGTAGAGCTCTCGGAGAGATTTCCAACGGTATGTTGTGGGCTGCGTAACTCCTTACGGATCAAAAGTTATGGGCCCCGGAGCGACGGAGACCTGGTCCCAAGCCCCATGACCTCGGTTTGCGGGCCCAGCCTCTACGTGAAGCGAAGTTGCCTCGCCCAAGGTGCAGAGGGATACGGTAACAGAAATGTGATGGATCAGGTTGTCGGCCTTCCCGCGGCGCACGACGTACTATCCGGGATAGAAAAACAGCGCAAAAGAAGAAAAGTATCCGAAAACTGATGAAAACGACCGATTTTGGGCTCCGAAAAAAGGCCCAGCGAAGCGGGCTTTGCTGCCCCGTCGTAGAGCTCTCGGAGAGCTTTCCAACGGTATGCTGTGGGCTACGTAACTCCTTACGGATCAAAAGTTATGGGCCCCGGAGCGACGGAGACCTGGTCCCAAGCCCCACGACCTCGGTTTGCGGGCCCAGCCTCTACGTGAAGCGAAGTTTCCTCGCCCAAGGTGCCATGGGATTCGGTAACAGAAATGTGATGGATCAGGTTGTCGGCCTTCCCGCGGCGCACGACGTACTATCCGGGATAGAAAAACAGCGCAAAAGAAGAGAAGTGTCTGAAAACTGATGAAAATGACCGATTTTGGGCTCCGAAAAAAGGCCTAGCGAAGGGGGCTTAGATGCCCCGTCGCGGAGCTCTCGGAGAGCTTTCCAACGGTTTGCTGTGGGCTGTGTAACTCCTTACGGATCAAAAGTTATGGGCCCCGGAGCGACGGAGACCTGGTCCCAAGCCCCACGACCTCGGTTTGCGGGCCCAGCCTCTACGTGAAGCGAAGTTGCCTCGCCCAAGGTGCAGAGGGATTCGGTAACATAAATGTGATGGATCAGGTTGTCGGCCTTCCCGCGGCCCACAACGTACGATCCGGGACAGAAAAACAGTTTAAAAGCAGAAAAGTGTCTGAAAACTGATGAAAACCTATGATTTTGGGCTCCAAAAAAAGGCCCACCAAAGCGGGCTTAGCTGCCCCATCGTAGAGCTCTCTGAGAGCTTTCCAACGGTATGTTGTGGGCTGCATAACTCCTTGCGGATCAAAAGTTATGGGCCCCAGAGCGACGGAGACCTGGTCCCAAGCCCCACGACCTCGGTTTGCGGGCCCAGCCTCTACGTGAAGCGAAATTGCCTCGCCCAAGGTGCCATGGGATTCGGTAACAGAAATGTGATAGATCAGGTTGTCGGCCTTCCCACGGCGCACGTCGTACTATCCGGGATAGAAAAACAACGCAAAACAAGAAAAGTGTCCGAAAACTGATGAAAACGTCCGATTTTGGGCTCCAGAAAAAGGCCCAGTGAAGCGGGCTTAGCTGCCCCGTCGTAGAGCTCTCGGAGAGCATTCCAACGGTATGCTGTGGGCTGCGTAACTCCTTACGGATCAAAAGTTATGGGCCCCGGAGCGACGGAGACCTGGTCCCAAGCCCCACGATCTCGGTTTGCGAGCCCAGCCTCTACGTGAAGCGAAATTGCCTCGCCCAAGGTGCCATGGGATTCGGTAACAGAAATGTGATAGATCAGGTTGTCGGCCTTCCCACGGCGCACGACGTACTATCCGGGATAGAAAAACAGCGCAAAACAAGAAAAGTGTCTGAAAACTGATGAAAACGTCCGATTTTGGGCTCCAGAAAAAGGCCCAGTGAAGCGGGCTTAGTTGCCCCGTCGTAGAGCTCTCGGAGAGCATTCCAACGGAATGCTGTCGGCCGCTTAACTCCTTACGGACCAAAAGCTACGGGCCCCGGAGCGACGGAGACCTGGTCCCAAGCCCCATGCACTCGGTTTGCGGGCCCAGCCTCTACGTGAACCGAATTTGTCTCGCCCAATGTGCTAAGGGATTCGGTAACAGAAATGTGATATATCAGGTTGTCGGCCTTCCAGCGGCGCACGACGTACTATCCGGGATAGAAAAATAGCGCAAAAGAAGAAAAGTGATCGAAAACTAGTGAAACCGTTCGATTTTGGGATCCAGAAAAAGGCGCAGTGAAGCGGGCTTATTTGTGCCGTCGTAGAGCTCTCGGAGAGCTTTCCAACGGTATGCTGTGGGCTGCGTAACTCCTTACGGATCAAAAGTTATGGGCCCCGGAGCGACGGAGACCAGGTCCCAAGCCCCACGACCCCGGTTTGTGGGCCCAACCTCTACGTGAAGCGAAGTTGCCTCGCCCAAGGTGCAGAGGGATTCGGTAACAGAAATGTGATGGATTAGGTTGTCGGCCTTCCCGCGGCGCACCACGTGCGATCCGGGATAAAAAAACACCGCAAAAGAAGAAAAGTGTCCAAAAACTGATGAAAACATTTGAATTTGGGCTCCGGAAAAAGGCCCAACAAAGCGGGCTTAGCTGCCCGGTAGTAGAGCTCACGGAGAGCTTTCCAACGGTATGTTGTGGGTCGCGTAACTCCTTGCAGATCAAAAGTTATGGGCCCCGAAGCGACGGAGACCTGGTCCCAAGCCCCACGACCTCGGTTTGCGGGCCCAGCCTCTACGTGAAGCGAAATTGCCTCACCCAAGGTGCAGAGGGATTCGGTAACAGAAATGTGATGGATCAGGTTGTCGGCCTTGACGCGGCGCACGACGTACTATCCGGGATAGAAAAACAGCGCAAAAGAAGAAAAGTGTCAGAAAAGTGATGAAAACGACTGATTTTGGGCTCCAAAAAAAGGCCCAGCGAAGCGAGTTAAGCGGCCTCGTCGTAGAGCTCTCGGAGAGCTTTCCAACGGTATGCTGTGGGCTGCGTAACTCCTTGCGGATCAAAACTTATGGGCCCGGGAGCGATGGAGACCTGGTCCCAAGCCCCACGACCTCGGTTTGTGGGCCCAGCCTCTACGTGAAGCGAAGTTGCCTCGCCCAAGGTGCAGAGGGATTCGGTAACAGAAATGTGATGGATCAGGTTGTCGGCCTTCCCGCGGCGCACGACGTACTATCCGGGATAGAAAAACAGCGCAAAAGAAGAAAAGTGTCCGAAAACTGATGAAAACGTCTGATTTTGGGCTCCGGAAAAAGGCCCAGCAAAGCAGGCTTAGCTGCTCCGTCGTAGAGCTCTCGGAGAGCTTTCCAACGGTATGCTGTGGGCTACGTAACTCCTTACGGATCAAAAGTTATGGGCCCCGGAGCGACGGAGACCTGGTCCCAAGCCCCACGACCTCGGTTTGCGGGCCCAGCCTCTACGTGAAGCGAAATTGCCTCGCCCAAGGTGCAGAGGGATTCGGTAACAGAAATGTGATGGATCAGGTTGTCGGCCTTGACGCGGCGCACGACGTACTATCCGGGATAGAAAAACAGCGCAAAAGAAGAAAAGTGTCAGAAAAGTGATGAAAACGACCGATTTTGGGCTCCAAAAAAAGGCCCAGCGAAGCGGGCTTAGTGGCCTCGTCGTAGAGCTCTCGGAGAGCTTTCCAACGGTATGCTGTGGGCTGCGTAACTCCTTACGGATCAAAAGTTATGGGCCCCGGAGCGACGGAGACCTGGTCCCAAGCCCCACGACCTCGGTTTGCGGGCCCAGCCTCTACGTGAAGCGAAGTTGCCTCGCCCAAGGTGCAGAGGGATTCGGTAACAGAAATGTGATGGATCAGGTTGTCGGCCTTCACGCGGCGCACGACGTACTATCCGGGATAGAAAAACAGCGCAAAAGAAGAAAAGTGTCTGAAAACTGATGAAAACGACCGATTTTGGGCTCCGAAAAAAGGCCCAGCGATTCGGGCTTAGCTGCCTCGTCGTAGAGCTCTCGGAGAGCTTTCCAACGGTATGCTGTGGGCTGCGTAACTCCTTACGGATCGAAAGTTATGGGCCCTGGAGCGACGGAGACCTGGTCCCAAGCCCCACGACCTCGGTTTGCGGGCCCAGCCTCTACGTGAAGCGAAGTTGCCTCGCCCAAGGTGCAGAGGGATTCGGTAACAGAAATGTGATATATCAGGTTGTCGGCCTTCCAGCGGCGCACGACGTACTATCCGGGACGGAATAACAGCGCAAAAGAAGAAAAGTGTCCGAAAACTGGTGAAAACATTCGATTTTGGGCTCTAGAAAAAGGACAAGCGAAGTGGGCTTAATTGCCCCGTCGTAGAGCTCTCGGAGAGCTTTTCAACGGTATGTTCTAGGCGGCGTACGTCCTTACGGATCAAAAGTTTTGGGCCCCGGAGCGACGGAGCCCAGGTCCCAAGCCCCACGCCATCGGTTTGCGGGCCCAGCCTCTAGGTGAAGCGAAGTTTCCTTGCCTAAGGTGCCATGGGATTCGGTAACAGAAATGTGATGGATCAAGTTGTCGGCCTTCCCGCGGCGCACGATGTACTATTCGGGATAGAAAAACAGCGCAATAGAAGAAAAGTGTCAGAAAACTGATGAAAACGTCTGATTTTGGGCTCCCAAAAAAGGCCCAGCAAAGCGGGCTTGGCTGCCCCGTCGTAGAGCTCTCAGAGAGCTTTCCAACGGTATGCTGTGCGCCACTTAACTCCGTATGGATCAAAAGTTATGGGCACCGGAGCGACGGAGACCTGGTCTCAAGCCCCACGACCTCTGTTTGTGGGCCCAGCCTCTACGTGAATTGAAGTTGTCTTGCCCAAGGTGCAGAGGGATTCGGTAACAGAAATGTGATGGATCAGGTTGTCGGCCTTCCCGCGGCACACGACGTACTATCCGGTATAGAAAAACAGCGGAAAAGAAGAAAAGTGTCCGAAAACTGATGAAAACGTCTGATTTTGGGCTCCGGAAAAAGGCCCAGCAAAGCAGGCTTAGCTGCACCGTCGTAGAGCTCTCGGAGAGCTTTCCAACGGTATGCTGTGGGCTACGTAACTCCTTACGGATCAAAAGTTATGGGCCCCGGAGCGACGGAGACCTGGTCCCAAGCCCCACGACCTCGGTTTGCGGGCCCAGCCTCTACGTGAAGCGAAATTGCCTCGCCCAAGGTGCAGAGGGATTCGGTAACAGAAATGTGATGGATCAGGTTGTCGGCCTTGACGCGGCGCACGACGTACTATCCGGGATAGAAAAACAGCGCAAAAGAAGAAAAGTGTCAGAAAAGTGATGAAAACGACCGATTTTGGGCTCCAAAAAAAGGCCCAGCGAAGCGGGCTTATTGGCCTCGTCGTAGAGCTCTCGGAGAGCTTTCCAACGGTATGCTGTGGGCTGCGTAACTCCTTACGGATCAAAAGTTATGGGCCCCGGAGCGACGGAGACCTGGTCCCAAGCCCCACGACCTCAGTTTGCGGGCCCAGCCTCTACGTGAAGCGAAGTTTCCTCGCCCAAGGTGCCATGGGATTCGGTAACAGAAATGTGATGGATCAAGTTGTCGGTCTTCCCGCGGCGCACGACGTACTATTCGGGATAGAAAAACAGCGAAGAAGAAGAAAAGTGTTCGAAAACTGATGAAAACGTCCGATTTTGGGCTCCAAAAAAAGGCCCAGCGATGCGAGCTTGGCGGCCCCGTCGTAGAGCTCTCGGAGATCTTTCCAACGGTATGCTGTGGGCCGCGTAACTCCTTGCTGATCAAAAGTTATGGGCCCCGGAGCGACGGAGACCTGGTCCCAAGGCCCACGACCTCGGTTTGCGGGCCCAGCCTCTACGTGAAGTGAAGTTGCCTTGCCCAAGGTGCAGAGGGATTCGGTAACAGAAATGTGATGGATCAGGTTGTCGGCCTTCCCGCGGCGCACGACGCACTATCCGGTATAGAAAAACAGCGGAAAAGAAGAAAAGTGTCCGAAAACTGATGAAAACGTCTGATTTTGGGCTCCGGAAAAAGGCCCAGCAAAGCAGGCTTAGCTGCACCGTCGTAGAGCTCTCGGAGAGCTTTCCAACGGTATGCTGTGGGCTACGTAACTCCTTACGGATCAAAAGTTATGGGCCCCGGAGCGACGGAGACCTGGTCCCAAGCCCCACGACCTCGGTTTGCGGGCCCAGCCTCTACGTGAAGCGAAATTGCCTCGCCCAAGGTGCAGAGGGATTCGGTAACAGAAATGTGATGGATCAGGTTGTCGGCCTTCCCGCGGCGCACGACGTACTATCCGGGATAGAAAAACAGCGCAAAAGAAGAAAAGTGTCCGAAAACTGATGAAAACGTCTGATTTTGGGCTCCGGAAAAAGGCCCAGCAAAGCAGGCTTAGCTGCACCATCGTAGAGCTCTCGGAGAGCTTTCCAACGGTATGCTGTGGGCTACGTAACTCCTTACGGATCAAAAGTTATGGGCCCCGGAGCGACGGAGACCTGGTCCCAAGCCCCACGACCTCGGTTTGTGGGCCCAGCCTCTACGTGAAGCGAAGTTGCCTCGCCCAAGGTGCAGAGGGATTCGGTAACAGAAATGTGATGGATCAGGTTGTCGGCCTTCCCGCGGCGCACGACGTACTATCCGGGATAGAAAAACAGCGCAAAAGAAGAAAAGTGTCCGAAAACTGATGAAAACGTCTGAATTTGGGCTCCGGAAAAAGGCCCTGCAAAGCAAGCTTAGCAGCCCCGTCGTAGAGCTCTCGGAGAGCTTTCCAACGGGAGGCTGTGGGCTACGTAACTCCTTACGGATCAAAAGTTATGGGCCCCGGAGCGACGGAGACCTGGTCCCAAGCCCCACGACCTCGGTTTGCGGGCCCAGCCTCTACGTGAAGCGAAATTGCCTCGCCCAAGGTGCAGAGGGATTCGGTAACAGAAATGTGATGGATCAGGTTGTCGGCCTTGACGCGGCGCACGACGTACTATCCGGGATAGAAAAACAGCGCAAAAGAAGAAAAGTGTCAGAAAAGTGATGAAAACGACCGATTTTGGGCTCCAAAAAAAGGCCCAGCGAAGCGGGCTTAGTGGCCTCGTCGTAGAGCTCTCGGAGAGCTTTCCAACGGTATGCTGTGGGCTGCGTAACTCCTTACGGATCAAAAGTTATGGGCCCCGGAGCGACGGAGACCTGGTCCCAAGCCCCACGACCTCGGTTTGCGGGCCCAGCCTCTACGTGAAGCGAAGTTGCCTCGCCCAAGGTGCAGAGGGATTCGGTAACAGAAATGTGATGGATCAGGTTGTCGGCCTTCACGCGGCGCACGACGTACTATCCGGGATAGAAAAACAGCGCAAAAGAAGAAAAGTGTCCGAAAACTGATGAAAACGACCGATTTTGGGCTCCGAAAAAAGGCCCAGCGATTCGGGCTTAGCTGCCTCGTCGTCGAGCTCTCGGAGAGCTTTCCAACGGTATGCTGTGGGCTGCGTAACTCCTTACGGATCAAAAGTTATGAGCACGGGAGCGACGGAGACTTGGTCCCAAGCCCCGCGACCTCAGTTTGCCGGCCCAGCCACAACGTGAAGCGAAGTTTCCTTGGCCAAGGTGCCGTGGGATTTGGTAACAGAAATGTGACGGATTAGGTTGTCGTCCTTTTTGCGGCGCACGACGCGCGATCCGGGATGTAAAAACAGCGCAAAAGAGGAAAAGTGTCTGAACACTGAGGAAAACTTTCGATTTTGGGCTCCAGAAAAAGGCCCAGTGAAGTGGGCTTAGCTTCCCCGTCGTAGACCTCTCGGAGAGCTTTCCAACGGTATGTTGTTGGCCGCGTAACTCATTGCGGATCAAAAGTTATGGGCTCCAGAACGGCGGAGACCTGGTCCCAAGCCCCGCGACCTCGGTTTGCAGGCCCCGCCACCACGTGAAGCGAAGTTGCCTTGGCCAAGGTGCCGTGGGATTCGGTAACAGAAATGTGATGGATCAAGTCGTCGGCCTTCCCGCGGCGCACGACGTACTATTCGGGATAGAAAAACAGCGCAAAAGAAGAAAAGTGTCAGAAAACTGATGAAAACATTTGATTTTGGGCTCTGAAAAAAGGCCCAGCGAAGATGGCTTGGCTGCCCCGTCGTAGAGCTCTCGGAGAGCTTTCCAACGGTATGCTGTGGGCTGCGTTACTCCTTACGGATCAAAAGTTATGGGCCCCGGAGCGACGGAGACCTGGTCCCAAGCCCCACGACCTCGGTTTGTGGGCCCAGCCTCTATGTGAAGCGAAGTTGCCTCGCCCAAGGTGCAGAGGGATTCGGTAACAGAAATGTGATGGATCAGGTTGTCGGCCTTCCCGCGGCGCACGACGTACTATCCGGGATAGAAAAACAGCGGAAAAGAATAAAAGTGTCTGAAAACTGATGAAAACGTCTGATTTTGGGCTCCGGAAAAAGGCCCAGCAAAGCTGGCTTAGCTGCACCGTCGTAGAGCTCTCGGAGAGCTTTCCAACGGTATGCTGTGGGCTACGTAACTCCTTACGGATCAAAAGTTATGGGCCCCGGAGCGACGGAGACCTGGTCCCAAGCCCCACGACCTCGGTTTGCGGGCCCAGCCTCTACGTGAAGTGAAGTTGCCTCGCCCAAGGTGCAGAGGGATTCGGTAACAGAAATGTGATGGATCAGGTTGTCGGCCTTCACGCGGCGCACGACGTACTATCCAGGATAGAAAAACAGCGCAAAAGAAGAAAAGTGTCAGAAAAGTGATGAAAACGACCGATTTTGGGCTCCAAAAAAAGGCCCAGCGAAGCGGGCTTATTGGCCTCGTCGTAGAGCTCTCGGAGAGCTTTCCAACGGTATGCTGTGGGCTGCGTAACTCCTTACGGATCAAAAGTTATGGGCCCCGGAGCGACGGAGACCTGGTCCAAAGCCCCACGACCTCGGTTTGCGGGCCCAGCCTCTACGTGAAGCGAAGTTGCCTCGCCCAAGGTGCTAAGGGATTCGGTAACAGAAATGTGATGGATCAGGTTGTCGGCCTTCACGCGGCGCACGACGTACTATCCGGGATAGAAAAACAGCGCAAAAGAAGAAAAGTGTCCGAAAACTGAAGAAAACAACCGATTTTGGGCTCCGAAAAGATGCCCAGCAATGTAGGCTTGGCTGCCCCGTCGTAGAGCTCTCGGAGAGCTTTCCAACGGTATGATGTGGGCCGCGTAACTCCTTACAGATCAAAAGTTATGTGCTCCGGAGCGACGGAGACCTGGTCCCAAGCCCCACGGCCTCGGTTTGCGGGCCCAGCCTCTACGTGAAGCGAAGTTGCCTCGCCCAAGGTGCAGAGGGATTCGGTAACAGAAATGTGATGGATCAGGTTGTCGGCCTTCAAGCGGCGCACGACGTACTATCCGGGATAGAAAAACAGCGCAAAAGAAGAAAAGTGTCCGAAAACTGAAGAAAACAACCGATTTTGGGCTCCGAAAAAAGGCCCAGTGAAGCTGGCTTAGCTGCCCCGTCGTAGAGCTCTCGGAGTGCTTTCCAACGGTATTCTGTGGGCCGCGTAACTCCTTACGGATCAAAAGTTATGGGCCCCGGAGCGACGGAGACCTGGTCCCAAGCCCCACGACCTCGGTTTGCGAGCCCAGCCTCTACGTGAAGCGAAGTTTCCTCGCCCAAGGTGCAGAGGGATTCGATAACAGAAATGTGATGGATCAGGTTGTCGGCCTTCCAGCGGTGCACGACGTACTATCCGGGATAGAAAAACAGCGCAAAAGAAGAAAAGTGTCCGAAAACTGATGAAAACGACCGATTTTGGGCTCCGAAAAAAGACCCAGCAAAGCAGGCTTAGCTGCCCCGTCGTAGAGGTCTCGGAGAGCTTTCCAACGGTATGCAGTGGGCAGCGTAACTCCTTGCGGATCAAAAGTTATGGGCCCCGGAGTGACGGAGACCTGGTCCCATGCCCCTCGACCTCGGTTTGCGGGCCCAGCCTCTACGTGAAGCGATGTTGCCTCGCCCCAGGTGCCTTGGGATTCGGTAACAGAAATGTGATGGATCAAGTTGTCGGCCTTCCCGCGGCTCACGACGTACGATCCGGGATAGAAAAACAGCGCAAAAGAAGAAAAGTGTCAGAAAACTGAAGAAAACAACCGATTTTGGGCTCCGAAAAAAGGCCTAGCAAAGCAGGCTTAGCTGCCTCGTCGTAGAGCTCTCGGAGAGCTTTCCAACGGTATGCTGTGGGCAAGCGTAACTCCTTGCAGATCAAAAGTTATGGGCCCCGGAGCGACGGAGACCTGGTCCCAAGCCCCTCGACGTCGGTTTGCGGGCCCAGCCTCTACGTGAAGCGAAGTTACCTCGCCCCAGGTGCAGTGGGATTCGGTAACAGAAATGAGATGGATCAGGTTGTCGGCCTTCCCGCGACGCACGACGTACTATCCGGGATAGAAAAACAGCGCAAAAGAAGAAAAGTGTCCGAAAACTGATGAAAACGTCCGATTTTGGGCTCCGGAAAAAGGCCCAGCAAAGCAGGCTTTGCTGAACCGTCGTAGAGCTCTCGGAGAGCTTTCCAACGGTATGCTGTGGGCTGCGTAACTCCTTACGTATCAAAAGTTATAGGCCCCGGAGCGACGTAGACCTGGTCCCAAGCCCCACGACCTCGGTTTGCGGGCCCAGCCTCTACGTGAAGCGAAGTTGCCTCATCCAAGGTGCAGAGGGATTCGGTAACAGAAATGTGATGGATCAGGTTGTCGGCCTTCCCGCGGCGCACGACGTACTATTCGGGATAGAAAAACAGCGCAAAAGAAGAAAAGTGTCAGAAAAGTGATGAAAACGACCGATTTTGGGCTCCAAAAAAAGGCCCAGCGAAGCGGGCTTAGTGGCCTCGTCGTAGAGCTCTCGGAGAGCTTTCCAACGGTATGCTGTGGGCTGCGTAACTCCTTACGGATCAAAAGTTATGGACCCCGGAGCGACGGAGACCTGGTCCCAAGCCCCACGACCTCGGTTTGCGGGCCCAGCCTCTACGTGAAGCGAAGTTGCCTCGCCCAAGGTGCAGAGGGATTCGGTAACAGAAATGTGATGGATCAGGTTGTCGGCCTTCACGCGGCGCACGACGTACTATCCGGGATAGAAAAACAGCGCAGTAGAAGAAATGTGTCCGACAACTGATGAGAGCCTCCGATTTTGGGCCCCCAAAAAAGGCCCAGCACTGCGGGCTTAGCTGCCCCGTCGTAGAGCTCTCGGAGAGCTTTCCAACGGCATGCTGTGGGCTGCGTAACTCCTGACGGATCAAAAGTCATGGGCCCCGGAGCGACGGAGACCTGGTCCCAAGCACCACGACCTCGGTTTACGGGCCCAGCCTCTACGTGAAGCGAAGTTGCCTCGCCCAAGGTGCAGAGGGATTCGGTAACAGAAATGTGATGGATCAGGTTGTCGGCCTTCCAGCGGCGCACGACGTACTATCCGGGATAGAAAAACAGCGCAAAAGAAGAAAAGTGTCAGAAAACTGAAGAAAACAACCGATTTTGGGCTCCGAAAAAAGGCCCAGCAAAGCAGGATTAGCTGCCCCGTCGTAGAGCTCTCGGAGAGCTTTCCAACGGTATGCTGTGGGCTGCGTAACTCCTTACGGATCAAAAGTTATGGGCCCCGGAGCGACGGAGACCTGGTCCCAAGCCCCACGACCTCGGTTTGCGGGCCCAGCCTCTACGTGAAGCGAAGTTGCCTCGCCCAAGGTCCAGAGGGATTCGGTAACAGAAATGTGATGGATCAGGTTGTCGGCCTTCCCGCGACGCACGACGTACTATCCGGGATAGAAAAACAGCGCAAAAAAAGAAAAGTGTCCAAAAACTGATGAAAACGTCCGATTTTGGGCTCCGAAAAAAGGCCCAGCAAAGCGAGCTTAGCTGCACCATTGTAGAGCTCTCGGAGAGCTTTCCAACGGTATGCTGTAGGCTGCGTAACTCCTTACGTATCAAAAGTTATGGGCCCCGGAGCGATATAGACCTGGTCCCAAGCCCCACGACCTCGGTTTGCGGGCCCAGCCTCTACGTGAAGCGAAGTTGCCTCGTCCAAGGTGCAGAGGGATTCGGTAACAGAAATGTGATGGATCAGGTTGTCGGCCTTCCCGCGGCGCACGATGTACTATTCGGGATAGAAAAACAGCGCAAGAGAAGAAAAGTGTTCGAAAACTGATGAAAACGACCGATTTTGGGCTCCGAAAAAAGGCCCAGCGACGCGGGCTTAGCTGCTCCGTCGTAGAGCTCTCGGAGAGCTTTCCAACGGTATGTTGTGGGCTGCGTAACTCCTTACGGATCAAAAGTTATGGGCCCCGGAGCGACGGAGACCTGGTCCCAAGCCCCACGACCTCGGTTTGCGAGCCCAGCCTCTACGTGAAGCGAAATTGCCTCGCCCAAGGTGCCATGGGATTCGGTAACAGAAATGTGATAGATCAGGTTGTCGGCCTTCCCACGGCGCACGACGTACTATCCGGGACAGAAAAACAGCGCAAAAGAAGAATAGTGTCCGAACACATATGAAAACGTTCGATTTTCGACTCCAGAAAAAGGCCCAGCAAAGCGGGCTTAGCTAACCAATCGTAGAGCTCTCGGAGAGCTTTCCAACGATATGCTGTGGGCCGCGTAACTCCTTGCGGATCAAAAGTTATGGGCTCCGGAGCGGCGGAGACCTGGTCCTAAGCGCCGCGACATCGGTTTGACGGCCCAGCCACAACGTGAAGCGAAGTGGCCTTGGCCAAGGTGCAGAGGGATTCGATAACAGAAATGTGATGGATCAGGTTGTCGGCCTTCCAGCGGCGCACGACGTACTATCCGGGATAGAAAAACAGCGCAAAAGAAGAAAAGTGTCCGAAAACTGATGAAAACGACCGATTTTGGGCTCCGAAAAAAAGGCCCAGCAAAGCGGGCTTAGCTGCCCCGTCGTAGAGCTCTCGGAGAGCTTTCCAACGGTATGCTGTGGGCTGCGTAACTCCTTACGGATCAAAAGTTATGGGCCCCGGAGCGACGGAGACCTGGTCCCAAGCCCCACGACCTCGGTTTGCGGGCCCAGCCTCTACGTGAAGCGAAGTTGCCTCGCCCAAGGTGCAGAGGGATTCGGTAATAGGAATGTGATGGATCAGGTTGTCGGCCTTCCCGCGGCGCACGACGTACTATCCGGGATAGAAAAACAGCGCAAAAGAAGAAAAGTGTCAGAAAACTGAAGAAAACAACCGATTTTGGGCTCCGAAAAAAGGCCCAGCAAAGCAGGATTAGCTGCCCAGTCGTAGAGCTCTCGGAGAGCTTTCCAACGGTATGCTGTGGGCTGCGTAACTCCTTACGGATCAAAAGTTATGGGCCCCGGAGAGACGGAGACCTGGTCCCAAGCCCCACGACCTCGGTTTGCGGGCCCAGCCTCTACGTGAAGCAAAGTTGCCTCGCCCAAGGTGCAGAGGGATTCGGTAACAGAAATGTGATGGATCAGGTTGTCGGCCTTCCCGCGACGCACGACGTACTATCCGGGATAGAAAAACAGCGCAAAAGAAGAAAAGTGTCCAAAAACTGATGAAAACGTCCGATTTTGGGCTCCGAAAAAAGGCCCAGCAAAGCAGGCTTTGCTGCACCGTCGTAGAGCTCTCGGAGAGCTTTCCAACGGTATGCTGTGGGCTGCGTAACTCCTTACGTATCAAAAGTTATGGGCCCCGGAGCGACATAGACCTGGTCCCAAGCCCCACGACCTCGGTTTGCGGGCCCAGCCTCTACGTGAAGCGAAGTTGCCTCGTCCAAGGTGCAGAGGGATTCGGTAACAGAAATGTGATGGATCAGGTTGTCGGCCTTCCCGCGGCGCACGACGTACTATTCGGGATAGAAAAACAGCGCAAAAGAAGAAAAGTGTTCGAAAACTGATGAAAATGACCGATTTTGGGCTTCGAAAAAAGGCCCAGCAACGCGGGCTTAGCTGCTCCGTCGTAGAGCTCTCGGAGAGCTTTCCAACGGTATGCTGTGGGCTGCGTAACTCGTTACGGATCAAAAGTTATGGGCCCCGGAGCGACGGAGACCTGGTCCCAAGCCCCACGACCTCGGTTTGCGGGCCCAGCCTCTACGTGAAGCGAAGTTGCCTCGCCCAAGGTGCAGAGGGATTCGGTAACAGAAATGTGATGGATCAGGTTGTCGGCCTTCCCGCGGCGCACGACGTACTATCCGGGATAGAAAAACAGCGCAAAAGCAGAAAAGTGTCTGAAAACTGAAGACAACGTTCTATTTTGGGCTCCGAAAAAAGGTCCATCGAAGCGGGCTTGGCTGCCCTGTCGTAGATCTCTCGGAGAGCTTTCCAACGGTATGCTGTGGGGCGCGTAACTCCTTACGGATCAAAAGTTATGGGCTCCGGAGCGACGGAGACCTATTCCCAAGCCCCACGACCTCGGTTTGCGGGACCAGCCTCTACGTGAATCGAAGCTGTCTCACCCAAGGTGCCGTTGGATTCGGTAATAGGAATGTGATGGATCAGGTTGTCGGCCTTCCCGCGGCGCACGACGTACTATCCGGGATAGAAAAACAGCGCAAAAGAAGAAAAGTGTCAGAAAACTGAAGAAAACAACCGATTTCGGGCTCCAAAAAAAGGCCCAGTGAATCAGGATTAGCTGCCCCGTCGTAGAGCTCTCGGAGAGCTTTCCAACGGTATGCTGTGGGCTGCGTAACTCCTTACGGATCAAAAGTTATGGGCTCCGGAGCGACGGAGACCTGGTCCCAAGCCCCACGACCTCGGTTTGCAGGCCCAACCTCTACGTGAAGCGAAGGTGCCTCGCCCAAGGTGCAGAGGGATTCGGTAACAGAAATGTGATGGATCAGGTTGTCGGCCTTCCCGCGACGCACGACGTACTATCCGGGATAGAAAAACAGCGCAAAAGAAGAAAACTGTCCAAAAACTGATGAAAACGTCCGATTTTGGGCTCCGAAAAAAGGCCCAGCAAAGTGGGCTTAACTGCACCGTCGTAGAGCTCTCGGAGAGCTTTCCAACGGTATGCTGTGGGCTGCGTAACTCCTTACGTATCAAAAGTTATGGGCCCCGGAGCGACATAGACCTGGTCCCAAGCCCCACGACCTCGGTTTGCGGGCCCAGCCTCTACGTGAAGCGAAATTGCCTCGTCCAAGGTTCAGAGGGATTCGGTAACAGAAATGTGATGGATCAGGTTGTCGGCCTTCCCGCGGCGCACGACGTACTATTCGGGATAGAAAAACAGCGCAAAAGAAGAAAAGTGTTCGAAAACTGATGAAAACGACCGATTTTGGGCTCCGAAAAAAGGCCCAGCGACGCGGGCTTAGCTGCTCCGTCGTAGAGCTCTCGGAGAGCTTTCCAACGGTATGTTGTGGGCTGCGTAACTCCTTACGGATCAAAAGTTATGGGCCCCGGAGCGACGGAGACCTGGTCCCAAGCCCCACGACCTCGGTTTGCGAGCCCAGCCTCTACGTGAAGCGAAATTGCCTCGCCCAAGGTGCCATGGGATTCGGTAACAGAAATGTGATAGATCAGGTTGTCGGCCTTCCCACGGCGCACGACGTACTATCCGGGATAGAAAAACAGCGCAAAACAAGAAAAGTGTCCGAAAACTGATGAAAACGTCCGATTTTTGGCTCCAGAAAAAGGTCCAGCAAAGCGGGCTTAGCTACCCCGTCGTAGAGCTCTCGTAGAGCATTCCAACGGTATGCTGTGGGCTGCGTAACTCCTTACGGATCAAAAGTTATGGGCCCCGGAGCGACGGAGACCTGGTCCCAAGCCCCACGACCTCGGTTTGCGGGCCCAGCCTCTACGTGAAGCGAAGTTGCCTCGCCCAAGGTGCAGAGGGATTCGATAACAGAAATGTGATGGATCAGGTTGTCGGCCTTCCAGCGGCGCACGACGTACTATCCGGGATAGAAAAACAGCGCAAAAGTAGAAAAGTGTCCGAAAACTGATGAAAACGACCGATTTTGGGCTCCGAAAAAAAGGCCCAGCAAAGCGGGCTTAGCTGCCCCGTCGTAGAGCTCTCGGAGAGCTTTCCAACGGTATGCTGTGGGCTGCGTAACTCCTTACGGATCAAAAGTTATGGGCCCCGGAGCGACGGAGACCTGGTCCCAAGCCCCACGACCTCGGTTTGCGGGCCCAGCCTCTACGTGAAGCGAAGTTGCCTCGCCCAAGGTGCAGAGGGATTCGGTAATAGGAATGTGATGGATCAGGTTGTCGGCCTTCCCGCGGCGCACGACGTACTATCCGGGATAGAAAAACAGCGCAAAAGAAGAAAAGTGTCAGAAAACTGAAGAAAACAACCAATTTTGGGCTCCGAAAAAAGGCCCAGCAAAGCGGGATTAGCTGCCCCGTCATAGAGCTCTCGGAGAGCTTTCCAACGGTATGCTGTGGGCCGCGTAACTCCTTACGAATCAAAAGTTATGTTCCCCGGAGCGACGGAGACCTGGTTCCAAGCCCCCCGACCTCGGTTTGCGGGCCCGGCCTCTACGTGAAGCGAAGTTGCCTCGCCCAAGGTGCCGTGGGATTCGGTAACAGAAATGTGATGGATCAGGTTGTCGGCCTTCCAGCGGCGCACGACGTATTATCCGGGATAGAAAAACAGCGCAAAAGAAGAAAAGAGTCCAAAAACTGATGAAAACGTCCGATTTTGGGCTCCGAAAAAAGGCCCAGCAAAGCGGGATTAGCTGCCCCGTCATAGAGCTCTCGGAGAGCTTTCCAACGGTATGCTGTGGGCTGCGTAACTCCTTACGTATCAAAAGTTATGGGCCCCGGAGCGACATAGACCTGGTCCCAAGCCCCACGACCTCGGTTTGCGGGCCCAGCCTCTACGTGAAGCGAAGTTGCCTCGTCCAAGGTGCAGAGGGATTCGGTAACAGAAATGTGATGGATCAGGTTGTCGGCCTTCCCGCGGCGTACGACGTACTATTCGGGATAGAAAAACAGCGCAAAAGAAGAAAAGTGTTCGAAAACTGATGAAAATGACCGATTTTGGGCTCCGAAAAAAGGCCCAGCGACGCGGGCTTAGCAGCTCCGTCGTAGAGCTCTCGGAGAGCTTTCCAACGGTATGCTGTGGGCTGCGTAACTCCTTACGGATCAAAATTTATGGGCCCCGGAGCGACGGAGACCTGGTCCCAAGCCCCACGACCTCGATTTGCGGGCCCAGCCTCTACATGAAGCGAAGTTGCCTCGCCCAAGGTACAGAGGGATTCGGTAACATAAATGTAATGGATCAGGTTGTCGGCCTTCCAGCGGCGCACGACGTACTATCCGGGATAGAAAAACAGCGCAAAAGAAGAAAAGTGTCAGAAAACTGATGAAAACGACCAATTTTGGGCTCCAAAAAAAGGCCCAGCAAAGCGGGCTTAGCTGCACCGTCGTAGAGCTCTCGGAGAGCTTTCCAACGGTATGCTGTGGGCTGCGTAACTCCTTACGGATCAAAAGTTATGGGCCCCGGAGCGACGGAGACCTGGTCCCAAGCCCCACGACCTCGGTTTGTGGGCCCAGCCTCTACGTGAAGCGAAGTTGCATCGCCCAAGGTGCAGAGGGATTCGGTAACAGAAATGTGATGCATCAGGTTGTCGGCCTTCCCGCGGCGCACGACGTACTATCCGGGATAGAAAAACAGCGCAAAAGAAGAAAAGTGTCAGAAAACTGATGAAAACGACCGATTTTGGGCTCCGGAAAAAGGTCCAGCCAAGCAGGCTTGGCCGCCCCGTCGTAGAGCTCTCAGAGAGCTTTCCAACGGTATGCTGTGGGCTGCGTAACTCCTTACGGATCAAAAGTTATGGGCCCCGGAGCGACGGAGACTTGGTCCCAAGCCCCACAACCTCGATTTGCGGGCCCAGCCTCTACGTGAAGCGAAGTTGCCTCGCCCAAGGTGCAGAGGGATTCGGTAACAGAAATGTGATGGATCAGGTTGTCGGCCTTCCAGCGGCGCACGACGTACTATCCGGGATAGAAAAACAGCGCAAAAGAAGAAAAGTGTCCGAAAACTGATGAAAACGACCGATTTTGGGCTCCGAAAAAAGGCCCAGCAGAGCGAGCTTAGCTGCCCTGTCGTAGAGCTCTCGGAGAGCTTTCCAACGGTATGCTGTGGGCTGCGTAACACCTTACGGATCAAAAGTTATGGGCCCCGGAGCGACGGAGACCTGGTCCCAAGCCCCACGACCTCGGTTTGCGGGCCCAGCCTCTACGTGAAGCGAAGTTGCCTCGCCCAAGGTGCCATGGGATTCGGCAACAGAAATGTGATAGATCAGGTTGTCGGCCTTCCCGCGGCGCACGACGTACTATCCGGGATAGAAAGACAGCGCAAAAGAAGAAAAGTGTCCGAAAACTGATGAAAACGACCAATTTTGGGCTCCGAAAAAAGGCCCCGCTATGCGGGCTTAGCTGGCCCGTCGTAGAGCTCTCGGAGAGCTTTCCAATGGTATGCTGTGGGCTGCGTAACTCCTAACGGATCAAAAGTTATGGGCCCCGGAGCGACGGAGACCTGGTCCCAAGCCCCACGACCTCGGTTTGCGGGCCCAGCCTCTACGTGAAGCGAAGTTGCCTCGCCCAAGGTGCAGAGGGATTCGGTAACAGAAATGTGATGGATCAGGTTGTCGGCCTACACGCGGCGCACGACGTACTATCCGGGATAGAAAAACAGCGCAAAAGAAGAAAAGTGTCAGAAAACTGATGAAAACGACCGATTTTGGGCTCCGGAAAAAGGTCCAGCGAAGCGGGCTTGGCCGCCCCGTCGTAGAGCTCTCGGAGAGCTTTCCAACGGTATGCTGTGGGCTGCGTACCTCCTTACGGATCAAAAGTTATGGGCTCCGGAGCGACGGAGACCTGGTCCCAAGCCCCACGACCTCGGTTTGCAGGCCCAGCATCTACGTGAAGCGAAGGTGCCTCGCCCAAGGTGTGGAGGAATTCGGTAATAGAAATGTGTTGGATCAGGTTGTCGGCCTTCCCGGAGCGCACGACGTACTATCCGGGATAGAAAAACAGCGCAAAAGAAGAAAAGTGTCAGAAAACTGAAGAAAACAACCGATTTTGGGCTCCGAAAAAAGGCCCAGCAAAGCAGGATTAGCTGCCCCGTTGTAGAGCCCTCGGAGAGATTTCCCACGGTATGCTGTGGGCCGCGTAACTCCTTGCGGATCAAAAGTTATGGGCTCCGGAGCGACGGAGACCTGGTCCCAAGCCCCACGACCTCGGTTTGCGGGCCCAGCCTTTACATGAAGCGAAGTTTCCTCGCCCAAGGTGCAGTGGGATTCAGTAACAGAAATGTGATGGATGAGGTTGGCGGCCTTCCCGCGACGCACGACGTACTATCCGGGATAGAAAAACAGCGCAAAAGAAGAAAAGTGTCCAAAAACTGATGAAAACGTTCGATTTTGGGCTCCGAAAAAATGCCCAGCAAAGCGGGCTTAACTGCACCGTCGTAGAGCTCTCGGAGAACTTTCCAACGGTATGCTGTGGGCTGCGTAACTCCTTACGTATCAAAAGTTATGGGCCCCGGAGCGACATAGACCTGGTCCCAAGCCCCACGACCTCGGTTTGCGGGCCCAGCCTCTACGTGAAGCGAAGTTGCCTCGTCCAAGGTGCAGAGGGATTCGGTAACAGAAATGTGATGGATCAGGTTGTCGGCCTTCCCGCGGCGCACGACGTACTATTCGGGATAGAAAAACAGCGCAAAAGAAGAAAAGTGTTCGAAAATTGATGAAAACGACCGATTTTGGGCTCCGAAAAAAGGCCCAGCGACGCGGGCTTAGCTGCTCCGTCGTAGAGCTCTCGGAGAGCTTTCCAACGGTATGTTGTGGGCTGCGTAACTCCTTACGGATCAAAAGTTATGGGCCCCGGAGCGACGGAGACCTGGTCCCAAGCCCCACGACCTCGGTTTGCGAGCCCAGCCTCTACGTGAAGCGAAATTGCCTCGCCCAAGGTGCCATGGGATTCGGTAACAGAAATGTGATAGATCAGGTTGTCGGCCTTCCCACGGCGCACGACGTACTATCCGGGACGGAAAAACAGCGCAAAAGAAGAATAGTGTCCGAAAACTGATGAAAACGTTCGATTTTTTGATCTAGAAAAAGGCCCAGCAAAGCGGGCTTAGCTGCCCCATCGTAGAGCGCTCGGAAAGCTTTCCAACGGTATGCTGTGGGCCGCGTAACTCCTTGCGGATCAAAAGTTATGGGCCCCGGAGCGACGGAGACTTGGCCCCAAGCCCCACGACCTCGGTTTGCGGGCCCAGCCTCTACGGGAAGGGGAGGTGCCTCGCCCAAGGTGCAGAGGGATTCGATAACAGAAATGTGATGGATCAGGTTGTCGGCCTTCCAGCGGCGCACGACGTACTATCCGGGATAGAAAAACAGCGCAAAAGAAGAAAAGTGTCCGAAAACTGATGAAAACGACCGATTTTGGGCTCCGAAAAAAAGGCCCAGCAAAGCGGGCTTAGCTGCCCCGTCGTAGAGCTCTCGGAGAGCTTTCCACCGGTATGCTGTGGGCCGTGCAACTCCTTACGGATCAAAAGTTATGGGCCCCGGAGCGACGGAGACCTGGCCCCAAGCGCCACGACCTCGGTTTGCGGGCCCAGCCTCTACGTGAAGCGAAGTTGCCTCGCCCAAGGTGCAGAGGGATTCGGTAATAGGAATGTGATGGATCAGGTTGTCGGCCTTCCCGCGGCGCACGACGTACTATCCGGGATAGAAAAACAGCGCAAAAGAAGAAAAGTGTCAGAAAACTGAAGAAAACAACCAATTTTGGGCTCCGAAAAAAGGCCCAGCAAAGCAGGATTAGCTGCCCCGTCGGAGAGCTCTCGGAGAGCTTTCCAACGGTATGCTGTGGGCTGCGTAACTCCTTACGGATCAAAAGTTATGGGCTCCGGAGCGAAGGTGACCTGGTCGGAAGACCCACGACCTCGGTTTGCGGGCCCAGCCTCTACGTGAAGCGAAGTTGCCTCGCCCAAGGTGCAGAGGGATTCGGTAACAGAAATGTGATGGATCAGGTTGTCTGCCTTCCCGCGACGCACGACGTACTATCCGGGACAGAAAAACAGCGCAAAAGAAGAAAAGTGTCCAAAAACTGATGAAAACGTTCGATTTTGGGCTCTGAAAAAAGGCCCAGCATAGCGGGCTTAGCCGCACCGTCGTAGAGCTCTCGGAGTGCTTTCCAACGGTATGCTGTGGGCTGCGGAACTCCTTACGTATCAAAAGTTATGGGCCCCGGAGCGACATAGACCTGGTCCCAAGCCCCACGACCTCGGTTTGCGGGCCCAGCCTCTACGTGAAGCGAAGTTGCCTCGTCCAAGGTGCAGAGGGATTCGGTAACGGAAATGTGATGGATCAGGTTGTCGGCCTTCCCGCGGCGCACGACGTACTATTCGGGATAGAAAAACAGCGCAAAAGAAGAAAAGTGTTCGAAAACTGATGAAAATGACCGATTTTGGGCTCCGAAAAAAGGCCCAGCGAAGTGGGCTTAGCTGCCCCGTCGTAGAGCTCTTGGAGAGCTTTCCAACGGTATGCTGTGGGTTGCGTAACTCCTTGCGGATCAAAAGTTATGGGCCCCGGAGAGACGTAGACCTGGTCCCAAGCCCCACGACCTCGGTTTGCGGGCCCAGCCTCTACGTGAAGCGAAGTTGCCTCGCCCCAGGTGCAGAGGGATTCGGTAACAGAAATGTGATGGATCAGGTTGTCGGCCTTCCCGCGGCGCACAACGTACTATCCGGGATAGAAAAACAGCGCTAAAGAAGAAAAGTGTCAGAAAACTGATGAAAATGACCGATTTTGGGCTCCGGAAAAAGGTCCAGCGAAGCGGGCTTGGCCGCCCCGTCGTAGAGCTCTCGGAGAGCTTTCCAACGGTATGCTGTGGGCTGCGTAACTCCTTACGGATCAAAATTTATGGGCCCCGGAGCGACGGAGACCTGGTCCCAAGCCCCACGACCTCGATTTGCGGGCCCAACCTCTACATGAAGCGAAGTTGCCTCGCCCAAGGTGCAGAGGGATTCGGTAACAGAAATGTAATGGATCAGGTTGTCGGCCTTCCAGCGGCGCACGACGTACTATCCGGGATAGAAAAACAGCGCAAAAGAAGAAAAGTGTCCGAAAACTGATGAAAACGAACGATTTTGGGCTCCGAAAAAAGGCCCAGCAAAGCGAGCTTAGCTGCCCTATCGTAGAGCTCTCGGAGAGCTTTCCAACGGTATGCTGTGGGCTGCGTAACTCCTTACGGATCAAAAGTTATGGGCCCCGGAGCGACGGAGACCTGGTCCCAAGCCCCACGACCTCGGTTTGCGGGCCCAGCCTCTACGTGAAGCGAAGTTGCCTCGCCCAAGGTGCAGAGGGATTCGGTAACAGAAATGTGATGGATCAGGTTGTCGGCCTTCACGCGGCGCACGACGTACTATCCGGGATAGAAAAACAGCGCAAAAGAAGAAAAGTGTCAGAAAACTGATGAAAACGACCGATTTTGGGCTCCGGAAAAAGGTCCAGCGAAGCAGGCTTGGCCGCCCCGTCGTAGATCTCTCGGAGAGCTTTCCAACGGTATACTGTGGGCTGCGTAACTCCTTACGGATCAAAAGTTATGGGCTCTGGAGCGATGGAGACCTGGTCCCATGCCCCACGACCTCGGTTTGCTGGCCCAGCCTCTACGTGATGTAAAGTTGTCTCGCCCAAGGTGCTGTGGGATTCGAAAACAGAAATGTGATGGATTAGGTTGTCGGACTTCCCGCGGCGCACGACGTACTATCCGGGATAGAAAAACAGCGCATAAGAAGAAAAGTGTCAGAAAACTGAAGAAAACAACCTATTTTGGGCTCCGAAAAAAGGCCCAGCAAAGCAGGCTTAGCTGCCCCGTCGTAGAGCTCTCGGAGAGCTTTCCAACGGTATGCTGTGGGCTGCGTAACTCCTTACGGATCAAAAGTTATGGGCCCCGAAGCGACGGAGACCTGGTCCCAAGCACCACGACCTCGGTTTGCGGGCCCAGCCTCTACGTGAAGCGAAGTTGCCTCACCCAAGGTGCAGAGGGATTCGGTAACAGAAATGTGATGGATCAGGTTGTCGGCCTTCCAGCGGCGCACGACGTACTATCCGGGATAGAAAAACATCGCAAAAGAAGAAAAGTGTCCGAAAACAGATGAAAAGGAACGATTTTGGGCTCCGAAAAAAGGCCCAGCAAAGCGGGCTTAGCTGCCCCGTCGTAGAGCTCTTGGAGAGCTTTCCAACGGTATGCTATGGGCCGCATAATGCCTTACGGATCAAAATTTATGGGCCCCGGAGCGACGGAGACCTGGTCCCAAACCCCACAACCTCGATTTGCGGGCCCAGCCTCTGCGTGAAGCGAAGTTGCCTCGCCCAAGGTGCAGAGGGATTCGGTAACAGAAATGTAATGGATCAGGTTGTCGGCCTTCCAGCGGCGCACGACGTACTATCCGGGATAGAAAAACATCGCAAAAGAAGAAAAGTGTCCGAAAACTGGTGAAAATGTTCGATTTTGGGCTCCGCAAAAAGGCCCAGCGAAGAGAGCTTAGCTGCCCTATCGTAGAGCTCTTGGAGAGCTTTCCAACGGTATGCTGTGGGTCGCGTAACTCCTTACGGATCAAAAGTTATGGGCCCCGGAGCGACGGAGACCTGGTCCCAAGCCCCACGACCTCGGTTTGCGGGCCCAGCCTCTACGTGAAGCGAAGTTGCCTCGCCCAAGGTGCAGAGGGATTCGGTAACAGAAATGTGATGGATCAGGTTGTCGGCCTTCACGCGGCGCACGACGTACTATCCGGGATAGAAAAACAGCGCAAAAGAAGAAAAGTGTCAGAAAACTGATGAAAACGACCGATTTTGGGCTCCGGAAAAAGGTCCAGCGAAGCAGGCTTGGCCGCCCCGTCGTAGAGCTCTCGGAGAGCTTTCCAACGGTATGCTGTGGGCTGCGTAACTCCTTACGGATCAAAAGTTATGGGCCCCGGAGCGACGGAGACCTGGTCCCAAGCCCCACGACCTCGGTTTGCGGGCCCAGCCTCTACGTGAAGCGAAGTTGCCTCGCCCAAGGTGCAGAGGGATTCGGTAACAGAAATGTGATGGATCAGGTTGTCGGCCTTCCCGCGGCGCACGACGTACTATCCGGGATAGAAAAACAGCGCATAAGAAGAAAAGTGTCAGAAAACTGAAGAAAACAACCTATTTTGGGCTCCGAAAAAAGGCCCAGCAAAGCAGGCTTAGCTGCCCCGTCGTAGAGCTCTCGGAGAGCTTTCCAACGGTATGCTGTGGGCTGCGTAACTCCTTACGGATCAAAAGTTATGGGCCCCGAAGCGACGGAGACCTGGTCCCAAGCACCACGACCTCGGTTTGCGGGCCCAGCCTCTACGTGAAGCGAAGTTGCCTCGCCCAAGGTGCAGAGGGATTCGGTAACAGAAATGTGATGGATCAGGTTGTCGGCCTTCCAGCGGCGCACGACGTACTATCCGGGATAGAAAAACATCGCAAAAGAAGAAAAGTGTCCGAAAACAGATGAAAAGGAACGATTTTGGGCTCCGAAAAAAGGCCCAGCAAAGCGAGCTTAGCTGCCCCGTCGTAGAGCTCTCGGAGAGCTTTCCAACGGTATGCTGTGGGCTGTGTAACTCCTTACGGATCAAAAGTTATGGGCCCCGGAGCGACGGAGACCTGGTCCCAAGCCCCACGACCTCAGTTTGCGGGCCCAGCCTCTACGTGAAGCGAAGTTGCCTCGCCCAAGGTGCCATGGGATTCGGTAACAGAAATGTGATAGATCAGGTTGTCGGCCTTCCCGCGGCGCACGACGTACTATCCGGGATAGAAAAACAGCGCAAAAGAAGAAAAGTGTCCGAAAACTGATGAAAACGACCAATTTTGGGCTCCGAAAAAAGGCCCCGCTATGCGGGCTTAGCTGCCCCGTCGTAGAGCTCTCGGAGAGCTTTCCAATGGTATGCTGTGGGCTGCGTAACTCCTTACGGATCAAAAGTTATGGGCCCCGGAGCGACAGAGACCTGGTCCCAAGCCCCACGACCTCGGTTTGCGGGCCCAGCCTCTACGTGAAGCGAAGTTGCCTCGCCCAATGTGCAGAGGGATTCGGTAACAGAAATGTGATGGATCAGGTTGTCGGCCTTCCCGTGGCGCACGACGTACTATCCGGGATAGAAAAACGGCGCAAAAGAAGAAAAGTGTCAGAAAACTGAAGAAAACAACCGATTTTGGGCTCCGAAAATAGGCCCAGCAAAGCAGGCTTAGCTGCCCCGTCGTAGAGCTCTCGGAGAGCTTTCCAACGGTATGCTGTGGGCTGCGTAACTCCTTACGGATCAAAAGTTATGGGCCCCGAAGCGACGGAGACCTGGTCCCAAGCCCCACGACCTCGGTTTGCGGGCCCAGCCTCTACGTGAAGCGAAGTTGCCTCGCCCAAGGTGCAGAGGGATTCGGTAACAGAAATGTGATGGATCAGGTTGTCGGCCTTCCCGCGGCGCACGACGTACTATCCGGGATAGAAAAACAGCGCAAAAGAAGAAAAGTGTCAGAAAACTGATGAAAACGACCGAATTTGGACTCCGGAAAAAGGTCCAGCGAAGCGGGCTTGGCCGCCCCGTCGTAGAGCTCTCGGAGAGCTTTCCAACGGTATGCTGTGGGCTGCGTAACTCCTTACGGATCAAAAGTCATGGGCCCCGGAGCGACGGAGACCTGGTCCCAAGCCCCACGACCTCGATTTGCGGGCCCAGCCTCAACATGAAGCGAAGTTGCCTCACCCAAGGTGCAGAGGGATTCGGTAACAGAAATGTGATGGATCAGGTTGTCGGCCTTCCAGCGGCGCACGACGTACTATCCGGGATAGAAAAACAGCGCAAAAGAAGAAAAGTGTCCGAAAACTGATGAAAACGAACGATTTTGGGCTCCGAAAAAAGGCCCAGCAAAGCGAGCTTAGCTGCCCCGTCGTAGAGCTCTCGAAGAGCTTTCCAACGGTATGCTGTGGGCTGCGTAACTCCTTACGGATCAAAAGTTATGGGCCCCGGAGCGACGGAGACCTGGTCCCAAGCCCCACGACCTCGGTTTGCGGGCCCAGCCTCTACGTGAAGCGAAGTTGCCTCGCCCAAGGTGCAGAGGGATTCGGTAACAGAAATGTGATGGATCAGGTTGTCGGCCTTCCCGCGGCGCACGACGTACTATCCGGGATAGAAAAACAGCGCAAAAGAAGAAAAGTGTCAGAAAACTGAAGAAAACAACCGATTTTGGGCTCCGAAAAAAGGCCCAGCAAAGCAGGCTTAGCTGCTCCGTCGTAGAGCTCTCGGAGAGCTTTCCAACGGTATGCTGTGGGCTGCGTAACTCCTTACGAATCAAAAGTTATGGGCCCCGAAGCGACGGAGACCTGGTCCCAAGCCCCACGACCTCGGTTTGCGGGCCCAGCCTCTACGTGAAGCGAAGTTGCCTCGCCCAAGGTGCAGAGGGATTCGGTAACAGAAATGTGATGGATCAGGTTGTCGGCCTTCCAGCGGCGCACGACGTACTATCCGGGATAGAAAAACAGCGCAAAAGAAGAAAAGTGTCCGAAAACTGATGAAAACGAACGATTTTGGGCTCCGAAAAAAGGCCCAGCAAAGCGAGCTTCGATGCCCCGTCGTAGAGCTCTCGGAGAGCTTTCCAACGGTATGCTGTGGGCTGCGTAACTCCTTACGGATCAAAAGTTATGGGCCCCGGAGCGACGGAGACCTGGTCCCAAGCCCCACGACCTCGGTTTGCGGGCCCAGCCTCTACGTGAAGCGAAGTTGCCTCGCCCAAGGTGCCATGGGATTCAGTAACAGAAATGTGATAGATCAGGTTGTCGGCCTTCCCGCGGCGCACGACGTACTATCCGGGATAGAAAAACAGCGCAAAAGAAGAAAAGTGTCCGAAAACTGATGAAAACGACCAATTTTGGGCTCCGAAAAAAGGCCCCGCCATGCGGGCTTCGCTGCCCCATCGTAGAGCTCTCGGAGAGCTTTCCAATAGTATGCTATGGGCTGCGTAACTCCTTACGGATCAAAAGTTATGCGCTTCGGAGCGACGGAGACCAGGACCCATGACCCACCACCTCGGTTTGCGGGCCCAGCCTCTACGTGAAGCGAAGTTGTCTCGCCCAATGTGCAGAGGGATTCGGTAACATAAATGTGATGGATCAGGTTGTCGGCCTTCCAGCGGCGCAGGACGTACTATCCGGGATAGAAAAACAGCGTAAAAGAAGAAAAGTGTCCGAAAACTGATGAAAACGACCGATTTTGGGCTCCGAAAAAAAGGCCCAGCAAAGCGGGCTTAGCTGCACCGTCGTAGAGCTCTCGGAGAGCTTTCCAACGGTATGCTGTGGGCTGCGTAACTCCTTACGGATCAAAAGTTATGGGCCCCGGAGCGACGGAGACCTGGTCCCAAGCCCCACGACCTCGGTTTGCGGGCCCAGCCTCTACGTGAAGCGAAGTTGCCTCGCCCAAGGTGCAGAGGGATTCGGTAATAGAAATGTGATGGATCAGGTTGTCGGCCTTCCCGCGGCGCACGACGTACTATCCGGGATAGAAAAACAGCGCAAAAGAAGAAAAGTGTCAGAAAACTGAAGAAAACAACCGATTTTGGGCTCCGAAAAAAGGCCGAGCAAAGCAGGCTTACCTGCCCCGTCGTAGAGCTCTCGGAGAGCTTTCCAACGGTATGCTGTGGGCTGCGTAACTCCTTACGGATCAAAAGTTATGGGCCCCGGAGCGACGGAGACCTGGTCCCAAGCCCCACGACCTCGGTTTGCGGGCCCAGCCTCTACGTGAAGCGAAGTTACCTCGCCCAAGGTGCAGAAGGATTCGGTAACAGAAATGTGATGGATCAGGTTGTCGGCCTTCCCGCGACGCACGACGTACTATCCGGGATAGAAAAACAGCGCAAAAGAAGAAAAGTGTCCGAAAACTGATGAAAACGTCCGATTTTGGGCTCTGGAAAAAGCCCCAGCAAAGCGGGCTTAGCTGCACCGTCGTAGAGCTCTCGGAGAGCTTTCCAACGGTATGCTGTGGGCTGCGTAACTCCTTACGTATCAAAAGTTATGGGCCCCGGAGCGACGTAGCCCTGGTCCCAATCCCCGCGACCTCGGTTTGCGGGCCCGGCGTCATCGTGTAGCGAAGTTGCCTCGTCCATGGTGCCGTGGGATTCGGTGACAGATAGGTGATGAATTAGGTTGCCGTCCTTCCCGCGGCGCATGACGTACTATTCGGGATAGAAAAACAGCGCAAAAGCAGAAAAGTGTCCAGAAACTGATGAAAACGTTGGATTTTGGGCTCTGAAAAAAGGCCCAACGAAGCGGGCTTAGCTACCCCGTCGTAGAGCTCTCGGAGAGCTTTCCAACGGTATGCTGTGGGCTGCGTAGCACTTTTGTGGATCAAAAGTTATGGGCCCCGGAGCGACGGAGACCTGGTCCCAAGCCCCACGACCTCGGTTTGCGGGCCCAGCCTCTACGTGTAGCGAAGTTGCCTCGCCCCAGGTGGCTTGAGATTCGGAAACATAAATGAGATAGATCAGGTTGTCGGCCTTCCCGCGGCGCACGACGTACTATCCGGGATAGAAAAACAGCGCAAAAGAAGAAAAGTGTCCGAAAATTGATGAAAACAACCGATTTTGGGCTCCGAAAAAATGCCCAGCGAAGCGGGCTTATCTGCCCCGTCGTAGAGCTCTCGGAGAGCTTTCTAACGGTATGCTGTGGGCTGCGTAACTCCTTGCGGATCAAAAGTTATGGGTCCCGGAGCGACGGAGACCTGGTCCCTAGCCCCACGACCTCGGTTTACGGGCCCAGCCTCTACGTGAAGCGAAGTTGCCTCGCCCCAGGTGCCTTGGGATTCAGTAACAGAAATGTGATGGATCAGGTTGTCGGCCTTCCCGCGGCGCACGACGTACTATCCGGGATAGAAAAACAGCGCAAAAGAAGAAAAGTGTCAGAAAACTGATGAAAACGACCGATTTTGGACTCCGGAAAAAGGTCCAGCGAAGCGGGCTTGGCCGCCCCGTCGTAGAGCTCTCGGAGAGCTTTCTAACGGTATGCTGTGGGCTGCGTAACTCCTTACGGATCAAAAGTTATGGGCCCCGGAGCGACGGAGACCTGGTCCCAAGCCCCACGACCTCGATTTGCGGGCCCAGCCTCTACATGAAGCGAAGTTGCCTCGCCCAAGGTGCAGAGGGATTCGGTAACAGAAATGTGATGGATCAGGTTGTCGGCCTTCCAGCGGCGCACGACGTACTATCCGGGATAGAAAAACAGCGCAAATGAAGAAAAGTGTCCGAAAACTGATGAAAATGTTCGATTTTGGGCTCCAAAAAAAGGCCCAGCAAAGCGAGCTTAGTTGCGCCATCGTAGAGCTCTCGGAGAGCTTTCCAACCGTATGCTGTGGGCCGCGTAACTCCTTGCGGATCAAAAGGTAAGGGCACCGGAGCGACGGAGGCCTGGTCCCAAGCCCCGCTACCTCTGTGTGCGGGCCCAGCCCCTACCTGAAGCGAAGTTGCCTCGCCCAAGGTGCAGAGGGATTCGGTAATAGAAATGTGATGGATCAGGTTGTCGGCCTTCCCGCGGCGCACGACGTACTATCCGGGATAGAAAAACAGCGCAAAAGAAGAAAAGTGTCAGAAAACTGAAGAAAACAACCTATTTTAGGCTCCGAAAAAAGGCCCAGTAAAGCAGGCTTAGCTGCCCCGTCGTAGAGCTCTCGGAGAGCTTTCCAACGGTATGCTGTGGGATGCGTAACTCCTTACGGATCAAAAGTTATGGGCCCCGCAGCCACGGAGACCTGGTCCCAAGCACCACGACCTCGGTTTGCGGGCCCAGCCTCTACGTGAAGCGAAGTTGCCTCGCCCAAGGTGCAGAGGGATTCGGTAACAGAAATGTGATGGATCAGGTTGTCGGCCTTCCAGCGGCGCACGACGTACTATCCGGGATAGAAAAACATCGCAAAAGAAGAAAAGTGTCCGAAAATAGATGAAAAGGAACGATTTTGGGCTCCGAAAAAAGGCCCAGCAAAGCGAGCTTAGCTGCCCCGTCGTAGAGCTCTCGGAGAGCTTTCCAACGGTATGCTGTGGGCTGTGTAACTCCTTACGGATCAAAAGTTATGGGCCCCGGAGCGACGGAGACCTGGTCCCAAGCCCCACGACCTCAGTTTGCGGGCCCAGCCTCTACGTGAAGCGAAGTTGCCTCGCCCAAGGTGCCATGGGATTCGGTAACAGAAATGTGATAGATCAGGTTGTCGGCCTTCCCGCGGCGCACGACGTACTATCCGGGATAGAAAAACAGCGCAAAAGAAGAAAAGTGTCCGAAAACTGATGAAAACGACCAATTTTGGGCTCCGAAAAAAGGCCCCACAATACGGGCTTAGCTGCCCCGTCGTAGAGCTCTCGGAGAGCTTTCCAATGGTATGCTGTGGGCTGCGTAACTCCTTACGGATCAAAAGTTATGGGCCCCGGATCGACGGAGACCTGGTCCAAAGCCCCTCGACCTCGGTTTGCGGGCCCAGCCTCTACGTGAAGCGAAGTTGCCTCGCCCAATGTGCAGAGGGATTCGGTAACATAAATGTGATGGATCAGGTTGTCGGCCTTCCCGTGGCGCACGACGTACTATCCGGGATAGAAAAACAGCGCAAAAGAAGAAAAGTGTCAGAAAACTGAAGAAAACAACCGATTTTGGGCTCCGAAAATAGGCCCAGCAAAGCAGGCTTAGCTGCCCCGTCGTAGAGCTCTCGGAGAGCTTTCCAACGGTATGCTGTGGGCTGCGTAACTCCTTACGGATCAAAAGTTATGGGCCCCGAAGCGACGGAGACCTGGTCCCAAGCCCCACGACCTCGGTTTGCGGGCCCAGCCTCTACGTGAAGCGAAGTTGCCTCGCCCAAGGTGCGGAGGGATTCGGTAACAGAAATGTGATGGATCAGGTTGTCGGCCTTCCCGCGGCGCACGACGTACTATCCGGGATAGAAAAACAGCGCAAAAGAAGAAAAGTGTCAGAAAACTGATGAAAACGACCGAATTTGGACTCCGGAAAAAGGTCCAGCAAAGCGGGCTTGGCCGCCCCGTCGTAGAGCTCTCGGAGAGCTTTCCAACGGTATGCTGTGGGCTGCGTAACTCCATACGGATCAAAAGTTATGGGCCCCGGAGCGACGGAGACCTGGTCCCAAGCCCCACGACCTCGATTTGCGGGCCCAGCCTCTACATGAAGCGAAGTTGCCTCGCCCAAGGTGCAGAGGGATTCGGTAACAGAAATGTGATGGATCAGGTTGTCGGCCTTCCAGCGGCGCACGACGTACTATCCGGGATAGAAAAACAGCGCAAAAGAAGAAAAGTGTCCGAAAACTGATGAAAACGAACGATTTTGGGCTCCGAAAAAAGGCCCAGCAAAGCGAGCTTAGCTGCCCCGTCGTAGAGCTCTCGAAGTGCTTTCCAACGGTATGCTGTGGACTGCGTAACTCCTTACGGATCAAAAGTTATGGGCCCCGGAGCGACGGAGACCTGGTCCCAATCCCCACGACCTCGGTTTGCGGGCCCAACCTCTACGTGAAGCGAAGTTGTCTCGCCCAAGGTGCCGTGGGATTCGGTAACAGAAATGTGATGGATCAGGTTGTCGGCCTTCCCGCGGCGCACGACGTACTATCCGGGATAGAAAAACAGCGCAAAAGAAGAAAAGTGTCAGAAAACTGAAGAAAACAACCGATTTTGGGCTCCGACAAAAGGCCCAGCAAAGCAGGCTTAGCTGCTCCGTCGTAGAGCTCTCGGAGAGCTTTCCAACGGTATGCTGTGGGCTGCGTAACTCCTTGCGGATCAAAAGTAATGGGCCCGGAAGCGACGGAGAGCTGGTCCCAAGCCCCACGACCTCGGTTTGCGGGCCCAGCCTCTATGTGAAGCGAAGTTGCCTCGCCCAAGGTGCAGAGGGATTCGGTAACAGAAATGTGATGGATCAGGTTGTCGGCCTTCCAGCGGCGCACGACGTACTATCCGGGATAGAAAAACAGCGCAAAAGAAGATAAGTGTCCGAAAATTGATGAAAACGAACGATTTTGGGCTCCGAAAAAAGGCCCAACAAAGCGAAATTAGATGCCCCGTCGTAGAGCTCTCGGAGAGCTTTCCAACGGTATGCTGTGGGCTGCCTAACTCCTTGCGGATCAAAAGTTATGGGCCCCGGAGCGACGGAGACCTGGTCCCAAGCCGCACGACCTCGGTTTGTGGGCCCAGCCTCTACGTGAAGCCAAGTTGCCTCGCCCAAGGTGCCATGGGATTCAGTAACAGAAATGTGATAGATCAGGTTGTCGGCCTTCCCGCGGCGCACGACTTACTATCCGGGATAGAAAAACAGCGCAAAAGAAGAAAAGTGTCCGAAAACTGATGAAAATGACCAATTTTGGGCTCCGAAAAAAGGCCCCGCGTTGCGGGCTTAGCTGCCCTGTCGTAGAGCTCTCGGAGAGCTTTCCAATGGTATGCTGTGGGCTGCGTAACTCCTTACGGATCAAAAGTTATGGGCCCCAGAGCGACGGAGACCGGGTCCCAAGCCCCACGACCTCGGTTTGCGGGCCCAGCCTCTACGTGAAGCGAAGTTGCCTCGCCCAAGGTGCAGAGGGATTCGGTAACATAAATGTGATGGATCAGGTTGTCGGCCTTCCCGCGGCGCACGACATACTATCCGGGACAGAAAAATAGCGTAAAAGAGGAAAAGTGTTCGAGAACTGATGATAACGTCCGATTTTGGCGCCAAAAAAAGGCCCAGCAAAGCGAAATTAGATGCCCCGTCGTAGAGCTCTCGGAGAGCTTTCCAACGGTATGCTGTGGGCTGCCTAACTCCTTGCGGATCAAAAGTTATGGGCCCCGGAGCGACGGAGACCTGGTCCCAAGCCCCACGACCTCGGTTTGTGGGCCCAGCATCTACGTGAAGCGAAGTTGCCTCGCCCAAGGTGCCATGGGATTCAGTAACAGAAATGTGATAGATCAGGTTGTCGGCCTTCCCGCGGCGCACGACTTACTATCCGGGATAGAAAAACAGCGCAAAAGAAGAAAAGTGTCCGAAAACTGATGAAAATGACCAATTTTGGGCTCCGAAAAAAGGCCCCGCGTTGCGGGCTTAGCTGCCCTGTCGTAGAGCTCTCGGAGAGCTTTCCAATGGTATGCTGTGGGCTGCGTAACTCCTTACGGATCAAAAGTTATGGGCCCCGAAGCGACGGAGGCCGGGTCCCAAGCCCCACGACCTCGGTTTGCGGGCCCAGCCTCTACGTGAAGCGAAGTTGCCTCGCCCAATGTGCAGAGGGATTCGGTAACATAAATGTGATGGATCAGGTTGTCGGCCTTCACGCGGTGCACGACGTACTATCCGGGATAGAAAAACAGCGCAAAAGAAGAAAAGTGTCAGAAAAGTGATGAAAACGACCGATTTTGGGCTCCGGAAAAAGGCCCTGCGAAGCGGGCTTAGTTGCCTCATCGTAGCGCTCTCGGAGAGCTTTCCAACGGTATGCTGTGGGATGCGTAACTCCTTGCAGATCAAAAGTTATGGGCTCCGGAGCGACGGAGACCTAGTCCCAAGCCCCGCGACCTCGGTTTGCGGGCCCGGCCTCAACATGAAGCGAAGTTGCCTCGCCCATGGTGCCGTGGGATTCGATGACAGAAATGTGATGGATCAGGTTGTCGGCCTTCACGCGGCGCACGACGTACTATCCGGGATAGAAAAACAGCGCAAAAGAAGAAAAGTGTCCGAAAACTGATGAAAACGACCGATTTTGGGCTCCGAAAAAAGGCCCAGCGATGCGGGCTTAGCTGCCCCGTCGTAGAGCTCTCGGAGTGCTTTCCAACGGTATGCTGTGGGCTGCGTAACTCCTTACGGATCAAAAGTTATGGGCCCCGGAGCAACGAAGACCTGGTCCCAAGCCCCACGACCTCGGTTTGCGGGCCCAGCCTCTACGTGAAGCGAAGTTGCCTCGCCCAAGGTGCAGAGGGATTCGGTAACAGAAATGTGATGGATCAGGTTGTCGGCCTTCCCGCGGCGCACGACGTACTATCCGGGATAGAAAAACAGCGCAAAAGAAGAAAAGTGTCAGAAAACTGAAGAAAACAACCGATTTTGGGCTCCGAAAAAAGGCCCAGCAAAGCAGGCTTAGCTGCCCCGTCGTAGAGCTCTCGGAGAGCTTTCCAACGGTATGCTGTGGGCTGCGTAACTCCTTACGGATCAAAAGTTATGGGCCCCGGAGCGACGGAGACCTGGTCCCAAGCCCCACGACCTCGGTTTGCGGGCCCAGCCTCTACGTGAAGCGAAGTTGCCTCGCCCAAGGTGCAGAGGGATTCGGTAACAGAAATGTGATGGATCAGGTTGTCGGCCTTCCCGCGGCGCACGACGTACTATCCGGGATAGAAAAACAGCGCAAAAGAAGAAAAGTGTCAGAAAACTGATGAAAACGAGCGATTTTGGGCTCCGGAAAAAGGTCCAGCGAAGCGGGCTTGGCCGCCCCGTCATAGAGCTCTCGGAGAGCTTTCCAACGGTATGCTGTGGGCTGCGTAACTCCTTACGGATCAAAAGTTATGGGCCCCGGAGCGACGGAGACCTGGTCCCAAGCCCCACGACCTCGGATTGCGGGCCCAGCCTCTACGTGAAGCGAAGTTGCCTCGCCCAAGGTGCAGAGGGATTCGGTAACAGAAATATGATGGATCAGGTTGTCGGCCTTCACGCGGCGCACGACGTACTATCCGGGATAGAAAAACTGCGCAAAAGAAGAAAAGTGTCCGAAAACTTATGAAAACTTTCGATTTTGGGCTCCCAAAAAAGGCCCAGCGAAGAGGGGTTAGCTGCCCCGTCGTAGAGCTCTCGGAGAGCTTTCCAACGGCATGCTGTGGGCTGCGTAACTCCTTACGGATCAAAAGTTATGGGCCCCGGAGCGACGGAGACCTGGTCCCAAGCCCCACGACCTCGATTTGCGGGCCCTGCCTCTACATGAAGCGAAGTTGCCTCGCCCAAGGTGCAGAGGGATTCGGTAACAGAAATGTAATGGATCAGGTTGTCGGCCTTCCAGCGGCGCACGACGTACTATCCGGGATAGAAAAACAGCGCAAAAGAAGAAAAGTGTCCGAAAACTGATGAAAACGAACGATTTTGGGCTCCGAAAAAAGGCCCAACAAAGAGAACTTAGCTGCCCCGTCGTAGACCTCTCGGAGAGCTCTCCAACGCTATGTTGTGGGCTGCGTAACTCCTTACGGATCAAAAGTTATGGGCTCCGGAGCGACGGAGACCTGATCCTAAGCCCCACGACCTCGGTTTGCGGGCCCAGCCTCTACGTGAAGCGAAGTTGTCTCGCCCAAGTTGCAGAGGGATTCGGTAACAGAAATGTGATGGATCAGGTTGTCGGCCTTCACGCGGCGCACGACGTTCTATCCGGGATAGAAAAACAGCGCAAAAGAAGAAAAGTGTCTGAAAACTGATGAAAATGTTCAATTTTGGGCTCCAAAAAAAGGCCCAGCGATGCGGGCTTGGCTACCTTGTCGTAGAGCTCTCGGAGAGATTTCCAACGGTATGCTGTGGGCAGCGTAACTCCTTACGGATCAAAAGTTATGGACTCCGATGCGACGGAGACCTAGTCCCAAGCCCCACGACCTCGGTTTGTGGGCCCAGCCTTTACGTGAAGCAAAGTTTCCTCGCCCAAGGTGCCATGGGATTTGGTAACAGAAATGTGATGGATGAGGTTGCCGGCCTTCTCGCGGTGCACGACGTACGATCCGGGATAGAAAAACAGAACAAAAGCAGAAAAGTATCCGAAAACTGATGAAAACGTTCAATTTTGGGCTCCGAGAAAAGGCCAAGCAAAGCAGGCTTGGCTGCCCCGTCGTAGAGCTCTCGGAGAGCTTTCCAACGGTATGTTGTGGGCCCCGTAACTACTTACGGATCAAAAGTTATGGGCTCCGGAGCTACGGAGACCTAGTCTCAAACCCCACGACCTCGATTTGCCGGCCCAGCCTTTACGTGATGCGAAGTTGCCTCGCCCAAGGTGCAGAGGGATTCGGTAACAGAAATGTGATGGATCAGGTTGTCGGCCTTCCAGCGGCGCACGACGTACTATCCGGGATAGAAAAACAGCGCAAAAGAAGAAAAGTGTCCGAAAACTGATGAAAATGACCGATTTTGGGCTCCGAAAAAAGGCCCAGCAAAGCGAGCTTAGCTGCCCCGTCGTAGAGCTCTCGGAGAGCTTTCCAACGGTATGCTGTGGGCTGCGTAATTCCTTACGAATCAAAAGTTATGGGCCCCGGAGCGACGGAGACCTGGTCCCAAGCCCCACGACCTCGGTTTGCGGGCCCAGCCTCTACGTGAAGCGAAGTTGCCTCGCCCAAGGTGCCATGGGATTCGGCAACAGAAATGTGATAGATCAGGTTGTCGGCCTTCCCTCGGCGCACGACGAGCGATCCGGGACAGAAAAACAGCGCAAAAGAAGAAAGGTGTCTGAAAACTGATGAAAACGTTCGATTTTGGGCTCCGAAAAAAGGCCGAGCAAAGCGGGCTTAGCTGCCCCGTCGTAGAGCTCTCGGAAAGCTTTCCAACGGTATGCTGTGGGCCGTGTAACTCCTTGCGGATCAAAAGTTATGGGCCCCGGAGCGACGGAGAGCTGGTCCCAAGACCCACGACCTCGGTTTGTGGGCCCAGCCTCTACGTGAAGCGAACTTGCCTCGCCCAAGGTGCAGAGGGATTCGGTAACAGAAATGTGATGGATCAGGTTGTCGGCCTACACGCGGCGCACGACGTACTATCCGGGATAGAAAAACAGCGCAAAAGAAGAAAAGTGTCAGAAAACTGATGAAAACGACCGATTTTGGGCTCCGAAAAAAGGCCCAGCAAAGCGGGCTTAGCTGCCACGTCATAGAGCTCTCGGAGAGCTTTCCCACGGTATGCTGTGGGCCGCGTAACTCTTTGCAGATCAAAAGTTATGGGCCCCGGAGCGACGGAGACCTGGTCCAAAGCCCCTCGACCTCGGTTTGCGGGCCCAGCCTCTACGTGAAGCGATGTTGCCTCGCCCAAGGTGCAGAGGGATTCGGTAACAGAAATGTGACGGATTAGATTGTCGTCCTTTTCGCGGCGCACGACGCGCGATCCGGGACAGAAAAACAGCACAAAAGAAGAAAAGTGTCTGAAAACGGATGAAAACGTTCGATTTTGGGCTCCTAAAAAAGGCTCGGCGAAGCTTGCTTAGCTGCCCCGTTGTAGAGCTCTCGGAGAGCTTTCCAACGGTATGCTGTGGGCCGCGTAACTCCTTGCGGATCAAAAGTTATGGGCTCCGGAGCGACGGAGACCTGGTCCCAAGCCCCACGACCTCGGTTTGCGGGCCCAGCCTCTACGTGAAGCGAAATTGCGTCGCCCAAGGTGCCGTGGGATTCGGTAACAGAAATGTGATAGATATGGTTGTCGGCTTTCCCACGGCGCACGACGTACTATCCGGGATAGAAAAACAGCGCAAAAGAAGAAAAGTGTCAGAAAACTGTTGAAAACGACCGATTATGGGCTCCGAAAAAAGGCCCAGGAAAGAGAGCTTAGCTGCCCCGTCGTAGAGCTCTCGGAGAGCTTTCCAACGGTATGCTGCCGGCCCCGTAACTCCTTACGGATCAAAAGTTATGGGCCCCGGAGCGACGGAGACCTGGTCCCAAGCCCCACGCACTCGGTTTGCGGGCCCAGCCTCTAGGTGAAGCGAATTTGTCTCGCCCAAGGTGCCAAGGGATTCGGTAACAGAAATGTGATAGATCAGGTTGTCGGCCTTCCCGCGGCGCACGACGTAGTATCCGGGATAGAAAAACAGCGCAAAAGAAGAAAAGTGTCCGAAAACTGATGAGAACGACCGATTTTGGGCTCCGAAAAAAGGCCCCGCAATGCGGGCTTAGCTGCCCCGTCGTAGAGCTCTCGGAGAGCTTTCCAATGGTCTGCTGTGGGCTGCGTAACTCCTTACGGATCAAAAGTTATGGGCCCCGGAGCGACGGAGACCTGGTCCCAAGCCCCACGACCTCGGTTTGCGGGCCCAGCCTCTACGTGAAGCGAAGTTGCCTCGCCCAAGGTGCAGAGGGATTCGGTAACAGAAATGTGATGGATCAGGTTGTCGGCCTTCACGCGGCGCACGACGTACTATCCGGGATAGAAAAACAGCGCAAAAGAAGAAAAGTGTCAGAAAACTGATGAAAACGACCGATTTTGGGCTCCAAAAAAAGGCCCAGCAGAGCGGGCTTAGCTGCCCCGTCGTAGAGCTCTCGGAGAGCTTTCCAACGGTATGCTGTGGGCTGCGTAAATCCTTACGGATCAAAAGTTATGGGCCCCGGAGCGACGGAGACCTGGTCCCAAGCCCCACGACCTCGGTTTGCGGGCCCAGCCTCTACGTGAAGCGAAGTTGCCTCGCCCAAGGTGCAGAGGGATTCGGTAACAGAAATGTGATGGATCAGGTTGTCGGCCTTCCCGCGGCGCACGACGTACTATCCGGGATAGAAAAACAGCGCAAAAGAAGAAAAGTGTCCGAAAACTGATGAAAACGACCGATTTTGGGCTACGAAAAAAGGCCCAGCAAAGTGGGCTTAGCTACCCCGTCGTAGAGCTCTCGGAGAGCTTTCCAACGGTATGTTGTGGGCTACGTAACTCCTTACGGATCAAAAGTTATGGGCCCCGGAGCGACGGAGACCTGGTCCCAAGACCCACGACCTCGGTTTGCGGGCCCAACCTCTACGTGAAGCGAAATTGCCTCGCCCAAGGTGCCATGGGATTCGGTAACAGAAATATGATAGATTAGGTTGTCGGCCTTCCCACGGCGCACGACGTACTATCCGGGATAGAAAAACAGCGCAAAACAAGAAAAGTGTCCGAAAACTGATGAAAACGTCCGATTTTGGGCTCCAGAAAAAGGCCCAGCGAAGCGGGCTTAGCTACCCCGTCGTAGAGCTCTCGGAGAGCATTCCAACGGTATGCTGTGGGCTGCGTAACTCCTTACGGATCAAAAGTTATTGGCCCCGGAGCGACGGAGACCTGGTCCCAAGCCCCACGACCTCGGTTTGCGGGCCCAGCCTCTACGTGAAGCGAAGTTGCCTCGCCCAAGGTGCAGAGGGATTCGGTAAGAGAAATGTGATGGATCAGGTTGTCGGCCTTCCCGCGGCGCACAACGTACTATCCGGGATAGAAAAACAGCGTAAAAGAAGAAAAGTGTCCGAAAAATGATGAAAACATTGGATTTTGGGCTCCAAAAAAAGGCCTAAAAAATAGGGCTTAGCTGCCCCGTCGTAGAGCTCTCGGAGAGCTTTCCAACGGTATGCTGTGGACCGCGTAACTCCTTGCGGATCAAAAGTTATGGGTCCCGGAGCGACGGAGACCTGGTCCCAAGCCCCACGACCTCGGTTTGCGGGCCCAGCCTCTACGTGAAGCGAAGTTGCCTCGCCCCAGGTGCCTTGGGATTCGAAACAGAAATGTGATGGATCAAGTTGTCAGCCTTCCCGCGGCGCACGACGTACTATCCGGGATAGAAAAACAGCGCAAAAGAAGAAAAGTGTCAGAAAACTGAAGAAAACAACCGATTTTGGGCTCCGAAAAAAGGCCCAGCAAAGCAGGCTTAGCTGCCCCGTCGTAGAGCTGTCGGAGTGCTTTCCAATGGTATGCTGTGGGCTGCGTAACTCCTTGCGGATCAAAAGTTATGGGCCCCGGAGTGACGGAGACCTGGCCCCAAGCCCCACGACCTCGGTTTACGGGCCCAGCCTCTACGTGAAGTGAAGTTGCCTCGCCCTAGGTGCCTTGGGATTCGGTAACAGAAATGAGATGGATCAGGTTGTCGGCCTTCCTGCGGCTCACGACGTACGATCCGGGATAGAAAAACAGCGCAAAAGAAGAAATGTGTCAGAAAACTGATGAAAACGACCGATTTTGGGCTCCGAAAAAAGGTCCAACAAAGCGGGCTTGGCCGCCCCGTCGTAGAGCTCTCGTAGAGCTTTCCAACGATATGCTGTGGGCTGCGTAACTCCTTACGGATCAAAAGTTATGGGCCCCGGAGCGACGGAGACCTGGTCCCAAGCCCCACGACCTCGATTTGCGGGCCCAACCTCTACGTGAAGCGAAGTTGCCTCGCCCAAGGTGCAGAGGGATTCGGTAACAGAAATGTGATGGATCAGGTTGTCGGCCTTCCAGCGGCGCACGACGTACTATCCGGGATAGAAAAACAGCGCAAAAGAAGAAAAGTGTCCAAAAACTGATGAAAACGACCAATTTTGGGCTCCGAAAAAAGGCCCAGCAAAGCGAGCTTAGCTGCCCCGTCGTAGAGCTCTCGGAGAGCTTTCCAACGGTATGCTGTGGGCTGCGTAACTCCTTACGGATCAAAAGTTATGGGCCCCGTAGCGACGGAGACCTGGTCCCAAGCCCCACGACTTCGGTTTGCTGGCCCAGCTTCTACGTGAAGCGAAGTTGCCTCGCCCAAGGTGCCATGGGATTCGGTAACAGAAATGTGATAGATCAGGTTGTCGGCCTTCCCGCGGCGCACGACGTACTATCCGGGATAGAAAAACAGCGCAAAAGAAGAAAAGTGTCCGAAAACTGATGAAAACGACCGATTTTGGATCCGAAAAAAGGCCCCACATTGCGGGCTTAGCTGCCCCGTCGTAGAGCTCTCGGAGAGCTTTCCAATGGTATGCTGTGGGCTGCGTAACTCCTTACGGATCAAAAGTTATGGGCCCCGGAGCGACGGAGACCTGGTCCCAAGCCCCACGACCTCGGTTTGCGGGCCCAGCCTCTACGTGAAGCGAAGTTGCCTCGCCCAAGGTGCAGGGGGATTCGGTAACAGAAATGTGATGGATCAGGTTGTCGGCCTTCCCGCGGCGCACGACGTACTATCCGGGATAGAAAAACAGCGCAAAAGAAGAAAAGTGTCAGAAAACTGATGAAAACGACCGATTTTGGGCTCCAAAAAAAGGCCCAGCAAAGCGTGCTTAGCTGCCCCGTCGTAGAGCTCTCGGAGAGCTTTCCAACGGTATGCTGTGGGCTGCGTAACTCCTTACGGATCAAAAGTTATGGGCCCCGGAGCGACGGAGACCTGGTCCCAAGCCCCACGACCTCGGTTTGCGGGCCCAGCCTCTACGTGAAGCGAAGTTGCCTCGCCCAAGGTGCAGAGGGATTCGGTAACAGAAATGTGATGGATCAGGTTGTCGGTCTTCCCGCGGCACACGACGTACTATCCGGGACAGAAAAACAGCGTAAAAGAAGAAAAGTGTCCGAAAACTGATGAAAACGTCCGATTTTGGGCTATGAAAAAAGGTCCAGCAGAGCGAGCTCAGCTGCCCCGTCGTAGAACTCTCGGAGAGCGTTCCAACGGTATGCTGTGGGCCACGTAACTCCATGCGGATCAAAAGTTATGGGCCCCGGAGCGACGGAGACCTGGTCCCAAGCCCCACGACCTCGGTTTGCGGGCCCAGCCTCTACGTGAAGCGAAGTTGCCTCGCCCAAGGTGCCATGGGATTCGGTAACAGAAATGTGATAGATCAGGTTGTCGGCCTTCCAGCGGCGCACGACGTACTATCCGGGATAGAAAAACAGCGCAAAAGAAGAAAAGTGTCCGAAAACTGATGAAAACGATCGATTTTGGGCTCCGAAAAAAGGCCCCGCAAAGCGGGCTTAGCTGCCCCGTCGTAGAGCTCTCGGAGAGCTTTCCAATGGTATGCTGTGGGCTGCGTAACTCCTTACGGATCATAAGTTATGGGCCCCGGAGCGACGGAGACCTGGTCCCAAGCCCCACGACCTCGGTTTGCGGGCCCAGCCTCTACGTGAAGCGAAGTTGCCTCGCCCAAGGTGCAGAGGGATTCGGTAACAGAAATGTGATGGATCAGGTTGTCGGCCTTCACGCGGCGCACGACGTACTATCCGGGATAGAAAAACAGCGCAAAGGAAGAAAAGTGTCAGAAAACTGATGAAAACGACCGATTTTGGACTCCAAAAAAAGGCCCAGCAGAGCGGGCTTAGCTGCCCCGTCGTAGAGCTCTCGGAGAGCTTTCCAACGGTATGCTGTGGGCTGCGTAAATCCTTACGGATCAAAAGTTATGGGCCCCGGAGCGACGGAGACCTGGTCCCAAGCCCCACGACCTCGGTTTGCGGGCCCAGCCTCTACGTGAAGCGAAGTTGCCTCGCCCAAGGTGCAGGGGGATTCGGTAACAGAAATGTGATGGATTAGGTTGTCGGCCTTCCCGCGGCGCACGACGTACTATCCGGGATAGCAATACAGCGCAAAAGAAGAAAAGTGTCCGAAAACTGATGAAAACGACCGATTTTGGGCTCCGAAAAAAGGCCCAGCGAAGCGGGCTTAGCTGCCCCGTCGTAGAGCTCTCGGAGAGCTTTCCAACGGTATGTTATGGGCCGCATAACGCCTTACGGATCAAAATTTATGGGCCCCGGAGCGACGGATACCTGGTCCCAAGACCCACGACCTCGGTTTGCGCGCTTAGCGTCTACGTGAACCGAAGTTGCCTCGCCCAAGGTGCCGAGCGATTCGGTAACAGAAATGTGATGGATCAGGTTGTCGGGCTTCCCGCGGCGCACAACGTACTATCCGGGATAGAAAAACAGCGCAAAAGAAGAAAAGTGTCCGAAAACTGATGAAAACGACCGATTCTGGGCTCCGAAAAAAGGCCCAGCAAAGCGGGCTTAGCTACCCCGTCGTAGAGCTCTCGGAGAGCTTTCCAACGGTATGTTGTGGGCTGCGTAACTCCTTGCGGTTCAAAAGTTATGGGCTCTGGAGCGACGGAGACCTGGTCCCAAGACCCACGACCTCGGTTTGCGGGCCCAGCCTCTACGTGCAGCGAATTTTCCTTGCCCAAGTTTTCATGGGATTCGGTAACAGAAATGTGATGAATCAGGTTGCCGGCCTTCCCGCAGCGCACGACGTACGATCCGGGATAGAAAAACAGCGCAAAACAAGAAAAGTGTCCGAAAACTGATGAAAACGACCGATTTTGGGCTCCGAAAAAAGGCCCAGCGAAGCGGGCTTAGCTGCCCCGTCGTAGAGCTCTCGGAGAGCTTTCCAACGGTATGCTGTGGGCTGCCTAACTCCTTGCGGATCAAAACTTATGGGCTCCGGAGCGACGGAGACCTGGTCCCAAGCCCCACGACCTCGGTTTGCGGGCCCAGCCTCTACGTGAAGCGAAGTTGCCTCGCCCAAGGTGCCATGGGATTCGGTAACAGAAATGTGATAGATCAGGTTGTCGGCCTTCCCGCGGCGTACGACGTACTATCCGGGATAGAAAAACAGCGCAAAAGAAGAAAAGTGTCCGAAAACTGATGAAAACGACCGATTTTGGGCTCCGAAAAAAGGCCCCGCAATGCGGGCTTAGCTGCCCCGTCGTAGAGCTCTCGGAGAGCTTTCCAATGGTATGCTGTGGGCTGCGTAACTCCTTACGGATCATAAGTTATGGGCCCCGGAGCGACGGAGACCTGGTCCCAAGCCCCACGACCTCGGTTTGCGGGCCCAGCCTTTACGTGAAGCGAAGTTACCTCGCCCAAGGTGCAGAGGGATTCGGTAACAGAAATGTGTTGGATCAGGTTGTCGGCCTTCACGCGGCGCACGACGTACTATCCGGGATAGAAAAACAGCGCAAAAGAAGAAAAGTGTCAGAAAAATGATGAAAACGACCGATTTTGGACTCCAAAAAAAGGCCCAGCTGAGCGGGCTGAGCTGCCCCGTCGTAGAGCTCTCGGAGAGCTTTCCAACGGTATGCTGTGGGCTGCGTAAATCCTTACGGATCAAAAGTTATGGGCCCCGGAGCGACGGAGACCTGGTCCCAAGCCCCACGACCTCGGTTTGCGGGCCCAGCCTCTACGTGAAGCGAAGTTGCCTCGCCCAAGGTGCAGGGGGATTCGGTAACAGAAATGTGATGGATCAGGTTGTCGGCCTTCCCGCGGCGCACGCCGTACTATCCGGGATTGAAAAACAGCGCAAAAGAAGAAAAGTGTCAGAAAACTGAAGAAAACAAACGATTTTGGGCTCCGAAAAAAGGCCCAGCGAAGCAGGCTTAGCTGCCCCGTCGTAGAGCTCTCGAGAGCTTTCCAACGGTATGCTGTGGGCTGCGTAACTCCTTACGGATCAAAAGTTATGGGCCCCGGAGCGACGGAGACCTGGTCCCAAGCCCCACGACCTCGGTTTGCGGGCCCAGCCTCTACGTGAAGCGAAGTTGCCTCGCCCAAGGTGCCATGGGATTCGGTAACAGAAATGTGATAGATCAGGTTGTCGGCCTTCCCACGGCGCACGACGTACTATCCGGGATAGAAAAATAGCGCAAAAGAAGAAATATGTCCGAAAATTGATGAAAACGTTCGATTTTGGGCTCCCGAAAAAGGCCCAGCGAAGCGGGCTTAGCTACCCCGGCGTAGAGCTCTCGGAAAGGTTTCCAACGGTATGCTGTGCACTGCGTAACTCCTTACGGATCAAAAGTTATGGGCCCCGGAGCGACGGAGACCTAGTCCCAAGCCCCAAGCCCTCAGTTTGCGGGCCCAGCCTCTACGTGAAGTGAAGTTGCCTCGCCCAAGGTGCAGAGGGATTCGGTAAGAGAAATGTGATGGATCAGGTTGTCGGCCTTCCCGCGGCGCACAACGTACTATCCGGGATAGAAAAACAGCGCAAAAGAAGAAAAGTGTCAGAAAAATGATGAAAACGACCGATTTTGGGCTCCGAAAAAAGGCCCAGCAAAGCGGGCTTAGCTGCCCCGTCGTAGAGCTCTCGGAGAGCTTTCTAACGGTATGCTGTGGGCTGCGTAACTCCTTACGGATCAAAAGTTATGGGCCCCGGAGCGACGGAGACCTGGTCCCAAGCCCCCCGACCTCGGTTTGCGGGCCCAGCCTCTACGTGAAGCGAAGTTGCCTCGCCCAAGGTGCGAAGGGATTCGGTAACAGAAATGTGATGGATCAGGTTGTCGGCCTTCCCGCGGCGCACGACGTACTATCCGGGATAGAAAAACAGCGCAAAAGAAGAAAAGTGTCAAAAAACTGAAGAAAACGACCGATTTTGGGCTCCGAAAAAAGGTCCAACAAAGCGGGCTTGGCCGCCCCGTCGTAGAGCTCTCGGAGAGCTTTCCAACGATATGCTGTGGGCTGCGTAACTCCTTACGGATCAAAAGTTATGGGCCCCGGAGCGACGGAGACCTGGTCCCAAGCCCCACGACCTCGATTTGCGGGCCCAGCCTTTACGTGAAGCGAAGTTGACTCGCCCAAGGTGCAGAGGGATTCGGTAACAGAAATGTGATGGATCAGGTTGTCGGCCTTCCAGCGGCGCACGACGTACTATCCGGGATAGAAAAACAGCGCAAAAGAAGAAAAGTGTCCGAAAACTGATGAAAACGACCAATTTTGGGCTCCGAAAAAAGGCCCAGCAAAGCGAGCTTAGCTGCCCCGTCGTAGAGCTCTCGGAGAGCTTTCCAACGGTATGCTGTGGGCTACGTAACTCCTTACGGATCAAAAGTTATGGGCCCCGGAGCGACGGAGACCTGGTCCCAAGCCCCACGACCTCGGTTTGCGGGCCCAGCCTCTACGTGAAGCGAAGTTGCCTCGCCCAAGGTGCCATGGGATTCGGTAACAGAAATGTGATAGATCAGGTTGTCGGCCTTCCCGCGGCGCACGACGTACTATCCGGGATAGAAAAACAACACAAAAGAAGAAAAGTGTCCGAAAACTGATGAAAACGACCGATTTTGGGCTCCGAAAAAAGGCCCCACATTGCGGGCTTAGCTGCCCCGTCGTAGAGCTCTCGGAAAGCTTTCCAATGGTATGCTGTGGGCTGCGTAACTCCTTGCGGATCAAAAGTTTTGTGCTCCGGAGCGACGGAGACCTGGTCCCAAGCCCCACGACCTCGGTTTGGGGGCCCAACCTCTACGTGAAGCGAAGGTGGCTCGCCAAAAGTGCAGGGGGATTCGGTAATAGAAATGGGAGGGATGAGGTTGTCGGCCTTCACGCGGCGCAAGACGTACTATCCGGGATAGAAAAACAGCGCAAAAGAAGAAAAGTGTCAGAAAACTGATGAAAACGACCGATTTTGGGCTCCAAAAAAAGGCCCAACAAAGCGTGCTTAGCTGCCCCGTCGTAGAGCTCTCGGAGAGCTTTCCAACGGTATGCTGCGGGCTGCGTAACTCCTTACGGATCAAAAGTTATGGGCCCCGGAGCGACGGAGACCTGGTCCCAAGCCCCACGACCTCGGTTTGCGGGCCCAGCCTCTACGTGAAGCGAAGTTGCCTCGCCCAAGGTGCAGAGGGATTCGGTAACAGAAATGTGATGGATCAGGTTGTCGGCCTTCCCGCGGCGCACGACGTACTATCCGGGATAGAAAAATAGCGCAAAAGAAGAAAAGTGTCCGAAAACTGATGAAAATGTTCAATTTTGGTCTCCGAAAAAAGGCCTAGCGAAGCGGTCTTAGCTGCACCGTCGTAGAGCTCTCGGAGAGCTTTCCAACGGTATGCTGTGGGCCGCGTAACTCCTTGCAGACCAACAGTTATGGGCCCCGGAGCGACGGAGACCTGGTCCTAAGCCCCCCGACCTCGGTTTGCGGGCCCAGCCTCTACGTGAAGCGAAGTTGCCTCGCCCAAGGTGCAAAGGGATTCGGTAACAGAAATGTGATGGATCAGGTTGTCGGCCTTCCCGCGGCGCACGACGTACTATCCGGGATAGAAAAACAGCGCAAAAGAAGAAAAGTGTCAGAAAACTGAAGAAAACAACCGATTTTGGGCTCCGAAAAAAGGCCCAGCGAAGCAGGCTTAGCTGCCCCGTCGTAGAGCTCTCGGAGAGCTTTCCAACGGTATGCTGTAGGCTGCGTAACTCCTTACGGATCAAAAGTTATGGGCCCCGGAGCGACGGAGACCTGGTCCCAAGCCCCACGACCTCGGTTTGCGGGCCCAGCCTCTACGTGAAGCGAAGTTGCCTCGCCCAAGGTGCAGAGGGATTCGGTAACAGAAATGTGATGGACCAGGTTGTCGGCCTTCCCGCGGCGCACGACGTACTATCCGGGATAGAAAAACAGCGCAAAAGAAGAAATGTGTCAGAAAACTGATGAAAACGACCGATTTTGGGCTCCGAAAAAAGGTCCAACAAAGCGGGCTTGGCCGCCCCGTCGTAGAGCTCTAGGAGAGCTTTCCAACGATATGCTGTGGGCTGCGTAACTCCTTACGGATCAAAAGTTATGGGCCCCGGAGCGACGGAGACCTGGTCCCAAGCCCCACGACCTCGATTTGCGGGCCCAGCCTTTACGTGAAGCGAAGTTGCCTCGCCCAAGATGCAGAGGGATTCGGTAATAGAAATGTGATGGATCAGGTTGTCGGCCTTCCTGCGGCTCACGACGTACGATCCGGGATGAAAAAACAGCACAAAAGAAGAACAGTGTCTGGAAACTGATGAAAACGTTGGATTTTGGGCTCCGAAAAAAGGCCCAGCGAGGCGAGCTTAGCTGCACCGTCTTAGAGCTCTCGGAGAGCTTTCCAACGGTATGCTGTGGGCTGCGTAACTCCTTGCGGATCAAAAGTTATGGGCCCCGGAGCGACGGAGACCTGGTCCCTAGCCCCACGACCTCGATTTGCGGGCCCAGCATCTACGTGAAGCGAAGTTGCCTCGCCCCAGGTGCCTTGGGATTCGGTAACAGAAATGTGATGGATCAGGTTGTCGGCCTTCCCGCGGCGCGCGACGTACTATCCGGGATAGAAAAACAGTGCAAAAGAAGAAAAGTGTCCGAAAACTGATGAAAACGACCGATTTTGGGCTCCGAAAAAAGGCCCAGCAAAGCAGGCTTAGCTGCCCCGTCGTAGAGCTCTCGGAGAGCTTTCCAACGGTATGCTGTGGGCCGCGTAACTCCTTGCAGATCAAAAGTTATGGGCCCCGGAGCGACACAGACCTGGTCCCAAGCCCCTCGACCTCGGTTTGCGGGCCCAGCCTCTACGTGAAGCGATGTTGCCTCGCCCCAGGTGCAGAGGGATTCGGTAACAGAAATGTGATGGACCAGGTTGTCGGCCTTCCCGCGGCGCACGACGTACTATCCGGGATAGAAAAACAGCGCAAAAGAAGAAATGTGTCAGAAAACTGATGAAAATGACCGATTTTGGGCTCCAAAAAAAGGCCCAGCAAAGCGTGCTTAGCTGCCCCATCGTAGAGCTCTCGGAGAGCTTTCCAACGGTATGCTGTGGGCCGCGTAACTCCTTGCGGATCAAAAGTTATGGGCCCCGGAGCGACGGAGACCTGGTCCCAAGCCCCACGACCTCGGTTTGCGGGCCCAGCCTCTACGTGAAGAGATGTTGCCTCGCCCAAGGTGCAGAGGGATTCGGTAACAGAAATGTGATGGATCAGGTTGTCGGCCTTCCCGCGGCGCACGACGTACTATCCGGGATAGAAAAATAGCGCAAAAGAAGAAAAGTGTCCGAAAACTGATGAAAACGACCGATTTTGGGCTCCGAAAAAAGGCCCAGCAAAGCGAGCTTAGCTGCCCCGTCGTAGAGCTCTCGGAGAGGTTTCCAACGGTATGCTGTGGGCTGCGTAACTCCTTACGGATCAAAAGTTATGGGCCCCAGAGCGACGGAGCCCTGCTCCCAAGCCCCCCGACCTCGGTTTGCGAGCCCAGCCTCTACGTGAAGCGAAGTTGCCTCGCCCAATGTGCCATGGGATTCGGTAACAGGAATGTGATAGATCAGGTTGTCGGCCTTCCCGCGGCGCACGACGTACTATCCGGGATAGAAAAACAGCGCAAAAGAAGAAAAGTGTCCGAAAACTGATGAAAACGACCGATTTTAGGCTCCGAAAAAGGCCCCGCAATGCCGGCTTAGCTTCCCCGTCGTAGAGCTCTCGGAAAGCTTTCCAATGGTATGCTGTGGGCTGCGTAACTCCTTACGGATCAAAAGTTATGGGCCCCGGAGCGACGGAGACCTGGTCCCAAGCCCCACGACCTCGGTTTGCGGGCCCAGCCTCTACGTGAAGCGAAGCTGCCTCGCCCAAGGTGCAGAGGGATTCGGTAACAGAAATGTGATGGATCAGGTTGTCGGCCTTCACGCGGCGCACGACGTACTATCCGGGATAGAAAAACAGCGCAAAAGAAGAAAAGTGTCAGAAAACTGATGAAAACGACCGATTTTGGGCTCCAAAAAAAGGCCCAGTGAAGCGGGCTTAGCTGCCCCGTCGTAGAGCTCTCGGAGAGCTTTCCAACGGTATGCTGTGGGCCGCGTAACTCCTTACAGATCAAATGTTATGGGCCCCGGAGCGACGGAGACCTGGTCCCAAGCCCCTCGACCTCGGTTTGCGGGCCCAGCCTCTACGTGAAGCGATGTTGCCTCGCCCCAGGTGCAGAGGGATTCGGTAACAGAAATGTGATGGATCAGGTTGTCGGCCTTCCCGCGGCGCACGACGTACTATCCGGGATAGAAAAACAGCACAAAAGAAGAAAAGTGTCCGAAAACTGATGAAAACGACCGATTTTGGGCTCCGAAAAAAGGCCCAGCAAAGCGAGCTTAGCTGCCCCGTCGTAGAGCTCTCGGAGAGCTTTCCAACGGTATGCTGTGGGCTGCGTAACTCCTTACGGATCAAAAGTTATGGGCCCCGGAGCGACGGAGACCTGGTCCCAAGCCCCACGACCTCGGTTTGCGGGCCCAGCCTCTACGTGAAGCGAAGTTGCCTCGCCCAAGGTGCCATGGGATTCGGTAACAGAAATGTGATAGATCAGGTTGTCGGCCTTCCCGCGGCGCACGACGTACTATCCGGGATAGAAAAACAGCGCAAAAGAAGAAAAGTGTCCGAAAACTGATGAAAACGACCGATTTTAGGCTCCGAAAAAGGCCCCGCAATGCCGGCTTAGCTTCCCCGTCGTAGAGCTCTCGGAAAGCTTTCCAATGGTATGCTGTGGGCTGCGTAACTCCTTACGGATCAAAAGTTATGGGCCCCGGAGCGACGGAGACCTGGTCCCAAGCCCCACGACCTCGGTTTGCGGGCCCAGCCTCTACGTGAAGCGAAGCTGCCTCGCCCAAGGTGCAGAGGGATTCGGTAACAGAAATGTGATGGATCAGGTTGTCGGCCTTCACGCGGCGCACGACGTACTATCCGGGATAGAAAAACAGCACAAAAGAAGAACATTGTCTGCAAACTGATCAAAACGTAGGATTTTGGGCTCCAAAAAAAGGCCCAGCAAAGCGGGCTTAGCTGCCCCGTCGTAGAGCTCTCGGAGAGCTTTCCAACGGTATGCTGTGGGCTGCGTAACTCCTTACGGATCAAAAGTTATGGGCCCCGGAGCGACGGAGACCTGGTCCCAAGCCCCACGACCTCGGTTTGCGGGCCCAGCCTCTACGTGAAGCGAAGTTGCCTCGCCCAAGGTGCAGAGGGATTCGGTAACAGAAATGTGATGGATCAGGTTGTCGGCCTTCCCGCTCCGCACGACGTACTATCCGGGATAGAAAAATAGCGCAAAAGAAGAAAAGTGTCCGAAAACTGATGAAAACGACCGATTTTGGGCTCCGAAAAAAGGCCCAGTGAAGCGGCCTTAGCTGCCCCGTCGTAGAGCTCTCGGAGAGCTTTCCAACGGTATGCTGTGGGCTGCGTAACTCCTTACGGATCAAAAGTTATGGGCCCCGGAGCGACGGAGACCTGGTCCCAAGCCCCACGACCTCGATTTGCGGGCCCAGCCTCTACGTGAAGCGAAGTTGCCTCGCCCAAGGTGCAGAGGGATTCGGTAACAGAAATGTGATGGATCAGGTTGTCGGCCTTCCCGCGGTGCACGACGTACTATCCGGGATAGAAAAACAGCGCAAAAGAAGAAAAGTGTCCGAAAACTGATGAAAACGACCGATTTTGGGCTCCGAAAAAAGGCCCAGCTAAGCGAGCTTCGCTGCCCTGTTGTAGAGCTCTCGGAGAGCTTTCCAACGGTATGCTGTGGGCTGCGTAACTCCTTGCGGATCAAAAGTTATGGGCCCCGGAGCGACGGAGACCTGGTCCCAAGCCCCACGACCTCGGTTTGCGGGCCCAGCCTCTACGTGAAGCGAAGTTGCCTCGCCCAAGGTGCCATGGGATTCGGTAACAGAAATGTGATAGATCAGGTTGTCGGCCTTCCCGCGGCGCACGACGTACTATCCGGGATAGAAAAACAGCGCAAAAGAAGAAAAGTGTCCGAAAACTGATGAAAACGACCGATTTTGGGCTCCGAAAAAAGGTCCCGCAACGCGGGCTTACCTACCCCGTCGTAGAGCTCTCGGAGAGCTTTCCAACGGTATGCTGTGGGCTGCGTAACTCTTTGCGGATCAAAATTTATGGGCCCCGGAGCGACGGAGACCTGGTCCCAAGCCCCACGACCTCGGTTTGCGGGCCCAGCCTCTACGTGAAGCGAAGTTGCCTCGTCCAAGGTGTAGAGGGATTCGGTAAGAGAAATGTGATGGATCAGGTTGTCGGCCTTCCCGCGGCGCACGACGTACTATCCGGGATAGAAAAACAGCGCAAAAGAAGAAAAGTGTCAGAAACTGAAGAAAACAACCGATTTTGGGCTCCGAAAAAAAGCCCAGCTAAGCAAGCTTAGCTGCCCCGTCGTAGAGCTCTCGGAGAGCTTTCCAACGGTATGCTGTGGGCTGCGTAAATCCTTACGGATCAAAAGTTATGGGCCCCGGAGCGACGGAGACCTGGTGCCAAGCCCCACGACCTCGGTTTGCGGGCCCAGCCTCTACGTGAAGCGAAGTTGCCTCGCCCAAGGTCCAGAGGGATTCGGTAACAGAAATGTGATGGATCAGGTTGTCGGCCTTCCCGCGGCGCACGACGTACTATCCGGGATAGAAAAACAGCGCAAAAGAAGAAAAGTGTCCGAAAACTGATGAAAACCACCGATTTTGGGCTCCGAAAAAAGGCCCAGCTAAGCGGGCCTAGCTGCCCCGTCGTAGAGCTCTCGGAGAGCTTTCCAACGGTATGTTGTGGGCTGCGTAACTCCTTACGGATCAAAAGTTATGGGCCCCGGAGCGACGGAGACCTGGTCCCAAGACCCACGACCTCGGTTTGCGGGCCCAGCCTCTACGTGAAGCGAAATTGCCTCGCCCAAGGTGCCATGGGATTCGGTAACAGAAATGTGATAGATCAGGTTGTCGGCCTTCCCACGGCGCACGACGTACTATCCGGGATAGAAAAACAGCGCAAAACAAGAAAAGTGTCCGAAAACTGATGAAAACGTCCGATTTTGGGCTCCAGAAAAAGGCCCAGCGAAGCGGGCTTAGCTACCCCGTCGTAGAGCTCTCGGAGAGCATTCCAACGGTATGCTGTGGGCTGCGTAACTCCTTACGGATCAAAAGTTATGGGCCCCGGAGCGACGGAGACCTGGTGCCAAGCCCCACGACCTCGGTTTGCGGGCCCAGCCTCTACGTGAAGCGAAGTTGCCTCGCCCAAGGTGTAGAGGGATTCGGTAAGAGAAATGTGATGGATCAGGTTGTCGGCCTTCCCGCGGCGCACGACGTACTATCCGGGATAGAAAAACAGCGCAAAAGAAGAAAAGTGTCAGAAAACTGAAGAAAACAACCGATTTTGGGCTCCGAAAAAAAGCCCAGCTAAGCAAGCTTAGCTGCCCCGTCGTAGAGCTCTCGGAGAGCTTTCCAACGGTATGCTGTGGGCTGCGTAAATCCTTACGGATCAAAAGTTATGGGCCCCGGAGCGAAGGAGACCTGGTCCCAATCCCCACGACCTCGGTTTGCGGGCCCAGCCTCTACGTGAAGCGAAGTTGCCTCGCCCAAGGTCCAGAGGGATTCGGTAACAGAAATGTGATGGATCAGGTTGTCGGCCTTCCCGCGGCGCACGACGTACTATCCGGGATAGAAAAACAGCGCAAAAGAAGAAAAGTGTCCGAAAACTGATGAAAACCACCGATTTTGGGCTCCGAAAAAAGGCCCAGCTAAGCGGGCCTAGCTGCCCCGTCGTAGAGCTCTCGGAGAGCTTTCCAACGGTATGTTGTGGGCTGCGTAACTCCTTACGGATCAAAAGTTATGGGCCCCGGAGCGACGGAGACCTGGTCCCAAGACCCACGACCTCGGTTTGCGGGCCCAGCCTCTACGTGAAGCGAAATTGCCTCGCCCAAGGTGCCATGGGATTCGGTAACAGAAATGTGATAGATCAGGTTGTCGGCCTTCCCACGGCGCACGACGTACTATCCGGGATAGAAAAACAGCGCAAAACAAGAAAAGTGTCCGAAAACTGATGAAAACGTCCGATTTTGGGCTCCAGAAAAAGGCCCAGCGAAGCGGGCTTAGCTACCCCGTCGTAGAGCTCTCGGAGAGCATTCCAACGGTATGCTGTGGGCTGCGTAACTCCTTACGGATCAAAAGTTATGTGCCCCGGAGACACGGAGACATGGTCCCAAGCCCCACCACCTCGGTTTGCGGGCCCAGCCTCTACGTGAAGCGAAGTTGCCTCGCCCAAGGTGCAGAGGGATTCGGTAAGAGAAATGTGATGGATCAGGTTGTCGGCCTTCCCGCGGCGCACAACGTACTATCCGGGATAGAAAAACAGCGCAAAAGAAGAAAAGTGTCAGAAAAATGATGAAAACGACCGATTTTGGGCTCCGAAAAAAGGCCCAGCATAGCGGGCTTAGCTGCACCGTCGTAGAACTCTCGGAGAGCTTTCCAACGGTATGCTGTGGGCCGCGTAACTCCTTTCGGATCAAAAGTTATGGGACCCGGGGTGACGGAGACCTGGTCCCAAGCCCCCCGACCTCCGTTTGCTGGCCCAGCCTCTACGTGAAGCGAAGTTGCCTCGCCCAAGGTGCAAAGGGATTCGGTAACAGAAATGTGATGGATCAGGTTGTCGGCCTTCTCGCGGCGCACGACGTACTATCCGGGATAGAAAAACAGCGCAAAAGAAGAAAAGTGTCAGAAAACTGAAGAAAACAACCGATTTTGGCCTCTGAAAAAAGGCCCAACGAAGCAGACTTAGCTGCCCCATCGTAGAACTCTCGGAGAGCTTTCCAACGGTATGTTGTGGGCCGCGTAACTCCTTACAGATCAAAAGTTATAGGCCCCGGAGCGACGGAGACCTAGTCCCAAGCCCCACGACCTCGGTTTGCGGGCCCAGCCTCTACGTGAAGCGAAGTTGCCTCGCCCAAGGTGCAGAGGGATTCGGTAACAGAAATGTGATGGACCAGGTTGTTGGCCTTCCCGCGGCGCACGACGTACTATCCGGGATAGAAAAACAGCGCAAAAGAAGAAATGTGTCAGAAAACTGATGAAAACGACCGATTTTGGGCTCCGAAAAAAGGTCCAACAAAGCGGGATTGGCCGCCCCGTCGTAGAGCTCTCGGAGAGCTTTCCAACGATATGCTGTGGGCTGCGTAACTCCTTACGGATCAAAAGTTATGGGCCCCGGAGCGACGGAGACCTGGTCCCAAGCCCCACGACCTCGATTTGCGGGCCCAGCCTCTACGTGAAGCGAAGTTGCCTCGCCCAAGGTGCAGAGGGATTCGGTAACAGAAATGTGATGGATCAGGTTGTCGGCCTTCCAGCGGCGCACGACGTACTATCCGGGATAGAAAAACAGCGCAAAAGAAGAAAAGTGTCCGAAAACTGATGAAAACGAGCAATTTTGGGCTCCGAAAAAAGGCCCAGCAAAGCCTGCTTAGCTACCCCGTCGTAGAGCTCTCGGAGAGCTTTCCAACGGTATGCTGTGGGCTGCGTAACTCCTTACGGATCAAAAGTTATGGGCCCCGGAGCGACGGAGACCTGGTCCCAAGCCCCACGACCTCGGTTTGCGGGCCCAGCCTCTACGTGAAGCGAAGTTGCCTCGCCCAAGGTGCCATGGGATTCGGTAACAGAAATGTGATAGATCAGGTTGTCGGCCTTCCCGCGGCGCACGACGTACTATCCGGAATAGAAAAACAGCACAAAAGAAGAAAAGTGTCCGAAAACTGATGAAAACGACCGATTTTCGGCTCCGAAAAAAGGCCCCACATTGAGGGCTTAGCTGCCCCGTCGTAGAGCTCTCGGAGAGCTTTCCAATGGTATGCTGTGGGCTGCGTAACTCCTTACGGATCAAAAGTTATGGGCCCCGGAGCGACGGAGACCTGGTCCCAAGCCCCACGACCTCGGTTTGCGGGCCCAGCCTCTACGTGAAGCGAAGTTGCCTCGCCCAAGGTGGAGAGGGATTCGATAACAGAAATGTGATGGATCAGGTTGTCGGCCTTCACGCGGCGCACGACGTACTATCCGGGATAGAAAAACAGCGCAAAAGAAGAAAAGTGTCAGAAAACTGATGAAAACGACCGATTTTGGGCTCCAAAAAAAGGCCCAGCAAAGCGTGTTTAGCTGCCCCGTCGTAGAGCTCTCGGAGTGCTTTCCAACGGTATGCTGTGGGCTGCGTAACTCCTTACGGATCAAAAGTTATGGGCCCCGGAGCGACGGAGACCTGGTCCCAAGCCCCACGACCTCGGTTTGCGGGCCCAGCCTCTACGTGAAGCGAAGTTGCCTCGCCCAAGGTGTAGAGGGATTCGGTAACAGAAATGTGATGGATCAGGTTGTCGGCCTTCCCGCGGCGCACGACGTACTATCCGGGATAGAAAAATAGCGCAAAAGAAGAAAAGTGTCCGAAAATTGATGAAAACGACCGATTTTGGGCTCCGAAAAAAGGCCCAGCGAAGCGGGCTTAGCTGACCCGTCGTAGAGCTCTCGGAGAGCTTTCCAACGGTATGTTGTGGGCTGCGTAACTCCTTGCGGATCAAAAGTTATGGGCCCCGGAGCGACGGAGACCTGGTCCCAAGCCCCAAGACCTCGGTTTGCTGGCCCAGCCTCTACGTGAAGCGAAGTTGCCTCGCCTAAGGTTCCATGGGATTCGGTAACAGAAATGTGATAGATCAGGTTGTCGGCCTTCCCGCGGCGCACGACGTACTATCCGGGATAGAAAAACAGCGCAAAAGAAGAAAAGTGTCCGAAAACTGATGAAAACGACCGATTTTGGGCTCCGAAAAAAGGCCCCGCAATGCGGGCTTAGCTGCCCCGTCGTGGAGCTCTCGGAGAGCTTTCCAATGGTATGCTGTTTACTGCGTAACTCCTTACGGATCAAAAGTGATGGGCACCGGAGCGACGGAGACTTGGTCCTTAGCCCAACGCCCTCGTTTTTCGGGCCCAGCCTCTACGTGAAGCGAAGTTGCCTCGCCCAAGGTGCAGAGGGATTCGGTAATAGAAATGTGATGGATCAGGTTGTCGGCCTTGACGCGGCGCACGACGTACTATCCGGGATAGAAAAATAGCACAAAAGCAGAACAGTGTCCGGAAACTGATGAAAACGTTGGATTTTGGTCTCCGAAAGAAGGCCCAGAAAGCAGGCTTAGCTACCACGTCGTAAAACTCTCGGAGAGCTTTCCAACGGTATGCTGTGGGCTGCGTAACTCCTTGTGGATCAAAAGTTATGGGCCCTGGAGCGACGGAGACCTGGTCCCAAGCCCCACGACCTCAAATTGCGGGCCCAGCCTCTACGTGAAGCGAAGTTGACACGCCCCAGGTGCCTTGGGATTCGGTTACAGAAATGAGATGGATCAGGTTGTCGGCCTTCCTGCGGCTCACAACGTACGATCCGGGATAGGAAAATAGCACAAAAGAAGAAAAGTGTCCGAAAACTGATGAAAACGTCTGATTTTGGGCTCCGAAAAAAGGCCCAGCGAAGCGGGCTTAGCTGCCCCGTCGTAGAGCTCTCGGAGAGCTTTCCAACGGTATGTTGTGGGCTGCGTAACTCCTTACGGATCAAAAGTTATGGGCCCGGAGCGACGGAGACCCGGTCCCAAGCCCCACGACCTCGGTTTGCGGGCCCAGCCTCTACGTGAAGCAAAATTGCCTCGCCCAAGGTGCCATGGGATTCGGTAACAGAAATGTGATAGATCAGGTTGTCGGCCTTCCCACGGCGCACGACGTACTATCCGGGATAGAAAAACAGCGCAAAACAAGAAAAGTGTCCGAAAACTGATGAAAACATCCAATTTTGGGCTCCGGAAAAAGGCCCAGCGAAGCGGGCTTAGCTACCCCGTCGTAGAGCTCTCGAAGAGCTCTCCAACGGTATGCTGTGCGCTGCGTAACTGCTTACGGATCAAAAGTTATGGGCAACAGAGCGAAGGGGACCTGGTCCCAAGCCCCACGACCTCGTTTTGCAGGCCCAGCCTCTATGTGAAGCGAAGTTCCCTCGCCCAAGGTGCAGAGGGATTCGGTAAGAGAAATGTGATGGATCAGGTTGTCGGCCTTCCCGCGGCGCACAACGTACTATCCGGGATAGAAAAACAGCGCAAAAGAAGAAAAGTGTCAGAAAACTGATGAAAACGACCGATTTTGGGCTCTGAAAAAAGGCCCAGCAAAGCGAGCTTAGCTGCCCCGTCGTAGAGCTCTCGGAGAGCTTTCCAACGGTATGCTGTGGGCTGCGTAACTCCTTACGGCTCAAAAGTTATGGGCCCCGGAGCGACGGAGACCTGGTCCCAAGCCCCACGACCTCGGTTTGCGGGCCCAGCCTCTACGTGAAGCGAGGTTGCCTCGCCCAAGGTGCAGAGGGATTCGGTAACAGAAATGTGATGGATCAGGTTGTCGGCCTTCCCGCGGCGCACGACGTACTATCCGGGATAGAAAAATAGCGCAAAAGAAGAAAAGTGTCAGAAAACTGAAGAAAACAACCGATTTTGGGCTCCGAAAAATGGCCCAGCTAAGCAAGCTTAGCTGCCCCGTCGTAGAGCTCTCGGAGAGCTTTCCAACGGTATGCTGTGGGCTGCGTAAATCCTTACGGATCAAAAGTTATGGGCCCCGGAGCGACGGTGACCTGGTCCCAAGCCCCACGACCTCGATTTGCGGGCCCAGCCTCTACGTGAAGCGAAGTTGCCTCGCCCAAGGTGCAGAGGGATTCGGTAACAGAAATGTGATGGATCAGGTTGTCGGCCTTCCAGCGGCGCACGACGTACTATCCGGGATAGAAAAACAGCGCAAAAGAAGAAAAGTGTCCGAAAACTGATGAAAACGACCGATTTTGGGCTCCGAAAAAAGGCCCAGCGAAGCGGGCTTAGCTGCCCCGTCGTAGAGCTCTCGGAGAGCTTTCCAACGGTATGCTGTGGGCTGCGTAACTCCTTACGGATCAAAAGTTATGGGCCCCGGAGCGACGAAGACCTGGTCCCAAGCCCCACGACCTCGGTTTGCGGGCCCAGCCTCTACGTGAAGCGAAGTTGCCTCGCCCAAGGTGCCATGGGATTCGGTAACAGAAATGTGATAGATCAGGTTGTCGGCCTTCCCGCGGCGCACGACGTACTATCCGGGATAGAAAAACAGCGCAAAAGAAGAAAAGTGTCCGAAAACTGATGAAAATGACCGATTTTGGGCTCCGAAAAAAGGTCCCGCAATGCGGGCTTAGCTGCCCCGTCGTAGAGCTCTCGGAGTGCTTTCCAATGGTATGCTGTGGGTTGCGTAACTCCTTGCGGATCAAAAGTTATGGACTCCGGAGCGACGGAGACCTGGTCCCAAGCTCCACGACCTCGGTTTGCGGGCCCAGCCTCTACGTGAAGCGAAATTGCCTCGTCCAAGGTGCCATGGGATTCGGTAACAGAAATGTGATAGATCAGGTTGTCGGCCTTCCCACGGCGCACGACGTACTATCCGGGATAGAAAAACAGCGCAAAACAAGAAAAGTGTCTGAAAACAGATGAAAACGTCCGATTTTGGGCTCCGAAAAAAGGCCCAGTGAAGCGAGCTTAGCTACCCCGTCGTAGAGCTCTCGGAGAGCATTTCAACGGTATGCTGTGGGCGGCGTAACTCCTTGAGGATCAAAAGTTATGGGCCCCGGAGCGACGGAGACCTGGTCCCAAGCCCCATGACCTCGGTTTGCGGGCCCAGCCTCTACGTGAAGCGAAGGTGCCTCACCCAAGGTGCAGAGGGATTCGGTAAGAGAAATGTGATGTATCAGGTTGTCGGCCTTCCCGCGGCGCACAACGTACTATCCGGGATAGAAAAACAGCGCAAAAGAAGAAAAGTGTAAGAAAATTGATGAAAACGACCGATTTTCGGCTCCGAAAAAAGGCCCAGCGAAGCGGGCTTAGCTGCCCCGTCGTAGAGCTCTCGGAGAGCTTTCCAACGGTATGTTGTAGGCTGCGTAACTCCTTACGGATCAAAAGTTATGGGCCCCGGAGCGACGGAGACCTGGTCCCAAGCCCCACGCCCTCGGTTTACGGGCCCAGCCTCTACGTGAAGCGAAGTTGTCTGGCCCAAGGTGTAGAGGGATTCGGTAACAGAAATGTGATGGATCAGGTTGTCGGCCTTCCCGCGGCGCACGACGTACTATCCGGGATAGAAAAACAGCGCAAAAAAAGAAAAGTGTCAGAAAACTGAAGAAAACAACCGATTTTGGGCTCCGAAAAAAGGCCCAGCGAAGCAGGCTTAGCTGGCCCGTCGTAGAGCTCTCGGAGAGCTTTCCAACGGTATGCTGTGGGCTGCGTAAATCCTTACGGATCAAAAGTTATGGGCCCGGAGCGACGGAGACCTGGTCCCAAGCCCCACGACCTCGGTTTGCGGGCCCAGCCTCTAAGTGAAGCGAAGTTGCCTCGCCCAAGGTGCAGAGGGATTCGGTAACAGAAATGTGATGGATCAGGTTGTCGGCCTTCCCGCGGCGCACGACGTACTATCCGGGATAGAAAAACAGCGCAAAAGAAGAAAAGTGTCAGAAAACTGATGAAAACGACCTATTTTGGGCTCCAGAAAGAGGTCCAGCAAAGTGGGCTTGGCCGCCCCGTCGTAGAGCTCTCGGAGAGCTTTCCAACGGTATGTTGTGGGCTGCGTAACTCCTTACGGATCAAAAGTTATGGGCCCCGGAGCGACGGAGACCTGGTCCCAAGCCCCACGACCTCGATTTGCGGGCCCAGCCTCTACGTGAAGCGAAGTTGCCTCGCCCAAGGTGCAGAGGGATTCGGTAACAGAAATGTGATGGATCAGGTTGTCGGCCTTCCAGCGGCGCACGACGTACTATCCGGGATAGAAAAACAGCGCAAAAGAAGAAAAGTGTCCGAAAACTGATGAAAATGACCGATTTTGATCTCCGAAAAAAGGCCCCGCAATGTGGGCTTAGCTGCCCCGTCGTAGAGCACTCGGAGAGCTTTCCAATGGTATGCTGTGGGCCGCGTAACTCCTTACGGATCAAAAGTTATGGGCCCCGGAGCGACGGAGACGTGGTCCCAAGCCCCACGACCTCGGTTTGCGGGCCCAGCCTCTACGTGAAGCGAAGTTGCCTCGCCCAAGGTGTAGAGGGATTCGGTAACAGAAATGTGATGGATCAGGATGTCGGCCTTCCCGCGGCGCACGACGTACTATCCGGGATAGAAAAACAGCGCAAAAGAAGAAAAGTGTCAGAAAACTGATGAAAACGACCGATTTTGGGCTCCGAAAAAAGGTCCAGTAAAGCGGTCTTGGCCGCCCCGTCGTAGAGCTCTCGGAGAGCTTTCCAACGGTATGCTGTGGGCTGCGTAACTCCTTACGGATCAAAAGTTATGGGCCCCGGAGCGACGGAGACCTGGTCCCAAGCCCCACGACCTCGATTTGCGGGCCCAGCCTCTACGTGAAGCGAAGTTGCCTCGCCCAAGGTGCAGAGGGATTCGGTAACAGAAATGTGATGGATCAGGTTGTTGGCCTTCCAGCGGCGCACGACGTACTATCCGGGATAGAAAGACAGCGCAAAAGAAGAAAAGTGTCCGAAAATTGATGAAAACGACCGATTTTGGGCTCCGAAAAAAGGCCCAGCGAAGCGGGCTTAGCTGCCCCGTCGTAGAGCTCTCGGAGAGCTTTCCAACGGTATGCTGTGGGCTGCGTAACTCCTTACGGATCAAAAGTTATGGGCCCCGGAGCGACGGAGACCTGGTCCCAAGCCCCACGACCTCGGTTTGCGGGCCCAGCCTCTACGTGAAGCGAAGTTGCCTCGCCCAAGGTGCAGAGGGATTCGGTAACAGAAATGTGATGGATCAGGTTGTCGGCCTTCCCGCGGCGCACGACGTACTATCCGGGATAGAAAAACAGCGCAAAAGAAGAAAAGTGTCAGAAAACTGAAGAAAACAAACGATTTTGGGCTCCGAAAAAAGGCCCAGCGAAGCAGGCTTAGCTGCCCCGTCGTAGAGCTCTCGAGAGCTTTCCAACGGTATGCTGTGGGCTGCGTAACTCCTTACGGATCAAAAGTTATGGGCCCCGGAGCGACAGAGACCTGGTCCTAAGCCCCACGACCTCGGTTTGCGGGCCCAGCCTCTACGTGAAGCGAAGTTGCCTCGCCCAAGGTGCAGAGGGATTCGGTAACAGAAATGTGATGGATCAGGTTGTCGGCCTTCCCGCGGCGCACGACGTACTATCCGGGATAGAAAAACAGCGCAAAAGAAGAAAAGTGTCCGAAAACTGATGAAAACGACCGATTTTGGGCTCCGAAAAAAGACCCAGCAAAGCGGGCTTAGCTGCCCCGTCGTAGAGCTCTCGGAGAGCTTTCCAACGGTATGCTGTGGGCTGCGTAACTCCTTACGGATCAAAAGTTATGGGCCCCGGAGCGACAGAGACCTGGTCCTAAGCCCCACGACCTCGGTTTGCGGGCCCAGCCTCTACGTGAAGCGAAGTTGCCTCGCCCAAGGTGCAGAGGGATTCGGTAACAGAAATGTGATGGATCAGGTTGTCGGCCTTCCCGCGGCGCACGACGTACTATCCGGGATAGAAAAACAGCGCAAAAGAAGAAAAGTGTCAGAAAACTGAAGAAAACAAACGATTTTGGGCTCCGAAAAAAGGCCCAGCGAAGCAAGCTTAGCTGCCCCGTCGTAGAGCTCTCGAGAGCTTTCCAACGGTATGCTGTGGGCTGCGTAACTCCTTACGGATCAAAAGTTATGGGCCCCGGAGCGACGGAGACCTGGTCCCAAGCCCCACGACCTCGGTTTGCGGGCCCAGCCTCTACGTGAAGCGAAGTTGCCTCGCCCAAGGTGCAGAGGGATTCGGTAACAGAAATGTGATGGATCAGGTTGTCGGCCTTCCCGCGGCGCACGACGTACTATCCGGGATAGAAAAACAGCGCAAAAGAAGAAAAGTGTCAGAAAACTGAAGAAAACAAACGATTTTGGGCTCCGAAAAAAGGCCCAGCGAAGCAAGCTTAGTTGCTCCGTCGTAGAGCTCTCGGATAGCTTTCCAACGGTATGCTGTGGGCTGCGTAACTCCTTGCGGATCAAAAGTTATGGGCCTCGGAGCGACGTAGACCTGGTCCAAACCCATACGACCTCGATTTGCGGGCCCAACCTCTAAGTGAAGCGAAGTTGCCTCGCCCTAGGTGCAGAGGGATTCGGTAACAGAAATGTGATGGATCAGGTTGTCGGCCTTCCCGCGGCGCACGCCGTACTATCCGGGATTGAAAAACAGCGCAAAAGAAGGAAAGTGTCAGAAAACTGAAGAAAACAAACGATTTTGGGCTCCGAAAAAAGGCCCAGCGAAGCAGGCTTAGCTGCCCCGTCGTAGAGCTCTCGAGAGCTTTCCAACGGTATGCTGTGGGCTGCGTAACTCCTTACGGATCAAAAGTTATGGGCCCCGGAGCGACGGAGACCTGGTCCCAAGCCCCACGACCTCGGTTTGCGGGCCCAGCCTCTACGTGAAGCGAAGTTGCCTCGCCCAAGGTGCAGAGGGATTCGGTAACAGAAATGTGATGGATCAGGTTGTCGGCCTTCCCGCGGCGCACGACGTACTATCCGGGATAGAAAAACAGCGCAAAAGAAGAAAAGTGTCCGAAAACTGATGAAAACGACCGATTTTGGGCTCCGAAAAAAGACCCAGCGAAGCGGGCTTAGCTGCCCCGTCGTAGAGCTCTCGGAGAGCTTTCCAACGGTATGCTGTGGGCTGCGTAACTCCTTACGGATCAAAAGTTATGGGCCCCGGAGCGACAGAGACCTGGTCCTAAGCCCCACGACCTCGGTTTGCGGGCCCAGCCTCTACGTGAAGCGAAGTTGCCTCGCCCAAGGTGCAGAGGGATTCGGTAACAGAAATGTGATGGATCAGGTTGTCGGCCTTCCCGCGGCGCACGACGTACTATCCGGGATAGAAAAACAGCGCAAAAGAAGAAAAGTGTCAGGAAACTGAAGAAAACAAACGATTTTGGGCTCCGAAAAAAGGCCCAGCGAAGCAGGCTTAGCTGCCCCGTCGTAGAGCTCTCGGAGAGCTTTCCAACGGTATGCTGTGGGCTGCGTAACTCCTTACGGATCAAAAGTTATGGGCCCCGGAGCGACGGAGACCTGGTCCCAAGCCCCACGACCTCGGTTTGCGGGCCCAGCCTCTACGTGAAGCGAAGTTGCCTCGCCCAAGGTGCAGAGGGATTCGGTAACAGAAATGTGATGGATCAGGTTGTCGGCCTTCCCGCGGCGCACGACGTACTATCCGGGATAGAAAAACAGCGCAAAAGAAGAAAAGTGTCCGAAAACTGATGAAAACAACCGATTTTGGGCTCCGAAAAATGGCCCAGCAAAGCAGGCTTAGCTGCCCCGTCGTAGAGCTCTCGGAGAGCTTTCCAACGGTATGCTGTGGGCTGCGTAACTCCTTACGGATCAAAAGTTATGGGCCCCGGAGCGACGGAGACCTGGTCCCAAGCCCCACGACCTCGATTTGCGGGCCCAGCCTCTACGTGAAGCGAAGTTGCCTCGCCCAAGGTGCAGAGGGATTCGGTAACAGAAATGTGATGGATCAGGTTGTCGGCCTTCCAGCGGCGCACGACGTACTATCCGGGATAGAAAAACAGCGCAAAAGAAGAAAAGTGTCCGAAAACTGATGAAAACGACCGATTTTGGGCTCCGAAAAGAGGCCCAGCCAAGCGAGCTTCGCTGCCCCGTCGTAGAGCTCTCGGAGCGCTTTCCACCGGTACGTTGTTGGCCGCGTAGCCCGTGCCGGATGAAAAGTTATGGGCTCCATAGCGACGGAGACCTGGTCCCAAGCCCCACGACCTCGGTTTGCGGGCCCAGCCTCTACGTGAAGCGAAGTTGCCTCGCCCAATGTGCCATGGGATTCGGTAACAGGAATGTGATAGATCAGGTTGTCGGCCTTCCCGCGGCGCACGACGTACTATCCGGGATAGAAAAACAGCGCAAATGAAGAAAAGTGTCCAAAAACTGATGAAAAAGACCGATTTTGGGCTCCAAAAAAAGGCCCAACGAAGCGAGCTTAGCTACCCCGTCGTAGAGCTCTCGGAGAGCATTCCAACGGTATGCTGTGGGCCGCGTAACTCCTTACGGATCAAAAGTTATGGGCCCCGGAGCGACGGAGACCTGGTCCCAAGCCACACGACCTCGGTTTGCGGGCCCAGCCTCTACGTGAAGCGAAGTTGCCTCGCCCAAGGTGCAGAGGGATTCGGTAAGAGAAATGTGATGGATCAGGTTGTCGGCCTTCCCGCGGCGCACAACGTACTATCCGGGATAGAAAAACAGCGCAAAAGAAGAAAAGTGTCAGAAAATTGATGAAAACGACCGATTTTCGGCTCCGAAAAAAGGCCCAGCGAAGCGAGCTTAGCTGCCCCGTCGTAGAGCTCTCGGAGAGCTTTCCAACGGTATGCTGTGGGCTGCGTAACTCCTTGCGGATCAAAAGTTATGGGCCCCGGAGCGACGGAGACCTGGTCCCAAGCCCCACGACCTCGGTTTGCGGGCCCAGCCTCTACGTGAAGCGAAGTTGCCTCGCCCAAGGTGCCATGGGATTCGGTAACAGAAATGTGATGGATCAGGTTGTCGGCCTTCCCGCGGTTCACGACGTACTATCCGGGATAGAAAAACAGCGCAAAAGAAGAAAAGTGTCCGAAAACTGATGAAAACGACCGATTTTGGGCACCGAAAAAAGCCCTAGCAAAGCAAGCTTCGCTGTCCCGTCGTAGAGCTCTCGGAGAGCTTTCCAACGGTATGTTGTGGGCTGCGTAACTCCTTGCGGATCAAAAGTTATGGGCCCCTGAGCGACGGAGACCTGGTCCCAAGCCCCACGACCTCGGTTTGCGGGCCCAGCCTCTACGTGAAGCGAAGTTGTCTCGCCCAAGGTGCCGTGGGACTCGGTAACAGAAATGTGATGGATCAGGTTGTCGGCTTCCCGCGGCGCACGACGTACTATCCCGGACAGAAAAACAGCGCAAAAGAAGAAAAGTGTCCGAAAACTGATGAAAACGACCGATTTTGGGCTCCGAAAAAAGGTCCCGCAATGCGGGCTTAGCTACCCCGTCGTAGAGCTCTCGGAGAGCTTTCCAATGGTATGCTGTGGGCAGCGTAACTCCTTACGGATCAAAAGTTATGGGCCCCGGAGCGACGAAGACCTGGTCCCAAGCCCCACGACCTCGGTTTGCGGGCCCAGCCTCTACGTGAAGCGAAGTTGCCTCGCCCAAGGTGCAGAGGGATTCGGTAAGAGAAATGTGATGGATCAGGTTGTCGGCCTTCCCGCGGCACACGACGTACTATCCGGGATAGAAAAACAGCGCAAAAGAAGAAAAGTGTCAGAAAACTGAAGAAAACAACCAATTTTGGGCTCCGAAAAAAAGCCCAGCTAAGCAAGCTTAGCTGCCCCGTCGTAGAGCTCTCGGAGAGCTTTCCAACGGTATGTTGTGGGCTGCGTAGCTCCTTACGGATCAAAAGTTATGGGCCCCGGAGCGACGGAGACCTGGTCCCAAGACCCACGACCTCGGTTTGCGGGCCCAGCCTCTACGTGAAGCGAAATTGCCTCGCCCAAGGTGCCATGGGATTCGGTAACAGAAATGTGATAGATCAGGTTGTCGGCCTTCCCACGGCGCACGACGCGCGATGCGGGACGGAAAAATAGCGCAAAAGAAGAAATATGTCCGAAAATTGATGAAAACGTTCGATTTTGGGCTCCCGAAAAAGGCCCAGCGAAGCGGGCTTAGCTACCCCGTCGTAGAGCTCTCGGAAAGCTTTCCAACGGTATGCTGTGGGCCGAGTAACTCCTTGCGGATCAAAAGTTATGGGCTCCGTAGCGGCGGAGACCTGGTCCCAAGCCACACGACCTCGGTTTGCGGGCCCAGCCTCTACGTGAAGTGAAGTTGCCTCGCCCAAGGTGCAGAGGGATTCGGTAAGAGAAATGTGATGGATCAGGTTGTCGGCCTTCCCGCGGCGCACAACGTACTATCCGGGATAGAAAAACAGCGCAAAAGAAGAAAAGTGTCAGAAAAATGATGAAAACGACCGATTTTGGGCTCCGAAAAAAGGCCCAGCAAAGCCGGCTTAGCTGCCCCGTCGTAGAGCTTTCGGAGAGCTTTCTAACGGTATGCTGTGGGCTGCGTAACTCCTTACAGATCAAAAGTTATGGGCCCCGTAGCGACGGAGACCTGGTCCCAAGCCCCCCGACCTCGGTTTGCGGGCCCAGCCTCTACGTGAAGCGAAGTTGCCTCGCCCAAGGTGCGAAGGGATTCGGTAACAGAAATGTGATGGATCAGGTTGTCGGCCTTCCCGCGGCGCACGACGTACTATCCGGGATAGAAAAACAGCGCAAAAGAAGAAAAGTGTCAGAAAACTGAAGAAAACGACCGATTTTGGGCTCCGAAAAAAGGTCCAACAAAGCGGGCTTGGCCGCCCCGTCGTAGAGCTCTCGGAGAGCTTTCCAACGATATGCTGTGGGCTGCGTAACTCCTTACGGATCAAAAGTTATGGGCCCCGGAGCGACGGAGACCTGGTCCCAAGCCCCACGACCTCGATTTGCGGGCCCAGCCTTTACGTGAAGCGAAGTTGACTCGCCCAAGGTGCAGAGGGATTCGGTAACAGAAATGTGATGGATCAGGTTGTCGGCCTTCCAGCGGCGCACGACGTACTATCCGGGATAGAAAAACAGCGCAAAAGAAGAAAAGTGTCCGAAAACTGATGAAAACGACCAATTTTGGGCTCTGAAAAAAGGCCCAGCAAAGCGGGCTTAGTTGCCCCGTCGTAGAGCTTTCGGAGAGCTTTCCAACGGTATGCTGTGGACCGCGTAACTCCTTGCGGATCAAAAGTTATGGGCCCCTGAGCGACGGAGACTTGGTCCCAAGCCCCACGACCTCGGTTTGCGGGCCCAGCCTCTACGTGAAGCGAAGTTGCCTCGCCCCAGGTGCCTTGGGATTCGGTAACAGAAATGCGATAGATCAGGTTGTCGGCCTTCTTGCGGCTCACGACGTACGATCCGGGACGAAAAAACAGCACAAAAGCAGAAAAGTGTCCAGAAACTGATGAAAACGACCGATTTTGGGCTCCGAAAAAAGGCCCCACATTGCGGGCTTAGCTGCCCCGTCGTAGAGCTCTCGGAAAGCTTTCCAATGGTATGCTGTGGGCTGCGTAACTCCTTACGGATCAAAAGTTATGGGCCCCGGAGCGACGGAGACCTGGTCCCAAGCCCCACGACCTCGGTTTGCGGGCCCAGCCTCTACGTGAAGCGAAGTTGCCTCGCCCAAGGTGCAGAGGGATTCGATAACAGAAATGTGATGGATCAGGTTGTCGGCCTTCACGCGGCGCAAGACGTACTATCCGGGATAGAAAAATAGCGCAAAAGAAGAAAAGTGTCAGAAAACTGATGAAAACGACCGATTTTGGGCTCCAAAAAAAGGCCCAACAAAGCGTGCTTAGCTGCCCCGTCGTAGAGCTCTCGGAGAGCTTTCGAACGGTATGCTGTGGGCTGCGTAACTCTTTGCGGATCAAAAGTTATGGGCCCCGGAGCGACGGAGACCTGGTCCCAAGCCCCATGACCTCGGTTTACGGGCCCAGCCTCTACGTGAAGTGAAGTTGCCTCGCCCAAGGTACAGAGGGATTCGGTAACAGAAATGTGATGGATCAGGTTGTCGGCCTTCCCGCGGCGCACGACGTACTATCCGGGATAGGAAAATAGCGCAAAAGTAGAAAATTGTACGAAAACTGATGAAAAAGTTCGATTTTCTACTCCATAAAAAGGCCCAGCGAAGCGGGCTTAATTGCCCAGCCGTAGAGCTCTCGGAGAGCTTTCCAACGGTATGCTGTGGGCCGCGTAACTCCTTGCGGAACAAAAGTTATGGGCCCCGGAGCGACGGAGACCTGGTCCCAAGCACCCCGACCTCGGTTTGCGGGCCCAGCCTCTACGTGAAGCGAAGTTGCCTCGCCCAAGGTGCAATGGGATTCGGTAACAGAAATGTGATGAATCAGGTTGTCGGCCTTCCCACGGCACACGACGTACTATCCGGGATAGAAAAACAGCGCAAAAGAAGAAAAGTGTCAGAAAACTGAAGAAAACAACCGATTTTGGGCTCCGAAAAAAGGCCCAGCAAAGCAGGCTTAGCTGCCCCATCGTAGAGCTCTCGGAGAGCTTTTCAACAGTATGCTGTAGGCTGCGTAACTCCTTACGGATCAAAAGTTATGGGCTCCGGAGCGACGAAGACCTGGTCCTATGCCCCACGACCTCGGTTTGCGGGCCCAGCCTCTACGTGAAGCAAAGTTGTCTCGCCCAAGGTGCAGAGGGATTCGGTAACAGAAATGTGATGGACCAGGTTGTCGGCCTTCCCGCGGCGCACGACGTATTATCCGGGATAGAAAAACAGCGCAAAAGAAGAAATGTGTCAGAAAACTGATGAAAACGACCGATTTTGGGCTCCGAAAAAAGGTCCAACAAAGCGGGCTTGGCCGCCCCGTCGTAGAGCTCTCGGAGAGCTTTCCAACGATATGCTGTGGGCTGCGTAACTCCTTACGGATCAAAAGTTATGGGCCCCGGAGCGACGGAGACCTGGTCCCAAGCCCCACGACCTCGATTTGCGGGCCCAGCCTTTACGTGAAGCGAAGTTGCCTCGCCCAAGATGCAGAGGGATTCGGTAATAGAAATGTGATGGATCAGGTTGTCGGCCTTCCAACGGCGCACGACGTACTATCCGGGATAGAAAAACAGCGCAAAAGATGAAAAGTGTCAGAAAACTAATGAAAACGACCAATTTTGGGCTCCGAAAAAAGGCCCAGCAAAGCGAGCTTAGCTGCCCTGTCTTAGAGCTCTCGGAGAGCTTTCCAACGGTATGCTGTGGGCTGCGTAACTCCTTACGGATCAAAAGTTATGGGCCCCGGAGCGACGGAGGCCTGGTCCCAAGCCCCACGACCTCGGTTTGCGGGCCCAGCCTCTACGTGAAGCGAAGTTGCCTCGCCCAAGGTGCCATGGGATTCGGTAACAAAAATGTGATAGATCAGGTTGTCGGCCTTCCCGCGGCGCATGACGTACTATCCGGGATAGAAAAACAGCACAAAAGAAGAAAAGTGTCCGAAAACTGATGAAAACGACCGATTTTGGGCTCCGAAAAAAGGCCCCACATTGCGGGCTTAGCTGCCCCGTCGTAGAGCTCTCGGAAAGCTTTCCAATGGTATGCTGTGGGCTGCGTAACTCCTTACGGATCAAAAGTTATGGGCCCCGGAGCGACGGAGACCTGGTCCCAAGCCCCACGACCTCGGTTTGCGGGCCCAGCCTCTACGTGAAGCGAAGTTGCCTCGCCCAAGGTACAGAGGGATTCGATAACAGAAATGTGTTGGATCAGGTTGTCGGCCTTCACGCGGCGCACGACGTACTATCCGGGATAGAAAAACAGCGCAAAAGAAAAAAGTGTCAGAAAACTGATGAAAACGACCGATTTTGGGCTCCAAAAAAAGGCCCAGCAAAGCGTGCTTAGCTGCCCCGTCGTAGAGCTCTCGGAGAGCTTTCCAACGGTATGCTGTGGGCTGCGTAACTCCTTACGGATCAAAAGTTATGGGCCCCGGAGCGACGGAGACCTGGTCCCAAGCCCCTCGACCTCGGTTTGCGGGCCCAGCCTCTACGTGAAGCGATGTTGCCTCGCCCAAGGTGCAGAGGGATTCGGTAACAGAAATGTGATGGATCAGGTTGTCGGCCTTCCCGCGGCGCACGACGTACTATCCGGGATAGAAAAATAGCGCAAAAGAAGAAAAGTGTCCGAAAACTGATGAAAACGACCGATTTTGGGCTCCGAAAAAAGGCCCAGCAAAGCCGGCTTGGCTGCCCAGTCGTAGCTCTCTCGGAGAGCTTTCCAACGGTATGCTGTGGGCTGCGTAACTATTTACGGATCAAAAGTTATGGGCTTCGGAGCGACGAAGACCTGGTCCCAAGACCCACGACCTCGGTTTGCGGGCCCAACCTCTACGTGAAGCAAAGTTGTCTCGCCCAAGGTGCCGTGGGATTCGGTAATAGAAATGTGATGGTTTAGGTTGCCGGACTTCCCGCGGCGCACGACGTACTATCCGGGATAGAAAAACAGAGCAAAAGAATAAAAGTGTCCGAAAACTGATGAAAACGTTCGAGTTTGGGCTCCGGAAAAAGGGCCAGCAATGCGGGCTTAGCTTCCCCGTCGTAGAGCTCTCGGAAAGCTTTCCAATGGTATGCTGTGGGCTGCGTAACTCCTTACGGATCAAAAGTTATGGGCCCCGGAGCGACGGAGACCTGGTCCCAAGCCCCACGACCTCGGTTTGCGGGCCCAGCCTCTACGTGAAGCGAAGTTGCCTCGCCCAAGGTGCAGAGGGATTCGGTAACAGAAATGTGATGGATCAGGTTGTCGGCCTTCACGCGGCGCACGACGTACTATCCGGGATAGAAAAACAGCGCAAAAGAAGAAAAGTGTCAGAAAACTGATGAAAACGACCGATTTTGGGCTCCAAAAAAAGGCCCAGCAAAGCGGGCTTAGCTGCCCCGTCGTAGAGCTCTCGGAGAGCTTTCCAACGGTATGCTGTGGGCTGCGTAACTCCTTACGGATCAAAAGTTATGGGCCCCGGAGCGACGGAGACCTGGTCCCAAGCCCCACGACCTCGGTTTGCGGGCCCAGCCTCTACGTGAAGCGAAGTTGCCTCGCCCAAGGTGCAGAGGGATTCGGTAACAGAAATGTGATGGATCAGGTTGTCGGCCTTCCCGCGCCGCACGACGTACTATCCGGGATAGAAAAACAGCACAAAAGAAGAAAAGTGTCCGAAAACTGATGAAAACGACCGATTTTGGGCTCCGAAAAAAGGCCCAGTGAAGCGGCCTTAGCTGCCCCGTCGTAGAGCTCTCGGAGAGCTTTCCAACGGTATGTTGTGGCCCGCGTGACTCCTTACGGATCAAAAGTTATGGGCCCTGGAGCGACGGAGACCTGGTCCCAAGCCCCACGGCGTCGGATTGCGGTCCCAGCCTCTACGTGAAGCGAAATTGCCTCGCCCAAGGTGCCATGGGATTCGGTAACAGAAATGTGATAGATTAGGTTGTCGGCCTTCCCACGGCGCACGACGTACTATCCGGGATAGAAAAACAGCGCAAAACAAGAAAAGTGTCCGAAAACTGATGAAAACGACCGATTTTGGGCTCCGAAAAAAGGCCCAGCTAAGCGGGCCTAGCTACCCCGTCGTAGAGCTCTCGGAGAGCATTCCAACGGTATGCTGTGGGCTGCGTAACTCCTTACGGATCAAAAGTTATGGGCCCCGGAGCGACGGAGACCTGGTCCCAAGCCCCACGTCCTCGGTTTGCGAGCCCAACCTCTACGTTAAGCAAAGTTGCGTGGCCCAAGGTGCAGAGGGATTCGGTAAAACAAATGTGATGGATCAGGTTGTCGGCCTTCCCGCGGCGCACAACGTACGATCCGGGACGGTAAAATAGAGCAAAAGAAGAAATATGGCCTGAAACTGATGAAAATGTGCGATTTTGGGCTCCAAAAAAAGGCCCAGCAAAGCAGGCTTAGCTGCCCCGTCGTAGAGCTCTCGGAGAGCTTTCTAACGGTATGCTGTGGGCCGCGTAACTCCTTGCGAATGAAAATTAATGGGCTCCGGAGCGGCGGAGACCTGGTCCCAAGCCCCGCGACCTCGGTTTGCCGGCCCAGCCGCAACGTGAAGCGAAGTTGCCTTGGCCAAGGTGCCAAGGGATTCGGTAACAGAAATGTGACGGATTAGGCTCTCGTCCTTTTCGCGGTGCACGACGCGCGATCCGGGATGGAAAAACAGCGCAAAAGAAGAAAAGTGTCAGAAAACTGAAGAAAACAACAGATTTTGGGCTCCGAAAAATGACCCAGCTAAGCAGGCTTAGCTGCCCCGTCGTAGAGCTCTCGGAGAGCTTTCCAACGGTATGCTGTGGGCTGCGTAACTCCTTACGGATCAAAAGTTATGGGCCCCGGAGCGACGGAGACCTGGTCCCAAGCCCCACGACCTCGATTTGCGGGCCCAGCCTCTACGTGAAGCGAAGTTGCCTCGCCCAAGGTGCAGAGGGATTCGGTAACAGAAATGTGATGGATCAGGTTGTCGGCCTTCCCGCGGTGCACGACGTACTATCCGGGATAGAAAAACAGCGCAAAAGAAGAAAAGTGTCCGAAAACTGATGAAAACGACCGATTTTGGGCTCCGAAAAAAGGCCCAGCTAAGCGAGCTTCGCTGCCCTGTTGTAGAGCTCTCGGAGAGCTTTCCAACGGTATGCTGTGGGCTGCGTAACTCCTTGCGGATAAATAGTTATGGTCTCCGGAGCGACAGAGACCTGTTCCCTAGCCACACGACCTCGCTTTGCGGGCCCAGCCTCTACGTGAAGCGAAGTTGCCTCGCCCAAGGTGCCATGGGATTCGGTAACAGAAATGTGATAGATCAGGTTGTCGGCCTTCCCGCGGCGCACAACGCACGATCCGGGAAGGAAAAACAGCGCAAAAGAAGAAAAGTGTCCAAAAACTGATGAAAACGTTCGATTTTGGGCTCCGAAAAAAGGTCCAGCTACGCCGGCTTTGCTACGCCCGTCGTAGAGCTCTCAGAGAGCTATTCAACGCTATGTTATGCTGTGTGCCGCGTAACTCCTTACGGATCAAAAGTTATGGGCTCCAGAGCGACGGAGACTTGGTCCCAAGCCCCACGCCTTCGGTTTGCGGGCCCAGCCTCTACGTGAAGTGAAGTTGTCTTGCCCAAGGTGTAGAGGGATTCGGTAAGAGAAATGTGATGGATCAGGTTGTCGGCCTTCCCGCGGCGCACGACGTACTATCCGGGATAGAAAAACAGCGCAAAAGAAGAAAAGTGTCAGAAAACTGAAGAAAACAACCGATTTTGGGCTCCGAAAAAAAGCCCAGCTAAGCAAGCTTAGCTGCCCCGTCGTAGAGCTCTCGGAGAGCTTTCCAACGGTATGCTGTGGGCTGCGTAAATCCTTACGGATCAAAAGTTATGGGCCCCGGAGCGACGGAGACCTGGTCCCAAGCCCCACGACCTCGGTTTGCGGGCCCAGCCTCTACGTGAAGCGAAGTTGCCTCGCCCAAGGTCCAGAGGGATTCGGTAACAGAAATGTGATGGATCAGGTTGTCGGCCTTCCCGCGGCGCACGACGTACTATCCGGGATAGAAAAACAGCGCAAAAGAAGAAAAGTGTCCGAAAACTGATGAAAACCACCGATTTTGGGCTCCGAAAAAAGGCCCAGCTAAGCGGGCCTAGCTGCCCCGTCGTAGAGCTCTCGGAGAGCTTTCCAACGGTATGTTGTGGGCTGCGTAACTCCTTACGGATCAAAAGTTATGGGCCCCGGAGCGACGGAGACCTGGTCCCAAGACCCACGACCTCGGTTTGCGGGCCCAGCCTCTACGTGAAGCGAAATTGCCTCGCCCAAGGTGCCATGGGATTCGGTAACAGAAATGTGATAGATCAGGTTGTCGGCCTTCCCACGGCGCACGACGTACTATCCGGGATAGAAAAACAGCGTAAAACAAGAAAAGTGTCCGAAAACTGATGAAAACGTCCGATTTTGGGCTCCAGAAAAAGGCCCAGCGAAGCGGGCTTAGCTACCCCGTCGTAGAGCTCTCGGAGAGCATTCCAACGGTATGCTGTGGGCTGCGTAACTCCTTACGGATCAAAAGTTATGGGCCCCGGAGCGACGGAGACCTGGTCCCAAGCCCCACCACCTCGGTTTGCGGGCCCAGCCTCTACGTGAAGCGAAGTTGCCTCGCCCAAGGTGCAGAGGGATTCGGTAAGAGAAATGTGATGGATCAGGTTGTCGGCCTTCCCGCGGCGCACAACGTACTATCCGGGATAGAAAAACAGCGCAAAAGAAGAAAAGTGTCAGAAAAATGATGAAAACGACCGATTTTGGGCTCCGAAAAAAGGCCCAGCATAGCGGGCATAGCTGCCCCGTCGTAGAACTCTCGGAGAGCTTTCCAACGGTATGCTGTGGGCTGCGTAACTCCTTACGGATCAAAAGTTATGGGCCCCGGAGCGACGGAGACCTGGACCCAAGCCCCCCGACCTCGGTTTGCGGGCCCAGCCTCTACGTGAAGCGAAGTTGCCTCGCCCAAGGTGCCGTGGGATTCGGTAACAGAAATGTGATGGATCAGGTTGTCGGCCTTCTCGCGGCGCACGACGTACTATCCGGGGTAGAAAAACAGCGCAAAAGAAGAAAAGTGTCAGAAAACTGAAGAAAACAACCGATTTTGGGCTCCGAAAAAAGTCCCAGCGAAGCAGGCTAAGCTGCCCCGTCGTAGAGCTCTCGGAGAGCTTTCCAACGGTATGCTGTGGGCTGCGTAACTCCTTACGGATCAAAAGTTATGGGCCCCGGAGCGACGGAGACCTAGTCCCAAGCCCCACGACCTCGGTTTGCGGGCCCAGCCTCTACGTGAAGCGAAGTTGCCTCGCCCAAGGTGCAGAGGGATTCGGTAACAGAAATGTGATGGACCAGGTTGTTGGCCTTCCCGCGGCGCACGACGTACTATCCGGGATAGAAAAACAGCGCAAAAGAAGAAATGTGTCAGAAAACTGATGAAAACGACCGATTTTGGGCTCCGAAAAAAGGTCCAAGAAAGCGGGATTGGCCGCCCCGTCGTAGAGCTCTCGGAGAGCTTTCCAACGATATGCTGTGGGCTGCGTAACTCCTTACGGATCAAAAGTTATGGGCCCCGGAGCGACAAAGACCTGGTCCCAAGCCCCACGACCTCGATTTGCGGGCCCAGCCTCTACGTGAAGCGAAGTTGCCTCGCCCAAGGTGCAGAGGGATTCGGTAACAGAAATGTGATGGATCAGGTTGTCGGCCTTCCAGCGGCGCACGACGTACTATCCGGGATAGAAAAACATCGTAAAAGCAGAAAAGTGTCCGAAAACTGATGAAAACGTTGGATTTTGGGCTCCGAAAAATGGCCCCGCAAAGCCTGCTTAGCTGCCCCGTCGTAGAGCTCTCGGAGAGCTTTCCAACGGTATGCTGTGGGCCGCGTAACTCCTTACGGATCAAAAGTTATGGGCCCCGGAACGACGGAGACCTGGTCCCAAGCCCCACGACCTCGGTTTGCGGGTCCAGCCTCTATGTGAAGCGAAGTTGCCTCGCCCAAGGTGCCATGGGATTCGGTAACAGAAATGTGATAGATCAGGTTGTCGGCCTTCCCGCGGCGCACGACGTACTATCCGGAATAGAAAAACAGCACAAAAGAAGAAAAGTGTCCGAAAACTGATGAAAACGACCGATTTTCGGCTCCGAAAAAAGGCCCCACATTGAGGGCTTAGCTGCCCCGTCGTAGAGCTCTCGGAGAGCTTTCCAATGGTATGCTGTGGGCTGCGTAACTCCTTACGGATCAAAAGTTATGGGCCTCGGAGCGACGGAGACCTGGTCCCAAGCCCCACGACCTCGGTTTGCGGTCCCAGCCTCTACGTGAAGCGAAGTTGCCTCGCCCAAGGTGCAGAGGGATTCGATAACAGAAATGTGATGGATCAGGTTGTCGGCCTTCACGCGGCGCACGACGTACTATCCGGGATAGAAAAACAGCGCAAAAGAAGAAAAGTGTCAGAAAACTGATGAAAACGACCGATTTTGGGCTCCAAAAAAAGGCCCAGCAAAGCGTGTTTAGCTGCCCCGTCGTAGAGCTCTCGGAGTGCTTTCCAACGGTATGCTGTGGGCTGCGTAACTCCTTACGGATCAAAAGTTATGGGCCCCGGAGCGACGGAGACCTGGTCCCAAGCCCCACGACCTCGGTTTGCGGGCCCAGCCTCTACGTGAAGCGAACTTGCCTCGCCCAAGGTGTAGAGGGATTCGGTAACAGAAATGTGATGGATCAGGTTGTCGGCATTCCCGCGGCGCACGACGTACTATCCGGGATAGAAAAATAGCGCAAAAGAAGAAAAGTGTCCGAAAATTGATGAAAACGACAGATTTTGGGCTCCGAAAAAAGGCCCAGCGAAGCGGGCTTAGCTGACCCGTCGTAGAGCTCTCGGAGAGCTTTCCAACGGTATGTTGTGGGCTGCGTAACTCCTTACGGATCAAAAGTTATGGGCCCCGGAGCGACGGAGACCTGGTCCCAAGCCCCAAGACCTCGGTTTGCTGGCCCAGCCTCTACGTGAAGCGAAGTTGCCTCGCCTAAGGTGCCGTGGGATTCGGTAACAGAAATGTGATAGATCAGGTTGTCGGCCTTCCCGCGGCGCACGACGTACTATCCGGGATAGAAAAACAGCGCAAAAGAAGAAAAGTGTCTGAAAACTGATGAAAACGACCGATTTTGGGCTCCGAAAAAAGGCCCCGCAATGCGGGCTTAGCTGCCCCGTCGTGGAGCTCTCGGAGAGCTTTCCAATGGTATGCTTTGGGCTGCGTAACTCCTTACGGATCAAAAGTTATGGGCCCCGGAGCGACGGAGACCTGGTCCCAAGCCCCACGACCTCGGTTTGCGGGCCCAGCCTCTACGTGAAGCGAAGTTGCCTCGCCCAAGGTGCAGAGGGATTCGGTAATAGAAATGTGATGGATCAGGTTGTCGGCCTTCACGCGGCGCACGACGTACTATCCGGGATAGAAAAACAGCGCAAAAGAAGAAAAGTGTCAGAAAACTGATGAAAACGACCGATTTTGGGCTCCAAAAAAAGGCCCAGCAAAGCGGGCTTAGCTGCCCCGTCGTAGAGCTCTCGGAGAGCTTTCCAACGGTATGCTGTGGGCTGCGTAACTCCTTACGGATCAAAAGTTATGGGCCCTGGAGCGACGGAGACCTGGTCCCAAGCCCCACGACCTCGGTTTGCGGGCCCAGCCTCTACGTGAAGCGAAGTTGCCTCGCCCAAGGTGCAGAGGGATTCGGTAACAGAAATGTGATGGATCAGGTTGTCGGCCTTCCCGCGGCGCACGACGTACTATCCGGGATAGAAAAACAGCACAAAAGAAGAAAAGTGTCCGAAAACTGATGAAAACGACCGATTTTGGGCTCCGAAAAAAGGCCCAGCGAAGCGGGCTTAGCTGCCCCGTCGTAGAGCTCTCGGAGAGCTTTCCAACGGTATGTTGTGGGCTGCGTAACTCCTTACGGATCAAAAGTTATGGGCCCGGAGCGACGGAGACCTGGTCCCAAGCCCCACGACCTCGGTTTGCGGGCCCAGCCTCTACGTGAAGCAAAATTGCCTCGCCCAAGGTGCCATGGGATTCGGTAACAGAAATGTGATAGATCAGGTTGTCGGCCTTCCCACGGCGCACGACGTACTATCCGGGATGGAAAAACAGCGCAAAAGAAGAATAGTGTCCGGAAACTGATGAAAACTTTCAATTTTGGGCTCCAGAAAAAGGCCCAGCGAAGCGGGCTTGGCTGCCCCGTCGTAGAGCTCTCGGAGAGCATTCCAAAGGTATGCTGTGGGCCGCGTAACTCTTTGCGGATCAAAAGTTATGGGCTCCGGAGCGGCGGAGACCTGGTCCCAAGCCCCGCGACATCGGTTTGCCGGCCCAGCCTCTACGTGAAGCGAAGTTCCCTCACCCAAGGTGCAGAGGGATTCGGTAAGAGAAATGTGATGGATCAGGTTGTCGGCCTTCCCGCGGCGCACAACGTACTATCCGGGATAGAAAAACAGCGCAAAAGAAGAAAAGTGTCAAAAAACTGATGAAAACGACCGATTTTGGGCTCTGAAAAAAGGCCCAGCAAAGCGAGCTTAGCTGCCCCGTCGTAGAGCTCTCGGAGAGCTTTCCAACGGTTTGCTGTGGGCTGCGTAACTCCTTACGGCTCAAAAGTTATGGGCCCCGGAGCGACGGAGACCTGGTCCCAAGCCCCACGACCTCGGTTTACGGGCCCAGCCTCTACGTGAAGCGAGGTTGCCTCGCCCAAGGTGCAGAGGGATTCGGTAACAGAAATGTGATGGATCAGGTTGTCGGCCTTCCCGCGGCGCACGACGTACTATCCGGGATAGAAAAACAGCGCAAAAGAAGAAAAGTGTCAGAAAACTGAAGAAAACAACCGATTTTGGGCTCCGAAAAATGGCCCAGCTAAGCAGGCTTAGCTGCCCCGTCGTAGAGCTCTCGGAGAGCTTTCCAACGGTATGCTGTGGGCTGCGTAAATCCTTACGGATCAAAAGTTATGGGCCCCGGAGCGACGGTGACCTGGTCCCAAGCCCCACGACCTCGATTTGCGGGCCCAGCCTCTACGTGAAGCGAAGTTGCCTCGCCCAAGGTGCAGAGGGATTCGGTAACAGAAATGTGATGGATCAGGTTGTCGGCCTTCCAGCGGCGCACGACGTACTATCCGGGATAGAAAAACAGCGCAAAAGAAGAAAAGTGTCCGAAAATTGATGAAAACGACCGATTTTGGGCTCCGAAAAAAGTCCCAGCGAACCGAGCTTCGCTGCCCCGTTGTAGAGCTCTCGGAGAGCTGTCCAAGTGTATGCTGTGGGCTGCGTAGCTTCTTACCGATCAAAAGTTATGGGCTCCGGAGCGACGGAGACCTGGTCCCAAGCCCCACGACCTCGGTTTGCGGGCCCAGCCTCTACGTGAAGCGAAGTTGCCTCGCCCAATGTGCCATGGGATTCGGTAACAGGAATGTGATAGATCAGGTTGTCGGCCTTCCCGCGGCGCACGACGTACTATCCGGGATAGAAAAACAGCGCAAAAGAAGAAAAGTGTCCGAAAACTGATGAAAACGACCGATTTTGGGCTCCGAAAAAAGGTCCCGCAATGCGGGCTTAGCTGCCCCGTCGTAGAGCTCTCGGAGTGCTTTCCAATGGTATGCTGTGGGTTGCGTAACTCCTTACGGATCAAAAGTTATGGGCCCCGGAGCGACGGAGACCTGGTCCCAAGCTCCACGACCTCGGTTTGCGGGCCCAACCTCTACGTGAAGCGAAATTGCCTCGCCCAAGGTGCCATGGGATTCGGTAACAGAAATGTGATAGATCAGGTTGTCGGCCTTCCCACGGCGCACGACGTACTATCCGGGATAGAAAAACAGCGCAAAACAAGAAAAGTGTCCGAAAACTGATGAAAACGTCCGATTTTGGGCTCCAAAAAAAGGCCCAGCGAAGCGAGCTTAGCTACCCCGTCGTAGAGCTCTCGGAGAGCATTCCAACGGTATGCTGTGGGCTGCGTAACTCCTTACGGATCAAAAGTTATGGGCCCCGGAGCGACGGAGACCTGGTCCCAAGCCCCACGACCTCGGTTTGCGTGCCCAACCTCTACGTGAAGCGAAGTTGCCTCGCCCAAGGTGCAGAGGGATTCGGTAAGAGAAATGTGATGTATCAGGTTGTCGGCCTTCCCGCGGCGCACAACGTACTATCCGGGATAGAAAAACAGCGCAAAAGAAGAAAAGTGTAAGAAAATTGATGAAAACGACCGATTTTCGGCTCCGAAAAAAGGCCAAGCGAAGCGGGCTTAGCTGCCCCGTCGTAGAGCTCTCGGAGAGCTTTCCAACGGTATGTTGTAGGCTGCGTAACTCCTTACGGATCAAAAGTTATGGGCCCCGTAGCGACGGAGACCTGGTCCCAAGCTCCACGACCTCGGTTTACGGGCCCAGCCTCTACGTGAAGCGAAGTTGCCTCGCCCAAGGTGCAGAGGGATTCGGTAACAGAAATGTGATGGATCAGGTTGTCGGCCTTCCCGCGGCGCACGACGTACTATCCGGGATAGAAAAACAGCGCAAAAAAAGAAAAGTGTCAGAAAACTGAAGAAAACAACCGATTTTGGGCTCCGAAAAAAGGCCCAGCGAAGCAGGCTTAGCTGCCCCGTCGTAGAGCTCTCGGAGAGCTTTCCAACGGTATGCTGTGGGCTGCGTAAATCCTTACGGATCAAAAGTTATGGGCCCGGAGCGACGGAGACCTGGTCCCAAGCCCCACGACCTCGGTTTGCGGGCCCAGCCTCTAAGTGAAGCGAAGTTGCCTCGCCCAAGGTGCAGAGGGATTCGGTAACAGAAATGTGATGGATCAGGTTGTCGGCCTTCCCGCGGCGCACGACGTACTATCCGGGATAGAAAAACAGCGCAAAAGAAGAAAAGTGTCAGAAAACTGAAGAAAACAAACGATTTTGGGCTCCAGAAAGAGGTCCAGCAAAGTGGGCTCGGCCGCCCCTTCATACACCTCTCGGAGAGCTTCCCAACGGTATGTTGTGGGCCGCGTACCTCCTTACGGATCAAAAGTTATGGGCCCCGGAGCGACGGAGACCTGGTCCCAAGCCCCACGACCTCGGTTTGCGGGCCCAGCCTCTACGTGAAGCGAAGTTGTCTCGCCCAAGGTGCCATGGGATTCGGTAACAAAAATGTGATGGATCTAGTTGTCGGCCTTCCCGCGGCGCACGACGTACTATCCGGGACAGAAAAACAGCGTAAATGATGAAAAGTGTCCGTAAACTGATGAAAATGACCGATTTTGGGCTCCGAGAAAAGGCCCAGCAAAGCGAGCTTAGCTGCCCCGTCGTAGAGCTCTCGGAGAGCTTTCCAACGGTATGCTGTGGGCTGCGTAACTCCTTGCGGATCAAAAGTTATGGGCCCCGGAGCGACGGAGACGTGGTCCCAAGCCCCACGACCTGGGTTTGCGGGCCCAGCCTCTACGTGAAGCGAAGTTGCCTCGCCCAAGGTGTAGAGGGATTCGGTAACAGAAATGTGATGGATCAGGATGTCGGCCTTCCCGCGGCGCACGACGTACTATCCGGGATAGAAAAACAGCGCAAAAGAAGAAAAGTGTCAGAAAACTGATGAAAACGACCGATTTTGGGCTCCGAAAAAAGGTCCAGTAAAGCCTTCTTGGCCGCCCCGTTGTAAAGCTCTCAGAGAGCTTTCCAACGGTATGCTGTGGGCCTTGTAACTCCTTACGGATCAAAAGTTATGCGCCCCGGAGCGACGGAGACCTGGTCCCAAGCCCCACGACCTCGATTTGCGGGCCCAGCCTCTACGTGAAGCGAAGTTGCCTCGCCCCAGGTGCAGAGGGATTCGGTAACAGAAATGTGATGGATCAGGTTGTTGGCCTTCCAGCGGCGCACGACGTACTATCCGGGATAGAAAGACAGCGCAAAAGAAGAAAAGTGTCAGAAAACTGATGAAAACGACCGATTTTGGGCTCCGAAAAAAGGCCCAGCGAAGCGGGCTTAGCTGCCCCGTCGTAGAGCTCTCGGAGAGCTTTCCAACGGTATGCTGTGGGCTGCGTAACTCCTTACGGAGGAAAAGTTATGGGCCCCGGAGCGACGGAGACCTGGTGCCAAGCCCCACGACCTCGGTTTGCGGGCCCAGCCTCTACGTGAAACGAAGTTGCCTCGCCCAAGGTGCAGAGGGATTCGGTAACAGAAATGTGATGGATCAGGTTGTCGGCCTTCCCGCGGCGCACGACGTACTATCCGGGATAGAAAAACAGCGCAAAAGAAGAAAAGTGTCAGAAAACTGAAGAAAACAAACGATTTTGGGCTCCGAAAAAAGGCCCAGCGAAGCAGGCTTAGCTGCCCCGTCGTAGAGCTCTCGAGAGCTTTCCAACGGTATGCTGTGGGCTGCGTAACTCCTTACGGATCAAAAGTTATGGGCCCCGGAGCGACAGAGACCTGGTCCTAAGCCCCACGACCTCGGTTTGCGGGCCCAGCCTCTACGTGAAGCGAAGTTGCCTCGCCCAAGGTGCAGAGGGATTCGGTAACAGAAATGTGATGGATCAGGTTGTCGGCCTTCCCGCGGCGCACGACGTACTATCCGGGATAGAAAAACAGCGCAAAAGAAGAAAAGTTTCCGAAAACTGATGAAAACGACCGATTTTGGGCTCCGAAAAAAGACCCAGCAAAGCGGGCTTAGCTGCCCCGTCGTAGAGCTCTCGGAGAGCTTTCCAACGGTATGCTGTGGGCTGCGTAACTCCTTACGGATCAAAAGTTATGGGCCCCGGAGCGACAGAGACCTGGTCCTAAGCCCCACGACCTCGGTTTGCGGGCCCAGCCTCTACGTGAAGCGAAGTTGCCTCGCCCAAGGTGCAGAGGGATTCGGTAACAGAAATGTGATGGATCAGGTTGTCGGCCTTCCCGCGGCGCACGACGTACTATCCGGGATAGAAAAACAGCGCAAAAGAAGAAAAGTGTCAGAAAACTGAAGAAAACAAACGATTTTGGGCTCCGAAAAAAGGCCCAGCGAAGCAGGCTTAGCTGCCCCGTCGTAGAGCTCTCGAGAGCTTTCCAACGGTATGCTGTGGGCTGCGTAACTCCTTACGGATCAAAAGTTATGGGCCCCGGAGCGACGGAGACCTGGTCCCAAGCCCCACGACCTCGGTTTGCGGGCCCAGCCTCTACGTGAAGCGAAGTTGCCTCGCCCAAGGTGCAGAGGGATTCGGTAAGAGAAATGTGATGTATCAGGTTGTCGGCCTTCCCGCGGCGCACAACGTACTATCCGGGATAGAAAAACAGCGCAAAAGAAGAAAAGTGTAAGAAAACTGATGAAAACGTCCGATTTTGGGCTCCGAAAAAAGGCCCAGTGAAGCGAGCTTAGCTACCCCGTCGTAGAGCTCTCGGAGAGCATTTCAACGGTATGCTGTGGGCCGCGTAACTCCTTGCGGATCAAAAGTTATGGGCCTCGGAGCGACGGAGACCTGGTCCCAAGCCCCACGACCTCAGTTTGCGGGCCCAGCCTCTGCGTGAAGCGAAGTTGCCTCGCCCAAGGTGCAGAGGGATTCGGTAAGAGAAATGTGATGTATCAGGTTGTCGGCCTTCCCGCGGCGCACAACGTACTATCCGGGATAGAAAAACAGCGCAAAAGAAGAAAAGTGTAAGAAAATTGATGAAAACGACCGATTTTCGGCTCCGAAAAAAGGCCAAGCGAAGCGGGCTTAGCTGCCCCGTCGTAGAGCTCTCGGAGAGCTTTCCAACGGTATGTTGTAGGCTGCGTAACTCCTTACGGATCAAAAGTTATGGGCCCCGTAGCGACGGAGACCTGGTCCCAAGCTCCACGACCTCGGTTTACGGGCCCAGCCTCTACGTGAAGCGAAGTTGCCTCGCCCAAGGTGCAGAGGGATTCGGTAACAGAAATGTGATGGATCAGGTTGTCGGCCTTCCCGCGGCGCACGACGTACTATCCGGGATAGAAAAACAGCGCAAAAAAAGAAAAGTGTCAGAAAACTGAAGAAAACAACCGATTTTGGGCTCCGAAAAAAGGCCCAGCGAAGCAGGCTTAGCTGCCCCGTCGTAGAGCTCTCGGAGAGCTTTCCAACGGTATGCTGTGGGCTGCGTAAATCCTTACGGATCAAAAGTTATGGGCCCGGAGCGACGGAGACCTGGTCCCAAGCCCCACGACCTCGGTTTGCGGGCCCAGCCTCTAAGTGAAGCGAAGTTGCCTCGCCCAAGGTGCAGAGGGATTCGGTAACAGAAATGTGATGGATCAGGTTGTCGGCCTTCCCGCGGCGCACGACGTACTATCCGGGATAGAAAAACAGCGCAAAAGAAGAAAAGTGTCAGAAAACTGAAGAAAACAAACGATTTTGGGCTCCAGAAAGAGGTCCAGCAAAGTGGGCTTGGCCGCCCCGTCGTAGAGCTCTCGGAGAGCTTTCCAACGGTATGTTGTGGGCTGCGTAACTCCTTACGGATCAAAAGTTATGGGCCCCGGAGCGACGGAGACCTGGTCCCAAGCCCCACGACCTCGGTTTGCGGGCCCAGCCTCTACGTGAAGCGAAGTTGCCTCGCCCAAGGTGCCATGGGATTCGGTAACAAAAATGTGATGGATCAGGTTGTCGGCCTTCACGCGGCGCACGACGTACTATCCGGGATAGAAAAACAGCGTAAAAGAAGAAAAGTATCCGGAAACTGATGAAAATGTCCGATTTTGGGCTCTGAAAAAAGTCCCAGCAAAGCGAGCTTAGCTGCCACATCGTAGAGCTCTCGGAGAGCTTTCCAACGGTATGCTGTGGGCCGCGTAACTCCTTGCGGATCAAAAGTTATGGGTCCCGGAGCGACGGAGACCTGGTCCCAAGCCACACGACCTCGGTTTGCCGGCCCAGCCTCTACGTGAAGCGAAGTTGCCTCGCCCAAGGTGTAGAGGGATTCGGTAACAGAAATGTGATGGATCAGGATGTCGGCCTTCCCGCGGCGCACGACGTACTATCCGGGATAGAAAAACAGCGCAAAAGAAGAAAAGTGTCAGAAAACTGATGAAAACGACCGATTTTGGGCTCCGAAAAAAGGTCCAGTAAAGCCTTCTTGGCCGCCCCGTCGTAGAGCTCTCGGAGAGCTTTCCAACGGTATGCTGTGGGCTGCGTAACTCCTTACGGATCAAAAGTTATGGGCCCCGGAGCGACGGAGACCTGGTCCCAAGCCCCACGACCTCGATTTGCGGGCCCAGCCTCTACGTGAAGCGAAGTTGCCTCGCCCAAGGTGCAGAGGGATTCGGTAACAGAAATGTGATGGATCAGGTTGTTGGCCTTCCAGCGGCGCACGACGTACTATCCGGGATAGAAAGACAGCGCAAAAGAAGAAAAGTGTCAGAAAACTGATGAAAACGACCGATTTTGGGCTCCGAAAAAAGGCCCAGCGAAGCGGGCTTAGCTGCCCCGTCGTAGAGCTCTCGGAGAGCTTTCCAACGGTATGCTGTGGGCTGCGTAACTCCTTACGGATCAAAAGTTATGGGCCCCGGAGCGACGGAGACCTGGTCCCAAGCCCCACGACCTCGGTTTGCGGGCCCAGCCTCTACGTGAAGCGAAGTTGCCTCGCCCAAGGTGCAGAGGGATTCGGTAACAGAAATGTGATGGATCAGGTTGTCGGCCTTCCCGCGGCGCACGACGTACTATCCGGGATAGAAAAACAGCGCAAAAGAAGAAAAGTGTCAGAAAACTGAAGAAAACAAACGATTTTGGGCTCCGAAAAAAGGCCCAGCGAAGCAGGCTTAGCTGCCCCGTCGTAGAGCTCTCGAGAGCTTTCCAACGGTATGCTGTGGGCTGCGTAACTCCTTACGGATCAAAAGTTATGGGCCCCGGAGCGACAGAGACCTGGTCCTAAGCCCCACGACCTCGGTTTGCGGGCCCAGCCTCTACGTGAAGTGAAGTTGCCTCGCCCAAGGTGCTGTGGGATTCGGTAACAGAAATGTGATGGATCAGGTTGTCGGCCTTCCCGCGGCGCACGACGTACTATCCGGGATAGAAAAACAGCGCAAAAGAAGAAAAGTTTCCGAAAACTGATGAAAACGACCGATTTTGGGCTCCGAAAAAAGACCCAGCAAAGCGGGCTTAGCTGCCCCGTCGTAGAGCTCTCGGAGAGCTTTCCAACGGTATGCTGTGGGCTGCGTAACTCCTTACGGATCAAAAGTTATGGGCCCCGGAGCGACAGAGACCTGGTCCTAAGCCCCACGACCTCGGTTTGCGGGCCCAGCCTCTACGTGAAGCGAAGTTGCCTCGCCCAAGGTGCAGAGGGATTCGGTAACAGAAATGTGATGGATCAGGTTGTCGGCCTTCCCGCGGCGCACGACGTACTATCCGGGATAGAAAAACAGCGCAAAAGAAGAAAAGTGTCAGAAAACTGAAGAAAACAAACGATTTTGGTCTCCGAAAAAAGGCCCAGCGAAGCAGGCTTAGCTGCCCCGTCGTAGAGCTCTCGAGAGCTTTCCAACGGTATGCTGTGGGCTGCGTAACTCCTTACGGATCAAAAGTTATGGGCCCCGGAGCGACGGAGACCTGGTCCCAAGCCCCACGACCTCGGTTTGCGGGCCCAGCCTCTACGTGAAGCGAAGTTGCCTCGCCCAAGGTGCAGAGGGATTCGGTAACAGAAATGTGATGGATCAGGTTGTCGGCCTTCCCGCGGCGCACGACGTACTATCCGGGATAGAAAAACAGCGCAAAAGAAGAAAAGTGTCAGAAAACTGAAGAAAACAAACGATTTTGGGCTCCGAAAAAAGGCCCTGCAAAGCATGCTTAGCTGCCCCGTCGTAGAGCTCTCGGATAGCTTTCCAACGGTATGCTGTGGGCTGCGTAACTCCTTACGGATCAAAAGTTATGGGCCCCGGAGCGACGGAGACCTGGTCCCAAGCCCCACGACCTCGGTTTGCGGGCCCAGCCTCTACGTGAAGCGAAGTTGCCTCGCCCAAGGTGCAGAGGGATTCGGTAACAGAAATGTGATGGATCAGGTTGTCGGCCTTCCCGCGGCGCACGCCGTACTATCCGGGATTGAAAAACAGCGCAAAAGAAGAAAAGTGTCAGAAAACTGAAGAAAACAAACGATTTTGGGCTCCGAAAAAAGGCCCAGCGAAGCAGGCTTAGCTGCCCCGTCGTAGAGCTCTCGAGAGCTTTCCAACGGTATGCTGTGGGCTGCGTAACTCCTTACGGATCAAAAGTTATGGGCCCCAGAGCGACGGAGACCTGGTCCCAAGCCCCACGACCCCGGTTTGCGGGCCCAGCCTCTACGTGAATCGAAGTTGCCTCGCCCAAGGTGCCATGGGATTCGGTAACAGAAATGTGATAGATCAGGTTGTCGGCCTTCCCGCGGCGCACGACGTACTATCCCGGATAGAAAAACAGCGCAAAAGAAGAAAAGTGTCCAAAAACTGAAGGAAAAGACGGATATTGGGCGCCAAAAAAAGGCCCAGCGAAGCGAGCTTAGCTACCCCGTCGTAGAGCTCTCGGAGAGCATTCCAACGGTATGCTGTGGGCTGCGTAGCTCCTTACGGATCAAAAGTTATGGGCCCCGGAGCGACGAAGACCTGGTCCCAAGCCCCACGACCTCGGTTTGCGGGCCCAGCCTCTACGTGAAGCGAAGTTGCCTCGCCCAAGGTGCAGAGGGATTCGGTAAGAGAAATGTGATGGATCAGGTTGTCGGCCTTCCCGCGGCGCACAACGTACTATCCGGGATAGAAAAACAGCGCAAAAGTAGAAAAGTGTCCGAAAACTGATGAAAACATTCGATTTTGGGCCCTGAAAAAAGGCCCAGCTACACGAGCTTGGCTGCCCCGTCGTAGAGCTCTCGGAGAGCTTTCCAACGGTATGTTGTGGGCTGCGTAACTCCTTACGGATCAAAAGTTATGGGCTCTAGAGCGACGGAGACCTGGTCCCAAGCCCCACGACCTCAGTTTGCGGGCCCAGCCTCTACGTGAAGCGAAGTTGCCTCGCCCAAGGTGCTGTGGGATTCGATAACAGAAATGTGATGGATCAGGTTGTCGGCCTTCCCGCGGCGCACGACGTACTATCCGGGATAGAAAAACAGCGCAAAAAAAGAAAAGTGTCAGAAAACTGAAGAAAACAACCGATTTTGGGCTCCGAAAAAAGGCCAAGCAAAGCAGGCTTAGCTGCCCCGTCGTAGAGCTCTCGGAGAGCTTTCCAACGGTATGCTGTGGGCTGCGTAACTCCTTACGGATCAAAAGTTATGGGCCCCGGAGCGACGGAGACCTGGTCCCAAGCCCCACGACCTCGGTTTGCGGGCCCAGCCTCTAAGTGAAGCGAAGTTGCCTCGCCCAAGGTGCAGAGGGATTCGGTAACAGAAATGTGATGGATCAGGTTGTCGGCCTTCCCGCGGCGCACGACGTACTATCCGGGATAGAAAAACAGCGCAAAAGAAGAAAAGTGTCAGAAAACTGATGAAAACGACCTATTTTGGGCTCCAGAAAGAGGTCCAGCAAAGTGGGCTTGGCCGCCCCGTCGTAGAGCTCTCGGAGAGCTTTCCAACGGTATGTTGTGGGCTGCGTAACTCCTTACGGATCAAAAGTTATGGGCCCCGGAGCGACGGAGACCTGGTCCCAAGCCCTACGACCTCGATTTGCGAGCCCAGCCTCTACGTGAAGCGAAGTTGCCTCGCCCAAGGTGCAGAGGGATTCAGTAACAGAAATGTGATGGATCAGGTTGTCGGCCTTCCAGCGGCGCACGACGTACTATCCGGTATAGAAAAACGGCGCAAAAGAAGAAAAGTGTCCGAAAGCTGATGAAAACGTTCGATTTTGGGCTCTGGAAAAAGGCCCAGGAAAACGAGCTTAGCTGCGCCGTCGTAGAGCTCTTGAAGAGCTTTCCAACGGTATGCTGTGGGCCGCGTAACTCCTTGTGGATCAAAAGTTATGAGCTCCGGAGCGACGGAGACCTGGTCCTAAGCCCCCCGACCTTGGTTTGCGGGCCCGGCCTCAACGTGAAGCGAAGTTGCCTCGCCCACGGTGCCGTGGGATTCGGTGACAGAAATGTGATAGATCAGGTTGTCGGCCTTCCCGCGGCGCACGACGTACTATCCGGGATAGAAAAACAGCGTAAAAGAAGAAAAGTGTCCGAAAACTGATGAAAACGACCGATTTTGATCTCCGAAAAAAGGCCCCGCAATGCAGGCTTAGCTGCTCTGTCGTAGAGCACTCGGAGAGCTTTCCAATGGTATGCTGTGGGCCGCGTAACTCCTTACGGATCAAAAGTTATGGGCCCCGGAGCGACGGAGACGTGGTCCCAAGCCCCACGACCTCGGTTTGCGGGCCCAGCCTCTACGTGAAGCGAAGTTGCCTCGCCCAAGGTGTAGAGGGATTCGGTAACAGAAATGTGATGGATCAGGTTGTCGGCCTTCCCGCGGCGCACGACGTACTATCCGGGATAGAAAAACAGCGCAAAAGAAGAAAAGTGTCAGAAAATTGATGAAAACGACCGATTTTGGGCTCCGAAAAAAGGTCCAGCAAAGCGGGCTTGGCCGCCCCGTCGTAGAGCTCTCGGAGAGCTTTCCAACGGTATGCTGTGGGCTGCGTAAATCCTTACGGATCAAAAGTTATGGGCCCCGGAGCGACGGAGACCTGGTCCCAAGCCCCACGACCTCGATTTGCGGGCCCAGCCTCTACGTGAAGCGAAGTTACCTCGCCCAAGGTGCAGAGGGATTCGGTAACAGAAATGTGATGGATCAGGTTGTCGGCCTTCCAGCGGCGCACGACGTACTATCCGGGATAGAAAGACAGCGCAAAAGAAGAAAAGTGTCCGAAAACTGATGAAAACGACCGATTTTGGGCTCCGAAAAAAGGCCCAGCGAAGCGGGCTTAGCTGCCCCGTCGTAGAGCTCTCGGAGAGCTTTCCAACGGTATGCTGTGGGCTGCGTAACTCCTTACGGATCAAAAGTTATGGGCCCCGGAGCGACGGAGACCTGGTCCCAAGCCCCACGACCTCGGTTTGCGGGCCCAGCCTCTACGTGAAGCGAAGTTGCCTCGCCCAAGGTGCAGAGGGATTCGGTAACAGAAATGTGATGGATCAGGTTGTCGGCCTTCGCGCGGCGCACGACGTACTATCCGGGATTGAAAAACAGCGCAAAAGAAGAAAAGTGTCAGAAAATTGAAGAAAACAAACGATTTTGGGCTCCGAAAAAAGGCCCAGCGAAGCAGGCTTAGCTGCCCCGTCGTAGAGCTCTCGAGAGCTTTCCAACGGTATGCTGTGGGCTGCGTAACTCCTTACGGATCAAAAGTTATGGGCCCCGGAGCGACGGAGACCTGGTCCCAAGCCCCACGACCTCGGTTTGCGGGCCCAGCCTCTACGTGAAGCGAAGTTGCCTCGCCCAAGGTGAAGAGGGATTCGGTAACAGAAATGTGATGGATCAGGTTGTCGGCCTTCCCGCGGCGCACGACGTACTATCCGGGATAGAAAAACAGCGCAAAAGAAGAAAAGTGTCCGAAAACTGATGAAAACGTCCGATTTTGGGCTCCGGAAAAAGGCCCAGCGAATCGGGCTTAGATGCACCGTCGTAGAGCTCTCGGAGAGCTTTCCAACGGTATGCTGTGGGCTGCGTAACTCCTTACGTATCAAAAGTTATGGGCCCCGGAGCGACGGAGACCTGGTCCCAAGCCCCACGACCCCGGTTTACGGGCCCAGCCTCTACGTGAAGCGAAGTTGCCTCGCCCAAGGTGCAGAGGGATTCGGTAACAGAAATGTGATGGATCAGGTTGTCGGCCTTCCTGCGGCGCACGACGTACTATCCGGGATAGAAAAACAGCGCAAAAGAAGAAAAGTGTCCGAAAACTGATGAAAACGACCGATTTTGGGCTCCGAAAAAAGGCCCAGCAAAGCGGGCTTAACTGCCCCGTCGTAGAGCTCTCGGAGAGCTTTCCAACGGTATGCTGTGGGCTGCGTAACTCCTTACGGATCAAAAGTTATGGGCCCAGGAGCGACGGAGACCTGGTCCCAAGCCCCACGACCTCGGTTTGTGGGCCCAGCCTCTACGTGAAGCGAAGTTGCCTCGCCCAAGGTGCAGAGGGATTCGGTAACAGAAATGTGATGGATCAGGTTGTCGGCCTTCCCGCGGCGCACGACGTACTATCCGGGATAGAAAAACAGCACAAAAGAAGAAAAGTGTCAGAAAACTGAAGAAAACAAACGATTTTGGGCTCCGAAAAAAGGCCCAGCGAAGCAGGCTTAGCTGCCCCGTCGTAGAGCTCTCGGAGAGCTTTCCAACGGTATGCTGTGGGCCGCGTAACTCCTTGCAGATCAAAAGTTATGGTCCCCGGAGCGACGGAGACCTGGTCCCAAGCCCCTCGACCTCGGTTTGCGGGCCCAGCATCTACGTGAAGCGATGTTGCCTCGCCCCAGGTGCCTTGGGATTCGGTAACATAAATGTGATGGATCAGGTTGTCGGCCTTCCCGCGGCTCACGACGTACGATCAGGGTTGGAAAAACAGCACAAAAGCATAACAGTGTCCGAAAACTGATGAAAACGTTCGATTTCGGGCTCCGAAAAAAGGCCCAGCAAAGCAGGCTTGGCTGCCCCGTCGTAGAGCTCTCGGAGAGCTTTCCAACGGTATGCTGTGGGCAGCGTAACTCCTTACGGATCAAAAGTTATGGGCTCCGGAGCGACGGAGACTTGTTCCCAAGCCCCACGACCTCGATTTGCGGGCCCAGCCTCTACGTGAAGCGAAGTTGTCTTGCCCAAGGTGCCATGGGATTCGGTAACAGAAATGTGATGGATTAGGCTACCGGCCTTCCAGCGGCGCACGACGTACTATCCGGTATAGAAAAACAGTGCAAAAGAAGAAAAGTGTCCGAAAACTGATGAAAACGACCGATTTTGGGCTCCGAAAAAAGGCCCAGCCAAGCGAGCTGCGCTGCCCCGTCGTAGAGCTCTCGGAGAGCTTTCCAACGGTATGCTGTGGGCTGCGTAACTCCTTACGGATCAAAAGTTATGGGCCCCGGAGCGACGGAGACCTGGTCCCAAGCCCCACGACCTCGGTTTGCGGGCCCAGCCTCTACGTGAAGCGAAGTTGCCTCGCCCAAGGTGCAGAGGGATTCGGTAACAGAAATGTGATGGATCAGGTTGTCGGCCTTCGCGCGGCGCACGACGTACTATCCGGGATTGAAAAACAGCGCAAAAGAAGAAAAGTGTCAGAAAACTGAAGAAAACAAACGATTTTGGGCTCCGAAAAAAGGCCCAGCGAAGCAGGCTTAGCTGCCCCGTCGTAGAGCTCTCGAGAGCTTTCCAACGGTATGCTGTGGGCTGCGTAACTCCTTACGGATCAAAAGTTATGGGCCCCGGAGCGACGGAGACCTGGTCCCAAGCCCCACGACCTCAGTTTGCGGGCCCAGCCTCTACGTGAAGCGAAGTTGCCTCGCCCAAGGTGCAGAGGGATTCGGTAACAGAAATGTGATGGATCAGGTTGTCGGCCTTCCCGCGGCGCACGACGTACTATCCGGGATAGAAAAACAGCGCAAAAAAAGAAAAGTGTCAGAAAACTGAAGAAAACAACCGATTTTGGGCTCCGAAAAAAGGCCCAGCAAAGCAGGCTTAGCTGCCCCGTCGTAGAGCTCTCGGAGAGCTTTCCAACGGTATGCTGTGGGCTGCGTAACTCCTTACGGATCAAAAGTTATGGGCCCCGGAGCGACGGAGACCTGGTCCCAAGCCCCACGACCTCGGTTTGCGGGCCCAGCCTCTAAGTGAAGCGAAGTTGCCTCGCCCAAGGTGCAGAGGGATTCGGTAACAGAAATGTGATGGATCAGGTTGTCGGCCTTCCCGCGGCGCACGACGTACTATCCGGGATAGAAAAACAGCGCAAAAGAAGAAAAGTGTCAGAAAACTGATGAAAACGACCTATTTTGGGCTCCAGAAAGAGGTCCAGCAAAGTGGGCTTGGCCGCCCCGTCGTAGAGCTCTCGGAGAGCTTTCCAACGGTATGTTGTGGGCTGCGTAACTCCTTACGGATCAAAAGTTATGGGCCCCGGAGCGACGGAGACCTGGTCCCAAGCCCCACGACCTCGATTTGCGGGCCCAGCCTCTACGTGAAGCGAAGTTGCCTCGCCCAAGGTGCAGAGGGATTCAGTAACAGAAATGTGATGGATCAGGTTGTCGGCCTTCCAGCGGCGCACGACGTACTATCCGGGATAGAAAAACAGCGCAAAAGAAGAAAAGTGTCCGAAAACTGATGAAAACGACCGATTTTGGGCTCCGAAAAAAGTCCCAGCAAAGCGAGCTTAGCTGCCCAGTCGTAGAGCTCTCGGAGAGCTTTCCAACGGTATGCTGTGGGCTGCGTAACTCCTTACGGATCAAAAGTAACGGGCCCCGCAGCAACGGAGACCTGGTCCTAAGCCCCACGACCTCGGTTTGCGGGCCCAGCCTCTACGTCAAGAGACGTTGCCTCGCCCCAGGTGCCTTGGGAGGCGGTAACAGAAATGTGATAGATCAGGTTGTCGGCCTTCCCGCGGCGCACGACGTACTATCCGGGATAGAAAAACAGCGTAAAAGAAGAAAAGTATCCGAAAACTGATGAAAACGTCTGATTTTGATCTCTGAAAAAAGGCCCAGCAAAGCGAGCTTGGCTGCCCCGTCGTAGAGCTCTCGGAGAGCTTTCCAATGGTATGCTGTGGGCCGCGTAACTCCTTACGGATCAAAAGTTATGGGCCCCGGAGCGACGGAGACGTGGTCCCAAGCCCCACGACCTCGGTTTGCGGGCCCAGCCTCTACGTGGAGCGAAGTTGCCTTGCCCAAGGTGTAGAGGGATTTGGTAACAGAAATGAGATGGATTTGGTTGTCGACCTTCCCGCGGCGCACGACGTACGATCCGGGACGGAAAAAATGTACAAAAGCAGAAAAGTGTCCGGAAACTGATGAAAACGTTCGATTTTGGGCTCCGAAAAAAGGTCTAGTAAAGCAGGCTCGGCTGCCCCGTCGTAGAGCTCTCGGAGAGCTTTCCAATGGTATACTGTGGGCTGCGTAAGTTCTTACGGATCAAAAGTTATGGGCTTCGGAGCGACGGAGACCTGGTCCCAAGCCCCACGACCTCGATTTGCGGGCCCAGCCTCTACGTGAAGCGAAGTTGTCTCACCCAAGGTGCCGTGGGATTCGTTAACAGAAATGTGATGGATTAGGTTGCCGGCCTTCCCGCGGCGCACGACATACGATCCGGGATAGAAAGACAGCGCAAAAGAAGAAAAGTGTCCGAAAACTGATGAAAACGACCGATTTTGGGCTCCGAAAAAAGGCCCAGCGAAGCGGGCTTAGCTGCCCCGTCGTAGAGCTCTCGGAGAGCTTTCCAACGGTATGCTGTGGGCTGCGTAACTCCTTACGGATCAAAAGTTATGGGCCCCGGAGCGACGGAGACCTGGTCCCAAGCCCCACGACCTCGGTTTGCGGGCCCAGCCTCTACGTGAAGCGAAGTTGCCTCGCCCAAGGTGCAGAGGGATTCGGTAACAGAAATGTGATGGATCAGGTTGTCGGCCTTCGCGCGGCGCACGACGTACTATCCGGGATTGAAAAACAGCGCAAAAGAAGAAAAGTGTCAGAAAACTGAAGAAAACAAACGATTTTGGGCTCCGAAAAAAGGCCCAGCGAAGCAGGCTTAGCTGCCCCGTCGTAGAGCTCTCGAGAGCTTTCCAACGGTATGCTGTGGGCTGCGTAACTCCTTACGGATCAAAAGTTATGGGCCCCGGAGCGACGGAGACCTGGTCCCAAGCCCCACGACCTCGGTTTGCGGGCCCAGCCTCTACGTGAAGCGAAGTTGCCTCGCCCAAGGTGAAGAGGGATTCGGTAACAGAAATGTGATGGATCAGGTTGTCGGCCTTCCCGCGGCGCACGACGTACTATCCGGGATAGAAAAACAGTGCAAAAGAAGAAAAGTGTCCGAAAACTGATGAAAACGTTCAATTTTGGGCTCCGGAAAAAGGCCTAGCGAAACGGTCTTAGCTGCAATCGTAGAGCTCTCGGAGAGCTTTCCAACAGTATGCTGTGGGCCACGTAACTCCTTGCGGATCAAAAGTTATGGGCTCCGGAGCGGCGGAGACCTGGTCCCAAGCCCCGCGACCTCGGTTTGGCGGCCCAGCCACCACGTGAAGCGAAGTTGCCTTGGCCAAGCTGCCGTGGGATTCGGTAACAGAAATGTGACGGATTAGGTTGTCGTCCTTTTCGCGGCGCACGACGCGCGATCCGGGACGGAAAAACAGCGCAAAAGAAGAAAAGTGTCTGAAAACTAATGAAAACATTCGATTTTGGGCTCCGAAAAAAGGCCCAGCAAAGTGAGCTTAGCTGCCCCGTCGTAGAGCTCTTAGAGAGCTTTCCAACGGTATGCTGTGGGCTGCGTAACTCCTTGCGGATCAAAAGTTATGGGCTCCGGAGCGGCGGAGACCTGGTCCCAAGCCCCGCGACCTCGGTTTGTGGGCCCAGCCTCTACGTGAAGCGAAGTTGCCTCGCCCCAGGTGCAGAGGGATTCGGTAACAGAAATGTGATGGATCAGGTTGTCGGCCTTCCCGCGGCGCACGACGTACTATCCGGGATAGAAAAACAGCGCAAAAGAAGAAAAGTGTCAGAAAACTGAAGAAAACAAACGATTTTGGGCTCCGAAAAAAGGCCCAGCGAAGCAGGCTTAGCTGCCCCGTCGTAGAGCTCTCGGATAGCTTTCCAACGGTATGCTGTGGGCTGCGTAACTCCTTACGGATCAAAAGTTATGGGCCCCGGAGCGACGGAGACCTGGTCCCAAGCCCCACGACCTCGGTTTGCGGGCCCAGCCTCTACATGAAGCGAAGTTGCCTCGCCCCAGGTGCAGAGGGATTCGGTAACAGAAATGTGATGGATCAGGTTGTCGGCCTTCCCGCGGCGCACGACGTACTATCCGGGATAGAAAAACAGCGCAAAAGAAGAAAAGTGTCCGAAAACTGATGAAAACAACCGATTTTGGGCTCCGAAAAATGGCCCAGCAAGGCGTGCTTAGCTGCCCCGTCGAAGAGCTCTCGGAGAGCTTTCCAACGGTATGCTGTGGGCCGCGTAACTCCTTGCGGATCAAAAGTTATGGGCCCCGGAGCGACGGAAACCTGGTCCCAAGACCCACGACCTCGGTTTGCGGGCCCAGCCTCTACGTGAAGCGAAGTTTCCTCGCCCAAGGTGAAGAGGGATTCGGTAACAGAAATGTGATGGATCAGGTTGTCGGCCTTCCCGCGGCGCACGACGTACTATCCGGGATAGAAAAACAGCGCAAAAGAAGAAAAGTGTCCGAAAACTGATGAAAACGTCCGATTTTGGGCTCCGGAAAAAGGCCCAGCGAATCGGGCTTAGATGCACCGTCGTAGAGCTCTCGGAGAGCTTTCCAACGGTATGCTGTGGGCTGCGTAACTCCTTACGTATCAAAAGTTATGGGCCCCGGAGCGACGGAGACCTGGTCCCAAGCCCCACGTCCTCGGTTTGTGGGCCCAGCCTCTACGTGAAGCGAAGTTGCCTCGCCCAAGGTGCAGAGGGATTCGGTAACAGAAATGTGATGGATCAGGTTGTCGGCCTTCCCGCGGCGCACGACGTACTATCCGGGATAGAAAAACAGCGCAAAAGTAGAAACGTGTCCGAAAACGACCGATTTTGGGCTCCAAAAAAAGGCGCAGCAAAGGGGGCTTAGCTGCCCCGTCGTAGAGCTCTCGGAGAGCTTTCCAACGGTATGCTGTGGGCTGCGTAACTCTTTGCGGATCAAAAGTTATGGGCGCCGGAGCGACGGAGACCTGGTCCCAAGCCCCACGACGTCGGTTTGTGGGCCCAGCCTTTGCGTGAAGCGAAGTTGCCTCGCCCCAGGTGCCTTGGTATTCGGTAACAGAAATGTGATGGATCAGGTTGTCGGCCTTCCCGCGGCGCACGACGTACTATCCGGGATAGAAAAACAGCGCAAAAGAAGAAAAGTGTCAGAAAACTGAAGAAAACAAACGATTTTGGGCTCCGAAAAAAGGCCCAGCAAAGCAGGCTTGCCTGCCCTGTCGTAGAGCTCTCGGATAGCTTTCCAACGGTATGCTGTGGGCTGCGTAACTCCTTACGGATCAAAAGTTATGGGCTCCGAAGCGACGGAGACCTGGTCCTAAGCCCCACGACCTCGGTTTGCGGGCCCAGCCTCTACGTGAAGCGAAGTTGCCTCGCCCAAGGTGCAGAGGGATTCGGTAACAGAAATGTGATGGATCAGGTTGTCGGCCTTCCCGCGGCGCACGACGTACTATCCGGGATAGAAAAACAGCGCAAAAGAAGAAAAGTGTCCGAAAACTGATGAAAACAACCGATTTTGGGCTCCGAAAAATGGCCCAGCAAAGCAGGCTTAGCTGCCCCGTCGTAGAGCTCTCGGAGAGCTTTCCAACGGTATGCTGTGGGCTGCGTAACTCCTTATGGATCAAAAGTTATGGGCCCCGGAGCGACGGAGACCTGGTCCCAAGCCCCACGACCTCGATTTGCGGGCCCAGCCTCTACGTGAAGCGAAGTTGCCTCGCCCAAGGTGCAGAGGGATTCGGTAACAGAAATGTGATGGATCAGGTTGTCGGCCTTCCAGCGGCGCACGACGTACTATCCGGTATAGAAAAACAGTGCAAAAGAAGAAAAGTGTCCGAAAACTGATGAAAACGATCGATTTTGGGCTCCGAAAAAAGGCCCAGCCAAGCGAGCTTGGCTGCCCCGTCCTAGAGCTCTCGGAGAGCTTTCCAAAGGTATCGTGTGGGCCGAGTAACTCCTTACGGATCAAAAGTTATGGCCCCCGGAGCGACGGAGACCTGGTCCCAAGCCCCACGACCTCGGTTTGCGGGCCCAGCCTCTACGTGAAGCAAAGTTGTCTCGCCCAAGGTACTGTGAGATTCGATAACAGAAATGTGATGGATTAGGTTGTCGGCCTTCCCGCGGCGCACGACGTACTATCCGGGATTGAAAAACAGCGCAAAAGAAGAAAAGTGTCAGAAAACTGAAGAAAACAAACGATTTTGGGCCCCGAAAAAAGGCCCAGCGAAGCAGGCTTAGCTGCCCCGTCGTAGAGCTCTCGAGAGCTTTCCAACGGTATGCTGTGGGCTGCGTAACTCCTTACGGATCAAAAGTTATGGGCCCCGGAGCGACGGAGACCTGGTCCCAAGCCCCACGACCTCGGTTTGCGGGCCCAGCCTCTACGTGAAGCGAAGTTGCCTCGCCCAAGGTGAAGAGGGATTCGGTAACAGAAATGTGATGGATCAGGTTGTCGGCCTTCCCGCGGCGCACGACGTACTATCCGGGATAGAAAAACAGCGCAAAAGAAGAAAAGTGTCCGAAAACTGATGAAAACGTCCGATTTTGGGCTCCGGAAAAAGGCCCAGCGAATCGGGCTTAGATGCACCGTCGTAGAGCTCTCGGAGAGCTTTCCAACGGTATGCTGTGGGCTGCGTAACTCCTTACGTATCAAAAGTTATGGGCCCCGGAGCGACGGAGACCTGGTCCCAAGCCCCACGACCCCGGTTTGCAGGCCCAGCCTCTACGTGAAGCGAAGTTGCCTCGCCCAAGGTGCAGAGGGATTCGGTAACAGAAATGTGATGGATCAGGTTGTCAGCCTTCCTGCGGCTCACGACATACGATCCGGGACGAAAAAATAGCACAAAAGCAGAACAGTGTCCGGAAACTGATGAAAACGTTGGATTTTGGGCTCCGAAATAAGGCCCAGCGTAGCGGGCTTAGCTGCCCCGTCGTAGAGCTCCCGGAGTCCTTTCCAACGTTATACTATGGGCCGCGTAACTCCTTTCGGATAAAAAATTATGGGCCCCGGAGCGACGGAGACCTGGTCCCAAGCCCCACGACCTCGGTTTGTGAGCCCAGCCTCTACGTGGAGCGAAGTTGCCTCGCCTCAGGTGCAGAGGGATTCGGTAACAGAAATGTGATGGATCAGGTTGTCGGCCTTCCCGCGGCGCACGACGTACTATCCGGGATAGAAAAACAGCGCAAAAGAAGAAAAGTGTCAGAAAACTGAAGAAAACAAACGATTTTGGGCTCCGAAAAAAGGCCCAGCGTAGCAATGCTTAGCTGCCCCGTCGTAGAGCTCTCGGATAGCTTTCCAACGGTATGCTGTGGACCGTGTAACTCCTTACGGATCAAAATGTACGGGCCCCGGAGCGGCGGAGACCTGGGCCCGAGCCCCACGGCCTCGGTTCGCACGCCCAGCCTCTACGGGAAGCCAAGTTGCCTCGCCCAAGGTGCAGAGGGATTCGGTAACAGAAATGTGATGGATCAGGTTGTCGGCCTTCCCGCGGCGCACGACGTACTATCCGGGATAGAAAAACAGCGCAAAAGAAGAAAAGTGTCCGAAAACTGATGAAAACAACCGATTTTGGGCTCCGAAAAATGGCCCAGCAAAGCAGGCTTAGCTGCCCCGTCGTAGAGCTCTCGGAGAGCTTTCCAACGGTATGCTGTGGGCTGCGTAACTCCTTATGGATCAAAAGTTATGGGCCCCGGAGCGACGGAGACCTGGTCCCAAGCCCCACGACCTCGATTTGCGGGCCCAGCCTCTACGTGAAGCGAAGTTGCCTCGCCCAAGGTGCAGAGGGATTCGGTAACAGAAATGTGATGGATCAGGTTGTCGGCCTTCCAGCGGCGCACGACGTACTATCCGGTATAGAAAAACAGTGCAAAAGAATAAAAGTGTCCCAAAACTGATGAAAACGTTCAATTTTGGGTTCCGAAAATAGGCCTAGCCAAGCGAGCTTCGCTGCCCTCGTAGTAGAGCTCTCAGAGAGCTTTCCAACGGTATGCTGTGCGCTGCGTAACTCCTTACGGATCAAAAGTTATGGGCTCCGAAGCGACGGAGACCTGGTCCCAAGCCCCACAACCACGGTTTGCAGGCCTAGCCTCTACATGAAGCGAAGTTGTCTTGCCCAAGGTGCCATGGGATTCGGTAACAGAAATGTGATAGATCAGGTTGTCGGCCTTCCCGCGGCGCACGACGTACTATCCGGGATAGAAAAACAGCGCAAAAGAAGAAAAGTGTCCGAAAACTGACGAAAACGTCCGATTTTGGGCTCCAAAAAAAGGCCCAGCGAAGCGGGCTTAGTTACCCCGTCGTAGAGCTCTCGGAGAGCATTCCAACGGTATGCTGTGGGCTGCGTAACGCCTTACGGATCAAAAGTTATGGGCACCGGAGCGACGGAGACTGGGTCCTAAGGCCCACGAGCTCGGTTTGCGGGCCCAGCCTCTACCTGAAGCGAAGTTGCCTCGCCCAAGGTGCCATGGGATTCGGTAACAGAAATGTGATAGATCAGGTTGTCGGCCTTCCCACGGCGCACGACGTACTATCCGGGATAGAAAAACAGCGCAAAAGAAGAAAAGTGTCCGAAAACTGATGAAAACCTCCGATTTTGGGCTCCAAAAAAAGGCCCAGCGAAGCGGGCTTAGCTACCCCGTCGTAGAGCTCTCGGAGAACATTCCAACGGTATGCTGTGGGCTGCGTAACTCCTTACGGATCAAAAGTTATGGGCCCCGGAGCGACGGAGACCTGGTCCCAAGCCCCACGACCTCGGTTTGCGGGCCCAGCCTCTACGTGAAGCGAAGTTGCCTCGCCCAAGGTGCAGAGGGATTCGGTAACAGAAATGTGATGGATCAGGTTGTCGGCCTTCCAGCGGCGCACGACGTACTATCCGGTATAGAAAAACAGCGCAAAAGAAGAAAAGTGTCAGAAAACTGATGAAAATGACCTATTTTGGGCTCCAGAAAGAGGTCCAGCAAAGTGGGCTTGGCCGCCCCGTCGTAGAGCTCTCGGAGATCTTTCCAACGGTATGTTGTGGGCTGCGTAACTCCTTACGGATCAAAAGTTATGGGCAAAAGAGCGACGGAGACCTGGCCCCAAGCCCCACGCCCTCGATTTGCGGGCCCATCCTCTACGTGAAGTGAAGTTGTCTTGCCCAAGGTGCGGTGGGATTCGATAATAGAAATGTGATGGATTAGGTTGTCGGCCTTCCAGCGGCGCACGACGTACTATCCGGGATAGAAAAACAGCGCAAAAGAAGAAAAGTGTCCGAAAACTGATGAAAACGACCGATTTTGGGCTCCGAAAAAAGTCCCAGCAAAACGAGCTTTGCTGCCCCGTCGTAGAGCTCTCGGAGAGCTTTCCAACGGTATGCTGTGGGCTGCGTAACTCCTTACGGATCAAAAGTTATGGGCCCCGGAGCGACGGAGACCTGGTCCCAAGCCCCACGACCTCGGTTTGCGGGCCCAGCCTCTACGTGAAGCGAAGTTGCCTCGCCCAATGTGCCATGGGATTCGGTAACAGGAATGTGATAGATCAGGTTGTCGGCCTTCCCGCGGCGCACGACGTACTATCCGGGACAGAAAAATAGCGTAAAAGAAGAAAAGTGGCCCGAAAACTGATGAAAACGACCGATTTTGATCTCCGAAAAAAGGCCCCGGAATGCGGGCTTAGCTGCCCCGTCGTAGAGCTCTCGGAGAGCTTTCCAATGGTATGCTGTGGGCTGCGTAACTCCTTACGGATCAAAAGTTATGGGCCCCGGAGCGACGGAGACGTGGTCCCAAGCCCCACGACCTCGGTTTGCTGGCCCAGCCTCTACGTGAAGCGAAGTTGCCTCGCCCAAGGTGTAGAGGGATTCGGTAACAGAAATGTGATGGATCAGGTTGTCGGCCTTCCCGCGGCGCACGACGTACTATCCGGGATAGAAAAACAGCGCAAAAGAAGAAAAGTGTCAGAAAACTGATGAAAACGACCGATTTTGGGCTCCGAAAAAAGGTCCAGCAAAGCGGGCTTGGCTGCCCCGTCGTAGAGCACTCGGAGAGCTTTCCAACGGTATGCTGTGGGCTGCGTAACTCCTTACGGATCAAAGGTTATGGGCCCCGGAGCGACGGAGACCTGGTCCCAAGCCCCACGACCTCGATTTGCGGGCCCAGCCTCTACGTGAAGCGAAGTTGCCTCGCCCATGGTGCAGAGGGATTCGGTAACAGAAATGTGATGGATCAGGTTGTCGGCCTTCCAGCGGCGCACGACGTGCTATCCGGGATGGAAAAATAGCGCAAAAGAAGAAAAGTGTCCGAAAACTGAAGAAAACGTTCAATTTAGGGCTCCGAAAAAAGGCCCAGCGAAGCGGGATTAGCTGCCCCGTCGTAGAGCTCTCGGAGAGCTTTCCAACGGTATGCTGTGGGCCGCGTAACTCGTTACAGATCAAAAGTTATGGTCCCCGGAGCGACGGAGACTTGGTCCCAAGCCCCACGACCTCGGTTTGAGGGCCCAGCCTCTACGTGAAGCGAAGTTGCCTCGCCCAAGGTGCAGAGGGATTCGGTAACAGAAATGTGATGGATCAGGTTGTCGGCCTTCGCGCGGCGCACGACGTACTATCCGGGATTGAAAAACAGCGCAAAAGAAGAAAAGTGTCAGAAAACTGAAGAAAACAAACGATTTTGGGCTCCGAAAAAAGGCCCAGCGAAGCAGGCTTAGCTGCCCCGTCGTAGAGCTCTCGAGAGCTTTCCAACGGTATGCTGTGGGCTGCGTAACTCCTTACGGATCAAAAGTTATGGGCCCCGGAGCGACGGAGACCTGGTCCCAAGCCCCACGACCTCAGTTTGCGGGCCCAGCCTCTACGTGAAGCGAAGTTGCCTCGCCCAAGGTGCAGAGGGATTCGGTAACAGAAATGTGATGGATCAGGTTGTCGGCCTTCCCGCGGCGCACGACGTACTATCCGGGATAGAAAAACAGCGCAAAAAAAGAAAAGTGTCAGAAAACTGAAGAAAACAACCGATTTTGGGCTCCGAAAAAAGGCCCAGCAAAGCAGGCTTAGCTGCCCCGTCGTAGAGCTCTCGGAGAGCTTTCCAACGGTATGCTGTGGGCTGCGTAACTCCTTACGGATCAAAAGTTATGGGCCCCGGAGCGACGGAGACCTGGTCCCAAGCCCCACGACCTCGGTTTGCGGGCCCAGCCTCTAAGTGAAGCGAAGTTGCCTCGCCCAAGGTGCAGAGGGATTCGGTAACAGAAATGTGATGGATCAGGTTGTCGGCCTTCCCGCGGCGCACGACGTACTATCCGGGATAGAAAAACAGCGCAAAAGAAGAAAAGTGTCCGAAAACTGATGAAAACGACCGATTTTGGGCTCCGAAAAAAGTCCCAGCAAAGCGAGCTTAGCTGCCCAGTCGTAGAGCTCTCGGAGGGCTTTCCAACTGTATGTTGTGCGCTGCGTAACTCCTTACGGATCAAAAGTTATGGGCAACGGAGCAACGGAGACCTGGTCCTAAGCCCCACGACCTCAGTTTGCGGGCCCAGCCTCTACGTGAAGCGAGGTTGCCTCGCCCAATGTGCCATGGGATTCGGTAACAGGAATGTGATAGATCAGGTTGTCGGCCTTCCCGCGGCGCACGACGTACTATCCGGGACAGAAAAATAGCGTAAAAGAAGAAAAATGCCCGAAAACTGATGAAAACGACCGATTTTGATCTCCGAAAAAAGGCCCCGCAATGCGGGCTTAGCTGCCCCGTCGTAGAGCTCTCGGAGAGCTTTCCAATGGTATGCTGTGGGCTGCGTAACTCCTTACGGATCAAAAGTTATGGGCCCCGGAGCGACGGAGACGTGGTCCCAAGCCCCACGACCTCGGTTTGCGGGCCCAGCCTCTACGTGAAGCGAAGTTGCCTCGCCCAAGGTGTAGAGGGATTCGGTAACAGAAATGTGATGGATCAGGTTGTCGGCCTTCCCGCGGCGCACGACGTACTATCCGGGATAGAAAAACAGCGCAAAAGAAGAAAAGTGTCAGAAAATTGATGAAAACGACAGATTTTGGGCTCCGAAAAAAGGTCCAGCAAAGCGGGCTTGGCCGCCCCGTCGTAGAGCTCTCGGAGAGCTTTCCAACGGTATGCTGTGGGCTGCGTAAATCCTTACGGATCAAAAGTTATGGGCCCCGGAGCGACGGAGACCTGGTCCCAAGCCCCACGACCTCGATTTGCGGGCCCAGCCTCTACGTGAAGCGAAGTTGCCTCGCCCAAGGTGCAGAGGGATCCGGTAACAGAAATGTGATGGATCAGGTTGTCGGCCTTCCAGCGGCGCACGACGTACTATCCGGGATAGAAAGACAGCGCAAAAGAAGAAAAGTGTCCGAAAACTGATGAAAACGACCGATTTTGGGCTCCGAAAAAAGGCCCAGCGAAGCGGGCTTAGCTGCCCCGTCGTAGAGCTCTCGGAGAGCTTTCCAACGGTATGCTGTGGGCTGCGTAACTCCTTACGGATCAAAAGTTATGGGCCCCGGAGCGACGGAGACCTGGTCCCAAGCCCCACGACCTCGGTTTGCGGGCCCAGCCTCTACGTGAAGCGAAGTTGCCTCGCCCAAGGTGCAGAGGGATTCGGTAACAGAAATGTGATGGATCAGGTTGTCGGCCTTCGCGCGGCGCACGACGTACTATCCGGGATTGAAAAACAGCGCAAAAGAAGAAAAGTGTCAGAAAACTGAAGAAAACAAACGATTTTGGGCTCCGAAAAAAGGCCCAGCGAAGCAGGCTTAGCTGCCCCGTCGTAGAGCTCTCGAGAGCTTTCCAACGGTATGCTGTGGGCCGCGTAACTACTTGCGGATCAAAACTTATGGGCTCCGGAGCGACGGAGACCTGGTCCCAAGCCCCACGCCCTCGGTTTGCGGGCCTAGCCTCTACGTGAAGCGAAGTTGCCTCGCCCAAGGTGACGAGGTATTCGTTAACAGAAATGTGATGGATTAGATTGTCGTCCTTCCCGCGGCTCACGACGTGCGTTCCGGGACAAAAAATCAGCGCAAAAGAAGAAAATTGTCCCAAAATTGATAAAATGTTCAATTTTGGGCTCCGGAAAAAGGCCTAGCGAAACGGTCTTAGCTGCAATCGTAGAGCTCTCGGAGAGCTTTCCAACAGTATGCTGTGGGCCACGTAACTCCTTGCGGATCAAAAGTTATGGGCTCCGGAGCGGCGGAGACCTGGTCCCAAGCCCCACGACCCCGGTTTGCGGGCCCAGCCTCTACGTGAAGCGAAGTTGCCTCGCCCAAGGTGCAGAGGGATTCGGTAACAGAAATGTGATGGATCAGGTTGTCGGCCTTCCTGCGGCGCACGACGTACTATCCGGGATAGAAAAACAGCGCAAAAGAAGAAAAGTGTCCGAAAACTGATGAAAACGACCGATTTTGGGCTCCGAAAGAAGGCCCAGCGAAGCAAGCTTAGCTACCACGTCGTAGAGCTCTCAGAGAGCTTTCCAACGGTATGCTGTGGGCGGCGTAACTCATTGCGGATCAAAAGTTATGGGCCCCGGAGCGACGGAGACCTGGTCCCAAGCCCCACGACCTCGGTTTGTGGGCCCAGCCTCTACGTGAAGCGAACTTGCCTTGCCCCAGGTGCCATGGGATTCGGTAACAGAAATGAGATGGATCAGGTTGTAGGCCTTCCTGCGGCTCACTACGTACGATCCGGGACGAAAAAACAGCACAAAAGTAGAAAAGTGTCCGAAAACTGAAGAAAACAAACGATTTTGGGCTCCGAAAAAAGGCCCAGCGAAGCAAGCTTAGTTGCTCCGTCGTAGAGCTCTCGGATAGCTTTCCAACGGTATGCTGTGGGCTGCGTAACTCCTTGCGGATCAAAAGTTATGGGCCTCGGAGCGACGTAGACCTGGTCCTAAGCCCCACGACCTCGGTTTGCGGGCCCAGCCTCTACGTGAAGCGAAGTTGCCTCGCCCAAGGTGCAGAGGGATTCGGTAACAGAAATGTGATGGATCAGGTTGTCGGCCTTCCCGCGGCGCACGACGTACTATCCGGGATAGAAAAACAGCGCAAAAGAAGAAAAGTGTCCGAAAACTGATGAAAACAACCGATTTTGGGCTCCGAAAAATGGCCCAGCAAAGCAGGCTTAGCTGCCCCGTCGGAGAGCTCTCGGAGAGCTTTCCAACGGTATGCTGTGGGCTGCGTACCTCCTTAATGATCAAAAGTTATGGGCTCCGGAGCGACGTAGACCTGGTCCCAAGCCCCACGACCTCGATTTGCGGGCCCAGCCTCTACGTGAAGCGAAGTTGCCTCGCCCAAGGTGCAGAGGGATTCGGTAACAGAAATGTGATGGATCAGGTTGTCGGCCTTCCAGCGGCGCACGACGTACTATCCGGTATAGAAAAACAGTGCAAAAGAAGAAAAGTGTCCGAAAACTGATGAAAACGACCGATTTTGGGCTCCGAAAAAAGGCCCAGCCAAGCGAGCTTCGCTGCCCCGTCGTAGAGCTCTCGGAGAGCTTTCCAACGGTATGCTGTGGGCTGCGTAACTCCTTACGGATCAAAAGTTATGGGCCCCTGAGCGACGGAGACCTGGTCCGAAGCCCCACGACCTCGGTTTGCGGGCCCAGCCTCTACGTGAAGCGAAGTTGCCTCGCCCAAGGTGCAGAGGGATTCGGTAACAGAAATGTGATGGATCAGGTTGTCGGCCTTCGCGCGGCGCACGACGTACTATCCGGGAATGAAAAACAGCGCAAAAGAAGAAAAGTGTCAAAAAACTGAAGAAAACAAACGATTTTGGGCTCCGAAAAAAGGCCCAGCGAAGCAGGCTTAGCTGCCCCGTCGTAGAGCTCTCGAGAGCTTTCCAACGGTATGCTGTGGGCTGCGTAACTCCTTGCGGATCAAAAGTTATGGGCCCCGGAGCGACGGAGACCTGGTCCCAAGCCCCACGACCTCGGTTTGCGGGCCCAGCCTCTGCGTGAAGCGAAGTTGCCTCGCCCAAGGTGAAGAGGGATTCGGTAACAGAAATGTGATGGATCAGGTTGTCGGGCTTCCCGCGGCGCACGACGTACTATCCGGGATAGAAAAACAGCGCAAAAGAAGAAAAGTGTCCGAAAACTGATGAAAACGTCCGATTTTGGGCTCCGGAAAAAGGCCCAGCGAATCGGGCTTAGATGCACCGTCGTAGAGCTCTCGGAGAGCTTTCCAACGGTATGCTGTGGGCTGCGTAACTCCTTACGTATCAAAAGTTATGGGCCCCGGAGCGACGGAGACCTGGTCCCAAGCCCCACGACCCCGGTTTGCGGGCCCAGCCTCTACGTGAAGCGAAGTTGCCTCGCCCAAGGTGCAGAGGGATTCGGTAACAGAAATGTGATGGATCAGGTTGTCGGCCTTCCTGCGGCGCACGACGTACTATCCGGGACCGAAATACAGTGCAAAAGCAGAAAAGTGACCGGAAACTGATGAAAACGTTCGATTTCGGGGTCTAAAAAAAGGCCCAGCAAAGTAGGCTTAACTGCCCCGTCGTAGAGCTCTCGAAGAGCTTTCCAACGGTATGCTGTGGGCTGCGTAACTCCATACGGATCAAAAGTTATGGGCTCCGGAGCGACGGAGACCTGGTCCCAAGCCCCACGACCTCGGTTTGCGGGCCCAGCCTCGACGTGAAGCGACGTTGCCTCGCCCAAGGTGCAGAGGGATTCGCTAACAGAAATGTGATGGATCAGGTTGTCGGCCTTCCCGCGGCGCACGACGTACTATCCGGGATAGAAAAACAGCGCAAAAGAAGAAAAGTGTCAGAAAACTGAAGAAAACAAACGATTTTGGGCTCCGAAAAAAGGCCCAGCGAAGCAGGCTTAGCTGCCCCGTCGTAGAGCTCTCGGATAGCTTTCCAACGGTATGCTGTGGGCTGCGTAACTCCTTACGGATCAAAAGTTATGGGCCCCGGAGCGACGGAGACCTGGTCCCAAGCCCCACGACCTCGGTTTGCGGGCCCAGCCTCTACGTGAAGCGAAGTTGCCTCGCCCAAGGTGCAGAGGGATTCGGTAACAGAAATGTGATGGATCAGGTTGTCGGCCTTCCCGCGGCGCACGACGTACTATCCGGGATAGAAAAACAGCGCAAAAGAAGAAAAGTGTCCGAAAACTGATGAAAACAACCGATTTTGGGCTCCGAAAAATGGCCCAGCAAAGCAGGCTTAGCTGCCCCGTCGTAGAGCTCTCGGAGAGCTTTCCAACGGTATGCTGTGGGCTGCGTAACTCCTTATGGATCAAAAGTTATGGGCCCCGGAGCGACGGAGACCTGGTCCCAAGCCCCACGACCTCGATTTGCGGGCCCAGCCTCTACGTGAAGCGAAGTTGCCTCGCCCAAGGTGCAGAGGGATTCGGTAACAGAAATGTGATGGATCAGGTTGTCGGCCTTCCAGCGGCGCACGACGTACTATCCGGTATAGAAAAACAGTGCAAAAGAAGAAAAGTGTCCGAAAACTGATGAAAACGACCGATTTTGGGTTCCGAAAAAAGGCCCAGCCAAGCGAGCTTGGCTGCCCCGTCGTAGAGCTTTCGAAGAGCTTTCCAACGGTATGCTGTGGGCTGCGTAATTCCCTTCGGATCAAAAGTTATGGGCTCCGGAGCGACGGAGACCTGGTCCCAAGCCCTACGCCCTCGGTTTGCGGGCCCAGCGTCTATGTGAAGCGAAGTTGTCTCGCCCAAGGTGCAGAGGGATTCGGTAACAGAAATGTGATGGATCAGGTTGTCGGCCTTCGCGCGGCGCACGACGTACTATCCGGGATTGAAAAACAGCGCAAAAGAAGAAAAGTGTCAGAAAACTGAAGAAAACAAACGATTTTGGGCTCCGAAAAAAGGCCCAGCGAAGCAGGCTTAGCTGCCCCGTCGTAGAGCTCTCGAGAGCTTTCCAACGGTATGCTGTGGGCTGCGTAACTCCTTACGGATCAAAAGTTATGGGCCCCGGAGCGACGGAGACCTGGTCCCAAGCCCCACGACCTCGGTTTGCGGGCCCAGCCTCTACGTGAAGCGAAGTTGCCTCGCCCAAGGTGAAGAGGGATTCGGTAACAGAAATGTGATGGATCAGGTTGTCGGCCTTCCCGCGGCGCACGACGTACTATCCGGGATAGAAAAACAGCGCAAAAGAAGAAAAGTGTCCGAAAACTGATGAAAACGTCCGATTTTGGGCTCCGGAAAAAGGCCCAGCGAATCGGGCTTAGATGCACCGTCGTAGAGCTCTCGGAGAGCTTTCCAACGGTATGCTGTGGGCTGCGTAACTCCTTACGTATCAAAAGTTATGGGCCCCGGAGCGACGGAGACCTGGTCCCAAGCCCCACGACCCCGGTTTGCGGGCCCAGCCTCTACATGAAGCGAAGTTGCCTCGCCCAAGGTGCAGAGGGATTCGGTAACAGAAATGTGATGGATCAGGTTGTCGGCCTTCCTGCGGCGCACGACGTACTATCCGGGATAGAAAAATAGCACAAAAGCAGAATAGTGTCCGAAAACTGATTAAAACGTTGGATTTTGGGCTCCGAAAAAAGGCCCAGCGAAGCGGGCTTAGCTGCCCCGTCGTAGAGCTCTCGGAGAGCTTCCCAACTGTATGCTGTGGGCCGCGTTACTCCTTACGGATCAAAAGTTATGGGCCCCGGAGCGACGGAGACCTGGTCCCAAGCCCCACGACCTCGGTTTGTGGGCCCAGCCTCTACGTGAAGCGAAGTTGCCTCGCCCCAGGTGCCTTGGGATTCGGTAACAGAAATGTGATGGATCAGGTTGTCGGCCTTCCCGCGGCGCACGACGTACTATCCGGGATAGAAAAACAGCGCAAAAGAAGAAAAGTGTCAGAAAACTGAAGAAAACAAACGATTTTGGGCTCCGAAAAAAGGCCCAGCGAAGCAGGCTTAGCTGCCCCGTCGTAGAGCTCTCGGATAGCTTTCCAACGGTATGCTGTGGGCTGCGTAACTCCTTACGGATCAAAAGTTATGGGCCCCGGAGCGACGGAGACCTGGTCCCAAGCCCCACGACCTCGGTTTGCGGGCCCAGCCTCTACGTGAAGCGAAGTTGCCTCGCCCAAGGTGCAGAGGGATTCGGTAACAGAAATGTGATGGATCAGGTTGTCGGCCTTCCCGCGGCGCACGACGTACTATCCGGGATAGAAAAACAGCGCAAAAGAAGAAAAGTGTCCGAAAACTGATGAAAACAACCGATTTTGGGCTCCGAAAAATGGCCCAGCAAAGCAGGCTTAGCTGCCCCGTCGTAGAGCTCTCGGAGAGCTTTCCAACGGTATGCTGTGGGCTGCGTAACTCCTTATGGATCAAAAGTTATGGGCCCCGGAGCGACGGAGACCTGGTCCCAAGCCCCACGACCTCGATTTGCGGGCCCAGCCTCTACGTGAAGCGAAGTTGCCTCGCCCAAGGTGCAGAGGGATTCGGTAACAGAAATGTGATGGATCAGGTTGTCGGCCTTCCAGCGGCGCACGACGTACTATCCGGTATAGAAAAACAGTGGAAAAGAAGAAAAGTGTCCGAAAACTGATGAAAACGACCGATTTTGGGCTCCGAAAAAAGGCCCAGCCAAGCGAGCTTCGCTGCCCCGTCGTAGAGCTCTCGGAGAGCTTTCCAACGGTATGCTGTGGGCTGCGTAACTCCTTACGGATCAAAAGTTATGGGCCCCGGAGCGACGGAGACCTGGTCCCAAGCCCCACGACCTCGGTTTGCGGGCCCAGCCTCTACGTGAAGCGAAGTTGCCTCGCCCAAGGTGCCATGGGATTCGGTAACAGAAATGTGATAGATCAGGTTGTCGGCCTTCCCGCGGCGCACGACGTACTATCCGGGATAGAAAAACAGCGCAAAAGAAGAAAAGTGTCCGAAAACTGACGTAAACGTCCGATTTTGGGCTCCAAAAAAAGGCCCAGCGAAGCGGGCTTAGTTACCCCGTCGTAGAGCTCTCGGAGAGCATTCCAACGGTATGCTGTGGGCTGCGTAACTCCTTACGGATCAAAAGTTATGGGCCCCGGACCGACGGAGACCTGGTCCCAAGCCCCACGACCTCGGTTTGCGGGCCCAGCCTCTACGTGAAGCGAAGTTGCCTCGCCCAAGGTGCCATGGGATTCGGTAACAGAAATGTGCCGGATTAGGTTGTCGTCCTTTCGAGGCGCACGACGCGCGATCCGGGATGAAAAAACAGCGCAAAAGAAGAAATGTGTCCGAAAATTGATGAAAACGTTCGATTTTGGGATCCAAAAAAAGGGCTAGCGAAGCGGGCTAAGCTACCCCGTCGTAGAGCTCTCGGAGAACTTTCCAACGGTATGCTGTGGGCCGCGTAACTCCTTGCGGATCAAAAGTTAAGGGCTGCGGAGCGGCGGAGACCTGGTCCCAAGCCCCGCGACCTCGGTTTGCCGGCCCACCCACCACGTGAAGCGAAGTTGCCTTGGCCAAGGTGCAGAGGGATTCGGTAACAGAAATGTGATGGATCAGGTTGTCGGCCTTCCAGCGGCGCACGACGTACTATCCGGGATAGAAAAACAGCGCAAAAGAAGAAAAGTGTCAGAAAACTGATGAAAATGACCTATTTTGGGCTCCAGAAAGAGGTCCAGCAAAGTGGGCTTGGCCGCCCCGTCGTAGAGCTCTCGGAGAGCTTTCCAACGGTATGTTGTGGGCTGCGTACCTCCTTACGGATCAAAAGTTATGGGCCCCGGAGCGACGGAGACCTGGTCCCAAGCCCCACGACCTCGATTTGCGGGCCCAGCCTCTACGTGAAGCGAAGTTGCCTCGCCCAAGGTGCAGAGGGATTCGGTAACAGAAATGTGATGGATCAGGTTGTCGGCCTTCCAGCGGCGCACGACGTACTATCCGGGATAGAAAAACAGCGCAAAAGAAGAAAAGTGTCCGAAAACTGATGAAAACGACCGATTTTGGGCTCCGAAAAAAGTCCCAGCAAAGCGAGCTTGGCTGCCCCGTCGTAGAGCTCTCGGAGAGCTTTCCAACGGTATGTTGTTGGCCGCGTAACTCCTTGCGGATCAAAAGTTATGGGCTCCATAGCGACGGAGACCTGGTCCCAAGCCCCACGACCTCGGTTTGCGAGCCCAGCCTCTACGTGAAGCGAAGTTGCCTCGCCCAATGTGCCATGGGATTCGGTAACAGGAATGTGATAGATCAGGTTGTCGGCCTTCCCGCGGCGCACGACGTACTATCCGGGACAGAAAAATAGCGTAAAAGAAGAAAAGTGCCCGAAAACTGATGAAAACGTCCGATTTGGATCTCCGAAAAAAGGCCCCGGAATGCGGGCTTAGCTGCCCCGTCGTAGAGCTCTCGGAGAGCTTTCCAATGGTATGCTGTGGGCTGCGTAACTCCTTACGGATCAAAAGTTATGGGCCCCGGAGCGACGGAGACGTGGTCCCAAGCCCCACGACCTCGGTTTGCTGGCCCAGCCTCTACGTGAAGCGAAGTTGCCTCGCCCAAGGTGTAGAGGGATTCGGTAACAGAAATGTGATGGATCAGGTTGTCGGCCTTCCCGCGGCGCACGACGTACTATCCGGGATAGAAAAACAGCGCAAAAGAAGAAAAGTGTCAGAAAACTGATGAAAACGACCGATTTTGGGCTCCGAAAAAAGGTCCAGCGAAGCGGGCTTGGCCGCCCCGTCGTAGAGCACTCGGAGAGCTTTCCAACGGTATGCTGTGGGCTGCGTAACTCCTTACGGATCAAAGGTTATGGGCCCCGGAGCGACGGAGACCTGGTCCCAAGCCCCACGACCTCGATTTGCGGGCCCAGCCTCTACGTGAAGCGAAGTTGCCTCGCCCAAGGTGCAGAGGGATTCGGTAACAGAAATGTGATGGATCAGGTTGTCGGCCTTCCAGCGGCGCACGACGTACTATCCGGGATAGAAAGACAGCGCAAAAGAAGAAAAGTGTCCGAAAACTGATGAAAACGACCGATTTTGGGCTCCGAAAAAAGGCCCAGCGATGCGGGCTTAGCTGCCCTCGTCGTAGAGCTCTTGGAGAGCTTTCCAACGGTATGCTGTACGCTGCGTCACTCCTCACAGATCAAAAGTTATGGGCACCGGAGGGACGGAGACTTGGTCCCAAGCCCCACGACCTCAGCTTGCGCGCCCAGCCTCTACGTGAAGTGAAGTTGCCTCGCCCAAGGTGCAGAGGGATTCGGTAACAGAAATGTGATGGATCAGGTTGTCGGCCTTCGCGCGGCGCACGACGTACTATCCGGGATTGAAAAACAGCGCAAAAGAAGAAAAGTGTCAGAAAACTGATGAAAACAAACGATTTTGGGCTCCGAAAAAAGGCCCAGCGAAGCAGGCTTAGCTGCCCCGTCGTAGAGCTCTCGAGAGCTTTCCAACGGTATGCTGTGGGCTGCGTAACTCCTTACGGATCAAAAGTTATGGGCCCCGGACCGACGGAGACCTGGTCCCAAGCCCCACGACCTCGGTTAGCGGGCCCAGCCTCTACGTGAAGCGAAGTTGCCTCGCCCAAGGTGCAGAGGGATTCGGTAACAGAAATGTGATGGATCAGGTAATCGGCCTTCCCGCGGCGCACGACGTACTATCCGGGATAGAAAAACAGCGCAAAAGAAGAAAAGTGTCCGAAAACTGATGAAAACGTCCGATTTTGGGCTCCAGAAAAAGGCCCAGCGAATCGGGCTTAGATGCACCGTCGTAGAGCTCTCGGAGAGCTTTCCAACGGTATGCTGTGGGCTGCGTAACTCCTTACGTATCAAAAGTTATGGGCCCCGGAGCGACGGAGACCGGGTCCCAAGCCCCACGACCCCGGTTTGCGGGCCCAGTCTCTACGTGAAGCGAAGTTGCCTCGCCCAAGGTGCAGAGGGATTCGGTAAAAGAAATGTGATGGATCAGGTTGTCGGCCTTCCCGCGGCGCACGACGTACTATCCGGGATAGAAAAACAGCGCAAAAGAAGAAAAGTGTCCGAAAACTGATGAAAACGACCGATTTTGGGCTCCGAAAAAAGGCCCAGCGAAGCGGGCTTAGTGCCCCGTCGTAGAGCTCTCGGAAAGCTTTCCAACGGTATGCTGTGGGCTGCGTAACTCCTTACGGATCAAAATTTATGGGCCCCGGATCGACGGAGACCTGGTCCCAAGCCCCACGACCTCGGTTTGCGGGCCCAGCCTCTACGTGAAGCGAAGTTGCCTCGCCCAAGGTGCAGAGGGATTCGGTAACAGAAATGTGATGGATCAGGTTGTCGGCCTTCCCGCGGCGCACGACGTACTATCCGGGATAGAAAAACAGCGCAAAAGAAGAAAAGTGTCAGAAAACTGAAGAAAACAAACGATTTTGGGCTCCGAAAAAAGGCCTAGCGAAGCAGGCTTAGCTGGCCCGTCGTAGAGCTCTCGGAGAGCTTTCCAACGGTATGCTGTGGGCTGCGTAACTCCTTACGGATCAAAAGTTATGGGCCCCGGAGAGACGGAGACCTGGTCCCAAGCCCCACGACCTCGGTTTGCGGGCCCAGCCTCTACGTGAAGCGAAGTTGCCTTGGCCAAGGTGCCGTGGGATTCGGTAACAGAAATGTGACGGATTAGGTTGTCGTCCTTTTCGCAGCGCACAACGCGCGATCCGGGATGGAAAAAATATCGCAAAAGAAGAAATGTGTCCAGAAACTGGTGAAAATGTTCAATTTTGTGATCCGGAAAAAGGCCCAGCGAAGCGGGCTTAATTGCCCCGTCGTAGAGCTCTCGGAGAGCTTTTCAACGGTATGCTGTGGGCCGCGTAACTCCTTGCGGATCAAAAGTTATGGGCTCCGAAGCGACGGAGACTTGGTCCCAAGCCCCGCGACCTCGGTTTGCCGGCCCAGCCTCTACGTTAAGCGAAGTTGCCTCGCCCAAGGTGCAGAGGGATTCGGTAACAAAAATGTGATGGATCAGGTTGTCGGCCTTCCCGCGGCGCACGACGTACTATCCGGGATAGAAAAAGAGCGCAAAAGAAGAAAAGTGTACGAAAACTGATGAAAACGACCGATTTTGGGCTCCGAAAAAAGGCCCAGCGAAGCGGGATTAGCTGCCACGTCGTAGAGCTCTCGGAGAGCTTTCCAACGGTATGTTGTGGGCTGCGTAACTCCTTACGGATCAAAAGTTATGGGCCCCAGAGCGACGGAGACCTGGCCCTAAGCCCCACGACCTCGGTTTGCGGCCCCAGCCTCTACGTGAAGCGAAATTGCCTCGCCCAAGGTGCCATGGGATTCGGTAACAGAAATGTGATAGATCAGGTTGTCGGCCTTCCCACGGCGCACGACGTACTATCCGGGATAGAAAAACAGCGCAAAACAAGAAAAGTGTCCGAAAATTGATGAAAACGTCCGATTTTGGGCTCCAGAAAAAGGCCCAGTGAAGCGGGCTTAGCTGCCCCTTCGTAGAGCTCTCGGAGAGCATTCCAACGGTATGCTGTGGGCTGCGTAACTCCTTACGGATCAAAAGTTATGGGCCCCGGAGCGACGGAGACCTGGTCCCAAGCCCCACGACCTGGATTTGCGGGCCCAGCCTCTACGTGAAGCGAAGTTGCCTCGCCCAAGGTGCAGAGGGATTCGGTAACAGAAATGTGATGGATCAGGTTGTCGGCCTTCCCGCGGCGCACGACGTACTATCCGGGATAGAAAAACAGCGCAAAAGAAGAAAAGTGTCAGAAAACTGATGAAAACGACCGATTTTGGGCTCCGGAAAAAGGTCCAGCAAAGAGGGCTTGACCGCCCCGTCGTAGAGCTCTCGGAGAGCTTTCCAACGGTATGCTGTGGGCTGCGTAACTCCTTACGGATCAAAAGTTATGGGCCCCGGAGCGACGGAGACCTGGTCCCAAACCCCACGACCTCGGTTTGCGGGCCCAGCCTCTACGTGAAGCGAAGTTGCCTCGCCCAAGGTGCAGAGGGATTCGGTAACAGAAATGTGATGGATCAGGTTGTCGGCCTTCCCGCAGCGCACGACGTACTTTCCGGGATAGAAAAACAGCGCAAAAGAAGAAAAGTGTCCGAAAACTGATGAAAACGTCCGATTTTGGGCTCCGGAAAAAGGCCCAGCTAAGCGGGCTTATATGCACCGTCGTAGAGCTCTCGGAGAGCTTTCCAACGGTATGCTGTGGGCTGCGTAACTCCTTACGTATCAAAAGTTATGGGCCCCGGAGCGACGGAGACCTGGTCCCAAGCCCCACGACCCCGGTTTGCGGGCCCAGCCTCTACGTGAAGCGAAGTTGCCTCGCCCAAGGTGCAGAGGGATTCGGTAACAGAAATGTGATGGATCAGGTTGTCGGCCTTCCCGCGGCGCACGACGTACTATCCGGGATAGAAAAAGAGCGCAAAAGAAGAAAAGTTTCCGAAAACTGATGAAAAACGACCGATTTTGGGCTCCGAAAAAAGGCCCAGCGAAGCGGGATTAGCTGCCACGTCGTAGAGCTCTCGGAGAGCTTTCCAACGGTATGTTGTGGGCTGCGTAACTCCTTACGGATCAAAAGTTATGGGCCCCAGAGCGACGGAGACCTGGTCCCAAGCCCCACGACCTCGGTTTGCGGGCCCAGCCTCTACGTGAAGCGAAATTGCCTCGCCCAAGGTGCCATGGGATTCGGTAACAGAAATGTGATAGATCAGGTTGTCGGCCTTCCCACGGCGCACGACGTACTATCCGGGATAGAAAAACAGCGCAAAACAAGAAAAGTGTCCGAAAATTGATGAAAACGTCCGATTTTGGGCTCCAGAAAAAGGCCCAGTGAAGCGGGCTTAGCTGCCCCGTCGTAGAGCTCTCGGAGAGCATTCCAACGGTATGCTGTGGGCTGCGTAACTCCTTACGGATCAAAAGTTATGGGCCCCGGAGCGACGGAGACCTGGTCCCAAGCCCCACGACCTCGATTTGCGGGCCCAGCCTCTACGTGAAGCGAAATTGCCTCGCCCAAGGTGCAGAGGGATTCGGTAACAGAAATGTGATGGATCAGGTTGTCGGCCTTCCCGCGGCGCACGACGTACTATCCGGGATAGAAAAACAACGCAAAAGAAGAAAAGTGTCCGAAAACTGGTGAAAACATTCGATTTTGGGCTCCGGAAAAAGGTCCAGCAGAGCGGGGTTAATTGCCTTGTCGTAGAGCTGTCGGAGAGCTTTCCAACGGTATGCTGTGGGTTGCGTAACTCCTTACGTATCAAAAGTTATGGGCCCCGGAGCGACGGAGACCTGGCCCCAAGCCCCACGACCCCGGTTTGCGGGCCCAGCCTCTACGTGAAGCGAAGTTGCCTCGCCCAAGGTGCAGAGGGATTCGGTAACAGAAATGTGATGGATCAGGTTGTCGGTCTTCCCGCGGCGCACGACGTACTATCCGGGATAGAAAAAGAGCGCAAAAGAAGAAAAGTGTCCGAAAACTGATGAAAACGACCGATTTTGGGCTCCAGAAAATGGCCCAGTGAAGCGGGCTTAGCTGCCCCGTCGTAGAGCTCTCGGAGAACATTCCAACGGTATGCTGTGGGCTGCGTAACTCCTTACGGATCAAAAGTTATGGGCCCCGGAGCGACGGAGACCTGGTCCCAAGCCCCACGACCTCGATTTGCGGGCCCAGCCTCTACGTGAAGCGAAGTTGCCTCGCCCAAGGTGCAGAGGGATTCGGTAACAGAAATGTGATGGATCTGGTTGTCAGCCTTCCCGCGGCGCACGACGTACTATCCGGGATAGAAAAAGAAGTCAAAAGCAGAAAAGTGTCCGAAAACTGATGAAAACGACCGATTTTGGGCTCCGAAAAAAGGCCCAGCAAAGCGGGCTTAGCTGCCACGTCGTAGAGCTCTCGGAGAGCTTTCGAACGGTATGTTGTGGGCTGCGTAACTCCTTACGGATCAAAAGTTATGGGCCCCGGAGCGACGGAGACCTGGTCCCAAGCCCCACGACCTCGGTTTGCGGGCCCAGCCTCTACGTGAAGCGAAATTGCCTCGCCCAAGGTGCCATGGGATTCGGTAACAGAAATGTGATAGATCAGGTTGTCGGCCTTCCCACGGCGCACGACGTACTATCCGGGATAGAAAAACAGCGCAAAACAAGAAAAGTGTCCGAAAATTGATGAAAACGTCCGATTTTGGGCTCCAGAAAAAGGCCCAGTGAAGCGGGCTTAGCTGCCCCGTCGTAGAGCTCTCGGAGAGCATTCCAACGGTATGCTGTGGGCTGCGTAACTCCTTACGGATCAAAAGTTATGGGCCCCGGAGCGACGGAGACCTGGTCCCAAGCCCCACGACCTCGATTTGCGGGCCCAGCCTCTACGTGAAGCGAAGTTGCCTCGCCCAAGGTGCAGAGGGATTCGGTAACAGAAATGTGATGGATCAGGTTGTCGGCCTTCCCGCGGCGCACGACGTACTATCCGGGATAGAAAAACAGCGCAAAAGAAGAAAAGTGTCAGAAAACTGATGAAAACGACCGATTTTGGGCTCTGGAAAAAGGTCCAGCAAAGAGGGCTTGACCGCCCCGTCGTAGAGCTCTCGGAGAGCTTTCCAACGGTATGCTGTGGGCTGCGTAACTCCTTGCGGATCAAAAGTTATGGGCACCGGAGCGACGGAGACCTGGTCCCAAGCCCCACGACCTCGGTTTGCGGGCCCAGCCTCTACGTGAAGCGAAGTTGCCTCGCCCAAGGTGCAGAGGGATTCGGTAACAGAAATGTGATGGATCAGGTTGTCGGCCTTCCCGCGGCGCACGACGTACTATCCGGGATAGAAAAACAGCGCAAAAGAAGAATAATGTCCAAAAACTGATGAAAACGTTTGATTTTGGGCTCCAGAAAAAGGTCCAGCGAAGCGGGCTTAGTAGCCCCATCGTAGAGTTCTCGGAGAGCTTTCCAACGGTATGCTGTGGGCCGCGTAACTCCTTGCGGATCAAAAGTTATTGGCTCCGGAGCGACGGAGACTTGGTCCCAAGCCCCGCGACCTCGGTTTGCGGGCCCAGCCTCTACGTGAAGCGAAGTTGCCTCGCCCTAGGTGCCTTGGGATTCGGTAACAGAAATGAGATGGATCAGGTTGTCGGCCTTCCTACGGCTCACGACATACAATCCGGGATGAAAAAACAGCACAAAAGCAAAACAGTGTCCGGAAATTGATGAAAACGTTGGATTTTGGGCTCCGAAAAAAGGCCCAGTGAAGCGGGCTTAGCTGCCATGTCGTAGAGCTCTCGGAGAGCTTTCCAACGGTATGTTGTGGGCCGCGTAACTCCTTGCGGATCAAATGTTATGGGCCCCGGAGCGACGGAGACCTGGTCCCAAGCCCCACGACATCGGTTTGCGGGCCCAGCCTGTACGTGAAGTGTAGTTGCCTCGGCCTAGGTGCCTTGGGATTCGGTAACAGAAATGAGATGGATCAGGTTGTCGGCCTTCCTGCGGCTCACGACGTACGATCCGGGACAAAAAAACATCACAAAACAAGAAAAGTGTCCGAAAATTGATGAAAACGTCCGATTTTGGGCTCCAGAAAAAGGCCCAGTGAAGCGGGCTTAGCTGCCCCGTCGTAGAGCTCTCGGAGAGCATTCCAACGGTATGCTGTGGGCTGCGTAACTCCTTACGGATCAAAAGTTATGGGCCCCGGAGCGACGGAGACCTGGTCCCAAGCCCCACGACCTCGATTTGCGGGCCCAGCCTCTACGTGAAGCGAAGTTGCCTCGCCCAAGGTGCAGAGGGATTCGGTAACAGAAATGTGATGGATCAGGTTGTCGGCCTTCCCGCGGCGCACGACGTACTATCCGGGATAGAAAAACAGCGCAAAAGAAGAAAAGTGTCAGAAAACTGATGAAAACGACCGATTTTGGGCTCCGGAAAAAGGTCCAGCAAAGAGGGCTTGACCGCCCCGTCGTAGAGCTCTCGGAGAGCTTTCCAACGGTATGCTGTGGGCTGCGTAACTCCTTACGGATCAAAAGTTATGGGCCCCGGAGCGACGGAGACCTGGTCCAAAGCCCCACGACCTCGGTTTGCGGGCCCAGCCTCTACGTGAAGCGAAGTTGCCTCGCCCAAGGTGCAGAGGGATTCGGTAACAGAAATGTGATGGATCAGGTTGTCGGCCTTCCCGCGGCGCACGACGCGCGATCCGGGACAGAAAAATAGCGCAAAAGAAAGAAAGTGTCTGAAAACTGATGAAAACGTTCGATTTTGGGCTCCGGAAAAAGGCCCAGCAAAGCGGGCTTAGATGCCCCGTCGTAGAGCTCTCGGAGAGCTTTCCAACGGAATGTTGTGGGCCGCGTAAATCCTTGCGGATCAAGAGTTATGGGCCCCGGAGCGACGGAGACCTGGTCCCAAGCCCCACGACCCCGGTTTGCGGGCCCAGCCTCTACGTGAATCGAAGTTGCCTCGCCCAAGGTGCAGAGGGATTCGGTAACAGAAATGTGATGGATCAGGTTGTCGGCCTTCCCGCGGCGCACGACGTACTATCCGGGATAGAAAAAGAGCGCAAAAGAAGAAAAGTGTCCGAAAACTGATGAAAACGACCGATTTTGGGCTCCGAAAAAAGGCCCAGCAAAGCAAGCTTTGCTGCCACGTCGTAGAGCTCTCGGAGAGCTTTCCAACGGTATGTTGTGGGCTGCGTAACTCCTTACGGATCAAAAGTTATGGGCCCTGGAGCGACGGAGACCTGGTCCCAAGCCCCACGACCTCGGTTTGCGGGCCCAGCCTCTAAGTGAAGCGAAATTGCCACGCCTAAGGTGCCATGGGATTCGGTAACAGAAATGTGACGGATTAGGTTGTCGTCCTTTTCACGGCGCACGACGCACGATCCAGGACGGAAAAACAGTGCAAAAGAAGAATAGTGTCCGAAAATGGATGAAACCGTACGATTTTGGGCTCCAGAAAAAGGCCCAGTGAAGCAAGCTTAGCTGCCCCATCGTAGAGCTCTCGGAGAGCATTCCAACGGTATGCTGTGGGCTGCGTAACTCCTTACGGATCAAAAGTTATGGGCCCCGGAGCGACGGAGACCTGGTCCCAAGCCCCACGACCTCGATTTGCGGGCCCAGCCTCTACGTGAAGCGAAGTTGCCTCGCCCAAGGTGCAGAGGGATTCGGTAACAGAAATGTGATGGATCAGGTTGTTGGCCTTCCCGCGGCGCACGACGTACTATCCGGGATAGAAAAACAGCGCAAAAGAAGAAAAGTGTCAGAAAACTGATGAAAACGACCGATTTTGGGCTCCGGAAAGAGGTCCAGCAAAGAGGGCTTGACCGTCCCGTCGTAGAGCTCTCGGAGAACTTTCCAACGGTATGCTGTGGGCTGCGTAACTCCTTACGGATCAAAAGTTATGGGCCCCGGAGCGACGGAGACCTGGTCCCAAGCCCCACGACCTCGGTTTGCGGGCCCAGCCTCTACGTGAAGCGAAGTTGCCTCGCCCAAGGTGCAGAGGGATTCGGTAACAGAAATGTGATGGATCAGGTTGTCGGCCTTCCCGCGGCGCACGACGTACTATCCGGGATAGAAAAACAGCGCAAAAGAAGAAAAGTGTCCGAAAACTGATGAAAACGTCCGATTTTGGGCTCCGGAAATAGGCCCAGCGAGGCGGGCTTAGATGCACCGTCGTAGAGCTCTCGGAGAGCTTTCCAACGGTATGCTGTGGGCTGCGTAACTCCTTACGTATCAAAAGTTATGGGCCCCGGAGCGACGGAGACCTGGTCCCAAGCCCCACGACCCCGGTTTGCGGGCCCAGCCTCTACGTGAAGCGAAGTTGCCTCGCCCAAGGTGCATAGGGATTCGGTAACAGAAATTTGATGGATCAGGTTGTCGGCCTTCCCGCGGCTCACGACGTACGATCCGGGACGTAAAAACAGCGCAAAAGAAGAAAAGTGTCCCGAAACTGATGAAAACGATCGATTTTGGGCTCTGAAAAAAGGCCCACCAAAGCGGGCTTAGCTGCCACGTCGTAGAGCTCTCGGAGGGCTTTCCAACGGTATGTTGTGCGGCACGTAACTCCTTACGGATCAAAAGTTATGGGCCCCGGAGCGACGGAGACCTGGTCCCAAGCCCCACGACCTCGGTTTGCGGGCCCAGCCTCTACGTGAAGCGAAGTTGCCTTGGCCAAGGTGCTGTAGGATTCGGTAACAGAAATGTGACGGATTAGGTTGTCGTCCTTTTTGCAGCGCACGACGCGCGATCCGGGACTGAAAAACAGCGCAAAACAAGAAATGTGTCTGAAAAATGATTAAAACGTTCGATTTTGGGCTCCCGAAAAAGGCCCAGCGAAGCGGCCTTAGCTGCCCCGTCGTAGACCTCTCGGAGAGCTTTCCAACGGTATGCTGTGGGCCGCGTAACTCCTTGCGGATCAAAAGTTATGGGCTCCGGAGCGGCGGAGACCTGGTCCCAAGCCCCGCGACCTCGGTTTGCCGGCCCAGCCACCACGTGAAGCGAAGTTGCCTCGCCCAAGGTGCAGAGGGATTCGGTAACAGAAATGTGATGGATCAGGTTGTCGGCCTTCCCGCGGCGCACGACGTACTATCCGGGATAGAAAAACAGCGCAAAAGAAGAAAAGTGTCAGAAAACTGATGAAAACGACCGATTTTGGGCTCCGAAAAAAGGTCCAGCAAAGAGGGCTTGACCGCCCCGTCGTAGAGCTCTCGGAGAGCTTTCCAACGGTATGCTGTGGGCTGCGTAACTCCTTACGGATCAAAAGTTATGGGCCCCGGAGCGACGGAGACCTGGTCCCAAGCCCCACGACCTCGGTTTGCGGGCCCAGCCTCTACGTGAAGCGAAGTTGCCTCGCCCAAGGTGCAGAGGGATTCGGTAACAGAAATGTGATGGATCAGGTTGTCGGCCTTCCCGCGGCGCACGACGTACTATCCGGGATAGAAAAACAGCGCAAAAGAAGAAAAGTGTCAGAAAACTGATGAAAACGACCGATTTTGGGCTCTGGAAAAAGGTCTAGCAAAGAGGGCTTGACCGCCCCGTTGTAGAGCTCTCGGAGAGCTTTCCAACGGTATGCTGTGGGCTGCGTAACTCCTTACGGATCAAAAGTTATGGGCCCCGGAGCGACGGAGACCTGGACCCAAGCCCCACGACCTCGGTTTGCGGGCCCAGCCTCTACGTGAAGCGAAGTTGCCTCGCCCAAGGTGCAGAGGGATTCGGTAACAGAAATGTGATGGATCAGGTTGTCGGCCTTCCCGCAGCGCACGACGTACTATCCGGGATAGAAAAACAGCGCAAAAGAAGAAAAGTGTCCGAAAACTGATGAAAACGTCCGATTTTGGGCTCCGAAAAAAGGCCCAGCGAAGCGGGCTTAGATGCACCGTCGTAGAGCTCTCGGAGAGCTTTCCAACGGTATGCTGTGGGCTGCGTAACTCCTTACGTATCAAAAGTTATGGGCCCCGGAGCGACGGAGACCTGGTCCCAAGCCCCACGACCCCGGTTTTCGGGCCCAGCCTCTACGTGAAGCGAAGTTGCCTCGCCCAAGGTGCAGAGGGATTCGGTAACAGAAATGTGATGGATCAGGTTGTCGGCCTTCCCGCGGCGCACGACGTACTATCTGGGATAGAAAAAGAGCGCAAAAGAAGAAAAGTGTCCGAAAACTGATGAAAACGACCGATTTTGGGCTCCGAAAAAAGGCCCAGCGAAGCGGGCTTAGCTGCCACGTCGTAGAGCTCTCGGAGAGCTTTCCAACGGTATGTTGTGGGCTGCGTAACTCCTTACGGATCAAAAGTTATGGGCCCCGGAGCGACGGAGACCTGGTCCCAAGCCCCACGACCTCGGTTTGCGGGCCCAGCCTCTACGTGAAGCGAAATTGCCTCGCCCAAGGTGCCATGGGATTCGGTAACAGAAATGTGATAGATCAGGTTGTCGGCCTTCCCACGGCGCACGACGTACTATCCGGGATGGAAAAATAGCGCAAAAGAAGAAAAGTGACCGAAAACTGGTGAAAACATTCGATTTTGGGATACAGAAAAAGGCCCAGTGAAGCGGGCTTAATTGCCCCGTCGTAGAGCTCTCGGAGAGCTTTCCAACGGTATGCTGTGGCCCGCATAACTCCTTGCGGATCAAAAGTTATGGGCCCCAGAGCGAAGGAGACCTGGTCCAAAGCCCCACGACCTCGATTTGCGGGCCCAGCCTCTACGTGAAGCGAAGTTGCCTCGCACCAGGTGGAGAGGTATTCGGTAACAGGAATGTGATGGATCAGGTTGTCGGCCTTCCCGCGGCGCACGACGTACTATCCGGGATAGAAAAACAGCGCAAAAGAAGAAAAGTGTCAGAAAACTGATGAAAACGACCGATTTTGGGCTCTGGAAAAAGGTCTAGCAAAGAGGGCTTGACCGCCCCGTCGTAGAGCTCTCGGAGAGCTTTCCAACGGTATGCTGTGGGCTGCGTAACTCCTTACGGATCAAAAGTTATGGGCCCCGGAGCGACGGAGACCTGGTCCCAAGCCCCACGACCTCGGTTTGCGGGCCCAGCCTCTACGTGAAGCGAAGTTGCCTCGCCCAAGGTGCAGAGGGATTCGGTAACAGAAATGTGATGGATCAGGTTGTCGGCCTTCCCGCGGCGCACGACGTACTATCCGGGATAGAAAAACAGCGCAAATGAAGAAAAGTGTCCGAAAACTGATGAAAACGTCCGATTTTGGACTCCGGAAAAAGGTCCAGCGAAGCGGGCTTAGATGCACCGTCGTAGAGCTCTCGGAGAGCTTTCCAACGGTATGCTGTGGGCTGCGTAACTCCTTACATATCAAAAGTTATGGGCCCCGGAGCGACGGAGACCTGGCCCCAAGCCCCACGACCCCGGTTTGCGGGCCTAGCCTCTACGTGAAGCGAAGTTGCCTCGCCCAAGGTGCAGAGGGATTCGGTAACAGAAATGTGATGGATCAGGTTGTCGGCCTTTCCGCGGCGCACGACGTACTATCCGGGATAGAAAAAGAGCGCAAAAGAAGAAAAGTGTCCGAAAACTGATGAAGACGACCGATTTTGGGCTCCAAAAAAAGGCCCAGTGAAGCGTGCTTAGCTGCCACGTCGTAGAGCTCTCGGAGAGCTTTCCAACGGTATGTTGTGGGCTGCGTAACTCCTTACGGATCAAAAGTTATGGGCCCCGGAGCGACGGAGACCTGGTCCCAAGCCCCACGACCTCGGTTTGCGGGCCCAGCCTCTACGTGAAGCGAAATTGCCTCGCCCAAGGTGCCATGGGATTCGGTAACAGAAATGTGATAGATCAGGTTGTCGGCCTTCCCACGGCGCACGACGTACTATCCGGGATAGAAAAACAGCGCAAAACAAGAAAAGTGTCCGAAAATTGATGAAAACGTCCGATTTTGGGCTCCAGAAAAAGGCCCAGTGAAGCGGGCTTAGCTGCCCCGTCGTAGAGCTCTCGGAGAGCATTCCAACGGTATGCTGTGGGCTGCGTAACTCCTTACGGATCAAGAGTTATGGGCCCCGGAGCGACGGAGACCTGGTCCCAAGCCCCACGACCTCGATTTGCGGGCCCAGCCTCTACGTGAAGCGAAGTTGCCTCGCCCAAGGTGCAGAGGGATTCGGTAACAGAAATGTGATGGATCAGGTTGTCGGCCTTCCCGCGGCGCACGACGTACTATCCGGGATAGAAAAACAGCGCAAAAGAAGAAAAGTGTCAGAAAACTGATGAAAACGACCGATTTTGGGCTCCGGAAAAAGGTCCAGCAAAGAGGGCTTGACCGCCCCGTCGTAGAGCTCTCGGAGAGCTTTCCAACGGTATGCTGTGGGCTGCGTAACTCCTTACGGATCAAGAGTTATGGGCCCCGGAGCGACGGAGACCTGGTCCCAAGCCCCACGACCTCGATTTGCGGGCCCAGCCTCTACGTGAAGCGAAGTTGCCTCGCCCAAGGTGCAGAGGGATTCGGTAATAGAAATGTGATGGATCAGGTTGTCGGCCTTCCCGCGGCGCACGACGTACTATCCGGGATAGAAAAACAGCGCAAAAGAAGAAAAGTGTCAGAAAACTGATGAAAACGACCGATTTTGGGCTCCGGAAAAAGGTCCAGCAAAGAGGGCTTGACCGCCCCGTCGTAGAGCTCTCGGAGAGCTTTCCAACGGTATGCTGTGGGCTGCGTAACTCCTTACGGATCAAAAGTTATGGGCCCCGGAGCGACGGAGACCTGGTCCCAAGCCCCACGACCTCGGTTTGCGGGCCCAGCCTCTACGTGAAGCGAAGTTGCCTCGCCCAAGGTGCAGAGGGATTCGGTAACAGAAATGTGATGGATCAGGTTGTCGGCCTTCCCGCGGCGCACGACGTACTATCCGGGATAGAAAAACAGCGCAAAAGAAGAAAAGTGTCCGAAAACTGATGAAAACGTCCGATTTTGGGCTCCGGAAAAAGGCCCAGCGAAGCGGGCTTAGATGCACCGTCGTAGAGCTCTCGGAGAGCATTCCAACGGTATGCTGTGGGCTGCGTAACTCCTTACGGATCAAAAGTTATGGGCCCCGGAGCGACGGAGACCTGGTCCCAAGCCCCACGACCTCGATTTGCGGGCCCAGCCTCTACGTGAAGCGAAGTTGCCTCGCCCAAGGTGCAGAGGGATTCGGTAACAGAAATGTGATGGATCAGGTTGTCGGCCTTCCCGCGGCGCACGACGTACTATCCGAGATAGAAAAACAGCGCAAAAGAAGAAAAGTGTCAGAAAACTGATGAAAACGACCGATTTTGGGCTCCGGAAAAAGGTCCAGCAAAGAGGGCTTGACCGCCCCGTCGTAGAGCTCTCGGAGAGCTTTCCAACGGTATGCTGTGGGCTGCGTAACTCCTTACGTATCAAAAGTTATGGGCCCCGGAGCGACGGAGACCTCGTCCCAAACCCCACGCCCCCGGTTTTCGGGCCCAGCCTCTACGTGAAGCGAAGTTGCCTCGCCCAAGGTGCAGAGGGATTCGGTAACAGAAATGTGATGGATCAGGTTGTCGGCCTTCCCGCGGCGCACGACGTACTATCCGGGATAGAAAAACAGCGCAAAAGAAGAAAAGTGTCCGAAAACTGATGAAAACGACCGATTTTGGGCTCCGAAAAAAGGCCCAGCGGAGCGGGCTGAGCTGCCACGTCGTAGAGCTCTCGGAGAGCTTTCCAACGGTATGTTGTGGGCTGCGTAACTCCTTACGGATCAAAAGTTGTGGGCCCCGGCGCGACGGAGCCCTGCTCCCAAGCCCCACGCACTCGGTTTGCGGGCCCAGCCTCTAGGTAAAGCGAATTTGTCTCGCCCAAGGTGCCAAGGGATTCGGTAACAGAAATGTGATAGATCAGGTTGTCGGCCTTCCCACGGCGCACGACGTACTATCCGGGATAGAAAAACAGCGCAAAACAAGAAAAGTGTCCGAAAATTGATGAAAACGTCCGATTTTGGGCTCCAGAAAAAGGCCCAGTGAAGCGGGCTTAGCTGCCCCGTCGTAGAGCTCTCGGAGAGCATTCCAACGGTATGCTGTGGGCTGCGTAACTCCTTACGGATCAAAAGTTATGGGCCCCGGAGCGACGGAGACCTGGTCCCAAGCCCCACGACCTCGATTTGCGGGCCCAGCCTCTACGTGAAGCGAAGTTGCCTCGCCCAAGGTGCAGAGGGATTCGGTAACAGAAATGTGATGGATCAGGTTGTCGGCCTTCCCGCGGCGCACGACGTACTATCCGAGATAGAAAAACAGCGCAAAAGAAGAAAAGTGTCAGAAAACTGATGAAAACGACCGATTTTGGGCTCCGGAAAAAGGTCCAGCAAAGAGGGCTTGACCGCCCCGTCGTAGAGCTCTCGGAGAGCTTTCCAACGGTATGCTGTGGGCAGCGTAACTCCTTACGGATCAAAAGTTCTGGGCTCCGGAGCGACGGAGACTTGTTCCCAAGCCCCACGACCTCGATTTGCGGGCCCAGCCTCTACGTGAAGCGAAGTTGCCTCGCCCAAGGTGCAGAGGGATTCGGTAACAGAAATGTGATGGATCAGGTTGTCGGCCTTCCAGCGGCGCACGACGTACTATCCGGGATAGAAAAACAGCGCAAAAGAAGAAAAGTGTCAGAAAACTGAAGAAAACAACCGATTTTGGGCTCCGAAAAAAGGCCCAGCGAAGCAGGCTTAGCTGCCCCGTCGTAGTGCTCTCGGAGAGCTTTCCAACGGTATGCTGTGGGCTGCGTAACTCCTTACGGATCAAAAGTTATGGGCCCCGGAGCGACGGAGACCTGGTCCCAAGCCCCACGACCTCGGTTTGCGGGCCCAGCCTCTACGTGAAGCGAAGTTGCCTCGCCCAAGGTGCAGAGGGATTCGGTAACAGAAATGTGATGGATCAGGTTGTCGGCCTTCCCGCGGCGCACGACGTACTATCCGGGATAGAAAAACAGCGCAAAAGAAGAAAAGTGTCCGAAAACTGATGAAAACGTCCGATTTTGGGCTCCGGAAAAAGGCCCAGCGAAGCGGGCTTAGATGCACCGTCGTAGAGCTCTCGGAGAGCTTTCCAACGGTATGCTGTGGGCTGCGTAACTCCTTACGTATGAAAAGTTATGGGCCCCGGAGCGACGGAGACCTGGTCCCAAGCCCCACGACCCCAGTTTTCGGGCCCAGCCTCTACGTGAAGCGAAGTTGCCTCGCCCAAGGTGCAGAGGGATTCGCTAACAGAAATGTGATGGATCAGGTTGTCGGCCTTCCCGCGGCGCACGACGTACTATCCGGGATAGAAAAACAGCGCAAAAGAAGAAAAGTGTCCGAAAACTGATGAAAACGACCGATTTTGGGCTCCGAAAAAAGGCCCAGCAAAGCGGGCTTAGCTGCCCCGTCGTAGAGCTCTCGGAGAGCTTTCCAATGGTATGCTGTGGGCTGCGTAACTCCTTACGGATCAAAAGTTATGGGCTCCGGAGCTACGGAGACCTGGTCCCAAGCCCCACGACTTCGGTTTGCGGGCCCAGCCTCTACGTGAAGCGAAGCTGCCTCGCCCAAGGTGCCGAGGGATTCGGTAACAGAAATGTGATGGATCAGGTTGTCGGGCTTCCCCCGGCGCAGGATGTACTATCCGGGATAGAAAAACAGCGCAAAAGCAGAACAGTGTCCGAAAACTGATGAAAACGTTGGATTTTGGGCTCCGAAAAAAGGCCTAGCGAAGCGGGCTTAGATGCACCGTCGTAGAGCTCTCGGAGAGCTTTCCAACGGTATGCTGTGGTCCGCGTAACTCCTTGCGGATCAAAAGTTATGGGCCCCGGAGCGACGGAGACCTGGTCCCAAGCCCCACGACCTCGGTTTGCAGGCCCAGCCTCTACGTGAAGTGAAGTTGCCTCGCCCCAGGTGCCTTGGGATCCAGTAACAGAAATGAGATGGATCAGGTTGTCGGCCTTCCAGCGGCGCACGACGTACTATCCGGGATAGAAAAACAGCGCAAAAGAAGAAAAGTGTCCGAAAACTGATGAAAACGACCGATTTTGGGCTCCGAAAAAAGGCCCAGCGATGCGGGCTTAGCTGCCCCGTCGTAGAGCCCCCGGAGAGCTTTCCAACGGCATGTTGTGGGCTGCGTAACTCCTTGCGGATCAAAAGATATGGGCCCCGGAGCGACGGAGACCTGGCCCCAAGCCCCACGACCTCGGTTTGCGGGCCCAGCCTCTACGTGAAGTGAAGTTGCCTCGCGCCAGGTGCCATGGGATTCGGTAACAGAAATGTGATGGATCAAGTTGTCGGCCTTCCCGCGGCGCACGACGTACTATCCGGGATAGAAAAACAGCGCAAAAGAAGAAAAGTGTTAGAAAACTGATGAAAACGTCCGATTTTGGGCTCCCAAAAAAGGTCCAGCAAAGCGGGCTTGGCTGTCCCGTCGTAGAGCTCTCGGAGAGCTTTCCAACGGTATGCTGTGGGCTGCGTAACTCCTTACGGATCAAAAGTTATGGGCCCCGGAGCGACGGAGACCTGGTCCCAAGCCCCACGACCTCGGTTTGCGGGCCCAGCCTCTACGTGAAGCGAAATTGCCTCGCCCAAGGTGCAGAGGGATTCGGTAACAGAAATGTGATGGATCAGGTTGTCGGCCTTCCAGCGGCGCACGACGTACTATCCGGGATAGAAAAACAGCGCAAAAGAAGAAAAGTGTCAAAAAACTGATGAAAACGACCGATTTGGGGCTCCGAAAAAAGGCCCAGCGAAGCGGGCTTAGCTGCCCCGTCGTAGAGCTCTCGGAGGGCTTTCCAACGGTATGCTGTGGGCCGCGTAACTCCTTGCGGATCAAATGTTATGGGCCTCGGAGGGACGGAGACCTGGTCCCAAGCCCCACGACCTCGGTTTGCGGGCCCAGCCTCTACGTGAAGCGAAGTTGCCTCGCCCAAGGAACCTTGGGATTCGGTAACAGAATTGAGATGGATCAGGTTGTCGGCCTTCATGCGGCTCACTACGTACGATCCGGGATAGAAAAACAGCGCAAAAGAAGAAAAGTGTCCGAAAACTGATGAAAACGACCGATTTTGGGCTCCGAAAAAAGGCCCAGCAAAGCAGGCTTAGCTGCCCAGTCGTAGAGCTCTCGGAGAGCTTTCCAACGGTATGCTGTGGGCTGCGTAACTCCATACGGATCGAAAGTTATGGGCCCCGGAGCGACGGAGACCTGGTCCCAAGCCCCACGACATCGGTTTGCGGGCCCAGCCTCTACGTGAAGCGAAGTTTCCTCGCCCAAGGTGCCATGGGATTCGGTAACAGAAATGTGATGGATCAAGTTGTCGGCCTTCCCGCGGCGCACGACGTACTATTCGGGATAGAAAAACAGCGCAAAAGAAGAAAAGTGTCAAAAAACTGATGAAAACGACCGATTTTGGGCTCCGAAAAATGGCCCAGCAAAGCAGGCTTAGCTGCCCCGTCGTAGAGCTCTCGGAGAGCTTTCCAACGGTATGCTGTGGGCAGCGTAACTCCTTGCAGATCAAAAGTTATGGGCCTCGGAGCGACGGAGACCTGGTCCCATGCCCCTCGACCTCGGTTTGCGGGCCCTGCCTCTACGTGAAGCGATGTTGCCTCGCCCCAGGTGCCTTGGGATTCGGTAACAGAAATGTGATGGATCAGGTTGTCGGCCTTCCCGCGTCTCACGACGTACTATCCGGGATAGAAAAACAGCGTAAAAGAAGAAAAGTGTCCGAAAAATGATGAAAACGACCGATTTTCGGCTCAGAAAAAAGGCCCAGCAAATCAGGCTTAGCTGCCGAGTCATAGAGCTCTCGGAGAGCTTTCTAACGGTATGCTTTGGGCTGCGTAACTCCCTACGGATCAAAAGTTATGGGCTCCGGAGCGACGGAGACTTGGTCCCAAGCCCCACGCCCTCGGTTTGCGGGCCCAGCCTCTACGTGAAGCGAAGTTTCCTCGCCCAAGGTGCCATGGGATTCGGTAACAGAAATGTGATGGATCAAGTTGTCGGCCTTCCCGCGGCGCACGACGTACTATCCGGGATAGAAAAACAGCGCAAAAGAAGAAAAGTGTCAGAAAACTGATGAAAACGACCGATTTTGGGCTCCCAAAAAAGGTCCAGCAAAGCGGGCTTGGCTGCCCCGTCGTAGAGCTCTCGGAGAGCTTTCCAACGGTATGCTGTGGGCTGCGTAACTCCTTACGGATCAAAAGTTATGGGCCTCGGAGCGACGGAGACCTGGTCCTAAGCCCCACGACCTCGGTTTGCGGGCCCAGCCTCTATGTGAAGCGAAGTTGCCTCGGCCAAGGTGCCGTGGGAATCGGTAACAGAAATGTGATAGTTCAGTTTGTCGGCCTTCCCGCGGCGCACGACGTACTATCCGGGATAGAAAAACAGCGCAAAAGAAGAAAAGTGTCCGAAAACTGATGAAAACGACCGATTTTGGGCTCCGAAAAAAGGCCCAGCAAAGCAGGCTTAGCTGCCCAGTCGTAGAGCTCTCGGAGAGCTTTCCAACGGTATGCTGTGGGCTGCGTAACTCCTTACGGATCAAAAGTTATGGGCCCCGGAGCGACGGAGACCTGGTCCCAAGCCCCACGACATCGGTTTGCGGGCCCAGCCTCTACGTGAAGCGAAGTTTCCTCGCCCAAGGTGCCATGGGATTCGGTAACAGAAATGTGATGGATCAAGTTGTCGGCCTTCCCGCGGCGCACGACGTACTATCCGGGATAGAAAAACAGCGCAAAAGAAGAAAAGTGTCAAAAAACTGATGAAAACGACCGATTTTGGGCTCCGAAAAAAGGCCCAGCAAAGCAGGCTTAGCTGCCCCGTCGTAGAGCTCTCGGAGAGCTTTCCAACGGTATGCTGTGGGCTGCGTAACTCCTTACGGATCAAAAGTTATGGGCCTCGGAGCGACGGAGACCTGGTCCCAAGCCCCACGACCTCGGTTTGCGGGCCCAGCCTCTACGTGAAGCGAAGTTGCCTCGCCCAAGGTGCCATGGGATTCGGTAACAGAAATGTGATAGATCAGGTTGTCGGCCTTCCCGCGGCGCACGACGTACTATCCGGGATAGAAAAACAGCGCAAAAGAAGAAAAGTGTCCGAAAACTGATGAAAACGACCGATTTTGGGCTCCGAAAAAAGGCCCAGCAAAGCAGGCTTAGCTGCCCAGTCGTAGAGCTCTCGGAGAGCTTTCCAACGGTATGCTGTGGGCTACGTAACTCCTTACGGATCAAAAGTTATGGGCCCCGGAGCGACGGAGACCTGGTCCCAAGCCCCACGACATCGGTTTGCGGGCCCAGCCTCTACGTGAAGCGAAGTTTCCTCGCCCAAGGTGCCATGGGATTCGGTAACAGAAATGTGATGGATCAAGTTGTCGGCCTTCCCGCGGCGCACGACGTACTATCCGGGATAGAAAAACAGCGCAAAAGAAGAAAAGTGTCAGAAAACTGATGAAAACGACCGATTTTGGGCTCCCAAAAAAGGTCCAGCAAAGCGGGCTTGGCTGCCCCGTCGTAGAGCTCTCGGAGAGCTTTCCAACGGTATGCTGTGGGCTGCGTAACTCCTTACGGATCAAAAGTTATGGGCCTCGGAGCGACGGAGACCTGGTCCCAAGCCCCACGACCTCGGTTTGCGGGCCCAGCCTCTACGTGAAGCGAAGTTGCCTCGCCCAAGGTGCCATGGGATTCGGTAACAGAAATGTGATAGATCAGGTTGTCGGCCTTCCCGCGGCGCACGACGTACTATCCGGGATAGAAAAACAGCGCAAAAGAAGAAAAGTGTCCGAAAACTGATGAAAACGACCGATTTTGGGCTCCGAAAAAAGGCCCAGCAAAGCAGGCTTAGCTGCCCAGTCGTAGAGCTCTCGGAGAGCTTTCCAACGGTATGCTGTGGGCTGCGTAACTCCTTACGGATCAAAAGTTATGGGCCCCGGAGCGACGGAGACCTGGTCCCAAGCCCCACGACATCGGTTTGCGGGCCCAGCCTCTACGTGAAGCGAAGTTTCCTCGCCCAAGGTGCCATGGGATTCGGTAACAGAAATGTGATGGATCAAGTTGTCGGCCTTCCCGCGGCGCACGACGTACTATCCGGGATAGAAAAACAGCGCAAAAGAAGAAAAGTGTCCGAAAACTGATGAAAACGTTGGATTTTGGGCTCCGAAAAAAGGCCCAGCAAAGCAGGCTTAGCTGCCCCGTCGTAGAGCTCTCGGAGAGCTTTCCAACGGTATGCTGTGGGCCGCGTAACTCCTTGCAGATCAAAAGTTATGGGCCTCGGAGCGACGGAGACCTGGTCCCAAGCCCCTCGACCTCGGTTTGCGGGCCCAGCCTCTACGTGAAGCGATGTTGCCTCGCCCCAGGTGCCTTGGGATTCGGTAACAGAAATGTGATGGATCAGGTTGTCGGCCTTCCCGCGGCGCACGACGTACGATCCGGGATAGAAAAACAGCGCAAAAGAAGAAAAGTGTCCGAAAACTGATGAAAACGACCGATTTTGGGCTCCGAAAAAAGGCCCAGCAAAGCAGGCTTAGCTGCCCAGTCGTAGAGCTCTCGGAGAGCTTTCCAACGGTATGCTGTGGGCTACGTAACTCCTTACGGATCAAAAGTTATGGGCCCCGGAGCGACGGAGACCTGGTCCCAAGCCCCACGACATCGGTTTGCGGGCCCAGCCTCTACGTGAAGCGAAGTTTCCTCGCCCAAGGTGCCATGGGATTCGGTAACAGAAATGTGATGGATCAAGTTGTCGGCCTTCCCGCGGCGCACGACGTACTATCCGGGATAGAAAAACAGCGCAAAAGAAGAAAAGTGTCAGAAAACTGATGAAAACGACCGATTTTGGGCTCCCAAAAAAGGTCCAGCAAAGCGGGCTTGGCTGCCCCGTCGTAGAGCTCTCGGAGAGCTTTCCAACGGTATGCTGTGGGCTGCGTAACTCCTTACGGATCAAAAGTTATGGGCCCTGGAGCGACGGAGACCTGGTCCCAAGCCCCACGACCTCGGTTTGCGGGCCCAGCCTCTACGTGAAGCGAAGTTGCCTCGCCCAAGGTGCAGAGGGATTCGGTAACAGAAATGTGATGGATCAGGTTGTCGGCCTTCCAGCGGCGCACGACGTACTATCCGGGATAGAAAAACAGCGCAAAAGAAGAAAAGTGTCCAAAAACTGATGAAAACGACCGATTTTGGGCTCCGAAAAAAGGCCCAGCAAATCGGGCTAGGCTGCCCCGTCGTAGATCTCTAGGAGAGCTTTCCAACGGTATGCTGTGGGCCGCGTTACTCCTTACGGATCAAAAGTTATGGGCTCCGGAGCGACGGAGACCTGGTCCCAAGCCCTACGCCCCCGATTTGCGAGCCCAGCGACTACGTGAAGCGAAGTTGTCTCACCCAAGGTGCCGTGGGATTCAGTAACAGGAATGTGATAGATCAGGTTGTCGGCCTTCCCGCGGCGCACGACGTACTATCCGGGATAGAAAAACAGCGCAAATGAAGAAAAGTGTCCGAAAACTGATGAAAACGACCGATTTTGGGCTCTGAAAAAAGGCCCCGCAAAGCGGGCTTAGCTGCCCCGTCGTAGAGCTCTCGGAGAGCTTTACAACGGTATGCTGTGGGCTGCGTAACTCCTTACGGATCAAAAGTTATGGGCCCCGGAGCGACGGAGACCTGGTCCCAAGCCCCACGACCTCGGTTTGCGGGCCCAGCCTCTACGTGAAGCGAAGTTTCCTCGCCCAAGGTGCCATGGGATTCGGTTACAGAAATGTGATGGATCAAGTTGTCGGCCTTCCCGCGGCGCACGACGTACTATCCGGGATAGAAAAACAGCGCAAAAGAAGAAAAGTGTTAGAAAACTGATGAAAACGTCCGATTTTGGGCTCCCAAAAAAGGTCCAGCAAAGCGCGCTTGGCTGTACCGTCGTAGAGCTCTCGGAGAGCTTTCCAACGGTATGCTGTGGGCTGCGTAACTCCTTACGGATCAAAAGTTATGGGCCCCGGAGCGACGGAGACCTGGTCCCAAGCCCCACGACCTCGGTTTGCGGGCCCAGCCTCTACTTGAAGCGAAGTTGCCTCGCCCAAGGTGCAGAGGGATTCGGTAACAGAAATGTGATGGATCAGGTTGTCGGCCTTCCAGCGGCGCACGACGTACTATCCGGGATAGAAAATCAGCGCAAAAGGAGAAAAGTGTCCGAAAACTGATGAAAACGTTCGATTTTGGGCTCCCGAAAAAGGGCCAGCGATGCGGGCTTAGCTGCCTCGTCGTAGAGCTCTCGGAGAGCTTGCCAACGGTATGCTATGGGCCACGTAACTCCTTGCAGATCAAAAGTTATGGGCTCCGGAGCGGCGGAGACCTGGTCACAAGCCCCATGACCTCGGTTTGCGGACCCAGCCTCTACGTGAAGCGAAGTTGCCTCGCCCAAGGTGCCATGGGATTCGGTAACAGAAATGTGATAGATCAGGTTGTCGGCCTTCCCGCGGCGCACGACGTACTATCCGGGATAGAAAAACAGCGCAAAAGAAGAAAAGTGTCCGAAAACTGATGAAAACGACCGATTTTGGGCTCCGAAAAAAGGCCCAGCAAAGCGGGCTTAGCTGCCCCGTCGTAGAGCACTCGGAGAGCTTTCCAACGGTATGCTGTGGGCTGCGTAACTCCTTACGGATCAAAAGTTATGGGCCCCGGAGCGACAGAGACCTGGTCCCAAGCCCCACGACCTCGGTTTGCGGGCCCAGCCTCTACGTGAAGCGAAATTGCCTCGCCCAAGGTGCAGAGGGATTCGGTAACAGAAATGTGATGGATCAGGTTGTCGGCCTTCCAGCGGCGCACGACGTACTATCCGGGATAGAAAAACAGCGTAAAAGAAGAAAAGTGTCCGAAAACTGATGAAAACGTCCGATTTTGGGCTCCGAAAAAAGGCCCAGCGAAGCGAACTTAGCTGCCCCGTAGGAGAGCTCTCGGAGAGGTTTCCAACGGTATACTGTGGGCCGGTAACTCCTTTCGGATCAAAAGTTATGGGCCTCGGAGCGACGGAGACCTGGTCCCAAGCCCCACGACCTCGGTTTGCGGGCCCAGCCTCTACGTGAAGCGAAGTTCGCTCGCCCAAGGTACCATGGGATTCGATAACAAAAATGTGATAGATCAGGTTGTCGGCCTTCCCGCGGCGCACGACGTACTATCCGGGATAGAAAAACAGCGCAAAAGAAGAAAAGTGTCCGAAAACTGATGAAAACGACCGATTTTGGGCTCCAAAAAAAGGCCCAGCAAAGCGGGTTTAGCTGCCCCGTCGTAGAGCTCTCGGAGAGCTTTCCAACGGTATGTTGTGGGCTGCGTAACTCCTTGCGGATCAAAAGTTATGGGCCCCGGAGCGACGGAGACCTGGTCCCAAGCCCCACGACCTCGGTTTGCGGGCCCAGCCTCTACGTGAAGCGAAGTTGCCTCGCCCAAGGTGCCTTGGGATTCGGTAACAGAAATGTGATGGACCAGGTTGTCGGCCTTCCCGCGGCACACGACGTACTATCCGGGATAGAAAAACAGCGTAAAAGAAGAAAAGTGTCCAGAAACTGATGAAAATGTCCGATTTTGGGCTCTGAAAAAAGGCCCAGCAAAGCAGGCTTTGCTGCCCTGTCGTAGAGCTCTCGGAGAGCTTTCCAACGGTATGCTGTGGGCTGCGTAACTCCTTACGGATCAAAAGTTATGGGCCCCGGAGCGACGGAGACCTGGTCCCAAGCCCCACGACCTCGGTTTGCGGGCCCAGCCTCTATGTGAAGCGAAGTTTCCTCGCCCAAGGTGCCATGGGATTCGGTAACAGAAATGTGATGGATCAGGTTGTCGGCCTTCCCGCGGCGCACGACGTACTATCCGGGATAGAAAAACAGGGCAAAAGAAGAAAAGTGTCAGAAAACTGATGAAAACGACCGATTTTGGGCTCCCAAAAAAGGTCCAGCAAAGCGGGCTTGGCAGCCCCGTCGTAGAGCTCTCGGAGAGCTTTCCAACGGTATGCTGTGGGCTGCATAACTCCTTACGGATCAAAAGTTATGGGCCCCGGAGCGACGGAGACCTGGTCCCAAGCCCCACGACCTCGGTTTGCGGGCCGAGCCTCTACGTGGAGCGAAGTTTCCTCGCCCAAGGTGCCATGGGATTCGGTAACAGAAATGTGATGGATCAAGTTGTCGGCCTTCCCGCGGCGCACGACGTACTATCCGGGATAGAAAAACAGCGCAAAAGAAGAAAAGTGTTAGAAAACTGATGAAAACGTCCGATTTTGGGCTCCCAAAAAAGGTCCAGCTACGCGGGCCTGGCTGTCCCGTGGTAGAGCTCTCGGAGAGCCTTCCAAGGGTATGCTGTGGGCTGCGTAACTCCTTACGGATCAAAAGTTATGGGCCCCGGAGCGACGGAGACCTGGTCCCAAGCCCCACGACCTCGGTTTGCGGGCCCAGCCTCTACGTGAAGCGAAATTGCCTCGCCCAAGGTACAGAGGGATTCGGTAACATAAATGTGATGGATCAGGTTGTCGGTCTTCCCGTGGCGCACGACGTACTATCCAGGACAGACAAACAGCGTAAAAGAAGAAAAGTGTCCGAAAACTGATGAAAACGTCCGATTTTGGGCTCCGAAAAAAGGCCCAGCGAAGCGAACTTAGCTGCCCCGTAGGAGAGCTCTCGGAGAGGTTTCCAACGGTATACTGTGGGCCGGTAACTCCTTTCGGATCAAAAGTTATGGGCCTCGGAGCGACGCAGACCTGGTCCCAAGCCCCGCGACCTCAGTTTGCGGGCCCAGCCTCTACGTGAAGCGAAGTTCGCTCGCCCAAGGTACCATGGGATTCGATAACAAAAATGTGATGGATCAGGTTGTGGGCCTTCCCGCGGCGCACGACGTACTATCCGGGATAGAAAAACAGCGCAAAAGAAGAAAAGTGTCCGAAAACTGATGAAAACGACCGATTTTGGGCTCCGAAAAAAGGCCAAGCAAAGCAGGCTTAGCTGCCCAGTCGTAGAGCTCTCGGAGAGCTTTCCAACGTTATGCTGTGGGCTGCGTAACTCCTTACGGATCAAAAGTTATGGGCCCCGGAGCGACGGAGACCTGGTCCCAAGCCCCACGACATCGGTTTGCGGGCCCAGCCTCTACGTGAAGCGAAGTTTCCTCGCCCAAGGTGCCATGGGATTCGGTAACAAAAATGTGATGGATCAAGTTGTCGGCCTTCCCGCGGCGCACGACGTACTATCCGGGATAGAAAAACAGCGCAAAAGAAGAAAAGTGTCAGAAAACTGATGAAAACGACCGATTTTGGGCTCCGAAAAAAGGTCCAGCAAAGCAAGCTTGGCTGCCCCGTCGTAGAGCTCTCGGAGAGCTTTCCAACGGTATGCTGTGGGCTGCGTAACTCCTTACGGATCAAAAGTTATGGGCCCTGGAGCGACGGAGACATGGTCCCAAGCCCCACGACCTCGGTTTGCGGGCCCAGCCTCTACGTGAAGCGAAGTTGCCTCGCCCAAGGTGCAGAGGGATTCGGTAATAGAAATGTGATGGATCAGGTTGTCGGCCTTCCCGCGGCGCACGACGTACTATCCGGGATAGAAAAATAGCGCAAAAGAAGAAAAGTGTCCGAAAACTGATGAAAATGACCGATTTTGGGCTCCGAAAAAAGGTCCAGCAAGGCGAGCATGGCTGCCCCGTCGTAGGGCTCTCGGAGAGCTTTCCAACTGTATGCTGTGGGCCGCGTAACTCCTTGCGGATCAAAAGTTATGGGCTCCGGAGCGACGGAGACCTGGTCCCAAGCCCCGCGACCTCGGTTTGCGGGCCCGGCCTCAACGTGAAGCGAAGTTGCCTCGCCCATGGTGCCATGGGATTCGGTGACAGATAGGTGATGGATCAAGTTATCGGCCTTCCCGCGGCGCACGACGTACTATCCGGGATAGAAAAACAGCGCAAAAGAAGAAAAGTGTCAGAAAACTGATGAAAACGACCGATTTTGGGCTCCCAAAAAAGGTCCAGCAAAGCGGGCTTGGCTGCCCCGTCGTAGAGCTCTCGGAGAGCTTTCCAACGGTATGCTTTGGGCTGCGTAACTCCTTATGGATCAAAAGTTATGGGCCCCGGAGCGACGGAGACCTGGTCCCAAGCCCCACGACCTCGGTTTGCTGGCCCAGCCTCTACGTGAAGCGAAGTTTCCTCGCCCAAGGTGCCATGGGATTCGGTGACAGAAATGTGATGGATCAAGTTGTCGGCCTTCCCGCGGCGCACGACGTACTATCCGGGATAGAAAAACAGCGCAAAAGAAGAAAAGTGTTAGAAAACTGATGAAAACGTCCGATTTTGGGCTCCCAAAAAAGGTCCAGCAAAGCGGGCTTGGCTATCCCGTCGTAGAGCTCTCGGAGAGCTTTCCAACGGTATGCTGTGGGCTGCGTAACTCCTTACGGATCAAAAGTTATGGGCCCCGGAGCGACGGAGACCTGGTCCCAAGCCCCACGACCTCGGTTTGCGGGCCCATCCTCTACGTGAAGCGAAGTTGCCTCGCCCAAGGTGCAGAGGGATTCGGTAACAGAAATGTGATGGATCAGGTTGTCGGCCTTGACGCGGCGCACGACGTACTATCCGGGATAGAAAAACAGCGCAAAAGAAGAAAAGTGTCAGAAAACTGATGAAAACGACCGATTTTGGGCTCCGGAAAAAGGTCCAGCGAAGCGGGCTTGGCCGCCCACTCGTAGAGCTCTCGGAGAGCTTTCCAACGGTATGCTGTGGGCCGCGTAACTCCTTACGGATCAAAAGTTATGGGCCCCGGAGCGACGGAGAACTGGTCCCAAGCCCCACGACCTCGGTTTGCGGGCCCAGCCTCTACGTGAAGCGAAGTTGCCTCACCCAAGGTGCAGAGGGATTCGGTAACAGAAATGTGATGGATCAGGTTATCGGCCTTCCCGCGGCGCACGACGTACTATCCGGGATAGAAAAACAGCGCAAAAGAAGAAATGTGTTCGAAAATTGATGAAAACATCCGATTTTGGGCTCCGAAAAAAGGCCCAGCGAAGCGAGCTTAGCTGCACCGTCGTAGAGCTCTCGGAGAGATTTCCAACGGTATGCTGTGGGCTGCGTAACTCCTTACGGATCAAAAGTTATGGGCCCCGGAGCGACGGAGACCTGGTCCCAAGCCCCACGACCTCGGTTTGCGGGCCCAGCCTCTACGTGAAGCGAAGTTGCCTCGCCCAAGGTGCAGAGGGATTCGGTAACAGAAATGTGATGGATCAGGTTGTCGGCCTTCCCGCGGCGCACGACGTACTATCCGGGATAGAAAAACAGCGCAAAAGAAAAAAAGTGTCCGAAAATTGATGAAAACATCCGATTTTGGTCTCCGAAAAAAGGCCCAGCGAAGCGAGCTTAGCTGCCCAGTCGTAGAGCTCTCGGAGTGCTTTCCAACGGTATGCTGTGGGCTCCGTAACTCCTTACGGATCAAAAGTTATGGGCCCCGGAGCGACGGAGACCTGGTCCCAAGCCCCACGACCTCGGTTTGCGGGCCCAGCCTCTACGTGAAGCGAAGTTTCCTCGCCCAAGGTGCCATGGGATTCGGTAACAGAAATGTGATGGATCAAGTTGTCGGCCTTCCCGCGGCGCACGACGTACTATCCGGGATAGAAAAACAGCGCAAAAGAAGAAAAGTGTCAGAAAATTGATGAAAACGACCGATTTTGGGCTCCCAAAAAAGGTCCAGCAAAGCGGGCTTGGCTGCCCCGTCGTAGAGCTCTCGGAGAGCTTTCCAACGGTATGCTTTGGGCTGCGTAACTCCTTACGGATCAAAAGTTATGGGCCCCGGAGCGACGGTGACCTGGTCCCAAGCCCCACGACCTCGGTTTGCGGGCCCAGCCTCTACGTGAAGCGAAGTTTCCTCGCCCAAGGTGCCATGGGATTCGGTAACAGAAATGTGATGGATCAAGTTGTCGGCCTTCCCGCGGCGCACGACGTACTATCCGGGATAGAAAAACAGCGCAAAAGAAGAAAAGTGTTAGAAAACTGATGAAAACGTCCGATTTTGGGCTCCCAAAAAAGGTCCAGCAAAGCGGGCTTGGCTATCCCGTCGTAGAGCTCTCGGAGAGCTTTCCAACGGTATGCTGTGGGCTGCGTAACTCCTTACGGATCAAAAGTTATGGGCCCCGGAGCGACGGAGACCTGGTCCCAAGCCCCACGACCTCGGTTTGCGGGCCCAGCCTCTACGTGAAGCGAAGTTTCCTCGCCCAAGGTGCCATGGGATTCGGTAACAGAAATGTGATGGATCAAGTTGTCGGCCTTCCCGCGGCGCACGACGTACTATCCGGGATAGAAAAACAGCGCAAAAGAAGAAAAGTGTCAGAAAACTGATGAAAACGACCGATTTTGGGCTCCCAAAAATGGTCCAGCAAAGCGGGCTTGGCTGCCCCGTCGTAGAGCTCTCGGAGAGCTTTCCAACGGTATGCTTTGGGCTGCGTAACTCCTTACGGATCAAAAGTTATGGGCCCCGGAGCGACGGAGACCTGGTCCCAAGCCCCACGACCTCGGTTTGCGGGCCCAGCCTCTACGTGAAGCGAAGTTTCCTCGCCCAAGGTGCCATGGGATTCGGTAACAGAAATGTGATGGATCAAGTTGTCGGCCTTCCCGCGGCGCACGACGTACTATCCGGGATAGAAAAACAGCGCAAAAGAAGAAAAGTGTTAGAAAACTGATGAAAACGTCCGATTTTGGGCTCCCAAAAAAGGTCCAGCAAAGCGGGCTTGGCTATCCCGTCGTAGAGCTCTCGGAGAGCTTTCCAACGGTATGCTGTGGGCTGCGTAACTCCTTACGGATCAAAAGTTATGGGCCCCGGAGCGACGGAGACCTGGTCCCAAGCCCCACGACCTCGGTTTGCGGGCCCAGCCTCTACGTGAAGCGAAGTTTCCTCGCCCAAGGTGCCATGGGATTCGGTAACAGAAATGTGATGGATCAAGTTGTCGGCCTTCCCGCGGCGCACGACGTACTATCCGGGATAGAAAAACAGCGCAAAAGAAGAAAAGTGTCAGAAAACTGATGAAAACGACCGATTTTGGGCTCCCAAAAATGGTCCAGCAAAGCGGGCTTGGCTGCCCCGTCGTAGAGCTCTCGGAGAGCTTTCCAACGGTATGCTTTGGGCTGCGTAACTCCTTACGGATCAAAAGTTATGGGCCCCGGAGCGACGGAGACCTGGTCCCAAGCCCCACGACCTCGGTTTGCGGGCCCAGCCTCTACGTGAAGCGAAGTTTCCTCGCCCAAGGTGCCATGGGATTCGGTAACAGAAATGTGATGGATCAAGTTGTCGGCCTTCCCGCGGCGCACTACGTACTATCCGGGATAGAAAAACAGCGCAAAAGAAGAAAAGTGTTAGAAAACTGATGAAAACGTCCGATTTTGGGCTCCCAAAAAAGGTCCAGCAAAGCGGGCTTGGCTATCCCGTCGTAGAGCTCTCGGAGAGCTTTCCAACGGTATGCTGTGGGCTTCGTAACTCCTTGCGGATCAAAAGTTATGGGCCCCGGAGCGACGGAGACCTGGTCCCAAGCCCCACGAGCTCGGTTTGCGGGCCCAGGCGCTACGTGAAGCGAAGTTGCCTCGCCCAAGGTGCAGAGGGATTCGGTAACAGAAATGTGATGGATCAGGTTGTCGGCCTTGACGCGGCGCACGACGTACTATCCGGGATAGAAAAACAGCGCAAAAGAAGAAAAGTGTCAGAAAACTGATGAAAACGTTGGATTTTGGGCACCGAAAGAAGGCCCAGCAAAGCTGCCTTAGCTGCCCCGTCGTAGAGCTCTCGTAGTTCTTTCCAACGGTATGCTGTGGGCCGCGTAACTCTTTACGGATCAAAAGTTATAGGCCCCGGAGCGACGGAGAACTGGTCCCAAGCCCCACGACCTCGGTTTGCGGGCCCAGCCTCTACGTGAAGCGAAGTTGCCTCGCCCCAGGTGCCTTGGGATTCGGTAACAGAAATGTGATGGATCAGGTTGTCGGCCTTCCCGCGGCGCACGACGTACTATCCGGGATAGAAAAACAGCGCAAAAGAAGAAAAGTGTTCGAAAATTGATGAAAACATCCGATTTTGGGCTCCGAAAAAAGGCCCAGCGAAGCGAGCTTAGCTTTACCGTCGTAGAGCTCTCGGAGAGCTTTCCAACGGTATGCTGTGGGCTGCGTAACTCCTTACGGATCAAAAGTTATGGGCCCCGGAGCGACGGAGACCTGGTCCCAAGCCCCACGACCTCGGTTTGCGGGCCCAGCCTCTACGTGAAGCGAAGTTGCCTCGCCCAAGGTGCCATGGGATTCGGTAACAGAAATGTGATAGATCAGGTTGTCGGCCTTCCCGCGGCGCACGACGTACTATCCGGGATAGAAAAACAGCGCAAAAGAAGAAAAGTGTCCGAAAACTGATGAAAACGACCGATTTTGGGCTCCGAAAAAAGGCCAAGCAAAGCAGGCTTAGCTGCCCAGTCGTAGAGCTCTCGGAGAGCTTTCCAACGTTATGCTGTGGGCTGCGTAACTCCTTACGGATCAAAAGTTATGGGCCCCGGAGCGACGGAGACCTGGTCCCAAGCCCCACGACATCGGTTTGCGGGCCCAGCCTCTACGTGAAGCGAAGTTTCCTCGCCCAAGGTGCCATGGGATTCGGTAACAGAAATGTGATGGATCAAGTTGTCGGCCTTCCCGCGGCGCACGACGTACTATCCGGGATAGAAAAACAGCGCAAAAGAAGAAAAGTGTCAGAAAACTGATGAAAACGACCGATTTTGGGCTCCGAAAAAAGGTCCAGCAAAGCAGGCTTGGCTGCCCCGTCGTAGAGCTCTCGGAGAGCTTTCCAACGGTATGCTGTGGGTTGCGTAACTCCTTACGGATCAAAAGTTATGGGCCCTGGAGCGACGGAGACCTGGTCCCAAGCCCCGTGACCTCGGTTTGCGGGCCCGGCCTCAACGTGAAGCGAAGGTGCCTCGCCCAAGGTGCAGAGGGATTCGGTAACAGAAATGTGATGGATCAGGTTGTCGGCCTTCCCGCGGCGCACGACTTACTATCCGGGATAGAAAAATAGCGCAAAAGAAGAAACGTGTCCGAAAACTGATGAAACGGTCCGCTTTTGGGCTCTGAAAAAAGGCCCTGCGAAGCGAGCTCGGCTGCCCCGTCGTAGAGCTCTCGGAGAGCTTTCCAACGGTATGCTGTGGGCTGCGTAACTCCTTACGGATCAAAAGTTATGGGCTCCGGAGCGACGGAGACCTAGTCCCAAGCCCTACGACCTCGGATTGCGGGCCCAGCCTCAACGTGAAGCGAAGTTGGCTCGCCCAAGGTGTCATGGGATTCGGTAACAGAAATGTGATGGATCAAGTTGTCGGCCTTCCCGCAGCGCACGACGTACTATCCGGGATAGAAAAACAGCGCAAAAGAAGAAAAGTGTCAGAAAACTGATGAAAACGACCGATTTTGGGCTCCCAAAAAAGGTACAGCAAAGCGGGCTTGGCTGCCCCGTCGTAGAGCTCTCAGAGAGCTTTTCAATGGTATGCTTTGCGCAGCGTAACTCCTTATGGATCAAAAGTTATGGGCACCGGAGTGATGGAGACCTGGTCCCAAGCCCCACGGCCTATGTTTGCAGGCCCAGCCTCTACGTGAAGCAAAGTTGTCTTGCCCAAGGTGCCATGGGATTCGGTGACAGAAATGTGATGGATCAAGTTGTCGGCCTTCCCGCGGCGCACGACGTACTATCCGGGATAGAAAAACAGCGCAAAAGAAGAAAAGTGTTAGAAAACTGATGAAAACGTCCGATTTTGGGCTCCCAAAAAAGGTCCAGCAAAGCGGGCTTGGCTATCCCGTCGTAGAGCTCTCGGAGAGCTTTCCAACGGTATGCTGTGGGCTGCGTAACTCCTTACGGATCAAAAGTTATGGGCCCCGGAGCGACGGAGACCTGGTCCCAAGCCCCACGACCTCGGTTTGCGGGCCCAGCCTCTACGTGAAGCGAAGTTGCCTCGCCCAAGGTGCAGAGGGATTCGGTAACAGAAATGTGATGGATCAGGTTGTCGGCCTTGACGCGGCGCACGACGTACTATCCGGGATAGAAAAACAGCGCAAAAGAAGAAAAGTGTCAGAAAACTGATGAAAACGACCGATTTTGGGCTCCGGAAAAAGGTCCAGCGAAGCGGGCTTGGCCGCTCCCTCGTAGAGCTCTCGGAGAGCTTTCCAACGGTATGCTGTGGGCTGCGTAACTCCTTACGGATCAAAAGTTATGGGCCCCGGAGCGACGGAGAACTGGTCCCAAGCCCCACGACCTCGGTTTGCGGGCCCAGCCTCTACGTGAAGCGAAGTTGCCTCACCCAAGGTGCAGAGGGATTCGGTAACAGAAATGTGATGGATCAGGTTGTCGGCCTTCCCGCGGCGCACGACGTACTATCCGGGATAGAAAAACAGCGCAAAAGAAGAAATGTGTTCGAAAATTGATGAAAACATCCGATTTTGGGCTCCGAAAAAAGGCCCAGCGAAGCGAGCTTAGCTGCACCGTCGTAGAGCTCTCGGAGAGCTTTCCAACGGTATGCTGTGGGCTGCGTAACTCCTTACGGATCAAAAGTTATGGGCCCCGGAGCGACGGAGACCTGGTCCCAAGCCCCACGACCTCGGTTTGCGGGCCCAGCCTCTACGTGAAGCGAAGTTGCCTCGCCCAAGGTGCAGAGGGATTCGGTAACAGAAATGTGATGGATCAGGTTGTCGGCCTTCCCGCGGCGCACGACGTACTATCCGGGATAGAAAAACAGCGCAAAAGAAAAAAAGTGTCCGAAAATTGATGAAAACATCCGATTTTGGTCTCCGAAAAAAGGCCCAGCGAAGCGAGCTTAGCTGCCCAGTCGTAGAGCTCTCGGAGTGCTTTCCAACGGTATGCTGTGGGCTCCGTAACTCCTTACGGATCAAAAGTTATGGGCCCCGGAGCGACGGAGACCTGGTCCCAAGCCCCACGACCTCGGTTTGCGGGCCCAGCCTCTACGTGAAGCGAAGTTTCCTCGCCCAAGGTGCCATGGGATTCGGTAACAGAAATGTGATGGATCAAGTTGTCGGCCTTCCCGCGGCGCACGACGTACTATCCGGGATAGAAAAACAGCGCAAAAGAAGAAAAGTGTCAGAAAACTGATGAAAACGACCGATTTTGGGCTCCCAAAAAAGGTCCAGCAAAGCGGGCTTGGCTGCCCCGTCGTAGAGCTCTCGGAGAGCTTTCCAACGGTATGCTTTGGGCTGCGTAACTCCTTACGGATCAAAAGTTATGGGCCCCGGAGCGACGGTGACCTGGTCCCAAGCCCCACGACCTCGGTTTGCGGGCCCAGCCTCTACGTGAAGCGAAGTTGCCGCGCCCAAGGTGCCATGGGATTCGGTAACAGAAATGTGATGGATCAAGTTGTCGGCCTTCCCGCGGCGCACGACGTACTATCCGGGATAGAAAAACAGCGCAAAAGAAGAAAAGTGTCAGAAAACTGATGAAAACGACCGATTTTGGGCTCCCAAAAAAGGTCCAGCAAAGCGGGCTTGGCTGCCCCGTCGTAGAGCTCTCGGAGAGCTTTCCAACGGTATGCTTTGGGCTGCGTAACTCCTTACGGATCAAAAGTTATGGGCCCCGGAGCGACGGAGACCTAGTCCCAAGCCCTACGACCTCGGATTGCGGGCCCAGCCTCAACGTGAAGCGAAGTTGGCTCGCCCAAGGTGTCATGGGATTCGGTAACAGAAATGTGATGGATCAAGTTGTCGGCCTTCCCGCAGCGCACGACATACTATCCGGGACAGAAAAACAGCGCAAAAGAAGAAAAGTGTCAGAAAACTGATGAAAACGACCGATTTTGGGCTCCCAAAAAAGGTCCAGCAAAGCGGGCTTGGCTGCCCCGTCGTAGAGCTCTCGGAGAGCTTTCCAACGGTATGCTTTGGGCTGCGTAACTCCTTATGGATCAAAAGTTATGGGCCCCGGAGCGACGGAGACCTGGCCCCAAGCCCCACGACCTCGGTTTGCGGGCCCAGCCTCTACGTGGAGTGAAGTTACCCCGCCCCAGGGGGCTTCGGATTCGGTGACAGAAATGTGATGGATCAAGTTGTCAGCCTTCCCGCGGCGCACGACGTACTATCCGGGATAGAAAAACAGTGCAACAGAACAAAAGTGTTAGAAAACTGATGAACACGTTCGATTTTGGGCTCCGAAAAAAGGCACAGCAAAGCGGGCTTGGCTCGCCCGTCGTATAGCACTCGGAGAGCTTTCCAACGGTATGCTTGTGGGCTGCGTAACTCCTTACGGATCAAAAGTTATGGGCCCCGGAGCGACGGTGACCTGGTCCCAAGCCCCACGACCTCGGTTTGCGGGCCCAGCCTCTACGTGAAGCGAAGTTTCCTCGCCCAAGGTGCCATGGGATTCGGTAACAGAAATGTGATGGATCAAGTTGTCGGCCTTCCCGCGGCGCACGACGTACTATCCGGGATAGAAAAACAGCGCAAAAGAAGAAAAGTGTTAGAAAACTGATGAAAACGTCCGATTTTGGGCTCCCAAAAAAGGTCCAGCAAAGCGGGCTTGGCTATCCCGTCGTAGAGCTCTCGGAGAGCTTTCCAACGGTATGCTGTGGGCTGCGTAACTCCTTACGGATCAAAAGTTATGGGCCCCGGAGCGACGGAGACCTGGTCCCAAGCCCCACGACCTCGGTTTGCGGGCCCAGCCTCTACGTGAAGCGAAGTTTCCTCGCCCAAGGTGCCATGGGATTCGGTAACAGAAATGTGATGGATCAAGTTGTCGGCCTTCCCGCGGCGCACGACGTACTATCCGGGATAGAAAAACAGCGCAAAAGAAGAAAAGTGTCAGAAAACTGATGAAAACGACCGATTTTGGGCTCACAAAAAAGGTCCAGCAAAGCGGGCTTGGCTGCCCCGTCGTAGAGCTCTCGGAGAGCTTTCCAACGGTATGCTTTGGGCTGCGTAACTCCTTACGGATCAAAAGTTATGGGCCCCGGAGCGACGGAGACCTGGTCCCAAGCCCCACGACCTCGGTTTGCGGGCCCAGCCTCTACGTGAAGCGAAGTTTCCTCGCCCAAGGTGCCATGGGATTCGGTAACAGAAATGTGATGGATCAAGTTGTCGGCCTTCCCGCGGCGCACGACGTACTATCCGGGATAGAAAAACAGCGCAAAAGAAGAAAAGTGTTAGAAAACTGATGAAAACGTCCGATTTTGGGCTCCCAAAAAAGGTCCAGCAAAGCGGGCTTGGCTATCCCGTCGTAGAGCTCTCGGATAGCTTTCCATCGGTATGCTGTGGGCTGCGTAACTCCTTGCGGATCAAAAGTTATGGGCCCCGGAGCGACGGAGACCTGGTCCCAAGCCCCACGACCTCGGTTTGTGGGCCCAGCCTCTACGTGAAGCGAAGATGCCTCGCCCAAGGTGCAGAGGGATTCGGTAACAGAAATGTGATGGATCAGGTTGTCGGCCTTGACGCGGCGCACGACGTACTATCCGGGATAGAAAAACAGCGCAAAAGAAGAAAAGTGTCAGAAAACTGATGAAAACGACCGATTTTGGGCTCCGGAAAAAGGTCCAGCGAAGCGGGCTTGGCCGCCCCGTCGTAGAGCTCTCGGAGAGCTTTCCAACGGTATGCTGTGGGCCGCGTAACTCCTTACGGATCAAAAGTTATAGGCCCCGGAGCGACGGAGAACTGGTCCCAAGCCCCACGACCTCGGTTTGCGGGCCCAGCCTCTACGTGAAGCGAAGGTGCGTCACCCAAGGTGCAGGGGGATTCGGTAACAGAAATGTGATGGATCAGGTTGTCGGCCTTCCCGCGGCGCACGACGTACTATCCGGGATAGAAAAACAGCGCAAAAGAAGAAAAGTGTTCGAAAATTGATGAAAACATCCGATTTTGGGCTCCGAAAAAAGGCCCAGCGAAGCGTGCTTAGCTGCACCGTCGTAGAGCTCTCGGAGATCTTTCCAACGGTATGCTGTGGGCTGCGTAACTCCTTACGGATCAAAAGTTATGGGCCCCGGAGCGACGGAGACCTGGTCCCAAGCCCCACGACCTCGGTTTGCGGGCCCAGCCTCTACGTGAAGTGAAGTTGCCTCGCCCAAGGTGCAGAGGGATTCGGTAACAGAAATGTGACGGATTAGATTGTCGTCCTTTTCGCGACGCACGACGCGCGATCCGTGACAGAAAAACAGCGCAAAAGAAGAAAAGTGTCTGAAAACTGATGAAAATGTTCGATTTTGGGCTCCTAAAAAAGGCCCAGCGAAGCGGGCTTAGCTGCCCCGTCGTAGAGCTCTCGGAGAGCTTTCCAACGGTATGCTGTGGGCCGCGTAACTCCTTGCGGATCAAAAGTTATGGGCCCCGAAGCGACGGAGACCTGGTCCCAAGCCCCACGACCTCGGTTTGCGGGCCCAGCCTCTACGTGAAGCGAAGTTGCCTCGCCCAAGGTGCAGAGGGATTCGGTAACAGAAATGTGATAGATCAGGTTGTCGGCCTTCCCGCGGCGCACGACGTACTATCCGCGATAGAAAAACAGCGCAAAAGAAGAAAAGTGTCCGAAAACTGATGAAAACGATCGATTTTGGGCTCCGAAAAAAGGCCCCGCATAGCGGGCTTAGCTGCCCCGTCGTAGAGCTCTCGGAGAGCTTTCCAACGGTATGCTGTGGGCTGCGTAACTCCTTACGGATCAAAAGTTATGGGCCCCGGAGCGACGGAGACCTGGTCCCAAGCCCCACGACCTCGGTTTGCGGGCCCAGCCTCTACGTGAAGCGAAGTTGCCTCGCCCAAGGTGCAGAGGGATTCGGTAACAGAAATGTGATGGATCAGGTTGTCGGCCTTCCCGCGGCGCACGACGTACTATCCGGGATAGAAAAACAGCGCAAAAGAAGAAAAGTGTCAGAAAACTGATGAAAACGACCGATTTTGGGCTCCGAAAAAAGGTCCAGCGAAGCGCAGCTTGGCCGCCACGTCGTAGAGCTCTCGGAGAGCTTTCCAACGGTATGCTGTAGGCCGCGTAACTCCTTACGGATCAAAAGTTATGGGCTCCGGAGGGACGGAGACCTGGTCCGAAGCCCCACGCCCTCGGTTTGCGGGCCCAGCCTCTACGTGAAGCGAAGTTGCCTCGCCCAAGGTGCAGAGGGATTCGGTAACAGAAATGTGATGGATCAGGTTGTCGGCCTTCCCGCGGCGCACAACGTACTATCCGGGATAGAAAAACAGCGCAAAAGAAGAAAAGTGTCCGAAAATTGATGAAAACATCCGATTTTGGGCTCCGAAAAAAGGCCCAGCGAAGCGGGCTTTGCTGCCCCGTCGTAGAGCTCTCGGAGAGCTTTCCAACGGTATGCTGTGGGCTGCGTAACTCCTTACGGATCGAAAGTTATGGGCCCCGGAGCGACGGAGACCTGGTCCCAAGCCCCACGACCTCGGTTTGCGGGCCCAGCCTCTACGTGAAGCGAAGTTGCCTCGCCCAAGGTGCAGAGGGATTCGGTAACAGAAATGTGATGGATCAGGTTGTCGGCCTTTCCCGCGGCGCACGACGTACTATCCGGGATAGAAAAACAGCGCAAAAGAAAAAAAGTGTCCGAAAATTGATGAAAACATCCGATTTTGGGCTCCGAAAAAAGGCCCAGCGAAGCGATCTTAGCTGCCCCGTCGTAGAGCTCTCGGAGTTCTTTCCAACGGTATGCTGTGGGCTGCGTAACTCCTTACGGATCAAAAGTTATGGGCCCCGAAGCGACGGAGACCTGGTCCCAAGCCCCACGACCTCGGTTTGCGGGCCCAGCCTCTACGTGAAGCGAAGTTGCCTCCCCCAAGGTGCAGAGGGATTCGGTAACAGAAATGTGATGGATCAGGTTGTCGGCCTTCCTGCGGCGCACGACGTACTATCCGGGATAGAAAAACAGCGCAAAAGAAGAAAAGTGTCAGAAAACTGAAGAAAACAACCGATTTTGGGCTCCGAAAAAAGGCCCAGCAAAGCAGGCTTAGCTGCCCCGTCGTAGAGCTCTCGGAGAGCTTTCCAACGGTATGCTGTGGGCTGTGTAACTCCTTACGGATCAAAAGTTATGGGCCCCGGAGCGACGGAGACCTGGTCCCAAGCCCCACGACCTCGGTTTGCGGGCCCAGCCTCTACGTGAAGCGAAGTTGCCCCGCCCAAGGTGCAGAGGGATTCGGTAACAGAAATGTGATGGATCAGGTTGTCGGCCTTCCCGCGGCGCACGACGTACTATCCGGGATAGAAAAATAGCGCAAAAGAAGAAAAGTGTCCGAAAATTGATGAAAACGTTTGATTTTGGGCTCCGAAAAAAGGCCCAGCGAAGCGAGCTTGGCTGCCCCGTCGTAGAGCTCTCGGAGAGCTTTCCAATGGTATGCTGTGGGCCAAGTAACACCTTGCGGATCAAAAGTTAAGGGCTCCGGAGCGGCAGAGACCTGGTCCCAAGCCCCGCGAGCTCGGTTTGCGGGCCCAGCCTCTACGTGAAGCGAAGTTGCCTCGCCCAAGGTACCGTGGGATTTGGTAATAGAAATGTGATGGATCAGGTTGTCGGTCTTCCCGCGGCGCACGACGTACTATCCTGGATGGAAAAACAGTACAAAAGTAGAAAAGTGTCCGAAAACTGAAGAAAACGTCCGATTTTGGGCTCCGAAAAAAGGCCCAGCGAAGCGAGCTTAGCTGCCCCGTCGTAGAGCTCTCGGAGTGCTTTCCAACGGTATGCTGTGGGCTGTGTAACTCCTTGCGGATCAAAAGTTATGGGCTCCGGAGCGACGGAGACCTGGTACCAAGCCCCACGATCTCGGTTTGCGGGCCCAGCCTCTACGTGAAGCGAAGTTGCCTCGCCCAAGGTGCAGAGGGATTCGGTAACAGAAATGTGATGGATCAGGTTGTCGGCCTTCCTGCGGCGCACGACGTACTATCCGGGATAGAAAAACAGCGCAAAAGAAGAAAAGTGTCCGAAAACTGATGAAAACGATCGATTTTGGGCTCCGAAAAAAGGCCCCGCATAGCGGGCTTAGCTGCCCCGTCGTAGAGCTCTCGGAGAGCTTTCCAACGGTATGCTGTGGGCTGCGTAACTCCTTACGGATCAAAAGTTATGGGCCCCGGAGCGACGGAGACCTGGTCCCAAGCCCCACGACCTCGGTTTGCGGGCCCAGCCTCTACGTGAAGCGAAGTTGCCTCGCCCAAGGTGCAGAGGGATTCGGTAACAGAAATGTGATGGATCAGGTTGTCGGCCTTCCCGCGGCGCACGACGTACTATCCGGGATAGAAAAACAGCGCAAAAGAAGAAAAGTGTCAGAAAACTGATGAAAACGACCGATTTTGGGCTCCGGAAAAAGGTCCAGCGAAGAGGGCTTGGCCGCTCCGCCGTAGAGCTCTCGGAGAGCTTTCCAACGGTATGCTGTGGGCTACGTAACTCCTTGCGGATCAAAAGTTATGGGCTCCGGAGCGACGGAGACCTGGTCCCAAGCCCCACGACCTCGATTTGTGGGCCCAGCCTCTACGTTAAGCGAAGTTGCCTCGCCCAAGGTACCGTGGGATTTGGTAATAGAAATGTGATGGATCAGGTTGTCGGTCTTCCCGCGGCGCACGACGTACTATCCTGGATGGAAAAACAGTACAAAAGTAGAAAAGTGTCCGAAAACTGAAGAAAACGTCCGATTTTGGGCTCCGAAAAAAGGCCCAGCGAAGCGAGCTTAGCTGCCCCGTCGTAGAGCTCTCGGAGTGCTTTCCAACGGTATGCTGTGGGCCGCGTAACTCCTTGCGAATCAAAAGTTATGGGCCCCGGAGCGACGGAGACCTGGTCCCTAGCCCCACGACCTCGGTTTGCGGGTCCAGCCTCTACGTTAAGCGAAGTTGCCTCGCCCAAGGTGCAGAGGGATTCGGTAACAGAAATGTGATGGATCAGGTTGTCGGCCTTCCCGCGGCGCACGACGTACTATCCGGGATAGAAAAATAGCGCAAAAGAAGAAATGTGTCTGAAAACTGATGAAAACGATCGATTTTGGTCTCCCGAAAAAGGCCCAGCAAAGCGGGCATAGTTGCCCCGTCGTAGAGCTCTAGGAGTGCTTTCCAACGGTATGCTGTGGGCCGTGTAACTCCATGCGGATCAAAAGTTATGCGCTCCGGAGCGGCGGAGACCTGGTCCCAAGCCCCGCGACCTTGGCTTGCCGACCCAGCCACCACGTGAAGCGAAGTTGCCTCGCCCAAGGTGCAGAGGGATTCGGTAACAGAAATGTGACGGATTAGGTTGTCGTCCTTTTCGCGGCGCACGACGCGCGATCCGGGACGGAAAAACAGCGCAAAAGAAGAAATGGGGCCGAAAACTGATGAAAACGCTCGATTTTAGGCTCCCGAAAAAGGCCCAGCGAAGCGAGCTAAGCTGTCCCGTAGTAGAGCTCTCGGAGAGCTTTCCAACGGTATGTTGTGGGCCGCGTAACTCCTTGCGGATCAAAAGTTATGAGCTCCGGAGCGGCGGAGACTTGGTCCTAATCCCCGCGACCTCGGTTTGCGGGCCCAGCCTCTACGTGAAGCGTAGTTGCCTCGCCCAAGGTGCCATGGGATTCGGTAACAGAAATGTGATAGATCAGGTTGTCGGCCTTCCCGCGGCGCACGACGTACTATCCGCGATAGAAAAACAGCGCAAAAGAAGAAAAGTGTCCGAAAACTGATGAAAACGATCGATTTTGGGCTCCGAAAAAAGGCCCCGCATAGCGGGCTTGGCTGCCCCCCTCATAGAGTTCTCGGAGAGCTTTCCAACGGTATGCTGTGGGCTGTGTAACTCCTTACGGATCAAAAGTCATGGGCTCTAGAGCGACGGAGACCTGGTCTCAAGCCCCACGCGCTCGGTTTGCGGGCCCAGCCTCCACGTGAAGCGAAGTTGCCTCGCCCAAGGTGCAGAGGGATTCGGTAACAGAAATGTGATGGATCAGGTTGTCGGCCTTCCCGCGGCGCACGACGTACTATCCGGGATAGAAAAACAGCGCAAAAGAAGAAAAGTGTCAGAAAATTGATGAAAACGACCGATTTTGGGCTCCGGAAAAAGGTCCAGCGAAGAGGGCTTGGCCGCCCCGTCGTAGAGCTCTCGGAGAGCTTTCCAACGGTATGCTGTGGGCTGCGTAACTCCTTACGGATCAAAAGTTATGGGCCCCGGAGCGACGGAGACCTGGTACCAAGCCCCACGACCTCGGTTTGCGGGCCCAGCCTCTACGTGAAGCGAAGTTGCCTCGCCCAAGGTGCAGAGGGATTCGGTAACAGAAATGTGATGGATCAGGTTGTCGGCCTTCCCGCGGCGCACGACGTACTATCCGGGATAGAAAAACAGCGCAAAAGAAGAAAAGTGTCAGAAAACTGATGAAAATGACCGATTTTGGGCTCCGAAAAAAGGTCCAGCGAAGCGAGGCTTGGCTGCCCCGGCGTAGAGCTCTCGGAGTGCTTTCCAACGGTATGCTGTAGGTCGCGTAACTCCTTACGGATCAAAAGTTATGGGGCCCGGGGCGACGGAGACCTGGGCCCAATCCCCACGACCTCGGTTTGCGGGCCCAGCCTCTACGTGAAGCGAAGTTGCCTCGCCCAAGGTGCAGAGGGATTCGGTAACAGAAATGTGATGGATCAGGTTGTCGGCCTTCCCGCGGCGCACAACGTACTATCCGGGATAGAAAAACAGCGCAAAAGAAGAAAAGTGTCCGAAAATTGATGAAAACATCCGATTTTGGGCTCCGAAAAAAGGCCCAGCGAAGCGAGCTTAGCTGCCCCGTCGTAGAGCTCTCGGAGAGCTTTCCAACGGTATGCTGTGGGCTGCGTAACGGTTGCGGATCAAAAGTTATGGGCCCCGGAGCGACGGTGACCTGGTTCCAAGCCCTACGACCTCGGTTTGCGGGCCCAGCCTCTATGTGAAGCGAAGTTGCCTCGCCCAAGGTGCAGAGGGATTCGGTAACAGAAATGTGATGGATCAGGTTGTCGGCCTTCCCGCGGCGCACGACGTACTATCCGGGATAGAAAAACAGCGCAAAAGAAGAAAAGTGTCCGAAAATTGATGAAAACATCCAATTTTGGGCTCCGAAAAAAGGCCCAGCGAAGCGAGCTTAGCTGCCCCGTCGTAGAGCTCTCGGAGAGCTTTCCAACGGTATGCTGTGGGCTGCGTAACTCCTTACGGATCAAAAGTTATGGGCCCCGGAGCGACGGAGACCTGGTCCCAAGCCCCACGACCTCGGTTTGCGGGCCCAGCCTCTACGTGAAGCGAAGTTGCCTCGCCCAAGGTGCAGAGGGATTCGGTAACAGAAATGTGATGGATCAGGTTGTCGGCCTTCCCGCGGCGCACGACGTACTATCCGGGATAGAAAAACAGCGCAAAAGAAAAAAAGTGTCAGAAAACTGAAGAAAACAACCGATTTTGGGCTCCGAAAAAAGGCCCAGCGAAGCAGGCTTAGCTGCCCCGTCGTAGAGCTCTCGGAGAACTTTCCAACGGTATGCTGTGGGCTGCGTAACTCCTTACGGATCAAAAGTTATGGGCCCCGGAGCGACGGAGACCTGGTCCCAAGCCCCACGACCTCGGTTTGCGGGCCCAGCCTCTACGTGAAGCGAAGTTGCCTCGCCCAAGGTGCAGAGGGATTCGGTAACAGAAATGTGATGGATCAGGTTGTCGGCCTTCCCGCGGCGCACGACGTACTATCCGGGATAGAAAAACAGAGCAAAAGAAGAAAAGTGTCTGAAAACTGATGAAAACGATCGATTTTGGGCTCCGAAAAAAGGCCCCGCATAGCGGGCTTAGCTGCCCCGTCGTAGAGCTCTCGGAGAGCTTTCCAACGGTATGCTGTGGGCTACGTAACTCCTTACGGATCAAAAGTTATGGGCCCCGGAGCGACGGAGACCTGGTCCCAAGCCCCACGACCTCGGTTTGCGGGCCCAGCCTCTACGTGAAGCGAAGTTGCCTCGCCCAAGGTGCAGAGGGATTCGGTAACAGAAATGTGATGGATCAGGTTGTCGGCCTTCCTACGGCGCACGACGTACTATCCGGGATAGAAAAACAGCGCAAAAGAAGAAAAGTGTCCGAAAATTGATGAAAACGACCGATTTTAGGCTCCGAAAAAAGGCCCAGCGAAGCGAGCTTAGCTGCCCCGTCGTAGAGCTCTCGGAGAGCTTTCTAACGGTATGCTGTGGGCTGCGTAACTCCTTACGGATCAGAAGTTATGGGCCCCGGAGCGACGGAGACCTGGTCCCAAGCCCCTCGACCTCGGTTTGCGGGCCCAGCCTCTACGTGAAGCGATGTTGCCTCGCCCCAGGTGCCTTGGGATTCAGTAACAGAAATGTGATAGATCAGGTTGTCGGCCTTCCCGCGGCTCACGACGTACGATCCGCGATAGAAAAACAGCGCAAAAGAAGAAAAGTGTCCGAAAACTGATGAAAACGATCGATTTTGGATTCTGAAAAAAGGCCCAACGAAGCAGGCTTAGCTGCCCCGTCGTAGAGCTCTCGGAGAACTTTCCAACGGTATGCTGTGGGCCGCGTAACTCCTTGCGGATCAAAAGTTATGGGCCCCGGAGCGATGGAGACCTGGTCCAAAGTCCCACGACCTCGGTTTGCGGGCCCAGCCTCTACGTGAAGCGAAGGTACCTCGCCCAAGGTGCAGAGGGATTCGGTAACAGAAATGTGATGGATCAGGTTGTCGGCCTTCCCGCGGCGCACGACGTACTATCCGGGATAGAAAAACAGAGCAAAAGAAGAAAAGTGTCTGAAAACTGATGAAAACGATCGATTTTGGGCTCCGAAAAAGGGCCCCGCAAAGCGGGCTTAGCTGCCCCGTCGTAGAGCTCTCGGAGAGCTTTCCAACGGTATGCTGTGGGCTACGTAACTCCTTACGGATCAAAAGTTATGGGCCCCGGAGCGACGGAGACCTGGTCCCAAGCCCCACGACCTCGGTTTGCGGGCCCAGCCTCTACGTGAAGCGAAGTTGCCTCGCCCAAGGTGCAGAGGGATTTGGTAACAGAAATGTGATGGATCAAGTTGTCGGCCTTCCTACGGCGCACGACGTACTATCCGGGATAGAAAAACAGCGCAAAAGAAGAAAAGTGTCCGAAAACTGATGAAAACGACCGATTTTAGGCTCCGAAAAAAGGCCCAGCGAAGCGAGCTTAGCTGCCCCGTCGTAGAGCTCTCGGAGAGCTTTCCAACGGTATGCTGTGGGCTGCGTAACTCCTTACGGATCAGAAGTTATGGGCCCCGGAGCGACGGAGACCTGGTCCCAAGCCCCACGACCTCGGTTTGCGGGCCCAGCCTCTACGTGAAGCGAAGTTGCCTCGCCCAAGGTGCCATGGGATTTGGTAACAGAAATGTGATAGATCAGGTTGTCGGCCTTCCCGCGGCGCACGACGTACTATCCGCGATAGAAAAACAGCGCAAAAGAAGAAAAGTGTCCGAAAACTGATGAAAACGATCGATTTTGGGCTCCGAAAAAAGGCCCCGCATAGCGGGCTTAGCTGCCACGTCGTAGAGCTCTCGGAGAGCTTTCCAACGGTATGCTGTGGGCTGTGTAACTCCTTACGGATCAAAAGTTATGGGCCCCGGAGCGACGGAGACCTGGTCCCAAGCCCCACGACCTCGGTTTGCGGGCCCAGCCTCTACGTGAAGCGAAGTTGCCTCGCCCAAGGTGCAAAGGGATTCGGTAACAGAAATGTGATGGATCAGGTTGTCGGCCTTCCCGCGGCGCACGACGTACTATCCGGGATAGAAAAACAGCGCAAAAGAAGAAAAGTGTCAGAAAATTGATGAAAACGACCGATTTTGGGCTCCGGAAAAAGGTCCAGCGAAGAGGGCTTGGCCGCCCCGTCGTAGAGCTCTCGGAGAGCTTTCCAACGGTATGCTGTGGGCTGCGTAACTCCTTACGGATCAAAAGTTATGGGCCCCGGAGCGACGGAGACCTGGTCCCAAGCCCCACGACCTCGGTTTGCGGGCCCAGCCTCTACGTGAAGCGAAGTTGCCTCGCCCAAGGTGCAGAGGGATTCGGTAACAGAAATGTGATGGATCAGGTTGTCGGCTTTCCCGCGGCGCACGACGTACTATCCGGGATAGAAAAACAGCGCAAAAGAAGAAAAGTGTCAGAAAATTGATGAAAACGACCGATTTTGGGCTCCGGAAAAAAGTCCAGCGAAGAGGGCTTGGCCGCCCCGTCGTAGAGCTCTCGGAGAGCTTTCCAACGGTATGCTGTGGGCGGCGTAACTCCTTGAGGATCAAAAGTTATGGGCCCCGGAGCGACGGAGACCTGGTCCCAAGCCCCATGACCTCGGTTTGCGGGCCCAGCCTCTACGTGAAGCGAAGTTGCCTCACCCAAGGTGCCATGGGATTCGGTAACAGAAATGTGATGGATTAGGTTGTCGGCCTTCCCGCGACGCACGACGTACTATCCGGGATAGAAAAACAGCGTAAAAGAAGAAAAGTGTCCAGAAACTGATGAAAACGTCCGATTTTGGGCTCCGAAAAAAGGCCCAGCGAAGCGAGCTTGGCTGCCCCGTCGTAGAGCTCTCGGAGAGCTTTCCAACGGTATGCTGTTGGCCGCGTAACTCTTTGCGGATCAAAAGTTATGGGCTCCGGAGCGACGGAGACTTGGTCTCAAGCCCCACGACCTCGGTTTGCGGGACCAGGCTCTGCGTGAAGCGAAGTTGCCTCGCCCAAGGTGCCGTGGGATTCGATAACAGAAATGTGATGGATCAGGTTGTCGGCCTTCCCGCGGCGCACGACGTACTATCCGGGACGGAAAAACAGTACAAAAGCATAAAAGTGTCCGGAAACTGATGAAAACGTTCGATTTTGGACTCCGAAAAAAGGCCCCGCATAGCGGGCTTAGCTGCCCCGTTGTAGAGCTCTCGGAGAGCTTTCCAACGGTATGCTGTGGGCTGCGTAACTCCTTACGGATCAAAAGTTATGGGCCCCGGAGCGACGGAGACCTGGTCCCAAGCCCCACGACCTCGGTTTGCGGGCCCAGCTTCTACGTGAAGCGAACTTGCCTCGCCCAAGGTGCAGAGGGATTCGGCAACAGAAATGTGATGGATCAGGTTGTCGGCCTTCCCGCGGCGCACGACGTACTATCCGGGATAGAAAAACAGCGCAAAAGAAGAAAAGTGTCAGAAAACTGATGAAAACGTCCGATTTTGGGCTCCGAAAAAAGGTCCAGCGAAACAAAGCTTGGCCGCCCCGTCGTAGAGCTCTCGGAGAGCTTTCCAACGGTATGCTGTAGGCCGCGTAACTCCTTACGGATCAAAAGTTATGGGCTCCGGAGCGACAGAGACCAGGTCCCAAGCCCCACACCCTCAGATTGCGGGCCCAGCCTCTACGTGAAGCGAAGTTGCCTCGCCCAAGGTGCAGAGGGATTCGGTAACAGAAATGTGATGGATCAGGTTGTCGGCCTTCCCGCGGCGCACAACGTACTATCCGGGATAGAAAAACAGCGCAAAAGAAGAAAAGTGTCCGAAAATTGATGAAAACATCCGATTTTGGGCTCCGAAAAAAGGACCAGCGAAGCGAGCTTAGCTGCCCCGTCGTAGAGCTCTCGGAGAGCTTTCCAACGGTATGCTGTGGGCTGCGTAACTCCTTACGGATCAAAAGTTATGGGCCCCGGAGCGACGGAGACCTGGTCCCAAGCCCCACGACCTCGGTTTGCGGGCCCAGCCTCTACGTGAAGCGAAGTTGCCTCGCCCAAGGTGCAGAGGGATTCGGTAACAGAAATGTGATGGATCAGGTTGTCGGCCTTCCCGCGGCGCACGACGTACTATCCGGGATGGAAAAAGAGCGCAAAAGAAGAAAAGTGTCCGAAAATTGATGAAAGCATTCAATTTTGGGCTCCGGAAAAAGGCCCAGCGAAGCGGGCTTAGCTGCCCCGTCGTAGAGCTCTCGGAGAGCTTTCCAACCGTATTCTGTGGGCCAAGTAACACCTTGCGGATAAAAAGTTATGGGCTCTGGAGCGGCGGGGACCTGGTCCCAAGCCCCACGACCTCGGTTTGCGGGCCCAGCCTCTACGTGATGCGAAGTTGCCTCGCCCAAGGTGCAGAGGGATTCGGTAACAGAAATGTGATGGATCAGGTTGTCGGCCTTCCCGCGGCGCACGACGTACTATCCGGGATAGAAAAACAGCGCAAAAGAAAAAAAGTGTCAGAAAACTGAAGAAAACAACCGATTTTGGGCTCCGAAAAAAGGCCCAGCGAAGCATGCTTAGCTGCCCCGTCGTAGAGCTCTCGGAGAACTTTCCAACGGTATGCTATGGGCTGCGTAACTCCTTACGGATCAAAAGTTATGGGCCCCGGAGCGACGGAGACCTGGTCCCAAGCCCCACGACCTCGGTTTGCGGGCCCAGCCTCTACGTGAAGCGAAGTTGCCTCGCCCAAGGTGCAGAGGGATTCGGTAACAGAAATGTGATGGATCAGGTTGTCGGCCTTCTCGCGGCGCACGACGTACTATCCGGGATATAAAAACAGAGCAAAAGAAGAAAAGTGTCTGAAAACTGATGAAAACGATCGATTTTGGGCTCCGAAAAAAGGCCCCGCAAAGCGGGCTTAGCTGCCCCGTCGTAGAGCTCTCGTAGAGCTTTCCAACGGTATGCTGTGGGCTACGTAACTCCTTACGGATCAAAAGTTATGGGCCCCGGAGCGACGGAGACCTGGTCCCAAGCCCCACGACCTCGGTTTGCGGGCCCAGCCTCTACGTGAAGCGAAGTTGCCTCGCCCAAGGTGCAGAGGGATTCGGTAACAGAAATGTGATGGATCAGGTTGTCGGCCTTCCTACGGCGCACGACGTACTATCCGGGATTGAAAAACAGCGCAAAAGAAGAAAAGTGTCCGAAAACTGATGAAAACGACCGATTTTAGGCTCCGAAAAAAGGCCCAGCGAAGCGAGCTTAGCTGCCCCGTCGTAGAGCTCTCGGAGAGCTTTCCAACGGTATGCTGTGGGCTGCGTAACTCCTTACGGATCAGAAGTTATGGGCCCCGGAGCGACGGAGACCTGGTCCCAAGCCCCACGACCTCGGTTTGCGGGCCCAGCCTCTACGTGAAGCGAAGTTGCCTCGCCCAAGGTGCCATGGGATTCGGTAACAGAAATGTGATAGATCAGGTTGTCGGCCTTCCCGCGGCGCACGACGTACTATCCGCGATAGAAAAACAGCGCAAAAGAAGAAAAGTGTCTAAAAACTGATGAAAACGATCGATTTTGGGCTCCGAAAAAAGGCCCCGCACAACGGGCTTAGCTGCCCCGTCGTAGAGCTCTCGGAGAGCTTTCCAACGGTATGCTGTGGGCTGCGTAACTCCTTACGGATCAAAAGTTATGGGCCCCGGAGCGACGGAGACCTGGTCCCAAGCCCCACGACCTCGGTTTGCGGGCCCAGCCTCTACGTGAAGCGAAGTTTCCTCGCCCAAGGTGCAGAGGGATTCGGTAACAGAAATGTGATGGATCAGGTTGTCGGCCTTCCCGCGGCGCACGACGTACTATCCGGGATAGAAAAACAGCGCAAAAGAAGAAAAGTGTCAGAAAACTGATGAAAATGACCGATTTTGGGCTCCGGAAAAAGGTCCAGCGAAGCGGGCTTGGCCGCCCCGTCGTAGAGCTCTCGGAGAGCTTTCCAACGGTATGCTGTAGGCTGCGTAACTCCTTACGGATCAAAAGTTATGGGCCCCGGAGCGACGGAGACCTGGTCCCAAGCCCCACGACCTCGGTTTGCGGGCCCAGCCTCTACGTGAAGCGAAGTTGCCTCGCCCAAGGTGCAGAGGGATTCGGTAACAGAAATGTGATGGATCAGGTTGTCGGCCTTCCCGCGGCGCACGACGTACTATCCGGGACAGACAAATAGCGAAAAAGAAGAAAAGTGACCGAAAATTGATGAAAACATCGGATTTTGGGCTCCGAAAAAAGTCCCAGCAAAGCGAGCTTAGCTGCCCCGTCGTAGAGCTCTCGGAGAGCTTTCCAACGGTATGCTGTGGGCTGCGTAACTCCTTACGGATCAAAAGTTATGGGCCCCGGAGCGACGGAGACCTGGTCCCAAGCCCCACGACCTCGGTTTGCGGGCCCAGCCTCTACGTGAAGCGAAGTTGCCTCGCCCAAGGTGCAGAGGGATTCGGTAACAGAAATGTGATGGATCAGGTTGTCGGCCTTCCCGCGGCGCACGACGTACTATCCGGGATAGAAAAACAGCGCAAAGGAAGAAAAGTGTCAGAAAACTGAAGAAAACAACCGATTTTGGGCTCCGAAAAAAGGCCCAGCGAAGCAGGCTTAGCTACCCCGTCGTAGAGCTCTCGGAGAACTTTCAAACGGTATGCTGTGGGCTGCGTAACTCCTTACGGATCAAAAGTTATGGGCCCCGGAGCGACGGAGACCTGGTCCCAAGCCCCACGACCTCGGTTTGCGGGCCCAGCCTCTACGTGAAGCGAAGTTGCCTCGCCCAAGGTGCAGAGGGATTCGGTAACAGAAATGTGATGGATCAGGTTGTCGGCCTTCCTGCGGCGCACGACGTACTATCCAGGATAGAAAAACAGCGCAAAAGAAGAAAAGTGTCCGAAAACTGATGAAAACGACCGATTTTAGGCTCCGAAAAAAGGCCCAGCGAAGCGAGCTTTGCTGCCCCGTCGTAGAGCTCTCGGAGAGCTTTCCAACGGTATGCTGTGGGCTGCGTAACTCCTTACGGATCAAAAGTTATGGGCCCCGGAGCGACGGAGACCTGGTCCCAAGCCCCACGACCTCGGTTTGCGGGCCCAGCCTCTACGTGAAGCGAAGTTGCCTCGCCCAAGGTGCCATGGGATTCGGTAACAGAAATGTGATAGATCAGGTTGTCGGCCTTCCCGCGGCGCACGACGTAATATCCGCGATAGAAAAACAGCGCAAAAGAAGAAAAGTGTCCGAAAACTGATGAAAACGATCGATTTTGGGCTCCTAAAAAAGGCCCCGCAAAGCGGGCTTAGCTGCCCCGTCGTAGAGCTCTCGGAGAGCTTTCCAACGGTATGCTGTGGGCTGCGTAACTCCTTACGGATCAAAAGTTATGGGCCCCGGAGCGACGGAGACCTGGTCCCAAGCCCCACGACCTCGGTTTGCGGGCCCAGCCTCTACGTGAAGCGAAGTTGCCTCGCCAAAGGTGCAGAGGGATTCGGTAACAGAAATGTGATGGATCAGGTTGTCGGCCTTCCCGCGGCGCACGACGTACTATCCGGGATAGAAAAACAGCGCAAAAGAAGAAAAGTGTCCGAAAATTGATGAAAACATCCAATTTTGGGCTCCGAAAAAAGGCCCAGCGAAGCGAGCTTAGCTGCCCCGTCGTAGAGCTCTCGGAGAGCTTTCCAACGGTATGCTGTGGGCTGCGTAACCCCTCACGGATCAAAAGTTATGGGCTTCGGAGCGATGGAGTCCTGGTCCCAAGCCCCACGCCCTCGGTTTGCGGGCCCAGCCTCTACGTGATGCGAAGTTGCCTCGCCCAAGGTGCCGAGGTATTCGGTAACAGAAATGTGATGGATTAGATTGTCGTCCTTCCCGCGGCTCACGACGTGCGATCCGGGATAGAAAAACAGCGCAAAAGAAAAAAAAGTGTCAGAAAACTGAAGAAAACAACCGATTTTGGGCTCCGAAAAAAGGCCCAGCGAAGCATGCTTAGCTGCCCCGTCGTAGAGCTCTCGGAGAACTTTCCAACGGTATGCTGTGGGCTGCGTAACTCCTTACGGATCAAAAGTTATGGGCCCCGGAGCGACGGAGACCTGGTCCCAAGCCCCACGACCTCGGTTTGCGGGCCCAGCCTCTACGTGAAGCGAAGTTGCCTCGCCCAAGGTGCAGAGGGATTCGGTAACAGAAATGTGATGGATCAGGTTGTCGGCCTTCTCGCGGCGCACGACGTACTATCCGGGATAGAAAAACAGAGCAAAAGAAGAAAAGTGTCTGAAAACTGATGAAAACGATCGATTTTGGGCTCCGAAAAAAGGCCCCGCAAAGCGGGCTTAGCTGCCCCGTCGTAGAGCTCTCGGAGAGCTTTCCAACGGTATGCTGTGGGCTACGTAACTCCTTACGGATCAAAAGTTATGGGCCCCGGAGCGACGGAGACCTGGTCCCAAGCCCCACGACCTCGGTTTGCGGGCCCAGCCTCTACGTGAAGCGAAGTTGCCTCGCCCAAGGTGCAGAGGGATTCGGTAACAGAAATGTGATGGATCAGGTTGTCGGCCTTCCTACGGCGCACGACGTACTATCCGGGATTGAAAAACAGCGCAAAAGAAGAAAAGTGTCTGAAAACTGATGAAAACGACCGATTTTAGGCTCCGAAAAAAGGCCCAGCGAAGCGAGCTTAGCTGCCCCGTCGTAGAGCTCTCGGAGAGCTTTCCAACGGTATGCTGTGGGCTGCGTAACTCCTTACGGATCAGAAGTTATGGGCCCCGGAGCGACGGAGACCTGGTCCCAAGCCCCACGACCTCGGTTTGCGGCCCCAGCCTCTACGTGAAGCGAAGTTGCCTCGCCCAAGGTGCCATGGGATTCGGTAACAGAAATGTGATAGATCAGGTTGTCGGCCTTCCCGCGGCGCACGACGTACTATCCGCGATAGAAAAACAGCGCAAAAGAAGAAAAGTGTCTAAAAACTGATGAAAACGATCGATTTTGGGCTCCGAAAAAAGGCCCCGCACAACGGGCTTAGCTGCCCCGTCGTAGAGCTCTCGGAGAGCTTTCCAACGGTATGCTGTGGGCTGCGTAACTCCTTACGGATCAAAAGTTATGGGCCCCGGAGCGACGGAGACCTGGTCCCAAGCCCCACGACCTCGGTTTGCGGGCCCAGCCTCTACGTGAAGCGAAGTTTCCTCGCCCAAGGTGCAGAGGGATTCGGTAACAGAAATGTGATGGATCAGGTTGTCGGCCTTCCCGCGGCGCACGACGTACTATCCGGGATAGAAAAACAGCGCAAAAGAAGAAAAGTGTCAGAAAACTGATGAAAATGACCGATTTTGGGCTCCGGAAAAAGGTCCAGCGAAGCGGGCTTGGCCGCCCCGTCGTAGAGCTCTCGGAGAGCTTTCCAACGGTATGCTGTAGGCTGCGTAACTCCTTACGGATCAAAAGTTATGGGCCCCGGAGCGACGGAGACCTGGTCCCAAGCCCCACGACCTCGGTTTGCGGGCCCAGCCTCTACGTGAAGCGAAGTTGCCTCGCCCAAGGTGCAGAGGGATTCGGTAACAGAAATGTGATGGATCAGGTTGTCGGCCTTCCCGCGGCGCACGACGTACTATCCGGGATAGAAAAACAGCGCAAAAGAAGAAAAGTGTCCGAAAATTGATGAAAACATCCGATTTTGGGCTCCGAAAAAAGGCCCAGCGAAGTGAGCTTAGCTGCCCCGTCGTAGAGCTCTCGGAGAGCTTTCCAACGGTATGCTGTGGGCTGCGTAACTCCTTACGGATCAAAAGTTATGGGCCCCGGAGCGACGGAGACCTGGTCCCAAGCCCCACGACCTCGGTTTGCGGGCCCAGCCTCTACGTGAAGCGAAGTTGCCTCGCCCAAGGTGCAGAGGGATTCGGTAACAGAAATGTGATGGATCAGGTTGTCGGCCTTCCCGCGGCGCACGACGTACTATCCGGGATAGAAAAACAGCGCAAAGGAAGAAAAGTGTCAGAAAACTGAAGAAAACAACCGATTTTGGGCTCCGAAAAAAGGCCCAGCGAAGCAAGCTTAGCTACCCCGTCGTAGAGCTCTCGGAGAACTTTCAAACGGTATGCTGTGGGCTGCGTAACTCCTTACGGATCAAAAGTTATGGGCCCCGGAGCGACGGAGACCTGGTCCCAAGCCCCACGACCTCGGTTTGCGGGCCCAGCCTCTACGTGAAGCGAAGTTACCTCGCCCAAGGTGCAGAGGGATTCGGTAACAGAAATGTGATGGATCAGGTTGTCGGCCTTCCTGCGGCGCACGACGTACTATCCAGGATAGAAAAACAGCGCAAAAGAAGAAAAGTGTCCGAAAACTGATGAAAACGACCGATTTTGGGCTCCGAAAAAAGGCCCAGCGAAGCTAGCTTGCTGCCCCGTCGTAGAGCTCTCGGAGAGCTTTCCAACGGTATGCTGTGGGCTGCGTAACTCCTTGCGGATCAAAAGTTATGCGCCCCGGAGCGACGGAGACCTGGTCCCAAGCCCCAGGACCTCGGTTTGCGGGCCCAGCCTCTACGTGAAGCGAAGTTGCCTCGCCCAATGTGCCATGGGATTCGGTAACAGGAATGTGATAGATCAGGTTGTCGGCCTTCCCGCGGCGCACGACGTAATATCCGCGATAGAAAAACAGCGCAAAAGAAGAAAAGTGTCCGAAAACTGATGAAAACGATCGATTTTGGGCTCCTAAAAAAGGCCCCGCAAAGCGGGCTTAGCTGCCCCGTCGTAGAGCTCTCGGAGAGCTTTCCAACGGTATGCTGTGGGCTGCGTAACTCCTTACGGATCAAAAGTTATGTGCCCCGGAGCGACGGAGACCTGGTCCCAAGCCCCACGACCTCGGTTTGCGGGCCCAGCCTCTACGTGAAGCGAAGTTGCCTCGCCCAAGGTGCCGTGGGATTCGGTGACAGAAATGTGATGGATCAGGTTGTGGGCCTTGCCGCGGCGCACGACGGACTATCCGGGATAGGAAAACAGCGCAAAAGAAGAAAAGTGTCCGAAAATTGATGAAAACATCCAATTTTGGGCTCCGAAAAAAGGCCCAGCGAAGCGAGCTTAGCTGCCCCGTCATAGAGCTCTCGGAGAGCTTTCCAACGGTATGCTGTGCGCCACGTAACTCCTTACGGATCAAAAGTTATGGGCACCAGAGCGACGGAGGCCTGGTCCCAAGCCCCACGCCCTCGGTTTGCGGGCCCAGCCTCTACGTGATGCGAAGTTGCCTCGCCCAAGGTGCCGAGGTATTCGGTAACAGAAATGTGATGGATTAGATTGTCGGCCTTCCCGCGGCTCACGACGTACTATCCGGGATAGAAAAACAGCGCAAAAGAAAAAAAGTGTCAGAAAACTGAAGAAAACAACCGATTTTGGGCTCCGAAAAAAGGCCCAGCGAAGCATGCTTAGCTGCCCCGTCGTAGAGCTCTCGGAGAACTTTCCAACGGTATGCTGTGGGCTGCGTAACTCCTTACGGATCAAAAGTTATGGGCCCCGGAGCGACGGAGACCTGGTCCCAAGCCCCACGACCTCGGTTTGCGGGCCCAGCCTCTACGTGAAGCGAAGTTGCCTCGCCCAAGGTGCAGAGGGATTCGGTAACAGAAATGTGATGGATCAGGTTGTCGGCCTTCTCGCGGCGCACGACGTACTATCCGGGATAGAAAAACAGAGCAAAAGAAGAAAAGTGTCCGAAAACTGATGAAAACGTTCGATTTTAGGCTCCGGAAAGAGGCCCCGCAAAGCGGGCTTAGCTGCCCCGTCGTAGAGCTCTCGGAGAGCTTTCCAACGGTATGCTGTGGCCCACGTAACTCCTTACGGATCAAAAGTTATGGGCCCCGGAGCGACGGAGACCTGGTCCCAAGCCCCACGACCTCGGTTTGCGGGCCCAGCCTCTACGTGAAGCGAAGTTGCCTCGCCCAAGGTGCAGAGGGATTCGGTAACAGGAATGTGATGGATCAGGTTGTCGGCCTTCCTACGGCGCACGACGTACTATCCGGGATTGAAAAACAGCGCAAAAGAAGAAAAGTGTCCGAAAACTGATGAAAACGACCGATTTTAGGCTCCGAAAAAAGGCCCAGCGAAGCGAGCTTAGCTGCCCCGTCGTAGAGCTCTCGGAGAGCTTTCCAACGGTATGCTGTGGGCTGCGTAACTCCTTACGGATCAGAAGTTATGGTCCCCGGAGCGACGGAGACCTGGTCCCAAGCCCCACGACCTCGGTTTGCGAGCCCAGCCTCTACGTGAAGCGAAGTTGCCTCGCCCAATGTGCCATGGGATTCGGTAACAGGAATGTGATAGATCAGGTTGTCGGCCTTCCCGCGGCGCACGACGTACTATCCGCGATAGAAAAACAGCGCAAAAGAAGAAAAGTGTCTAAAAACTGATGAAAACGATCGATTTTGGGCTCCGAAAAAAGGCCCCGCACAACGGGCTTAGCTGCCCCGTCGTAGAGCTCTCGGAGAGCTTCCCAACGGTATGCTGTGGCCCGCGTAACCCCTTCCGGATCAAAAGTAATGGGCCCCGGAGCGACGGAGACCTGGTCCCATGCCCCACGACCTAGGTTTGCGGGCCCAGCCTCTACGTGAAGCGAATTTTCCTCGCCCAAGGTGCAGAGGGATTCGGTAACAGAAATGTGATGGATCAGGTTGTCGGCCTTCCCGCGGCGCACGACGTACTATCCGGGATAGAAAAACAGCGCAAAAGAAGAAAAGTGTCAGAAAACTGATGAAAATGACCGATTTTGGGCTCCGGAAAAAGGTCCAGCGAAGCGGGCTTGGCCGCCCCGTCGTAGAGCTCTCGGAGAGCTTTCCAACGGTATGCTGTAGGCTGCGTAACTCCTTACGGATCAAAAGTTATGGGCCCCGGAGCGACGGAGACCTGGTCCCAAGCCCCACGACCTCGGTTTGCGGGCCCAGCCTCTACGTGAAGCGAAGTTGCCTCGCCCAAGGTGCAGAGGGATTCGGTAACAGAAATGTGATGGATCAGGTTGTCGGGCTTCCCGCGGCGCACGATGTACTATCCGGGATAGAAAAACAGCGCAAAAGAAGAAAAGTGTCCGAAAATTGATGAAAACATCCGATTTTGGGCTCCGAAAAAAGGCCCAGCGAAGCACAGCTTAGCTGCCCCGTCGTACAGCTCTCTGAGAGCTTTCCAACGTTATGCAGTGGGCTGCGTAACTCCTTACGGATCAAAAGTTATGGGCTCCGGAGCGACGTAGACCTGGTCCCAAGCCCCACGGCCTCGGTTTGCGGGCCCCGCCTCTACGTGAAGCGAAGCTGTCTCACCCAAGGTGCAGAGGGATTCGGTAACAGAAATGTGATGGATCAGGTTGTCGGCCTTCCCGCGGCGCACGACGTACTATCCGGGATAGAAAAACAGCGCAAAAGAAGAAAAGTGTCAGAAAACTGAAGAAAACAACCGATTTTGGGCTCCGAAAAAAGGCCCAGCGAAGCAGGCTTAGCTACCCCGTCGTAGAGCTCTCGGAGAACTTTCAAACGGTATGCTGTGGGCTGCGTAACTCCTTACGGATCAAAAGTTATGGGCCCCGGAGCGACGGAGACCTGGTCCCAAGCCCCACGACCTCGGTTTGCGGGCCCAGCCTCTACGTGAAGCGAAGTTGCCTCGCCCAAGGTGCAGAGGGATTCGGTAACAGAAATGTGATGGATCAGGTTGTCGGCCTTCCTGCGGCGCACGACGTACTATCCAGGATAGAAAAACAGCGCAAAAGAAGAAAAGTGTCCGAAAACTGATGAAAACGACCGATTTTAGGCTCCGAAAAAAGGCCCAGCGAAGCGAGCTTAGCTGCCCCGTCGTAGAGCTCTCGGAGAGCTTTCCAACGGTATGCTGTGGGCTGCGTAACTCCTTACGGATCAAAAGTTATGGGCCCCGGAGCGACGGAGACCTGGTCCCAAGCCCCACGACCTCGGTTTGCGGGCCCAGCCTCTACGTGAAGCGAAGTTGCCTCGCCCAAGGTGCCATGGGATTCGGTAACAGAAATGTGATAGATCAGGTTGTCGGCCTTCCCGCGGCGCACGACGTAATATCCGCGATAGAAAAACAGCGCAAAAGAAGAAAAGTGTCCGAAAACTGATGAAAACGATCGATTTTGGGCTCCGAAAAAAGGCCCCGCAAAGCGGGCTTAGCTGCCCCGTCGTAGAGCTCTCGGAGAGCTTTCCAACGGTATGCTGTGGGCTACGTAACTCCTTACGGATCAAAAGTTATGGGCCCCGGAGCGACGGAGACCTGGTCCCAAGCCCCACGACCTCGGTTTGCGGGCCCAGCCTCTACGTGAAGCGAAGTTGCCTCGCCCAAGGTGCAGAGGGATTCGGTAACAGAAATGTGATGGATCAGGTTGTCGGCCTTCCCGCGGCGCACGACGTACTATCCGGGATAGAAAAACAGCGCAAAAGAAGAAAAGTGTCTGAAAACTGATGAAAACGATCGATTTTGGGCTCCGAAAAAAGGCCCCGCAAAGCGGGCTTAGCTGCCCCGTCGTAGAGCTCTCGGAGAGCTTTCCAACGGTATGCTGTGGGCTACGTAACTCCTTACGGATCAAAAGTTATGGGCCCCGGAGCGACGGAGACCTGGTCCCAAGCCCCACGACCTCGGTTTGCGGGCCCAGCCTCTACGTGAAGCGAAGTTGCCTCGCCCAAGGTGCAGAGGGATTCGGTAACAGAAATGTGATGGATCAGGTTGTCGGCCTTCCTACGGCGCACGACGTACTATCCGGGATAGAAAAACAGCGCAAAAGAAGAAAAGTGTCCGAAAATTGATGAAAACGACCGATTTTAGGCTCCGAAAAAAGGCCCAGCGAAGCGAGCTTAGCTGCCCCGTCGTAGAGCTCTCGGAGAGCTTTCTAACGGTATGCTGTGGGCTGCGTAACTCCTTACGGATCAGAAGTTATGGGCCCCGGAGCGACGGAGACCTGGTCCCAAGCCCCTCGACCTCGGTTTGCGGGCCCAGCCTCTACGTGAAGCGATGTTGCCTCGCCCCAGGTGCCTTGGGATTCGGTAACAGAAATGTGATAGATCAGGTTGTCGGCCTTCCCGCGGGTCACGACGTACTATCCGCGATAGAAAAACAGCACAAAAGCAGAAAAGTGTCAGGAAACTGATGAAAACGTTGGATTTTGGATTCTGAAAAAAGGCCCAACGAAGCAGGCTTAGCTACCACGTCGTAGAGCTCTCGGAGAGCTTTCCAACGGTATGCTGTGGGCCGCGTAACTTCTTGCGGATCAAAAGTTATGGGCCCCGGAGCGACGGAGACCTGGTCCCAAGCCCCACGACCTCGGTTTGCGGGCCCAGCCTCTACGTGAAGCGAAGTTGTCTTGCCCAAGGTGCCGTGGGATTCAGTAATAGAAATGTGATGGATTAGGTTGTCATCCTTTTCGCGGCGCACGACACACTATCCGGGACTGAAAAATAGTGCAAAAGAAGAAAAGTGTCACAAAATTGATTAAAACGATCGATTTTGGGCTCTGAAAAAAGGCCCAACAAAGTGGGCTTTGCTGCACCCGACGAAGAGCTCTCGGAGAGCTTTCCAACGGCATGTTGTGCGGTGCGTAACTCCTTACGAATCTAAAGTTATGGGCTCCGGAGCGACGAAGACCTAGTCCCAAGCCCCACGCCCTCGGTTTGCGGGCCCAGCCTCTACGTGAAGCGAAGTTGCCTCGCCCAAGGTGCAGAGGGATTCGGTAACAGAAATGTGATGGATCAGGTTGTCGGCCTTCCTACGGCGCACGACGTACTATCCGGGATAGAAAAACAGCGCAAAAGAAGAAAAGTGTCCGAAAATTGATGAAAACGACCGATTTTAGGCTCCGAAAAAAGGCCCAGCGAAGCGAGCTTAGCTGCCCCGTCGTAGAGCTCTCGGAGAGCTTTCTAACGGTATGCTGTGGGCTGCGTAACTCCTTGCAGATCAAAAGTTATGGGCCCCGGAGCGTCGGAGACCTGGTCCCAAGCCCCTCGACCTCGGTTTGCGGGCCCAGCCTCTACGTGAAGCGATGTTGCCTCGCCCCAGGTGCCTTGGGATTCGGTAACAAAATGTGATAGATCAGGTTGTCGGCCTTCCCGCGGTTCACGACGTACGATCCGCGATAGAAAAACAGCACAAAAGAAGAACAATATCCGAAAACTGATGAAAACGTTGGATTTTGGACCTTGAAAAAAGGCCCAACGAAGCAGGCTTACCTACCCCGTCGTAGAGCTCTCGGAGAGCTTTCCAACGGTATGCTGTGGGCCGCGTAACTCCTTGCGGATCAAAAGTTATGGGCCCCGGAGCGACGGAGACCTGGTCCGAGCCCCACGACCTCGGTTTGCAGGCCCAGCCTCTACGTGAAGCGAAGTTGCCTCGCCCCAGGTGCAGAGGGATTCGGTAACAGAAATGTGATGGATCAGGTTGTCGGCCTTCCCGCGGCGCACGACGTACTATCCGGGATAGAAAAACAGAGCAAAAGAAGAAAAGTGTCTGAAAACTGATGAAAACGATCGATTTTGGGCTCCGAAAAAGGGCCCCGCAAAGCGGGCTTAGCTGCCCCGTCGTAGAGCTCTCGGAGAGCTTTCCAACGGTATGCTGTGGGCTACGTAACTCCTTACGGATCAAAAGTTATGGGCCCCGGAGCGACGGAGACCTGGTCCCAAGCCCCACGACCTCGGTTTGCGGGCCCAGCCTCTACGTGAAGCGAAGTTGCCTCGCCCAAGGTGCAGAGGGATTTGGTAACAGAAATGTGATGGATCAGGTTGTCGGCCTTCCTACGGCGCACGACGTACTATCCGGGATAGAAAAACAGCGCAAAAGAAGAAAAGTGTCCGAAAACTGATGAAAACGACCGATTTTAGGCTCCGAAAAAAGGCCCAGCGAAGCGAGCTTAGCTGCCCCGTCGTAGAGCTCTCGGAGAGCTTTCCAACGGTATGCTGTGGGCTGCGTAACTCCTTACGGATCAGAAGTTATGGGCCCCGGAGCGATGGAGACCTGGTCCCAGGCCCCACGACCTCGGTTTGCGGGCCCAACCTCTACGTGAAGCGAAGTTGCCTCGCCCAAGGTGCCATGGGATTCGGTAACAGAAATGTGATAGATCAGGTTGTCGGCCTTCCCGCGGCGCACGACGTACTATCCGCGATAGAAAAACAGCGCAAAAGAAGAAAAGTGTCCGAAAACTGATGAAAATGTTGGATTTTGGGCCCTGAAAAAAGGCCCAGCGAAACGGGCTTAGCTGCCCCGTCGTAGAGCTCCCGGAGAGCTTTCCAACGGTATGCTGTGGGCCCTGTAACTCCTTACGGATCAAAAGTTATGGGCCCCGGAGCGACGGAGACCTGGTCCCAAGCACCACGACCTCGGTTTGCGAGCCCAGCCTCTACGTGAAGCGAAGTTGCCTCGCCCAAGGTGCAGAGGGATTCGGTAACAGAAATGTGATGGATCAGGTTGTCGGCTTTCCCGCGGCGCACGACGTACTATCCGGGATAGAAAAACAGCGCAAAAGAAGAAAAGTGTCAGAAAATTGATGAAAACGACCGATTTTGGGCTCCGGAAAAAAGTCCAGCGAAGAGGGCTTGGCCGCCCCGTCGTAGAGCTCTCGGAGAGCTTTCCAACGGTATGCTGTGGGCTGCGTAACTCCTTACGGATCAAAAGTTATGGGCCCCGGAGCGACGGAGACCTGGTCCCAAGCCCCACGACCTCGGTTTGCGGGCCCAGCCTCTACGTGAAGCGAAGTTGCCTCGCCCAAGGTGCAGAGGGATTCGGTAACAGAAATGTGATGGATCAGGTTGTCGGCCTTCCCGCGGCGCACGACGTACTATCCGGGATAGAAAAACAGCGCAAAAGAAGAAAAGTGTACGAAAATTGATGAAAGCATTCAATTTTGGGCTCCGGAAAAAGGCCCAGCGAAGCGGGCTTAGCTGCCCCGTCGTAGAGCTCTCGGAGAGCTTTCCAACCGTATGCTGTGGGCTGCGTAACTCCTTACGGATCAAAAGTTATGGGCCCCGGAGCGACGGAGACCTGGTCCCAAGCCCCACGACCTCGGTTTGCGGGCCCAGCCTCTACGTGAAGCGAAGTTGCCTCGCCCAAGGTGCCATGGGATTCGGTAACAGAAATGTGATAGATCAGGTTGTCGGCCTTCCCGCGGCGCACGACGTACTATCCGCGATAGAAAAACAGCGCAAAAGAAGAAAAGTGTCCGAAAACTGATGAAAACGATCGATTTTGGGCTCCGAAAAAAGGCCCCGCATAGCGGGCTTAGCTGCCCCGTTGTAGAGCTCTCGGAGAGCTTTCCAACGGTATGCTGTGGGCTGCGTAACTCCTTACGGATCAAAAGTTATGGGCCCCGGAGCGACGGAGACCTGGTCCCAAGCCCCACGACCTCGGTTTGCGGGCCCAGCCTCTACGTGAAGCGAAGTTGCCTCGCCCAAGGTGCAGAGGGATTCGGCAACAGAAATGTGATGGATCAGGTTGTCGGCCTTCCCGCGGCGCACGACGTACTATCCGGGATAGAAAAACAGCGCAAAAGAAGAAAAGTGTCAGAAAACTGATGAAAACGACCGATTTTGGGCTCCGAAAAAAGGTCCAGCGAAGCGAAGCTTGGCCGCCCCGTCGTAGAGCTCTCGGAGAGCTTTCCAACGGTATGCTGTAGGCCGCGTAACTCCTTACGGATCAAAAGTTATGGGCTCCGGAGCGACGGAGACCAGGTCCCAAGCCCCACGACCTCAGTTTGCGGGCCCAGCCTCTACGTGAAGCGAAGTTGCCTCGCCCAAGGTGCAGAGGGATTCGGTAACAGAAATGTGATGGATCAGGTTGTCGGCCTTCCCGCGGCGCACAACGTACTATCCGGGATAGAAAAACAGCGCAAACGAAGAAAAGTGTCCGAAAATTCATGAAAATGTTCGATTTTGGGCTCCGAAAAAAGAACCAGCGAAGCGAGCTTAGCTGCCCCGTCGTAGAGCTCTCGGAGAGCTTTCCAACGGTATGCTGTGGGCTGCGTAACTCCTTACGGATCAAAAGTTATGGGCCCCGGAGCGACGGAGACCTGGTCCCAAGCCCCACGACCTCGGTTTGCGGGCCCAGCCTCTACGTGAAGCGAAGTTGCCTCGCCCAAGGTGCAGAGGGATTCGGTAACAGAAATGTGATGGATCAGGTTGTCGGCCTTCCCGCGGCGCACGACGTACTATCCGGGATGGAAAAAGAGCGCAAAAGAAGAAAAGTGTCCGAAAATTGATGAAAGCATTCAATTTTGGGCTCCGGAAAAAGGCCCAGCGAAGCGGGCTTAGCTGCCCCGTCGTAGAGCTCTCGGAGAGCTTTCCAACGGTATGCTGTGGGCTGCGTAACTCCTTACGGATCAAAAGTTATGGGCCCCGGAGCGACGGAGACCTGGTCCCAAGCCCCACGACCTCGGTTTGCGGGCCCAGCCTCTACGTGATGCGAAGTTGCCTCGCCCAAGGTGCAGAGGGATTCGGTAACAGAAATGTGATGGATCAGGTTGTCGGCCTTCCCGCGGCGCACGACGTACTATCCGGGATAGAAAAACAGCGCAAAAGAAAAAAAGTGTCAGAAAACTGAAGAAAACAACCGATTTTGGGCTCCGAAAAAAGGCCCAGCGAAGCATGCTTAGCTGCCCCGTCGTAGAGCTCTCGGAGAACTTTCCAACGGTATGCTGTGGGCTGCGTAACTCCTTACGGATCAAAAGTTATGGGCTCTGGAGCGGCGGAGACCTGGTCCCAAGCCCCGCGACCTCGGTTTGCCGGCCCAGCCACCACGTGAAGCGAAGTTGCCTTGGCCAAGTTTCCGTAGGATTCGGTAACAGAAATGTGATGGGTTAGGTTGTCGTCCTTTTCGCGGCGCACGACGCGCGATCCGGGACAGAAAACAGAGCAAAAGAAGAAAAGTGTCTGAAAACTGATAAAAATGTTCGATTTTGGGCTCCGAAAAAAGGGACAGTGAAGCGGGCTTAGCTGCCCCGTCGTAGAGCTCTCAGAGAGCTTTCCAACAGTATACTGTGGGCCACCTAACTCCTTACGGATCAAAAGTTATGGGCTCCGGAGCGACGGAGACCTGTTCCCAAGCCCCACGACCTCGGTTTGCGGGCGCAACCTCTACGTGAAGCGAAGTTGCCTCGCCCAAGGTGCAGAGGGATTCGGTAACAGAAATGTGATGGATCAGGTTGTCGGCCTTCCTACGGCGCACGACGTACTATCCGGGATTGAAAAACAGCGCAAAAGAAGAAAAGTGTCCGAAAACTGATGAAAACGACCGATTTTAGGCTCCGAAAAAAGGCCCAGCGAAGCGAGCTTAGCTGCCCCGTCGTAGAGCTCTCGGAGAGCTTTCCAACGGTATGCTGTGGGCTGCGTAACTCCTTACGGATCAGAAGTTATGGGCCCCGGAGCGACGGAGACCTGGTCCCAAGCCCCACGACCTCGGTTTGCGGGCCCAGCCTCTACGTGAAGCGAAGTTGCCTCGCCCAAGGTGCCATGGGATTCGGTAACAGAAATGTGATAGATCAGGTTGTCGGCCTTCCCGCGGCGCACGACGTACTATCCGCGATAGAAAAACAGCGCAAAAGAAGAAAAGTGTCTAAAAACTGATGAAAACGATCGATTTTGGGCTCCGAAAAAAGGCCCCGCACAACGGGCTTAGCTGCCCCGTCGTAGAGCTCTCGGAGAGCTTTCCAACGGTATGCTGTGGGCTGCGTAACTCCTTACGGATCAAAAGTTATGGGCCCCGGAGCGACGGAGACCTGGTCCCAAGCCCCACGACCTCGGTTTGCGGGCCCAGCCTCTACGTGAAGCGAAGTTTCCTCGCCCAAGGTGCAGAGGGATTCGGTAACAGAAATGTGATGGATCAGGTTGTCGGCCTTCCCGCGGCGCACGACGTACTATCCGGGATAGAAAAACAGCGCAAAAGAAGAAAAGTGTCAGAAAACTGATGAAAATGACCGATTTTGGGCTCCGGAAAAAGGTCCAGCGAAGCGGGCTTGGCCGCCCCGTCGTAGAGCTCTCGGAGAGCTTTCCAACGGTATGCTGTAGGCTGCGTAACTCCTTACGGATCAAAAGTTATGGGCCCCGGAGCGACGGAGACCTGGTCCCAAGCCCCACGACCTCGGTTTGCGGCCCCAGCCTCTACGTGAAGCGAAGTTGCCTCGCCCAAGGTGCAGAGGGATTCGGTAACAGAAATGTGATGGATCAGGTTGTCGGCCTTCCCGCGGCGCACGACGTACTATCCGGGATAGAAAAACAGCGCAAAAGAAGAAAAGTGTCCGAAAATTGATGAAAACATCCGATTTTGGGCTCCGAAAAAAGGCCCAGCGAAGCGAGCTTAGCTGCCCCGTCGTAGAGCTCTCGGAGAGCTTTCCAACGGTATGCTGTGGGCTGCGTAACTCCTTACGGATCAAAAGTTATGGGCCCCGGAGCGACGGAGACCTGGTCCCAAGCCCCACGACCTCGGTTTGCGGGCCCAGCCTCTACGTGAAGCGAAGTTGCCTCGCCCAAGGTGCAGAGGGATTCGGTAACAGAAATGTGATGGATCAGGTTGTCGGCCTTCCCGCGGCGCACGACGTACTATCCGGGATAGAAAAACAGCGCAAAAGAAGAAAAGTGTCAGAAAACTGAAGAAAACAACCGATTTTGGACTCTGAAAAAAGGCCCATCGAAGCAGGCTTAGCTACCCCGTCGTAGAGCTCTCGGAGGACTTTCCAACGGTATGCTGTGGGCCGCGTAACTCCTTGCAGATCAAAAGTTATGGGCCCCGGAGCGACGGAGACCTGGTCCCAAGCCGCACGACCTCGGTTTGCGAGTCCAGCCTCTACGTGAAGCGAAGTTGCCTCGCCCAAGGTGCAGAGGGATTCGGTAACAGAAATGTGATGGATCAGGTTGTCGGCCTTCCTGCGGCGCACGACGTACTATCCAGGATAGTAAAACAGCGCAAAAGAAGAAAAGTGTCCGAAAACTGATGAAAACGACCGATTTTAGGCTCCGAAAAAAGGCCCAGCGAAGCGAGCTTAGCTGCCCCGTCGTAGAGCTCTCGGAGAGCTTTCCAACGGTATGCTGTGGGCTGCGTAACTACTTACGGATCAAAAGTTATGGGCCCCGGAGCGACGGAGACCTGGTCCCAAGCCCCACGCACTCGGTTTGCGGGCCCAGCCTCTAGGTGAAGCGAATTTGTCTCGCCCAAGGTGCCAAGGGATTCGGTAACAGAAATGTGATAGATCAGGTTGTCGGCCTTCCCGCGGCGCACGACGTAATATCCGCGATAGAAAAACAGCGCAAAAGAAGAAAAGTGTCCGAAAACTGATGAAAACGATCGATTTTGGGCTCCTAAAAAAGGCCCCGCAAAGCGGGCTTAGCTGCCCCGTCGTAGAGCTCTCGGAGAGCTTTCCAACGGTATGCTGTGGGCTGCGTAACTCCTTACGGATCAAAAGTTATGGGCCCCGGAGCGACGGAGACCTGGTCCCAAGCCCCACGACCTCGGTTTGCGGGCCCAGCCTCTACGTGAAGCGAAGTTGCCTCGCCCAAGGTGCAGAGGGATTCGGTAACAGAAATGTGATGGATCAGGTTGTCGGCCTTCCCGCGGCGCACGACGTACTATCCGGTATAGAAAAACAGCGCAAAAGAAGAAAAGTGTCAGAAAACTGAAGAAAACGACCGATTTTGGGCTCCGGAGAAAGGTCCAGCGAAGCGAGCTTGGCCGCCCCGTCGTAGAGCTCTCGGAGAGCTTTCCAACGGTATGCTGTAGGCTGCGTAACTCCTTACGGATCAAAAGTTATGGGCCCCGGAGCGACGGAGACCTGGTCCCAAGCCCCACGACCTCGGTTTGCGGGCCCAGCCTCTACGTGAAGCGAAGTTGCCTCGCCCAAGGTGCAGAGGGATTCGGTAACAGAAATGTGATGGATCAGGTTGTCGGCCTTCCCGCGGCGCACGACGTACTATCCGGGATAGAAAAACAGAGCAAAAGAAGAAAAGTGTCTGAAAACTGATGAAAACGATCGATTTTGGGCTCCGAAAAAGGGCCCCGCAAAGCGGGCTTAGCTGCCCCGTCGTAGAGCTCTCGGAGAGCTTTCCAACGGTATGCTGTGGGCTACGTAACTCCTTACGGATCAAAAGTTATGGGCCCCGGAGCGACGGAGACCTGGTCCCAAGCCCCACGACCTCGGTTTGCGGGCCCAGCCTCTACGTGAAGCGAAGTTGCCTCGCCCAAGGTGCAGAGGGATTTGGTAACAGAAATGTGATGGATCAAGTTGTCGGCCTTCCTACGGCGCACGACGTACTATCCGGGATAGAAAAACAGCGCAAAAGAAGAAAAGTGTCCGAAAACTGATGAAAACGACCGATTTTAGGCTCCGAAAAAAGGCCCAGCGAAGCGAGCTTAGCTGCCCCGTCGTAGAGCTCTAGGAGAGCTTTCCAATGGTATGCTGCGGGCTGCGTAACTCCTTACGGATCAGAAGTTATGGGCACCGGAGTGACGGAGACCTGGTCCCAAGCCCCACGACCTCGGTTTGCGGGCCCAGCCTCTACGTGAAGCGAAGTTGCCTCGCCCAAGGTGCCATGGGATTCGGTAACAGAAATGTGATAGATCAGGTTGTCGGCCTTCCCGCGGCGCACGACGTACTATCCGCGATAGAAAAACATCGCAAAAGAAGAAAAGTGTCCGAAAACTGATGAAAACGATCGATTTTGGGCTCCGAAAAAAGGCCCCGCATAGCGGGCTTAGCTGCCCCGTCGTAGAGCTCTCGGAGAGCTTTCCAACGGTATGCTGTGGGCTGCGTAACTCCTTACGGATCAAAAGTTATGGGCCCCGGAGCGACGGAGACCTGGTCCCAAGCCCCACGACCTCGGTTTGCGGGCCCAGCCTCTACGTGAAGCGAAGTTGCCTCGCCCAAGGTGCAGAGGGATTCGGTAACAGAAATGTGATGGATCAGGTTGTCGGCCTTCCCGCGGCGCACGACGTACTATCCGGTATAGAAAAACAGCGCAAAAGAAGAAAAGTGTCAGAAAACTGATGAAAACGACCGATTTTGGGCTCCGGAGAAAGGTCCAGCGAAGCGAGCTTGGCCGCCCCGTCGTAGAGCTCTCGGAGAGCTTTCCAACGGTATGCTGTAGGCTGCGTAACTCCTTACGGATCAAAAGTTGTCGGCCCCGGAGCCACGGAGACCTAGTCCCAAGCCCCACGACCTCGGTTTGCGGGCCCAGCCTCTACGTGAAGCGAAGTTGCCTCACCCAAGGTGCAGTGGGATTCGGTAACAGAAATGTGATGGATCAGGTTGTCGGCCTTACCTCAGCGCACGGCGTACTATCCGGGACGGAAAAACAGAGCAAAAGAAGAAAAGTGTCTGAAAACTGATGAAAACGATCGATTTTGGGCTCCGAAAAAGGGCCCCGCAAAGCGGGCTTAGCTGCCCCGTCGTAGAGCTCTCGGAGAGCTTTCCAACGGTATGCTGTGGGCTACGTAACTCCTTACGGATCAAAAGTTATGGGCCCCGGAGCGACGGAGACCTGGTCCCAAGCCCCACGACCTCGGTTTGCGGGCCCAGCCTCTACGTGAAGCGAAGTTGCCTCGCCCAAGGTGCAGAGGGATTTGGTAACAGAAATGTGATGGATCAAGTTGTCGGCCTTCCTACGGCGCACGACGTACTATCCGGGATAGAAAAACAGCGCAAAAGAAGAAAAGTGTCCGAAAACTGATGAAAACGACCGATTTTAGGCTCCGAAAAAAGGCCCAGCGAAGCGAGCTTAGCTGCCCCGTCGTAGAGCTCTCGGAGAGCTTTCCAACGGTATGCTGTGGGCTGCGTAACTCCTTACGGATCAGAAGTTATGGGCCCCGGAGCGACGGAGACCTGGTCCCAAGCCCCACGACCTCGGTTTGCGGGCCCAGCCTCTACGTGAAGCGAAGTTGCCTCGCCCAAGGTGCCATGGGATTCGGTAACAGAAATGTGATAGATCAGGTTGTCGGCCTTCCCGCGGCGCACGACGTACTATCCGCGATAGAAAAACAGCGCAAAAGAAGAAAAGTGTCCGAAAACTGATGAAAACGATCGATTTTGGGCTCCGAAAAAAGGCCCCGCACAGCTGGCTTAGCTGCCCCGTCGTAGAGCTCTCGGAGAGCTTTCCAATGGTATGCTGTAGGCCGTGTATCGCCTTTCGGGTCAAAAGTTATGGGCTCCGGAGCGACGGAGACCTGGGCCCATGCCCCACGACTTCGGTTTGCGGGCCCAGCCTCTGCGTGAAGGGAAGTTGCCTCGCCCAAGGTGCAGAGGGATTCGGTAACAGAAATGTGATGGATCAGGTTGTCGGCCTTCCCGCGGCGCACGACGTACTATCCGGGATAGAAAAACAGCGCAAAAGAAGAAAAGTGTCAGAAAATTGATGAAAACGACCGATTTTGGGCTCCGGAAAAAGGTCCAGCGAAGAGGGCTTGGCCGCCCCGTCGTAGAGCTCTCGGAGAGCTTTCCAACGGTATGCTGTGGGCTGCGTAACTCCTTACGGATCAAAAGTTATGGGCCCCGGAGCGACGGAGACCTGGTCCCAAGCCCCACGACCTCGGTTTGCGGGCCCAGCCTCTACGTGAAGCGAAGTTGCCTCGCCCAAGGTGCAGAGGGATTCGGTAACAGAAATGTGATGGATCAGGTTGTCGGCTTTCCCGCGGCGCACGACGTACTATCCGGGATAGAAAAACAGCGCAAAAGAAGAAAAGTGTCAGAAAATTGATGAAAACGACCGATTTTGGGCTCCGGAAAAAAGTCCAGCGAAGAGGGCTTGGCCGCCCCGTCGTAGAGCTCTCGGAGAGCTTTCCAACGGTATGCTGTGGGCTGCGTAACTCCTTACGGATCAAAAGTTATGGGCCCCGGAGCGACGGAGACCTGGTCCCAAGCCCCACGACCTCGGTTTGCGGGCCCAGCCTCTACGTGAAGCGAAGTTGCCTCGCCCAAGGTGCAGAGGGATTCGGTAACAGAAATGTGATGGATCAGGTTGTCGGCCTTCCCGCGGCGCACGACGTACTATCCGGGATAGAAAAACAGCGCAAAAGAAGAAAAGTGTCCGAAAATTGATGAAAACATCCGATTTTGGGCTCCGAAAAAAGGCCCAGCGAAGCGAGCTTGGCTGCCCCGTCGTAGAGCTCTCGGAGAGCTTTCCAACGGTATGCTGTGGGCTGCGTAACTCCTTACGGATCAAAAGTTATGGGCCCCGGAGCGACGGAGACCTGGTCCCAAGCCCCTCGACCTCGGTTTGCGGGCCCAGCCTCTACGTGAAGCGAAGTTGCCTCGCCCAAGGTGCCATGGGATTCGGTAACAGAAATGTGATAGATCAGGTTGTCGGCCTTCCCGCGGCGCACGACGTACTATCCGCGATAGAAAAACAGCGCAAAAGAAGAAAAGTGTCCGAAAACTGATGAAAACGATCGATTTTGGGCTCCGAAAAAAGGCCCCGCATAGCGGGCTTAGCTGCCCCGTTGTAGAGCTCTCGGAGAGCTTTCCAACGGTATGCTGTGGGCTGCGTAACTCCTTACGGATCAAAAGTTATGGGCCCCGGAGCGACGGAGACCTGGTCCCAAGCCCCACGACCTCGGTTTGCGGGCCCAGCCTCTACGTGAAGCGAAGTTGCCTCGCCCAAGGTGCAGAGGGATTCGGCAACAGAAATGTGATGGATCAGGTTGTCGGCCTTCCCGCGGCGCACGACGTACTATCCGGGATAGAAAAACAGCGCAAAAGAAGAAAAGTGTCAGAAAACTGATGAAAACGACCGATTTTGGGCCCCGAAAAATGGTCGAGCGAAGCGGAGCTTGGCCGCCCCGTCGTAGAGCTCTCGGAGAGCTTTCCAACGGTATGCTGTAGGCCGCGTAACTCCTTACGGATCAAAAGTTATGGGCTCCGGAGCGACGGAGACCAGGTCCCATGCCCCACTACCTCAGTTTGCGGGCCCAGCCTCTACGTGAAGCGAAGTTGCCTCGCCCAAGGTGCAGAGGGATTCGGTAACAGAAATGTGATGGATCAGGTTGTCGGCCTTCCCGCGGCGCACAACGTACTATCCGGGATAGAAAAACAGCGCAAAAGAAGAAAAGTGTCCGAAAATTGATGAAAACGTTCTATTTTGGGGTCCGAAAAAAGGCCCAGCGAAGCGAGCATAGCTGCCCCGCCGTAGAGCTCTCGGAGGACTTTCTAAATGTATGTTGTGGGCTGCATCACTCCCTCCGGATCAAAAGTTATAGGCTCCGGAGCGACGGAGAGCAAGTCCCAAGCCCCACGCCGTCGGTTTGCGGGCCCAGTGTCTACGTGAAGCGAAGGTGTCTCGCCCAAGGTGCCGTGGGATTCGGTAACAGAAATGTGATGGATCAGGTTGTCGGCCTTCCCGCGGCGCACGACGTACTATCCGGGATGGAAAAAGAGCGCAAAAGAAGAAAAGTGTCCGAAAATTGATGAAAGCATTCAATTTTGGGCTCCGGAAAAAGGCCCAGCGAAGCGGGCTTAGCTGCCCCGTCGTAGAGCTCTCGGAGAGCTTTCCAACGGTATGCTGTGGGCTGCGTAACTCCTTACGGATCAAAAGTTATGGGCCCCGGAGCGACGGAGACCTGGTCCCAAGCCCCACGACCTCGGTTTGCGGGCCCAGCCTCTACGTGATGCGAAGTTGCCTCGCCCAAGGTGCAGAGGGATTCGGTAACAGAAATGTGATGGATCAGGTTGTCGGCCTTCCCGCGGCGCACGACGTACTATCCGGGATAGAAAAACAGCGCAAAAGAAAAAAAGTGTCAGAAAACTGAAGAAAACAACCGATTTTGGGCTCCGAAAAAAGGCCCAGAGAAGCATGTTTAGCTGCCCCGTCGTAGAGCTCTCGGAGAACTTTCCAACGGTATGCTGTGGGCTGCGTAACTCCTTACGGATCAAAAGTTATGGGCCCCGGAGCGACGGAGACCTGGTCCCAAGCCCCACGACCTCGGTTTGCGGGCCCAGCCTCTACGTGAAGCGAAGTTGCCTCGCCCAAGGTGCAGAGGGATTCGGTAACAGAAATGTGATGGATCAGGTTGTCGGCCTTCTCGCGGCGCACGACGTACTATCCGGGATAGAAAAACAAAGCAAAAGAAGAAAAGTGTCTGAAAACTGATGAAAACGATCGATTTTGGGCTCCGAAAAAAGGCCCCGCAAAGCGGGCTTAGCTGCCCCGTCGTAGAGCTCTCGGAGAGCTTTCCAACGGTATGCTGTGGGCTACGTAACTCCTTACGGATCAAAAGTTATGGGCCCCGGAGCGACGGAGACCTGGTCCCAAGCCCCACGACCTCGGTTTGCGGGCCCAGCCTCTACGTGAAGCGAAGTTGCCTCGCCCAAGGTGCAGAGGGATTCGGTAACAGAAATGTGATGGATCAGGTTGTCGGCCTTCCTACGGCGCACGACGTACTATCCGGGATTGAAAAACAGCGCAAAAGAAGAAAAGTGTCCGAAAACTGATGAAAACGACCGATTTTAGGCTCCGAAAAAAGGCCCAGCGAAGCGAGCTTAGCTGCCCCGTCGTAGAGCTCTCGGAGAGCTTTCCAACGGTATGCTGTGGGCTGCGTAACTCCTTACGGATCAGAAGTTATGGGCCCCGGAGCGACGGAGACCTGGTCCCAAGCCCCACGACCTCGGTTTGCGGGCCCAGCCTCTACGTGAAGCGAAGTTGCCTCGCCCAAGGTGCCATGGGATTCGGTAACAGAAATGTGATAGATCAGGTTGTCGGCCTTCCCGCGGCGCACGACGTACTATCCGCGATAGAAAAACAGCGCAAAAGAAGAAAAGTGTCTAAAAACTGATGAAAACGATCGATTTTGGGCTCCGAAAAAAGGCCCCGCACAACGGGCTTAGCTGCCCCGTCGTAGAGCTCTCGGAGAGCTTTCCAACGGTATGCTGTGGGCTGCGTAACTCCTTACGGATCAAAAGTTATGGGCCCCGGAGCGACGGAGACCTGGTCCCAAGCCCCACGACCTCGGTTTGCGGGCCCAGCCTCTACGTGAAGCGAAGTTTCCTCGCCCAAGGTGCAGAGGGATTCGGTAACAGAAATGTGATGGATCAGGTTGTCGGCCTTCCCGCGGCGCACGACGTACTATCCGGGATAGAAAAACAGCGCAAAAGAAGAAAAGTGTCAGAAAACTGATGAAAATGACCGATTTTGGGCTCCGGAAAAAGGTCCAGCGAAGCGGGCTTGGCCGCCCCGTCGTAGAGCTCTCGGAGAGCTTTCCAACGGTATGCTGTAGGCTGCGTAACTCCTTACGGATCAAAAGTTATGGGCCCCGGAGCGACGGAGACCTGGTCCCAAGCCCCACGACCTCGGTTTGCGGCCCCAGCCTCTACGTGAAGCGAAGTTGCCTCGCCCAAGGTGCAGAGGGATTCGGTCACAGAAATGTGATGGATCAGGTTTTCGGTCTTCCCGCGGCGCATGACGTACTATCCGGGACAGAAAAATAGCGTAAAAGAAGAAAAGTGTCCGAAAACTGATGAAAATATCCGATTTTGGGCTCCAAAAAAAGGCCCAGCGAAGCGAGCTTAGTTTCCCCGTCGTAGAGCTCTCGGAGAGCTTTCCAACGATATGCTGTGGGCCGCGTAACTCCTTGCGGATCAAAAGTTATGGGCCCCGGAGCGACGGAGACCTGGTCCCAAGCCCCACGACCTCGGTTTGCGGGCCCAGCCTCTACGTGAAGCGAAGTTGCCTCGCCCAAGGTGCCGTGGGATTCAGTAACAGAAATGTGATGGATCAGGTTGTTGGCCTTCCCGTAGCGCACGACGTACTATCCGGGATAGAAAAACAGCGCAAAAGAAGAAAAGTGTCAGAAAACTGAAGAAAACAACCGATTTTGGGCTCCGAAAAAAGGCCCAGCGAAGCAGGCTTAGCTACCCCGTCGTAGAGCTCTCGGAGAACTTTCAAACGGTATGCTGTGGGCTGCGTAACTCCTTACGGATCAAAAGTTATGGGCCCCGGAGCGACGGAGACCTGGTCCCAAGCCCCACGACCTCGGTTTGCGGGCCCAGCCTCTACGTGAAGCGAAGTTGCCTCGCCCAAGGTGCAGAGGGATTCGGTAACAGAAATGTGATGGATCAGGTTGTCGGCCTTCCTGCGGCGCACGACGTACTATCCAGGATAGAAAAACAGCGCAAAAGAAGAAAAGTGTCCGAAAATTGATGAAAACGACCGATTTTAGGCTCCGAAAAAAGGCCCAGCGAAGCGAGCTTAGCTGCCCCGTCGTAGAGCTCTCGGAGAGCTTTCCAACGGTATGCTGTGGGCTGCGTAACTCCTTACGGATCAGAAGTTATGGGCCCCGGAGCGACGGAGACCTGGTCCCAAGCCCCACGACCTCGGTTTGCGAGCCCAGCCTCTACGTGAAGCGAAGTTGCCTCGCCCAATGTGCCATGGGATTCGGTAACAGGAATGTGATAGATCAGGTTGTCGGCCTTCCCGCGGCGCACGGCGTACTATCCGCGATAGAAAAACAGCGCAAAAGAAGAAAAGTGTCTAAAAACTGATGAAAACGATCGATTTTGGGCTCCGAAAAAAGGCCCCGCACAACGGGCTTAGCTGCCTCGTCGTAGAGCTCTCGGAGAGCTTTCCAACGGTATGCTATGGGCTGCGTAACTCCTTACGGATCAAAAGTTATGGGCTCCGGAGCGACGGAGACCTGGTCCCAAGCCCCACGACCTCAGTTTGCGGGCCCAGTCTCTACGTGAAGCGAAGTTTCCTCGCCCAAGGTGCAGAGGGATTCGGTAACAGAAATGTGATGGATCAGGTTGTCGGCCTTCCCGCGGCGCACGACGTACTATCCGGGATAGAAAAACAGCGCAAAAGAAGAAAAGTGTCAGAAAACTGATGAAAATGACCGATTTTGGGCTCCGGAAAAAGGTCCAGCGAAGCGGGCTTGGCCGCCCCGTCGTAGAGCTCTCGGAGAGCTTTCCAACGGTATGCTGTAGGCTGCGTAACTCCTTACGGATCAAAAGTTATAGGCACCGGAGCGACGGAGACCTGGTCCCAAGCCCCACGACCTCGGTTTGCGGGCCCAGCCTCTACGTGAAGCGAAGTTGCCTCGCCCAAGGTGCAGAGGGATTCGGTAACAGAAATGTGATGGATCAGGTTGTCGGCCTTCCTGCGGCGCACGACGTACTATCCGGGATAGAAAAACAGCGCAAAAGAAGAAAAGTGTCCGAAAACTGATGAAAACGACCGATTTTAGGCTCCGAAAAAAGGCCCAGCGAAGCGAGCTTAGCTGCCCCGTCGTAGAGCTCTCGGAGAGCTTTCCAACGGTATGCTGTGGGCTGCGTAACTCCTTACGGATCAGAAGTTATGGGCCCCGGAGCGACGGAGACCTGGTCCCAAGCCCCACGACCTCGGTTTGCGGGCCCAGCCTCTACGTGAAGCGAAGTTGCCTCGCCCAAGGTGCCATGGGATTCGGTAACAGAAATGTGATAGATCAGGTTGTCGGCCTTCCCGCGGCGCACGACGTACTATCCGCGATAGAAAAACAGCGCAAAAGAAGAAAAGTGTCTAAAAACTGATGAAAACGATCGATTTTGGGCTCCGAAAAAAGGCCCCGCACAACGGGCTTAGCTGCCCCGTCGTAGAGCTCTCGGAGAGCTTTCCAACGGTATGCTGTGGGCTGCGTAACTCCTTACGGATCAAAAGTTATGGGCCCCGGAGCGACGGAGACCTGGTCCCAAGCCCCACGACCTCGGTTTGCGGGCCCAGCCTCTACGTGAAGCGAAGTTTCCTCGCCCAAGGTGCAGAGGGATTCGGTAACAGAAATGTGATGGATCAGGTTGTCGGCCTTCCCGCGGCGCACGACGTACTATCCGGGATAGAAAAACAGCGCAAAAGAAGAAAAGTGTCAGAAAACTGATGAAAATGACCGATTTTAGGCTCCGGAAAAAGGTCCAGCAAAGCGGGCTTGGCCGCCCCGTCGTAGAGCTCTCGGAGAGCTTTCCAACGGTATGCTGTAGGCTGCGTAACTCCTTACGGATCAAAAGTTATGGGCCCCGGAGCGACGGAGACCTGGTCCCAAGCCCCACGACCTCGGTTTGCGGGCCCAGCCTCTACGTGAAGCGAAGTTGCCTCGCCCAAGGTGCAGAGGGATTCGGTAACAGAAATGTGATGGATCAGGTTGTCGGCCTTCCCGCGGCGCACGACGTAATATCCGCGATAGAAAAACAGCGCAAAAGAAGAAAAGTGTCCGAAAATTGATGAAAACATCCGATTTTGGGCTCCGAAAAAAGGCCCAGCGAAGCGAGCTTAGCTGCCCCGTCGTAGAGCTCTCGGAGAGCTTTCCAACGGTATGCTGTGGGCTGCGTAACTCCTTACGGATCAAAAGTTATGGGCCCCGGAGCGACGGAGACCTGGTCCCAAGCCCCACGACCTCGGTTTGCGGGCCCAGCCTCTACGTGAAGCGAAGTTGCCTCGCCCAAGGTGCAGAGGGATTCGGTAACAGAAATGTGATGGATCAGGTTGTCGGCCTTCCCGCGGCGCACAACGTACTATCCGGGATAGAAAAATAGCGTGAAAGAAGAAAAGTGTTCAAAAATTGATGAAAACGTCCGATTTTGGGATCCAAGAAAAGGACCAGCGAAGCGAGCTTAGCTTCCCCGTCGTAGAGCTCTCGGAGAGCTTTCCAACGGTATGCTGTGGACTGCGTAACTCCCTGCGGATCAAAAGTTATGGGCCCCGGAGCGACGGAGAGCTGGTCCCAAGCCCCACGACCTCGGTTTGTGGGCCCAGCCTCTATGTGAAGCGAAGTTGCCTCGCCCAAGGTGCCGTGGTATTCGGTAACAGAAATGTGATGGATCAGGTTATCGGTCTTCCCGCGGTGCACGACGTACTATCCGGGACAGAAAAACAGCATGAAAGAAGAAAAGTGTCCGAAAATTGATGAAAGCATCCAATTTTGGGCTCCGGAAAAAGGCCCAGCGAAGCGAGCTTAGCTGCACCGTCGTAGAGCTCTCGGAGAGCTTTCCAACGGTATATTGTGGGCTGCGTAACTCCCTGCGGATCAAAAGTTATGGGCCCCGGAGCGACGGAGACCTGGTCCCAAGCCCACGACCTCGGTTTGCGGGCCCAGCCTCTACGTGAAGCGAATTTGCCTCGCCCAAGGTGCAGAGGGATTCGGTAACAGAAATGTGATGGATCAGGTTGTCGGCCTTCCCGCGGCGCACGACGTACTATCCGGGATAGAAAAACAACGCAAAAGAAAAAAAGTATCAGAAAACTGAAGAAAACAACCGATTTTGGGCTCCGAAAAAAGGCCCAACGAAGCAGGCTTAGCCGCCCCGTCGTAGAGCTCTCGGAGAACTTTCCAACGGTATGCTGTGGGCTGCGTAACTCCTTACGGATCAAAAGTTATGGGCCCCGGAGCGACGGAGACCTGGTCCCAAGCCCCACGACCTCGGTTTGCGGGCCCAGCCTCTACGTGAAGCGAAGTTGCCTCGCCCAAGGTGCAGAGGGATTCGGTAACAGAAATGTGATGGATCAGGTTGTCGGCCTTCCCGCGGCGCACGACGTACTATCCGGGATAGAAAAACAGAGCAAAAGAAGAAAAGTGTCCGAAAACTGATGAAAACGATCGATTTTGGGCTCCGAAAAAAGGCCCCGCAAAGCGGGCTTAGCTGCCCCGTCGTAGAGCTCTCGGAGAGCTTTCCAACGGTATGCTGTGGGCTACGTAACTCCTTACGGATCAAAAGTTATGGGCCCCGGAGCGACGGAGACCTGGTCCCAAGCCCCACGACCTCGGTTTGCGGGCCCAGCCTCTACGTGAAGCGAAGTTGCCTCGCCCAAGGTGCAGAGGGATTCGGTAACAGAAATTTGATGGATCAGGTTGTCGGCCTTCCTACGGCGCACGACGTACTATCCGGGATAGAAAAACAGCGCAAAAGAAGAAAAGTGTCCGAAAACTGATGAAAACGACCGATTTTAGGCTCTGAAAAAAGGCCCAGCGAAGCGAGCTTAGCTGCCCCGTCGTAGAGCTCTCGGAGAGCTTTCCAACGGTATGCTGTGGGCTGCGTAACTCCTTACGGATCAGAAGTTATGGGCCCCGGAGCGACGGAGACCTGGTCCCAAGCCCCACGACCTCGGTTTGCGGGCCCAGCCTCTACGTGAAGCGAAGTTGCCTCGCCCAAGGTGCCATGGGATTCGGTAACAGAAATGTGATAGATCAGGTTGTCGGCCTTCCCGCGGCGCACGACGTACTATCCGCGATAGAAAAACAGCGCAAAAGAAGAAAAGTATCCCAAAACTGATGAAAACGATCGATTTTGGGCTCCGAAAAAGGGCCCAGCGCAGCCGGATTAGCTGCCCCGTCGTAGAGCTCTCGGAGAGCTTTCCAATGGTATGCTCTGGGCCGCGTAACTCCTTGCGGATCAAAAGTTATGGGCTCGGGAGCGACAGAGACCTGGTCCCAAGCCACACGACCTCGGTTTGCCGGCCCAGCCTCCACGTGATACGAAGTTGCCTTGCCCAAGGTGCCGTGGGATTCGGTAACAAAAATGTGACGGATTAGGTTGTCGGCCTTCCCGCGGCGCACGACGTACTATCCGGGATAGAAAAACAGCGCAAAAGAAGAAAAGTGTCTGAAAACTGATGAAAACGACCGATTTTGGGCTCCGGAAAAAGGTCCAGCGAAGCGGGCTTGGCGCCCCGTCGTAGAGCTCTCGGAGAGCTTTCCAACGGTATGCTGTAGGCAGCGTAAATCCTTACGGATCAAAAGTTATGGGCCCCGCAGCGACGGAGACCTGGTCCCAAGCCCCACGACCTCGGTTTGCGGGCCCAGCCTCTACGTGAAGCGAAGTTGCCTCGCCCAAGGTGCAGAGGGATTCGGTAACAGAAATGTGATGGATCAGGTTGTCGGCCTTCCCGCGGCGCACGACGTACTATCCGGGATAGAAAAACAGCGCAAAAGAAGAAAAGTGTCCGAAAATTGATGAAAACATCCGATTTTGGGCTCCAAAAAAAGGCCCAGCGAAGCGAGCTTAGCTGCCCCATCGTAGAGCTCTCGGAGAGATCTCAAACGGTATGCTGTGCCCCGCATAATTCCTTACGGATCAGAAGTTATGGGCCCCGGAGCGACGGAGCCCTGGTCCCAAGCCCCACGTCCTCGGTTTGCGGGCCCAGCATCTACGTGAAGTGAAGTTGCCTCGCCCAAGGTGCAGAGGGATTCGGTAACAGAAATGTGATGGATCAGGTTGTCGGCCTTCCCGCGGCGCACGACGTACTATCCGGGATAGAAAAACAGCGCAAAAGAAGAAAAGTGTCCGAAAACTGATGAAAACGATCGATTTTGGGCTCCGAAAAAAGGCCCCGCGCAGCGGGCTTAGCTGCCCCGTCGTAGAGCTCTCGGAGAGCTTTCCAACGGTATGCTGTGGGCTGCGTAACTCCTTACGGATCAAAAGTTATGGGCCCCGGAGCGACGGAGACCTGGTCCCAAGCCCCACGACCTCGGTTTGCGGGCCCAGCCTCTACGTGAAGCGAAGTTTCCTCGCCCAAGGTGCAGAGGGATTCGGTAATAGAAATGTGATGGATCAGGTTGTCGGCCTTCCCGCTGCGCACGACGTACTATCCGGGATAGAAAAACAGCGCAAAAGAAGAAAAGTGTCAGAAAACTGATGAAAACGACCGATTTTGGGCTCCGGAAAAAGGTCCAGCGAAGCGGGCTTGGCCGCCCCGTCGTAGAGCTCTCGGAGAGCTTTCCAACGGTATGCTGTAGGCAGCGTAAATCCTTATGGATCAAAAGTTATGGGCCCCGCAGCGACGGAGACCTGGTCCCAAGCCCCACGACCTCGGTTTGCGGGCCCAGCCTCTACGTGAAGCGAAGTTGCCTCGCCCAAGGTGCAGAGGGATTCGGTAACAGAAATGTGATGGATCAGGTTGTCGGTCTTCCCGCGGCGCACGACGTACTATCCTGTACAGAAAAACATCGTAAAAGAAGAAAAGTGTCCAGAAACTGATGAAAACGTCCGATTTTGGGCTCCAAAAAAAGGTCCAACGAAGCGAGCTTAGCTGCCCCGTCATAGAGCTCTCGGAGAGCTTTCCAACGGTATGCTGTGGGCCGCGTAACGCCTTACAGATCAAAAGTTATGGGCCCCGGAGTGACGGAGACCTGGTCCCAAGCCCCACGACCTCGGTTTGCGGGCCCAGCCTCTACGTGAAGCGAAGTTGCCTCACCCAAGGTGCCGTGGGATTCGGTAACAGAAATGTGATGGATCAGGTTATCGACCTTCCCGCGGCGCACGACGTACTATCCGGGATAGAAAAACAGCGCAAAAGAAGAAAAGTGTCAGAAAACTGAAGAAAACAACCGATTTTGGGCTCCGAAAAAATGCCCAGCGAAGCAGGCTTAGCTGCCCCGTCGTAGAGCTCTCGGAGAACTTTCAAACGGTATGCTGTGGGCTGCGTAACTCCTTACGGATCAAAAGTTATGGGCCCCGGAGCGACGGAGACCTGGTCCCAAGCCCCACGACCTCGGTTTGCGGGCCCAGCCTCTACGTGAAGCGAAGTTGCCTCGCCCAAGGTGCAGAGGGATTCGGTAACAGAAATGTGATGGATCAGGTTGTCGGCCTTCCCGCGGCGCACGACGTACTATCCGGGATAGAAAAACAGCGCAAAAGAAGAAAAGTGTCCGAAAATTGATGAAAACATCCGATTTTGGGCTCCGAAAAAAGGCCCAGCGAAGCGAGCTTAGCTGCCCCGTCGTAGAGCTCTCGGAGAGCTTTCCAACGGTATGCTGTGGGCTGCGTAACTCCTTACGGATCAAAAGTTATGGGCCCCGGAGCGACGGAGACCTGGTCCCAAGCCCCACGACCTCGGTTTGCGGGCCCAGCCTCTACGTGAAGCGAAGTTGCCTCGCCCAAGGTGCAGAGGGATTCGGTAATAGAAATGTGATGGATCAGGTTGTCGGCCTTCCCGCGGCGCACGACGTACTATCCGGGATAGAAAAACAGCGCAAAAGAAGAAAAGTGTCAGAAAACTGAAGAAAACAACCGATTTTGGGCTCCGAAAAAAGGCCCAGCAAAGCAGGCTTAGCTGCCCCGTCGTAGAGCTCTCGGAGAACTTTCAAACGGTATGCTGTGGGCTGGGTAACTCCTTACGGATCAAAAGTTATGGGCCCCGGAGCGACGGAGACCTGGTCCCAAGCCCCACGACCTCGGTTTGCGGGCCCAGCCTCTACGTGAAGCGAAGTTGCCTCGCCCAAGGTGCAGAGGGATTCGGTAACAGAAATGTGATGGATCAGGTTGTCGGCCTTCCCGCGGCGCACGACGTACTATCCGGGATAGAAAAACAGTTCAAAAGAAGAAAATTGTCTGAAAACTGATGAAAACGATCGATTTTGGGCTCCGAAAAAAGGCCTCGCATAGCGGGCTTAGCTGCCCCATCGTAGAGCTCTCGGAGAGCTTTCCAACGGTATGCTGTGGGCTACGTAACTCCTTACGGATCAAAAGTTATGGGCCCCGGAGCGACGGAGACCTGGTCCTAAGCCCCACGACCTCGGTTTGCGGGTCCAGCCTCTACGTGAAGCGAAGTTGCCTCGCCCAAGGTGCAGAGGGATTCGGTAACAGAAATGTGATGGATCAGGTTGTCGGCCTTCCTGCGGCGCACGACGTACTATCCGGGATAGAAAAACAGCGCAAAAGAAGAAAAGTGTCCGAAAACTGATGAAAACGACCGATTTTAGGCTCCAAAAAAAGGCCCAGCGAAGCGACCTTGCTGCCCGGTCGTAGAGCTCTCGGAGAGCTTTCCAACGGTATACTGTGGGCCGCGTAACTCCTCGCGGATCAAAAGTTATGGGCCCCGGAGCGACGGAGACCTGGTCCCAAGCCCCACGACCTCGGTGTGTGGGCCGAGCCTCTACGTGAAGCGAAGTTGCTTCGCCCAAGGTGCAGAGGGATTCGGTAACAGAAATGTGATGGATCAGGTTGTCGGCCTTCCCGCGGCGCACGACGTACTATCCGGGATAGAAAAACAGCGCAAAAGAAGAAAAGTGTCAGAAAACTGAAGAAAACAACCGATTTTGGGCTCCGAAAAAATGCCCAGCGAAGCAGGCTTAGCTGCCCCGTCGTAGAGCTCTCGGAGAACTTTCAAACGGTATGCTGTGGGCTGCGTAACTCCTTACGGATCAAAAGTTATGGGCCCCGGAGCGACGGAGACGTGGTCCCAAGCCCCAGGACCTCGGTTTGCGGGCCCAGCCTCTACGTGAAGCGAAGTTGCCTCGCCCAAGGTGCAGAGGGATTCGGTAACAGAAATGTGATGGATCAAGTTGTCGGCTTTCCCGCGGCGCACGACGCACGATCCGGGATGGAAAAACAGCACAAAAGAAGAAAAGTCTCTGAAAATTGATGAAAACGTTCGATTTTGGGCTCCGGAAAAAGGCCCAGCGCAGCGGGCTTAGCTGCCCCGTCGTAGATCTCTCTGAGAGCTTTCCAACGGTATGCTGTGGGCCGCATAACTGCTTGCGGATCAAAAGTTATGGGCCCCGGAGCGACGGAGACCTGGTCCCAAGCCCCACGACCTTGGTTTGCGGGCCCAGCCTCTATGTGAAGCGAAGTTGCCTCGCCCAAGGTGCAGAGGGATTCGTTAACAGAAATGTGATGGATCAGGTTGTCGGCCTTCCTACGGCTCACGACGTACTATCCGGGATGAAAAAACAGCGCAAAAGAAGAATTATGTCCGGAAACTGATGAAAACGTTCGATTTTAGGCTCCAGAAAAAGGCCCAGCGAAGCGAGCTTAGCGGCCCCGTCGTAGAGCTCTCGGAGAGCTTTCCAACGGTATGCTGTGGGCCGCGTAACTCCTTACGGATCAAAAGTTATGGGCCCCGGATCGACGGAGACCTGGTCCCAAGCCCCACGACCTCGGTTTGCGGGCCCAGCCTCTACGTGAAGCGAAGTTTCCTTGCCTAAGGTGCAGAGGGATTCGGTAACAGAAATGTGATGGATCAGGTTGTCGGCCTTCCTGCGGCGCACGACGTACTATCCGGGATAGAAAAACAGCGCAAAAGAAGAAAAGTGTCCGAAAACTGATGAAAACGACCGATTTTAGGCTCCAAAAAAAGGCCCAGCGAAGCGAGCTTAGCTGCCCCGTCGTAGATCTCTCAGAGAGCTTTCCAACGGTATGCTGTGGGCCGCATAACTCTTTGCGGATCAAAAGTTATGGGCCCCGGAACGACGGAGACCTGGTCTCTAGCCCCACGACCTCGGTTTGCGGGCCCAGCATCTACGTGAAGCGAAGTTGCTTCGCCCAAGGTGCAGAGGGATTCGGTAATAGAAATGTGATGGATCAGGTTGTTGACCTTCCCGCGGCGCACGACGTACTATCCGGGATAGAAAAACAGCGCAAAAGAAGAAAAGTGTCAGAAAACTGAAGAAAAAAACCGATTTTGGGCTCCGAAAAAATGCCCAGCGAAGCAGGCTTAGCTGCCCCGTCGTAGAGCTCTCGGAGAACTTTCAAACGGTATGCTGTGGGCTGCGTAACTCCTTACGGATCAAAAGTTATGGGCCCCGGAGCGACGGAGACCTGGTCCCAAGCCCCACGACCTCGGTTTGCGGGCCCAGCCTCTACGTGAAGCGAAGTTGCCTCGCCCAAGGTGCAGAGGGATTCGGTAACAGAAATGTGATGGATCAGGTTGTCGGCTTTCCCGCGGCGCACGACGTACTATCCGGGATAGAAAAACAGAGGAAAAGAAGAAAAGTGTCCCAAAACTAATGAAAACGTTCGATTTTGGGCTTTGAAAAAAGGCCCCGCCAGGCGGGCTTACCTGCCACGACTTTGAGCTCCCGGAGAGCTTTCCAACGGTATGCTGTGGGCCGCGTAACTCCTTACGGATAAAATGTTATGGGCTTCGGAGCGACAGAGACCTGGTCCCAAGCCCCGGGACCTCGATTTACGGGCCCAGCCTCTACGTGAAGCGAAGTTTCCTCGCCCAAGGTGCAGAGGGATTCGGTAACAGAAATGTGATGGATCAGGTTGTCGGCCTTCCCGCGGCGCACGACGTACTATCCGGGATAGAAAAACAGCGCAAAAGAAGAAAAGTGTCAGAAAACTGATGAAAACGACCGATTTTGGGCTCCGGAAAAAGGTCCAGCGAAGCGGGCTTGGCCGCCCCGTCGTAGAGCTCTCGGAGAGCTTTCCAACGGTATGCTGTAGGCTGCGTAACTCCTTACGGATCAAAAGTTATGGGCCCCGGAGCGACGGAGACCTGGTCCCAAGCCCCACGACCTCGGTTTGCGGGCCCAGCCTCTACGTGAAGCGAAGTTGCCTCGCCCAAGGTGCAGAGGGATTCGGTAACAGAAATGTGATGGATCAGGTTGTCGGCCTTCCCGCGGCGCACGACGTACTATCCGGGATAGAAAAACAGCGCAAAAGAAGAAAAGTGTCAGAAAACTGAAGAAAACAACCGATTTTGGGCTCCGAAAAAAGGCCCAGCGAAGCAGGCTTAGCTGCCTCGTCGTAGAGCTCTCGGAGAACTTTCAAACGGTATGCTGTGGGCTGCGTAACTCCTTACGGATCAAAAGTTATGGGCCCCGGAGCGACGGAGACCTGGTCCCAAGCCCCACGACCTCGGTTTGCGGGCCCAGCCTCTACGTGAAGCGAAGTTGCCTCGCCCAAGGTGCAGAGGGATTCGGTAACAGAAATGTGATGGATCAGGTTGTCGGCCTTCCCGCGGCGCACGACGTACTATCCGGGATAGAAAAACAGCGCAAAAGAAGAAAAGTGTCAGAAAACTGATGAAAACGACCGATTTTGGGCTCCAGAAAAAGGTCCAGCTAAGCGGGCTTGGCCGCCCTGTCGTAGAGCTCTCGGAGAGCTTTCCAACGGTATGCTGTGGGCTGCGTAACTCCTTACGGATCAAAAGTTATGGGCCCCGGAGCGACGGAGACCTGGTCCCAAGCCCCACGACCTCGGTTTGCGGGCCCAGCCTCTTCGTGAAGTAAAGTTGTCTCGCCCAAGGTGCCGTGGGATTCGGTAACAGAAATGTGATGGATTAGGTTGCCGGACTTCCCGCGGCGCACGACGTACGATCTGGGACAGAAAAACAGTGTAAAAGTAGAAAAGTGTCTGAAAATTGATGAAAACGTTCGATTTTGGGCTAAGAAAAAAGGCCCAACAAAGTGGGGTTAGCTACCCCGTCGTAGAGCTCTCTGAGAGCTTTCCAACGGTATGCTGTGGGCCGCGTAACTCCTTACGGATCAAAAGTTATGGGCTCCGGCGCGACGGAGACCTGGTCCTATGCCCCACGACCTCGGTTTGCGGGCCCAGCCTCTACGTGAAGCGACGTTGTCTCACCCAAGGTGCAGAGGGATTCGGTAATAGAAATGTGATGGATCAGGTTGTCGGCCTTCCCGCGGCGCACGACGTACTATCCGGGATAGAAAAACAGCGCAAAAGAAGAAAAGTGTCAGAAAACTGATGAAAACGACCGATTTTGGGCTCCAGAAAAAGGTCCAGCTAAGCGGGCTTGGCCGCCCTGTCGTAGAGCTCTCGGAGAGCTTTCCAACGGTATGCTGTAGGCTGCGTAACTCCTTACGGATCAAAAGTTATGGGCCCCGGAGCGACGGAGACCTGGTCCCAAGCCCCACGACCTCGGTTTGCGGGCCCAGCCTCTACGTGAAGCGAAGTTGCCTCGCCCAAGGTGCAGAGGGATTCGGTAATAGAAATGTGATGGATCAGGTTGTCAGCCTTCCCGCGGCGCACGACGTACTATCCGGGATAGAAAAACAGCGCAAAAGAAGAAAAGTGTCTGAAAATTGATGAAAACATCCGATTTTGGGCTCCGAAAAAAGGCCCAACGAAGCGAGCTTAGCTGCCGCGTCGTAGAGCTCTCGGAGAGCTTTCCAACGGTATGCTGTGGGCTGCGTAACTCCTTACGGATCAAAAGTTATGGGCCCCGGAGCGACGGAGACCTGGTCCCAAGCCCCACGACCTCGGTTTGCGGGCCCAGCCTCTACGTGAAGCGAAGTTGCCTCGCCCAAGGTGCAGAAGGATTCGGTAACAGAAATGTGATGGATCAGGTTGTCGGCCTTCCCGCGGCGCACGACGTACTATCCGGGATAGAAAAACAGCGCAAAAGAAGAAAAGTGTCCAAAAATTGATGAAAACATCCAATTTTGGGCTCCGAAAAAAGCCCAGCGAAGCGAGCTTAGCTGCCCCGTCATAGAGCTCTCGGAGAGCTTTCCAACGGTATGCTGTGGGCTACGTAACTCCTTACGGATCAAAAGTTATGGGCCCCGGAGCGACGGAGACCTGGTCCCAAGCCCCACGACCTCGGTTTGCGGGCCCAGCCTCTACGTGAAGCGAAGTTGCCTCGCCCAAGGTGCAGAGGGATTCGGTAACAGAAATGTGATGGATCAGGTTGTCGGCCTTCCCGCGGCGCACGACGTACTATCCGGAATAGAAAAACAGCGGAAAAGAAGAAAAGTGTCAGAAAACTGAAGAAAACAACCGATTTTGGGCTCCGAAAAAAGGCCCAGCGAAGCAGGCTTAGCTGCCCCGTCGTAGAGCTCTCGGAGAACTTTCCAACGGTATGCTGTGGGCTACGTAACTCCTTACGGATCAAAAGTTATGGGCCCCGGAGCGACGGAGACCTGGTCCTAAGCCCCACGACCTCGGTTTGCGGGCCCAGCCTCTACGTGAAGCGAAGTTGCCTCGCCCAAGGTGTAGAGGGATTCGGTAACAGAAATGTGATGGATCAGGTTGTCGGCCTTCCCGCGGCGCACGACGTACTATCCGGGATAGAAAAACAGCGCAAAAGAAGAAAAGTGTCCGAAAACTGATGAAAACGACCGATTTTAGGCTCCGAAAAAAGGCCCAGCAAAGCGAGCTTTGCTGCCCCGTCGTAGAGCTCTCGGAGAGCTTTCCAACGGTATGCTGTGGGCTGCGTAACTCCTTACGGATCAGAAGTTATGGGCCCCGGAGCGACGGAGACCTGGTCCCAAGCCCCACGACCTCGGTTTGTGGGCCCAGCCTCTACGTGAGGCGAAGTTACCTCGCCCAAGGTGCCATGGGATTCGGTAACAGAAATGTGATAGATCAGGTTGTCGGCCTTCCCGCGGCGCACGACGTACTATCCGCGATAGAAAAACAGCGCAAAAGAAGAAAAGTGTCCGAAAACTGATGAAAACGATCGATTTTGGGCTCCGAAAAAAGGCCCCGCATAGCGGGCTTAGCTGCCCCGTCGTAGAGCTCTCGGAGAGCTTTCCAACGGTATGCTGTGGGCTGCGTAACTCCTTACGGATCAAAAGTTATGGGCCCCGGAGCGACGGAGACCTGGTCCCAAGCCCCACGACCTCGGTTTGCGGGCCCAGCCTCTACGTGAAGCGAAGTTGCCTCGCCCAAGGTGCAGAGGGATTCGGTAACAGAAATGTAATGGATCAGGTTGTCGGCCTTCCCGCGGCGCACGACGTACTATCCGGGATAGAAAAACAGCGCAAAAGAAGAAAAGTGTCAGAAAACTGAAGAAAACAACCGATTTTGGGCTCCGAAAAAAGGCCCAGCGAAGCAGGCTTAGCTGCCCCGTCGTAGAGCTCTCGGAGAACTTTCAAACGGTATGCTGTGGGCTGCGTAACTCCTTACGGATCAAAAGTTATGGGCCCCGGAGCGACGGAGACCTGGTCCCAAGCCCCACGACCTCGGTTTGCGGGCCCAGCCTCTACGTGAAGCGAAATTGCCTCGCCCAAGGTGCCATGGGATTCGGTAACAGAAATGTGATAGATCAGGTTGTCGGCCTTCCCACGGCGCACGACGTACTATCCGGGATAGAAAAACAGCGCAAAACAAGAAAAGTGTCCGAAAATTGATGAAAACGTCCGATTTTGGGCTCCAGAAAAAGGCCCAGTGAAGCGGGCTTAGCTGCCCCGTCGTAGAGCTCTCGGAGAGCATTCCAACGGTATGCTGTGGGCTGCGTAACTCCTTACGGATCAAAAGTTATGGGCCCCGGAGCGACGGAGACCTGGTCCCAAGCCCCACGACCTCGATTTGCGGGCCCAGCCTCTACGTGAAGCGAAGTTGCCTCGCCCAAGGTGCAGAGGGATTCGGTAACAGAAATGTGATGGATCAGGTTGTCTGCCTTCCCGCGGCGCACGACGTACTATCCGGGATAGAAAAACAGCGCAAAAGAAGAAAAGTGTCAGAAAACTGATGAAAACGACCGATTTTGGGCTCCGGAAAAAGGTCCAGCAAAGAGGGCTAGACCGCCCCGTCGTAGAGCTCTCGGAGAGCTTTCCAACGGTATGCTGTGGGCTGCGTAACTCCTTACGGATCAAAAGTTATGGGCCCCGGAGCGACGGAGACCTGGTCCCAAGCCCCACGACCTCGGTTTGCGGGCCCAGCCTCTACGTGAAGCGAAGTTGCCTCGCCCAAGGTGCAGAGGGATTCGGTAACAGAAATGTGATGGATCAGGTTGTCGGCCTTCCCGCGGCGCACGACGTACTATCCGGAATAGAAAAACAGCGGAAAAGAAGAAAAGTGTCAGAAAACTGAAGAAAACAACCGATTTTGGGCTCCGAAAAAAGGCCCAGCGAAGCAGGCTTAGCTGCCCCGTCGTAGAGCTCTCGGAGAACTTTCCAACGGTATGCTGTGGGCTACGTAACTCCTTACGGATCAAAAGTTATGGGCCCCGGAGCGACGGAGACCTGGTCCTAAGCCCCACGACCTCGGTTTGCGGGCCCAGCCTCTACGTGAAGCGAAGTTGCCTCGCCCAAGGTGTAGAGGGATTCGGTAACAGAAATGTGATGGATCAGGTTGTCGGTCTTCCCGCGGCGCACGACGTACTATCCGGGATAGAAAAACAGCGTAAAAGAAGAAAAGTATCCGAAAACTGATGAAAACGTCTGATTTTGATCTCTGAAAAAAGGCCCAGCAAAGCGAGCTTTGCTGCCCCGTCGTAGAGCTCTCGGAGAGCTTTCCAACGGTATGCTGTGGGCTGCGTAACTCCTTACGGATCAGAAGTTATGGGCCCCGGAGCGACGGAGACCTGGTCCCAAGCCCCACGACCTCGGTTTGTGGGCCCAGCCTCTACGTGAGGCGAAGTTACCTCGCCCAAGGTGCCATGGGATTCGGTAACAGAAATGTGATAGATCAGGTTGTCGGCCTTCCCGCGGCGCACGACGTACTATCCGCGATAGAAAAACAGCGCAAAAGAAGAAAAGTGTCCGAAAACTGATGAAAACGATCGATTTTGGGCTCCGAAAAAAGGCCCCGCATAGCGGGCTTAGCTGCCCCGTCGTAGAGCTCTCGGAGAGCTTTCCAACGGTATGCTGTGGGCTGCGTAACTCCTTACGGATCAAAAGTTATGGGCCCCGGAGCGACGGAGACCTGGTCCCAAGCCCCACGACCTCGGTTTGCGGGCCCAGCCTCTACGTGAAGCGAAGTTGCCTCGCCCAAGGTGCAGAGGGATTCGGTAACAGAAATGTGATGGATCAGGTTGTCGGCCTTCCCGCGGCGCACGACGTACTATCCGGGATAGAAAAACAGCGCAAAAGAAGAAAAGTGTCAGAAAACTGAAGAAAACAACCGATTTTGGGCTCCGAAAAAAGGCCCAGCGAAGCAGGCTTAGCTGCCCCGTCGTAGAGCTCTCGGAGAACTTTCAAACGGTATGCTGTGGGCTGCGTAACTCCTTACGGATCAAAAGTTATGGGCCCCGGAGCGACGGAGACCTGGTCCCAAGCCCCACAACCTCGGTTTGCGGGCCCAGCCTCTACGTGAAGCGAAATTGCCTCGCCCAAGGTGCCATGGGATTCGGTAACAGAAATGTGATAGATCAGGTTGTCGGCCTTCCCACGGCGCACGACGTACTATCCGGGATAGAAAAACAGCGCAAAACAAGAAAAGTGTCCGAAAATTGATGAAAACGTCCGATTTTGGGCTCCAGAAAAAGGCCCAGTGAAGCGGGCTTAGCTGCCCCGTCGTAGAGCTCTCGGAGAGCATTCCAACGGTATGCTGTGGGCTGCGTAACTCCTTACGGATCAAAAGTTATGGGCCCCGGAGCGACGGAGACCTGGTCCCAAGCCCCACGACCTCGATTTGCGGGCCCAGCCTCTACGTGAAGCGAAGTTGCCTCGCCCAAGGTGCAGAGGGATTCGGTAACGGAAATGTGATGGATCAGGTTGTCTGCCTTCCCGCGGCGCACGACGTACTATCCGGGATAGAAAAACAGCGCAAAAGAAGAAAAGTGTCAGAAAACTGATGAAAACGACCGATTTTGGGCTCCGGAAAAAGGTCCAGCAAAGAGGGCTAGACCGCCCCGTCGTAGAGCTCTCGGAGAGCTTTCCAACGGTATGCTGTGGGCTGCGTAACTCCTTACGGATCAAAAGTTATGGGCCCCGGAGCGACGGAGACCTGGTCCCAAGCCCCACGACCTCGGTTTGCGGGCCCAGCCTCTACGTGAAGCGAAGTTGCCTCGCCCAAGGTGCAGAGGGATTCGGTAACAGAAATGTGATGGATCAGGTTGTCGGCCTTCCCGCGGCGCACGACGTACTATCCGGAATAGAAAAACAGCGGAAAAGAAGAAAAGTGTCAGAAAACTGAAGAAAACAACCGATTTTGGGCTCCGAAAAAAGGCCCAGCGAAGCAGGCTTAGCTGCCCCGTCGTAGAGCTCTCGGAGAACTTTCCAACGGTATGCTGTGGGCTACGTAACTCCTTACGGATCAAAAGTTATGGGCCCCGGAGCGACGGAGACCTGGTCCTAAGCCCCACGACCTCGGTTTGCGGGCCCAGCCTCTACGTGAAGCGAAGTTGCCTCGCCCAAGGTGTAGAGGGATTCGGTAACAGAAATGTGATGGATCAGGTTGTCGGCCTTCCCGCGGCGCACGACGTACTATCCGGGATAGAAAAACAGCGCAAAAGAAGAAAAGTGTCCGAAAACTGATGAAAACGACCGATTTTAGGCTCCGAAAAAAGGCCCAGCAAAGCGAGCTTTGCTGCCCCGTCGTAGAGCTCTCGGAGAGCTTTCCAACGGTATGCTGTGGGCTGCGTAACTCCTTACGGATCAGAAGTTATGGGCCCCGGAGCGACGGAGACCTGGTCCCAAGCCCCACGACCTCGGTTTGTGGGCCCAGCCTCTACGTGAGGCGAAGTTACCTCGCCCAAGGTGCCATGGGATTCGGTAACAGAAATGTGATAGATCAGGTTGTCGGCCTTCCCGCGGCGCACGACGTACTATCCGCGATAGAAAAACAGCGCAAAAGAAGAAAAGTGTCCGAAAACTGATGAAAACGATCGATTTTGGGCTCCGAAAAAAGGCCCCGCATAGCGGGCTTAGCTGCCCCGTCGTAGAGCTCTCGGAGAGCTTTCCAACGGTATGCTGTGGGCTGCGTAACTCCTTACGGATCAAAAGTTATGGGCCCCGGAGCGACGGAGACCTGGTCCCAAGCCCCACGACCTCGGTTTGCGGGCCCAGCCTCTACGTGAAGCGAAGTTGCCTCGCCCAAGGTGCAGAGGGATTCGGTAACAGAAATGTGATGGATCAGGTTGTCGGCCTTCCCGCGGCGCACGACGTACTATCCGGGATAGAAAAACAGCGCAAAAGAAGAAAAGTGTCAGAAAACTGAAGAAAACAACCGATTTTGGGCTCCGAAAAAAGGCCCAGCGAAGCAGGCTTAGCTGCCCCGTCGTAGAGCTCTCGGAGAACTTTCAAACGGTATGCTGTGGGCTGCGTAACTCCTTACGGATCAAAAGTTATGGGCCCCGGAGCGACGGAGACCTGGTCCCAAGCCCCACGACCTCGGTTTGCGGGCCCAGCCTCTACGTGAAGCGAAATTGCCTCGCCCAAGGTGCCATGGGATTCGGTAACAGAAATGTGATAGATCAGGTTGTCGGCCTTCCCAAGGCGCACGACGTACTATCCGGGATAGAAAAACAGCGCAAAACAAGAAAAGTGTCCGAAAATTGATGAAAACGTCCGATTTTGGGCTCCAGAAAAAGGCCCAGTGAAGCGGGCTTAGCTGCCCCGTCGTAGAGCTCTCGGAGAGCATTCCAACGGTATGCTGTGGGCTGCGTAACTCCTTACGGATCAAAAGTTATGGGCCCCGGAGCGACGGAGACCTGGTCCCAAGCCCCACGACCTCGATTTGCGGGCCCAGCCTCTACGTGAAGCGAAGTTGCCTCGCCCAAGGTGCAGAGGGATTCGGTAACAGAAATGTGATGGATCAGGTTGTCTGCCTTCCCGCGGCGCACGACGTACTATCCGGGATAGAAAAACAGCGCAAAAGAAGAAAAGTGTCAGAAAACTGATGAAAACGACCTATTTTGGGCTCCGGAAAAAGGTCCAGCAAAGAGGGCTAGACCGCCCCGTCGTAGAGCTCTCGGAGAGCTTTCCAACGGTATGCTGTGGGCCGCGTATCTCCTTACGGATCAAAAGTTATGGGCCCCGGAGTGACGGAGACCTGGTCCCAAGCCCCACGACCTCGGTTTGCGGGCCCAGCCTCTATGTGAAGCGAAGTTGCCTTGGCCAAGGTGCCGTGGGAATCGGTAACAGAAATGTGACGGATTAGGTTGTCGTCCTTTTCGCGGCCCACGACCCGCGATCCGGGATGGAAAAACAGCGCAAAAGAAAAATAGTATCCGAAAACTGATGAAAACGTTCAATTTTGGGCTCCAGAAAAAGGCCCAGCGAAGGGGGCTTTGCTGCCACGTCGTAGATCTCTCGGAGAGCTTTCCAACGGTATGCTGTGGGATGCGTAACTCCTTGCGGATCAAAAGTTATAGGCTCCAGAGCGGCGGAGACCTGGTCCCAAGCCCCGCGACCTCGGTTTGCCGGCCCAGCCACCACGTGAAGCGAAGTTGCCTCGCCCAAGGTGCAGAGGGATTCGGTAACAGAAATGTGACGGATAAGTTGTCGTCCTTTTCGCGGCGCACGACGCGCGATCCGGGACAGAAAAAGAGCGCAAAAGAAGAAAAGTGTCCGAAAGCTGATGAAAACGTTCGATTTTGGGCTCCGAAAAAAGGCCCAACGAAGCAGGCTGCCTCGTTGTAGAGCTCTCGGAGAGCTTTCCAACGGTATGCTGTGGGCCGCGTAATTCCTTGCGGATCAAAAGTTATGGGCCCCGGAGCGACGGAGACCTGGTCCCAAGCACCACGACCTCGGTTTGCGAGCCCAGCCTCTACGTGAAGCGAAGTTGCCTCGCCTCAGGTGCCGTGGGATTTGGTAACAGAAATGTGATGGATCAGGTTGTCGGCCTTCCCGCGGCGCACGACGTACTATCCGGAATAGAAAAACAGCGGAAAAGAAGAAAAGTGTCAGAAAATTGATGAAAACATCCAATTTTGGGCTCCGAAAAAAGCCCAGCGAAGCGAGCTTAGCTGCCCCGTCGTAGAGCTCTCGGAGAGCTTTCCAACGGTATGCTGTGCGCTGCGTAACTCCTTATGGATCAAAAGTTATGCACACAGGAGCAATAGAGACCTGGTCACAAGCCCCACGACCTCGGTTTGTGGTCCCAGCCTCTACGTGAAGCGAAGTTGCCTCGCCCAAGGTGCAGAAGGATTCGGTAACAGAAATGTGATGGATCAGGTTGTCGGCCTTCCCGCGGCGCACGACGTACTATCCGGGATAGAAAAACAGCGCAAAAGAAGAAAAGTGTCAGAAAATTGATGAAAACATCCGATTTTGGGCTCCGAAAAAAGGCCCAGCGAAGCGAGCTTAGCTGCCGCGTCGTAGAGCTCTCGGAGAGCTTTCCAACGGTATGCTGTGGGCTGCGTAACTCCTTACGGATCAAAAGTTATGGGCCCCGGAGCGACGGAGACCTGGTCCCAAGCCCTACGACCTCGGTTTGCGGGCCCAGCCTCTACGTGAAGCGAAGTTGCCTCGCCCAAGGTGCAGAAGGATTCGGTAACAGAAATGTGATGGATCAGGTTGTCGGCCTTCCCGCGGCGCACGACGTACTATCCGGGATAGAAAAACAGCGCAAAAGAAGAAAAGTGTCAGAAAATTGATGAAAACATCCGATTTTGGGCTCCGAAAAAAGGCCCAGCGAAGCGAGCTTAGCTGCCGCGTCGTAGAGCTCTCGGAGAGCTTTCCAACGGAATGCTGTGGGCTGCGTCACTCCTTACGGATCAAAAGTTATGCGCCCCGGAGCCACGGAGACCTGGTCCCAAGCCCTACGACCTCGGTTTGAGGGCCCAGCCTCTACGTTAAGCGAAGTGGCCTCGCCCAAGGTGCAGAAGGATTCGGTTACAGAAATGTGATGGATCAGGTTGTCGGCCTTCCCGCGGCGCACGACGTACTATCCGGGATAGAAAAACAGCGCAAAAGAAGAAAAGTGTCCGAAAATTAATGAAAACATCCAATTTTGGGCTCCGAAAAAAGCCCAGCGAAGCGAGCTTAGCTGCCCCGTCGTAGAGCTCTCGGAGAGCTTTCCAACGGTATGCTGTGGGCTACGTAACTCCTTACGGATCAAAAGTTATGGGCCCCGGAGCGACGGAGACCTGGTCCCAAGCCCCACGACCTCGGTTTGCGGGCCCAGCCTCTACGTGAAGCGAAGTTGCCTCGCCCAAGGTGCAGAGGGATTCGGTAACAGAAATGTGATGGATCAGGTTGTCGGCCTTCCCGCGGCGCACGACGTACTATCCGGAATAGAAAAACAGCGGAAAAGAAGAAAAGTGTCAGAAAACTGAAGAAAACAACCGATTTTGGGCTCCGAAAAAAGGCCCAGCTAAGCAGGCTTAGCTGCCCCGTCGTAGAGCTCTCGGAGAACTTTCCAACGGTATGCTGTGGGCTACGTAACTCCTTACGGATCAAAAGTTATGGGCCCCGGAGCGACGGAGACCTGGTCCTAAGCCCCACGACCTCGGTTTGCGGGCCCAGCCTCTACGTGAAGCGAAGTTGCCTCGCCCAAGGTGTAGAGGGATTCGGTAACAGAAATGTGATGGATCAGGTTGTCGGCCTTCCCGCGGCGCACGACGTACTATCCGGGATAGAAAAACAGCGCAAAAGAAGAAAGGTGTCCGAAAACTGATGAAAACGACCGATTTTAGGCTCCGAAAAAAGGCCCAGCAAAGCAAGCTTTGCTGCCCCGTCGTAGAGCTCTCGGAGAGCTTTCCAACGGTATGCTGTGGGCTGCGTAACTCCTTACGGATCAGAAGTTATGGGCCCCGGAGCGACGGAGACCTGGTCCTAAGCCCCACGACCTCGGTTTGTGGGCCCAGCCTCTATGTGAAGCGAAGTTACCTCGCCCAAGGTGCCATGGTATTCGGTAACAGAAATGTTATGGATCAGGTTGTCGGCCTTCCCGCTGCGTACGACGTACTATCCGCGATAGAAAAACAGCGCAAAGGAAGAAAAGTGTCCGAAAACTGATGAAAACGATCGATTTTGGGCTCCGAAAAAAGGCCCCGCTGAGCGGACTTAGCTGCCCCGTCGTAGAGCTCTCGGAGAGCTTTCCAACGTTATGCTGTGGGCCGCGTAACTCCTTACGGATCAAAAGGTATGGGCCCCGGAGCGAGGGAGACCTGGTCCCAAGCACCACGACCTCGGGTTGCGGGCCCAGCCTCTACGTGAAGCGAAGTTGCCTCGCCCAAGGTGCAATGGGATTCGGTAACAGAAATGTGATGAATCAGGTTGTCGGCCTTCCCACGGCACACGACGTACTATCCGGGATAGAAAAACTGCGTAAAAGAAGAAAAGTGTCAGAAAACTGAAGAAAACAACCGATTTTGGGCTCCGAAAAAAGGCCCAGCGAAGCAGGCTTAGCTGCCCCGTCGTAGAGCTCTCGGAGAACTTTCAAACGGTATGCTGTGGGCTGCGTAACTCCTTACGGATCAAAAGTTATGGGCCCCGGAGCGACGGAGACCTGGTCCTAAGCCCCACGACCTCGGTTTGCGGGCCCAGCCTCTACGTGAAGCGAAATTGCCTCGCCCAAGGTGCCATGGGATTCGGTAACAGAAATGTGATAGATCAGGTTGTCGGCCTTCCCACGGCGCACGACGTACTATCCGGGATAGAAAAACAGCGCAAAACAAGAAAAGTGTCCGAAAATTGATGAAAACGTCCGATTTTGGGCTCCAGAAAAAGGCCCAGTGAAGCGGGCTTAGCTGCCCCGTCGTAGAGCTCTCGGAGAGCATTCCAACGGTATGCTGTGGGCTGCGTAACTCCTTACGGATCAAAAGTTATGGGCCCCGGAGCGACGGAGACCTGGTCCCAAGCCCCACGACCTCGATTTGCGGGCCCAGCCTCTACGTGAAGCGAAGTTGCCTCGCCCAAGGTGCAGAGGGATTCGGTAACAGAAATGTGATGGATCAGGTTGTCGGCCTTCCCGCGGCGCACGACGTACTATCCGGGATAGAAAAACAGCGCAAAAGAAGAAAAGTGTCAGAAAACTGATGAAAACGACCGATTTTGGGCTCCGGAAAAAGGTCCAGCAAAGAGGGCTAGACCGCCCCGTCGTAGAGCTCTCGGAGAGCTTTCCAACGGTATGCTGTGGGCTGTGTAACTCCTTACGGATCAAAAGTTATGGGCCCCGGAGCGACGGAGACCTGGTCCCAAGCCCCACGACCTCGGTTTGCGGGCCCAGCCTCTACGTGAAGCGAAGTTGCCTCGCCCAAGGTGCAGAGGGATTCGGTAACAGAAATGTGATGGATCAGGTTGTCGGCCTTCCCGCGGCGCACGACGTACTATCCGGGATAGAAAAACAGCGCAAAAGAAGAAAAGGGTTCGAAAACTAATGAAAACGTTCGAGTTTGGGCTCCGGAAAAAGGCCCAGCGGAGGGGGCTTTGATGTACCGTCGTAGAGCTCTCGGAGAGCTTTCCAACGGTATGCTGTGGGCTGCGTAACTCCTTACGTATCAAAAGTTATGGGCCCCGGAGCGACGGAGACCTGGTCCCAAGCCCCACGACCCCGGTTTTTGGGCCCAGCCTCTACGTGAAGCGAAGTTGCCTCGCCCAAGGTGCAGAGGGATTCGGTAACAGAAATGTGATGGATCAGGTTGTCGGCATTCCCGCGGCTCACGACGTACGATCAGGGACGGAAAACCAGCACAAAAGCATAACAGTGTCCGGAAACTGATGAAAACTTTTGATTTTGGGCTCCGAAAAAAGGCCCCCCAAAGCAGGCTTAGCTGCCCCGTCGTAGAGCTCTCGGAGAGCTTTCCAACGGTATGCTGTGGGCCGCGTAACTCCTTGCAGATCAAAAGTTATGGGCCCCGGAGCGACGGAGACCTGGTCCCAAGCCCCTCGACCTCGGTTTACGGGCCCAGCCTCTACGTGAAGCGATGTTGCCTCGCCCCAGGTGCCTTGGGATTCGGTAACAGAAATGTGATGGATCAGGTTGTCGGCCTTCCCACGGCGCACGACGCGCGATCCGGGACAAAAAAACAGCGCAAAAGGAGAAATATGTCCGAAAACTGATGAAAACGTTCGATTTTGGGCTCCGGAAAAAGGCTCAGTGAAGCGGGCTTAGCTGCCCCGTCGTAGAGCTCTCGGAGAGCTTTCCAACGGTATGCTGTGGGCTGCGTAACTCCTTGCGGATCAAAACTTATGGGCCCCGGAGCGACGGAGACCTGGGCCCATGCCCCACGACCTCGCTTTCCGGGCCCAGCCTCTACGTGAGGCAAAGATGCCTCGCCCAAGGTGCAGAGGGATTCGGTAACAGAAATGTGATGGATCAGGTTGTCGGCCTTCCCGCGGCGCACGACGTACTATCCGGGATAGAAAAACAGCGCAAAAGAAGAAAAGTGTCAGAAAACTGATGAAAACGACCGATTTTGGGCTCCGGAAAAAGGTCCAGCAAAGAGGGCTTGGCCGCCCCGTCGTAGAGCTCTCGGAGAGCTTTCCAACGGTATGCTGTGGGCTGCGTAACTCCTTGCGGATCAAAAGTTATGGGCCCCGGAGCGACGGAGACCTGGTCCCAAGCCCCACGACCTCGATTTGCGGGCCCAGCCTCTACGTGAAGCGAAGTTGCCTCGCCCAAGGTGCAGAGGGATTCGGTAACAGAAATGTGATGGATCAGGTTGTCGGCCTTCCAGCGGCGCACGACGTACTATCCGGGATAGAAAAACAGCGCAAAAGAAGAAAATTGTCCGAAATCTGATGAAAACGACCGATTTTGGGCTCCGAAAAAAGGCCCAGCAAAGCGAGCTTAGCTGCCCTTTCGTAGAGCTCTCGGAGAGCTTTCCAACGGTATGCTGTGGGCCACGTAACTCCTTGCGGATCAAAAGTTATGGGTCCCGGAGCGACGGAGACCTGGTCCCAAGGCCCACGACCTCGGTTTGCGAGCCCAGCCTCTACGTGAAGTGAAGTTGCCTCACCTCAGGTGCCTTGGGATTCATTAACAGAAATGTGATGGATCAGGTTGTCGGCCTTACTGCGGCTCACGACGTACGATCCGGGATAGAAAAACAGCGCAAAAGAAGAAAAGTGTCCGAAAACTGATGAAAACGACCGATTTTGGGCTCCGAAAAAAGGCCCCGCATCGCGGGCTTAGCTGCTACGTCGTAGAGCTCTCGGAGAGCTTTCCAATGGTATGCTGTGGGCTGCGTAACTCCTTACGGATCAAAAGTTATGGCCCCCGGAGCGATGGAGACCTGGTCCCAAGCCCCACGACCTCGGTTTGCGGGCCCAGCCTCTACGTGAAGCGAAGTTTCCTCGCCCAAGGTGCCATGGGATTCAGTAACAGAAATGTGATGGATCAAGTTGTCGGCCTTCCCGCGGCGGACGACGTACTATCCGGGATAGAAAAACATCGCAAAAGAAGAAAAGTGTCAGAAAACTGATGAAAATGACCGATTTTGGGCTCCAAAAAAAGGTCCAGCAAAGCGGGCTTGGTCGCCCCGTCGTAGAGCTCTCGTGGAGCTTTCCAACGGTATGCTGTGGGCTGCGTAACTCCTTACGGATCAAAAGTTATGGGCCCCGGAGCGACGGAGACCTGGTCCCAAGCCCCACGACCTCGATTTGCGGGCCCAGCCTCTACGTGAAGCGAAGTTGCCTCGCCCAAGGTGCAGAGGGATTCGGTAACAGAAATGTGATGGATCAGGTTGTCGGCCTTCCAGCGGCGCACGACGTACTATCCGGGATAGAAAAACAGCGCAAAAGAAGAAAAGTGTCCGAAAACTGATGAAAACGACCGATTTTGGGCTCCGAAAAAAGGCCCAGCAAAGCGGGCTTAGCTGCTCCGTCGTAGAGCTCTCGGAGAGCTTTCCAACGGTATGCTGTGGGCTGCGTAACTCCTTACGGATCAAAAGTTATGGGCCCCGGAGCGACGGAGACTTGGTCCCAAGCCCCACGACCTCGGTTTGCGGGCCCAGCCTCTAAGTGATGCGAAGTTGCCTCGCCCAAGGTGCAGAGGGATTCGGTAACAAAATGTGATGGATCAGGTTGTCGGCCTTCCAGCGGCGCACGACGTACTATCCGGGATAGAAAAACAGCGCAAAAGAAGAAAAGTGTCCGAAAACTGATGAAAACGACCGATTTTGGGCTCCGAAAAATGGTCCAGCAGAGCGGGCTTAGCTGCCCCGTCGTAGGGCTCTCGGAGAGCTTTCCAACGGTATGCTGTGGGCTGCGTAACTCCTTACGGATCAAAAGTTATGGGCCCCGGAGCGACGGAGATCTGGTCCCAAGCCCCACGACCTCGGTTTGCGGGCCCAGCCTCTACGTGAAGCGAACTTGCCTCGCCCCAGGGGCCTTGGGA